>JALAZF010000687.1:0-1257254 GCA_022829125.1 Lathyrus tuberosus | reverse complement strand
TTTAGCTCGCCGCCGTCACCATCCTCGCCGTCAAAACAACACGGTCTCCATCACAATAACCTCGCCGGAAATCACTCTCCCCGCCGCGATTCTTTTCTCTGTCGCGACCTTAACCTCCTTCGCACGTGGCTCCGTCTGGACTTCTCTCGTCATCTTCTTCTCCGCGGCGCAAAAGCTCTCTGCCTCTCTCAAACCTCACTCCTCCGGTCAAAGGCCAACATCCAACACACTCATTCCCGCTCAACCTTCCCCCTTCGTCCGTTCACCACCAAAGAAAAACACCTCGTAACCCTAACTTCGCCGTGATAATCACTGACAAGAGCTACACTTCTCTCCCTATGCTCACTTCAATCCGCCTCTACCGTGAACCACAGCAAAGTAAAAACATCATAATCTAACGGCGCTACGCGAAGTCGAAACCTCTCAAATCGGAGCTAAAATTAAAGGAGTTTGACTCCGATACAACTACATCGCGTAATCAAGATTTGAAGTGAAACGAATGTACCTGCTCGACGATGATAATGACGGATGAAATTGATGCGATATTCCGATTTGATGTTGCAATTTGTGATGAACTTCTCGGTAAGATTCAACGTTCAGTTCTTCTGATCCAATTTGCCTTTTTCTTACTCGATTCGTGTGTGAGTTTCCTTGAATTGCAATGTTGTGAAATTCTCAGTGTGAAATCATCGCAAATCCTAGACTGAACTTGCTATTGTGTTGTTTGCAGGTTATTCGATTTACGTCGATGTTGATGTGATGAAGATTGAACCGGTGATGAAGATGTGTGGCGTTGTTGATGTTCTTGAGTTGTAGGTGATGAAGAATCGATGATGATGATGGAGAGAATCGTTGCTGATGTTCAGAAATTGTTGAAGAAGTGACGATGATGATGGTTGAAATATGAAGAATGGAGAAAGCTGTTACGGTTCTGTTAGAAGTTAGTTAGGCTTTTCAGTTAGTAGTTCTGTCAACTGTTACCAGGTTTTTTCGGTTAGAAATATGGTTAGAGAGATTGGTTGTGAAGATTTCTGGGAATTTTCTGGTGAGGAATTCTTCAGTGAATTTGTACTGGCATGTGATTTCTGGTAGGTTAGAAACCTGTTACGAGCGTTGGCGGCCTCTTGAATTTGCTCTTAGTTTCCGCAGCCACGTCGTATTTTTCGGCTATGTATTTTTAGTTTTCCTCTGCTGTCAAGAGAACTTGTTTCTGAATTTCCTGCTATGAATTATCCGATAGTACTTGCAATGAAACAAAGATTTTGTAACTGTTATGAAACTCATTACAATAAACTGAAATCCCAAGAATTCCGTGTGATTTTGTGGAATACTGAAAAAGCTCACTTCCCGATTGAATCCTTTGGCCAAATTCAGAATATTCATGATAACTCTCTTATATTAGTAGTGAATACTGCCACCTGAATCATAGATTTCTTGATTTCATTGCTAGCTGCCTTTGAAGTTATGGAATTGAGATTAATATGAAGTAATGGTGCTTTTGGCAATTGAATTAAAAGAGATATGGAGAATGGATATGGAATATAGATTAGATGTTTGGATTTGAACTAAAATTGAATAAAATGGATATCCAACATGGTTATAAGTTTTGGATGTGAATACTTGGAATGACAATGGATTTCAAAAATGGTTTGGAAACATGGATATTTAAGTGGTCTAAATTGGATATGGGTTAATGAGATGGAGTTTGAATTGGACACAAATTTGGATTAAAATGGATTTAAAAGTGGATGACAAGAATGGATATAGGTTGAAAAATGGTTTTAAACAAAATGGATGAAATTGGATATGGATAATTGGTTTATGGATTATTTATAAAATTGGATTGAAATGGATTTAATATAAAAAGAGAAAGTGAATATGGATAATCGAAAAATGATAGATGGATATTTATAAAAATGGATTGAAATGGATAAAGAAAAGATTATGGAAAAAATGGATTTGAATATAGTGAAAAATATGGATAATAGAGAAGATAAAAAAATGGATTTGAATGTGGAAAGAAACTTGGTTAAAATGGTTGAAAATGGTCATGATGGATAGAAAATGGATAACCCAAATAATTCAAAACCAATCACAAACTATTCACAAGCCTCTGATAAAATGGTCACAGCTACCACTGAACAATCTGGCCACTCACATGATCCACTGAAGAATCTCAACCGATAAACAGTCCACAAGCTCAACCATGAATAAACCTAAATCACCCAGATGTACACTGATGAACTTTGCAGAAGATGACTTGGAGAATCGTCCCGAACCGGGAAAATACTTATAACAACAAAATCCTTAGATCCCATGTCTCAGAAAACCAGTGCAATGATATGATTATGAGTTATGACCTAAAATGCAGATGAACGCGAAGCACAAGCCAGAAAAAGGTAGGGCAAATTTGGGGTACTACACCAGGCAAAAGTTAGAGACATGAAAAAAATCATCCCGGTGGATTGGAAACATCAAAGTACAATCCAGGCAAAAGTTAGGGATAATGGCAAGTAACTATGTTCAACAGAGGCAAGTCCCTTAGCAGCAGTTACATCATCCATTGGAGGAAAACTCCAGTCAAGGTCATCTTCGACAGAAGCTCAGGATGCCCAGAACTCAAAGTTGGTAGAAGGATAGTGGTCGTTATGTTTCAACGTAGCCCTTTTCCCTGTAAATTACCATTTTCTGAACTTTGTAAATACTCTTTGGAATCACGCGTTTGGCTGATCTCCCTCTTATCAATAAAATTTGAGCCCTTGTGCTTTTGTTTGTAATTCTTATTTGTTTTAGCTTTACAGAATGACGTTGTTAAAAATGATTAACGATTCTTGAAATAAAACAAAAATGAATTTACTTGTTAAACTTTTTCTGCTTTTAAATTAAAGATGGCAATTGCTTTTGCCTGTTGAACATCGAAAGAACCTCGATTGCGTATCCAAAGGCGATCGAGCCTTAAAGTACAGAATCAAAGTACTCCTTCTAAGCCAGTGCGCCTGAATGAAGGATCAGCTGTATCAGGTACGGTTTTCCCATCTGATACCCTCGGCCGAGTTCTCATCTCTTAAGCCCGACCAACATAGCTCCCAGCAAGGACTATCTCTCCTAAGCAAGGTGGAATTGCTATCTTGAACCAACGATATTTCGACGCCTCGCGATGGCCGAGTATCCAGTCATGTTCATCTTTTAGTTTGTATGTCGTGTCAGTTTTGTCAGCATAAACATACATACATCATGCATTATTGATGTGCATTCACATTTCATATTGTATCGCTATCACTTGAGTCGGTCTTATCTTGCCGTGATAATCGTCCTCTCGATCGAGTTTGTCAGTTCTTGCTTCGTCAGGAAATATTATGTCCGATCAAACTCGTCTCCAGTGTATTTTTAGATCAGAGTCGGCAATTGACCACTTTGATAACTTGAACCTCTGAAAGACCAGAGAACCTTCAACAAATGTCACTCTTCGCCATTGAAGATGATATCTTTGCTTTCCCGGATTAAGGAAAATCCCCAGAGAAAGCCTCTTAATCAGAGACTCGGCAGCACATCAGTTTCGCTCCGAAAAAAACCGCTGATGAAAAGCTCATCGGCACCTCAAAATTGGATCTCATCATATGGCATTTCTCTGGTAAGATCCCGAGAAAAGTATGATGTAAGACTTCGAGCAGAAGCAGTCTCTCCAAAGACTCGCTTTCCCCAATAGAAACAAATGGCGTCTCCAAACAGAGAAGTTTGTGTACCTCTACAACTTAGACGATTGGGTTCCCCATCAAGTCTGACATCAAAACTTTTTCCACTCAAATGGCATCTCCCCAGGAAAATTCGGCGAGAAGTTTGAGGAAAATTGCTACGAATAGCATCCCTTGTCAATAAAGTTTATTGCCAAAGAAACTAAGACCAGTTCCTTGGTAGGAAACCAGGATCGAGGGGAAGTTTATTTCAAAAGAAACTAAGACCAGTTCCTTGGTAGGAAACCAGGATCGAGGGGAAGTTTATAACAGAAACTAAGACCAGTTCCTTGGTAGGAAACCAGGATCGAGGGGAAGTTTACATCAGAAACTAAGACCAGTTCCTTGGTAGGAAACCAGGATCGAGGGGAAGTTTATTTCAGAAACTAAGACCAGTTCCTTAGTAGGAAACCATGATCGAGGGGAAGTTTACCTTTTCTAAGCATCATTGCTTAGCAAAAGAAGATGAATGCGTGAATTACCATTCATAGACACCGTCAAAATTTCGGATATTCCGATATTTAATCCTCTTGCACCCCGAATGCCCGAATACCTTCGCCATTCACACCTTCGTGTCCAAGAAGATTAAATAGGGGCATCTGTCATACCCCAAATTTTGACCACTAAGATTCCCATCATTGTGCAAATCATCATCACAATATGGATGTACCTTTATGCCTCATCAATCTCCTCAAGGGTTGTTGAGCATCCACTAATATCAAAATTAGGGTTTCAAACTCTCTTTGAGCCTTAGACAAAGGATCAATCAAGAAATGACATGATCTTCAACTTGTCTAGCCTCCCAAGAAACCACAATGGATCAAGAGGACTCCCACTTCAAGGATTAAGCACAAGGCTGCTCCCTTCTAGGTGGATCAAGCTTCAAGATCGACAGTGTCACCAAATTAAGGTTTTGGTCGACCAGGGCCTCCAGTTGGAAAATTTCCTCTAGGCATGATCCAATACTTCAAAGCATATCCTAAAATACTTCATGGAACCTCATGAACCCAATCATCAAGTCAATTTTGCCTCAGGGGATGCATACATCAAAAATCAGGAATTAGGGTTTCTTGACCTAATTCACCCCTAAGTTGACTTTTGGGACAAATCATGAGCCAAGACCTCAAGAGATGATTTGAGGGTCTCTAATGAACTATATTGATCCATTTGGAACAATGGATTAATCCAAGAAGCTTGAGCAACAAGTCTCAATTTCATCTGCACCACAATTAGGGTTTTGCGGGAAAAGTCAACTGTAACTTTGACTTTTGACCAGGACATGCTCCCAAACCCTAGGACATGATTCAATATACCCTATGACACCCATGGAACATGTCCATCAAGTTTGATTTAGGTCAAGGACATGATTTCCTAAAGGATTGCACAGTTTGGAATTCATCTGATAAAAAGTCAACTGTGCATAAAAGTCAACTTTGACTTTTTGAGATTTTTCACTAAAATGGATTTTTAACCCTAAAATGATTATAATGTATGATTTGAATCATCATTCATCAAGAAAAATCAAGAAAACTGGGATAACTTGTAAAAGGGGTAACCATAAAACTTAGAAATTTTTCTAAGTCATGAAAAAGTGCCACTAATGCACCAACTTTGGAGGACCATAACTCCTAAACCACAAGGCCATTGTGCCCCATTAAAAGCTTGATTTGTAGATCACATTGCCCTCTACAAAAACTTCATACTGACCTATGTCCAAATTCCTCATGGATTTTGAGTTATGGAGTGATCAAAGTCACTAAAAACATGAAAATACAACTTTTCCAACACTTAGAAAAATTCTGGGCAAGGCACATTTTGTGCTGAAACACCAAAACTTGTGAGATCTTTTCACATAGTTGCAAGCCGAATCAAGTCCAAAGATAAACATCAATGTTGTTGCAAATGTTGCCAAGAATTCAAAGAGCTTAACAGCATGAATTGATTCAACTTGAGCCAAGAGAAATCCATGCCCAAAGTCATGTTGCTACAAGCTGTTTTGGAAAAATCAGTTTGCATGTTTGCTTGCCACACACGAGTTTGAACCAAAAACTGAAGATCAGCATGCCACATGTATTCAAACCAATCACATTTGCATCTGATCCAACCAACAAAGCTGAGTCACAAAGCCAAGGAATCTTCCAACTTGAAGTTCATGCATTGTGGCACATTTTGCCTTGAATTCAAAGGGCATTAATGTGGAATAGTGCATTGTCAAGATTCTCACTCTCCTCGGTCAAGTTCTCTGATTAAACAACAATAAAAACATCTGAAGAATGTGATTTCTGTCAAGGAATAGTTGATCTATTTGGAGCAGCTGTTATGCCTAGTTCAAGAGGCATCTAGGCCAAGCCAATCCAATTGGAAGTGATCTGATCCAGCAGCCATTCACTATTCCTCCAAGACAAGAGTTGATCACCTATAAATAGAGGTTCCAATGGATCATTCAACTCACACCAAAGCCAGTTACATCACTGCTTTCTCTCATTCTTTCTTAAACCTCAAGTTTTCTTGTTTTTGAGTAACCACTATCGGGTTTTGAGTTGCAGCCATAAGCAATCAATTCCAATTGCTCAAACACATCACATATGATGTATTTGAGGTGTCCAAACACTTAAACACTAACTGTAACACCTCAGACTCAAAATCACCCTTCAACCAAGCCATTATGCTTCATTTATGCAGGTGGAGTGCTCCAGCTTGATCCAAAGAGTTTCAAAGTTTTCCAAAGCTTGCAACACACTCCACAACATCCATTGAAGCTGTAGGGATCATCAATTCACGACTGGAACATCATCTGTGCAAAGTTCCATTTCAACTTGCATCAAGGTAAGCCTCAAACTCCAACTCCATGATCCATGCATATTTCCTCGCATGATATTTTTGCCATTTGATTGCCATCATGTGTTGATTGTTTTCCCTCAAAAAATTTGATTATAGCCCTTATAACCATGGTTACACGATTGCTTTTGCAAATTAGGGTTCATCTGTGTTCATCATGATTATTTCATTCCACACTGAAAATGAATAAAATTGGGTATTGCCATCTTGTTCCTTGTGAAAAAACGCATGAGATTGGTATTTGAATCATGTCCAATGGTTAAGAATTGAGGGAGATAGGGTGCTTCACGCACGAGCTGGAGGAAGGAGATGGCAATGGCGCCATTTTCAGAAAATCCAACAAGTTCTCTATATATTTATCATTTGCCATACTATATTTGAATTGGCGTAGCGCCCCAGCGGTTGATCAGCTGGTTTTATGTGTGTTAGCAAGCGAGAGGTCTGGGGTTCGAATCCCCCTCGCCCCAGATCTCTTTTTTACCACTTTTTCCTATTTTTCCTATTTTTCATATTATTTTGTTAATGATTTGAAAAATTAATTTCTCACTCAATTTTTATGATTTTGAGTTGATTCTTTTTTTTAATAATTCACAAAAATGTTAAAATATTTTATTTTCCCAAAAAATCCCAAAAATATTATTTATTTAATATAATTGATATTTTTGCAAAGAATTAATGTCTTAATTGTTTTTAACATTTGAAATATTTTTTCCATCTTGATTTTGCAACTTTTAATGCTTTCTAATTATTTTGTAGGTAAATACTTAATTTTTGAAGCATTAATCCAAGATCACAATTTGTTTTCCATGTGGGAAACAATTTTGATCATTTTAATTGAGTTTTTATTCAATTAAAACATATTTTGAAAACAATTTAGGGTTTTTGGATTAATTCAACCCTCATAAATCATTTTTAAAACATTTTGGGCCTCTTGAGAGAGTGTAAGACCCACCCCATTTGTACAAAAACTTTTTGGGCCTCACTCATTGTATAAGTCCCTCTGTACAAGTAAACGGCGCGATCGTCGCCCGTTTAAAAATAAACCAAAATTGGGCCTCTCCTCGAGCTATAAGACCCATTCAAAACTTTTGGGCCTCTATTAGAGTGTAAGACCCAATCCCCCTTTTGACCAAAACCTTTTTGGGCCTCACTTATTGTATAAGTCCCTTTGCGTTAAAAGAAAACCTCGGCGCGATCGTCATTTTAAACGAAAAATCATCTGGGCCTACCCTCGTGTTATAAGCCTCACTCTTTTTCTTTAAAACCTTTTGGGCCTCTTGAGAGAGTGTAAGACCCATCCCTTTGTACAGAAAACCTTTTTGGGCCACAGTCACTTGTATAAGTCTCTCTGTACAAATTCAATAGTAAAACCCTGGGCCTCTCCTTGAGCTGTAAGCCCCAGAACTTTCTTTTTCAAAGCACTTTCTCCTTTGATTTTAAATATACTGTTGTTTTCAATCTTTCTTTGTTGAACAACTAACCAAACAGCATGGAAGCTCTACAACCGAGTAAGTGTTTATACGCTTTCATTTACTGCTTTCCTATACATATAACTGTATTGTGGGGTTGTTTCGCTGTAAGTCTTCTTTCATAAACTCATATCAACTGTGTAATAATAGTATAGATATTTAGAATTTCCCCGGAAACTACGTCTAGAAGTAGGAAAAGCCGTTTCGTTTCTTCGTAGAAATAGACAGCTAGATCCCCAATAGGATCACCAGATACAGTCTTCTCTTCAGCTGTCCTCATTAGGAATTGTCAAGAAACTCTACTCCCAAAGATGAATGTATTCTCCGTGAATGGCATCTTTGAGTTTCTTCCAAATTCTCGAACTTTCCTGACTTGATATATTCCTCGTGAATAGCTTGCCTTGAATTTCTCAGGGTTTGGGGACCCACGGGCTTCTTAAAAGCATCGGCCTCCTCTTGGGCATTGTGCAAGGACCCACAGGCTTCCTAAAAGCAACCCCGCCTCCTCTTAGGCTTAGTACAAGGACCCGTCGGCTTCTTAGAAGTATTCACAGCCTCCTCTTAGGCTTCGTATAATGATCTCTTCCTCCGGGAATGATAGCCTCCTCTTGGGCTTAGTACAAGGACCCGTCGGCTTCTTAAAAGTTTCCAGCCTCCTCTTGAGCTTCGTACAAATTGTCCCGACGACCTCCTAGAGGTATAGGAACAGAAATTAGTCATCTTAATAGATCAGTCCTTTCAAAGAGTCTACTACTGTTTCTCAAAGCATAGTACAAAAGATAAAACCCTAGACTTGGACAGTCTAATTTTCTAGAGTCTCAAAGATATTCTCAAGTGACCCCTTTCGTTAAATAGGAAGAAACTCGTAGACTCGGACAGTCTCAATACCCTTTGGATTTCCCGCTTCCTTAAAGAACAGGGAACAATCCCGATCCTCAGATCAAATCCATGAGTACAGTGTTACTCATATAAGAACTGATTTTCTCTTAATCAGTATACTGGACCTGTCACTTAACTGAGATAGCAAACCTTTCAGCCTCCATCTCGGGCTTCGTACGAGATACAACAGACTCCCTCGTTGAGTCATACCCTTTTAGCCTCCCTCTCGGGCTTTGTACGAGACACACAAAGGACTCCCTCGTTGAGTCAAACAAATCTTCAGCCTCCATCTCGGGCTTTGTACGAGATACAAAAAGGGTTCTTATTGAGCCAAACAAAAATTTCAGCCTCCATCTCGGGCTTCGTACGAGATACAAAGATTCTCTTGGTGAGTCACCATCTTTAGCCTCCATCTCGGGCTTCGTACGAGATACAAAAACACTCTCTTATTGAGTATAAAAGATCCTCTTGTTGGGTCAAACCCTTTTAGCCTCTCTCTCGGGCTTCGTACGAGACACATAAAAACTCCCTCTTGTTAGGCCAATAGCCTCCTCTTAGGCTTTGTATAAGAAAACCACTGGTTGATCCAATCAACCTTTTAGCATCAAATTTGTGCCTCGTTCACAGTACACAAACATCAACAACTCATTCCCCTTCATCTAATCGCTGTAAGCGGCAAGCCTCTGGATTATTTACATCCATGACACTGTCCCTCTTTTAGCATGAGAAATTCCTAAGGAAAGATGGCATTGCTCTACACTGAGTTAAAGTCTTCTCCTTCAGGTTAAAAAAACCCCTTCTTAGGAAATTATGGCATTGCTAGGATTCACACATCCCGGTTAAAGTAATTCTCCTTTAAAAATAGACAAACCCCTCTTTAGAGATGACAAACTCTCTCTAAAGTTGAGACCTTTTAGCTTCACATCTTGGGCTTTGAACAAGATACAGACAACCTTTCGCTTCACGTCTTGGGCTTTGAACAAGACACCAAAACACTCATTTCCTCCCATAGAATAGGAGGAACTACGAACCCTCTGATTTCCCTGTTTCGGTAAACGGGAATACGTAGGCATAATATCGAAAGAAAAGATCTTAGCGAGCACACTAAACAAAAACCCAAAATCCCATATTCTCACATATCTATCAAAAAGCATCAGTCCTAACATCCTAATCCTTGTTCCCCGCCAGAAACCATCATTCTGTCAAAATAAACACGAGAAAGGCCCCACTACCACATAGCATACGTAACCTAACAGGCCGCTGTTTAAACTTGGTATGCAAGTAGGGTTAATTGGAGACATCTATTTCCATTCCTTCATCAGCTTTAATAGGATAAAAAATGAATCGACCTGTAGTCACCCCAAAGAACGATAGTGCTTAAGAACCACGTCCAAAATCGCTCGCTACACTTATAGCTCAAGGAGAGGCCTAAAGGTTTGAAAATGAATAAAGATGGGTCTTATAGCTCAAGGAGAAGCCCAAAGATTTTTTGTTAAAAAGGCGACGATCGTGCCGAACTTTTTGACGGTATCGGTACTTATACAATACACTAAGGCCCAAAATTATTTTATTTACAAAGGGGTTGGGTCTTACACTCTATTAGAGGCCCAAAAAACTATTTTAAAGAAAAGAAATGGGACTTATAACACGAGGGTAGGCCCAGGGTTTTATTTTAAACTGGCGATCGCGCCGAGATTTTTGAAAACACCGTGGGTCTTATACAATGACTGAGGCCCAAACTATTTTGGTTTCAAAGAGGGATTGGGTCTTACACTCTATTAGAGGCCCAAAAAGTTTTGAAAGTGATTATTGAGGGTTGAATTAATCAAAAACCCTAAATTTGTTTCAAAAAGGAATTAATTTTGTTTAAAAATTAACAAAAATTGATGAGAACATGTAAAAAATGAGTGGTGATCTAGGATCAATGCTTCAAAAATCATGTTTATATCCACAAAATGATTGAAAATCAATTAAGTTTGGGAAATCAAGAAGGAACAAATATTTCAAATGTTAAAAACAAATAAAACATTAATTCTTTGCAAAAATATCAAATATATGAAATATATAACATTTTTGGGAATTTTTGGCGAAATAAAATATTTTAACATTTTTGTGAATTATTAAAAAAAGAATCAACTCAAAATCATTAAAATTCAGCGAGAAATTAATTTTTGAATCAATTAAATAAAATCACAAAATTCAAATATTTGAATTTTCAAAAAAGGCGCCAAGAAAATGGCAAGAACACGCGCGTGTTCTGAGTTTGGCCTGATTTGTATGTTCTATTCAATCTCGCTGAATACTTGATGAAATCACACAATCCACATATCAATCTGCTCGTTTTCACCTCACGATCATGTCTATGGTCTTTAATTTCATTTATTTTAAGCTTGGAATAAGAAATCAAGACAAAACCTCAAGAATCCAAAAATTTGCATGAAGGCTGAGAATTTTGATACACGGTTCAAACAAAGCAATTAATTGAGGGGAAACATTCTATGCATTATTATGAACATTTGATAAAAGTATTGTGCGAGGAAATATGCATAGATTAAGAGATGACCAAGTTTAGGCTTACTTGAAGGTCGTGACAGCAAGAGCAAAGTGATTTTTGAGTTGGAGGTGTTACAGATGAGTTGTGATAATCTGAACAGCTTCCCTACACCATATGGAGTGTGTTTGAATGCTTGGACTTGATTGGAAATGGCATGAACAAAGTATGGCACCTCAGCTGCAACTTGGTTAAAACCTTGAGCAACTGGCTGGTGATTCTGAGAAATCAGTGTTACAGTTGTTGTTTAAGTGTTTGGATCACTTCTATATGATGTTTATGAGGTGTGTGTGATTGGTTTAGTTGGAATAGCTCTCAAGCTCAAAACCCGATAGTGACTTGCTTTGGAAGGAAAATTTGGAAGTGAGAAGGTGATTTTGAGGAAATCATCTGTTTGATGGCTTTGGTGTACTTAAACTGAGCACAAATGAGCTCTATTTATAGTAGAGCAAGTTTGTTTTGCAAGCAATAGTGAATGGCAACTGCAGCAGAGGTTTGGCCAATGGTTGCATTTTGGAATCTCAAGTCTCCTCTAGCCATTGACTAGAGGTTAGAGCACAGGATGATGGTTCCCTAGTTCAGAGATCATTCTTGACTCATTCAGTTGGAAATGGCTCAGTTCATGCCACCTTGGTGCATCCATTGAATGCTCCAAAACAAAATTGGAGTCTTGTCCCTTCTTTAGGCATTTCTAGGTTTGGCATGCTATTTTTAATTCCAAAGACTTGGGAGGCTTATGGATCAGTGTTTGTCCCTCCTTAGTCCCTCCATGAGGTGTTCAGATGGATAAACTTGTTTGTCATTTGTAAAATTTTCTCAAATCGAGCAAAATACACAAATCTGCCTTGCCATGACAGTTTGCAGCAAGGCACTTTGTCATTGTCATATCTCATGGCTTAAGTGGAGTTTGATGGAGTTCTTGGCCATTTTGGAAAGCTCTTATATGATACAACACATGTGTGATCATAGTTTGTCTTGATACTTTTTGAATCCAAGTGAAAAATCCCCCTACTTTTGAAAAAAAAACAAGACAGATTCTGACTTAGTGAAAATTTCACTAAGTGTTGGAAAAAGTGACATTTCATGTTTTCAGCCATTTTGATCCAACCATAACTCAAAATCCATGATGAATTGGAATGAGGTGTAGTTGACACTTTTAAAGTATGCCATGAGAGCTGTAAATCCATCTTTGGATCAGCCCAAATGGTTGCTTGGATCTCAAGTTATGATCCTTGGAAGTTGGCACCCTAGCCACTTTGTTCCGTAACTTAGAAAATTTCTAAGTTTTTTATGGTTACCCCTTTTACAAGTTATCCCACTTTTCTTGATTTTTTCTTGATGAATGATGATTCCAATCACACATTAACATCATTTTAGGGTTAGGGGACCATAATTGATCAAAAAATCAAAAATTCAAACTTTGACTTTTAGGCACAGTTGACTTTTTGTCAGATGATTTCCAAACTGTGCGATCCTCTATGAAATCAAGTCCTTGACCTAAATCAAACTTGATGGATTGATTTCATAGGTGTTATAGGGTGTATTGAATCATGTCCCAAGGTTTGGGAGCATATCCTAGTCAAAAGTCAAAGGCACAGTTGACTTTTTCCTCAAAAACCCTAACTGTGGTTCTGATGAACTTGAAACTTGTGGATCAAGCTTCTTGGATCAATACATTGTTGCAAATGGATAAATGTAGTTTTTTAGAGACCCTCAAATCATGTCTTGAGGTCTTGGCTCATGTTTTGTCCCAAAAGTCAACTTAGGGGTGAATTAGGTCAAGAAACCCTAATTCCTGATTGTTTTGGTGAGTGCATCCCCTGAGGCTAAATTGACTTAATGATTGAGTCCATGAGGTCCCATGAAGAATCTTAGGTCATGCTTTGAAGCATTGGCTCATGCCCAGAGGAAAATTTCCATCTGGAGGCCTTGGTCGACCAAAACCGTAATTTGGTGACACTGGCGATCCTGAGGCTTGATCCACTTGGAATGCTGCAACCTTGTGCTTAATCCTTGATGTGGGAGTCCTCTTAATCCATTGTGAATGTTTGAGAGGTTAGACAAGTTGAAGATCATGTCATTCCTTGATTGATCCTTTGTCTAAGAGCTTTGAGAGGGCTTAAAACCCTAAGTCTGATTACAGTGAGTGCTCAACAACCCTTGAGGAGATTGATGAGGCACCAAGGTACATCCATATTGTGCTGATGATTTGCACAATGATGGGAAATCTTAGTGGTCAAAATTTGGGGTATGACAGATGCCCCTATTTAGTCTTCTTGGACCCGAAGGTGTGAATGGTTAAGGTATTCGGGCATTTGGGGTGCAAGAGGATTAAATATCGGAATATCCGAAATTTTGATGGCGGTTAGGAATGGTAGTTCACGCATCCATCTTCTTTTGCTAAGAGTTGATACTTAGAAAAGGGTGAAACTTCCCCTCGATCCTGGTCTTCAGCCGAGGAACTGGTCTCAGTTTCCGAAATAAACTTCCCCTCGATCCTGGTCTTCAGCCACGGAACTGGTCTAAGTTTCTGATATAAACTTCCCCTCGATCCTGGTTTTCAGCCAAGGAACTGGTCTAAGTTTCTGATGTAAACTTCCCCTCGATCCTGGTTTCCTACCAAGGAACTGGTCTAAGTTTCTGATGTAAACTTCCCCTCGATCCTGGTTTCCTACCAAGGAACTGGTCTCAGTTTCTTTTGTCAATAAACTTTCTTGACAAGGGACGCTGTTTGCAGCGGTTTTCCTCAAACTTCTCACCGAATTTTCCTGGGGAGATGCCATTTGATGGAAAAAGTTTTGATTGTAGAGGTGCACAAACTTCTCTGTTTTGGAGACGCCATTTGTCGACTCTACTGGGGAAAGCAGGTCTCTTGAGAGACTGCTGTCGCTTGGGGTATTACATCATACTTTTCTCCGGATATTCTCGGAGAAATGCCATATGATGTGATCCAATTTTGAGGTGCCGATGACCTTTTCATCAGCGAATTTTTCAGAGAAAAACTGTTGTACTGCCGAATCTCTGATTAAGAGGCTTTCTCTGGGGATTTTCCTTAATCCGGGAAAGCGAAGATATCATCTTCAATGGCGAAGAGTGATGTTTGTTGAAAGCTCTCTGGCTTTTCAGAGGTTCAAGTTATCAAAGTGGTCAAGGGACCAACTTCAATCCAGAAATAAACTGAAGGAGAGATCGTTTAGATGGTTCGCTTCCTAATGAGGAAAGAACTGACAACTCGATTGAGACGACTTTTATCACTTGGGGAACAAGACTGACCAGTGTGATAGTGGTGCAATATGAATGTGAATGTAAATCAATAATGCATGATGTATGTATGTTTATGATGACAAAACTGACGCGACATACAAACTAGTAGATGATCACGACTGGATACTCGGCCACAATGGGAGATGAAAAGTATCACTGGTTCACGATAGCAATTCTGCCTTGTTTAGGAGAGATAGTCCCTGTGGGGAACACCGTTGGTCGGGATTAGGAGGTAAGAAATCTGCCGGGGGTGTGTCAGATGAAACACGGTCTCTGACACAGTTGATCCTTCATTCAGGTGCACTAGTTTAGAAGGAGTACTTTAATTCTGCACTTTGAAGTTCGATTACTTCTGGAGAAGCGATCGATGTTCTTTCGATGTTCAACAGTCAAAAGAAAATGTCATCTTTATTTTAAAAGCAGAAAAAGTTTGACAGGTAAATTCATTTTTGTTTTATTTCAAGAATCGTTAATCATATTAAAATGTCGTTCTGTAAAGCTAAAACAAATGAGAATTGCAAACAAAAGCACTAGGGCTCAAATTTTATTGATAGGATGGAAATCAGCCAAGCGCGTGATTCCATAGAGTATTTACAAAGTTAGAAAATGGTAATTTAAGGGAAAAGGGATACATTGAAACATAACGACCGCTATCCTTCTATCAACTTTGAATTCGGGACATCCTGAGCTTTCGTCGAAGATGACCTTGACTGAAGTTCTTCTCGGATGGTGTAACTGCTGCTGAGGGACTTGCCGCTTTGTTGGACATAGTTACTTGCCATTATCCCTAACTTTTTCCTGGATTGTACTTTGAGATTTCCACTCCACCGGGTTGGTTTTTTGCTTGTGTCTCTAATTTTTTCCTGGACCGCCCTTTCGGGTTTTCAATCCACCGAGACGTTTTTTTCTTTTTTTTTATTTTTTTTTCGTTTAGGCGAAGTATTCCTTGACTACATCAACATTTGTGGGGTAGGAAAATTCCTCTCCATCCATGGTTGCAAGTCTCAAGGCGCCGCCTGAGAAAGCTTTCTTGACCACATAGGGGCCGTCGTAATTCGGAGTCAACTTGCCCCGGGAATCAGTGAGGAATGATTGTATCTTTTTTAGCACGAGGTCTCCTTTCCTGAAGACGTGAGGTCGGACCTTTTTGTCAAATGCCTTTTTCATCCTTTGTTGATACAACTGACCATGGCATAGTGCCGTTATTCGCTTCTCTTCGATCAGGTTCAGTTCGTCGTGTCGACTTTGACACCATTCTGATTCTGTTAACTTGGCTTCCATCAATACCTGAATTGATGGGATCTCTACTTCTATGGGAAGTACTGCTTCCATGCCATATACTAGAGAGAAAGGGGTTGCCCCTGTTGAAGTACGGACAGATGTACGATAACCGCGAAGAGCAAAGGGTAGCATTTCATGCCAGTCGCTGTAGGTTACAACCATCTTTTGAATGATCTTCTTGATGTTCTTGTTAGCCGCTTCTACTGCTTCGTTCATCTTAGGTCGGTAGGGAGATGAGTTATGGTGTTCGATCTTGAACTCAGCGCACAACTCTTTCATCATCTTATTGTTCAAGTTAGACCCATTATCACTAATGATCTGGTTTGGAACACCATAACGGCATATGAGATTGTTTTTGATAAAATGGACCACCACTTGTCGGGTTACATTGGTGTATGACGCTGCTTCAACCCACTTGGTGAAGTAATCAATGGCTACCAGGATGAATCGATGTCCGTTCGAAGCCTTGGGTTCGATCATGCCAATCATGTCGATTCCCCATATGGATAAAGGCCATGGGGAAGAAAGAACTTTGAGATGCATTGGCGGTACATGGATTTTGTCTGAGTATATCTGACACTTGTGACACTTCCTCATGTACTTGTAGCAGTCGGATTCCATTATCAACCAATGGTACCCTGCTCTTAGAATTTTTCTCGCCATTGTGTGTCCGTTGGCATGAGTGCCAAAGGATCCTTCGTGAATTTCTTTTATCAGCATGTCTGCTTCTAGTCTGTCTACGCATCGGAGCAAGACCATGTCAAAATTACGCTTATAGAGTGTATCAGCGCTCAGGAAGAAGCTGCCTGCTAGCCTTCTGAGGGTCTTTTTGTCTTTTCTTGATGCCCCAGGTGGGTACTCTTGTTTCTGAAGAAAGCATTTGATATCGTGATGCCAAGGTTTGCCATCTATGACTACTTCAATTGTGAAGATGTAGGCGGGCCTTTCGAGGCACATTATGTCGATCTTAGGTAGGTCATTCCATTTACCTACGCTAATCATGGAAGAGAGAGTGGCTAATGCATCAGCCATGTGATTCTCTTCACGAGGGATGTGGTGAAACTCGATTCTGTTGAAGAATGGTAACAACCTTCTCGCGTAATCTTTGTAAGGAATCAGTCCTAATTGGTATGTGTTCCAATCTCCTTTGATCTGATTGACAATCAGGGCTGAGTCGCCATATACATCCAAGTTCTTGATCCTTAAGTCGATCGCTTCTTCGAGACCCATGATACAAGCTTCGTATTCGGCCTCGTTGTTTGTGCACTTGAATGTCAGTCTGGCGGTGAAAGGAATGTGGGTACCCAGAGGTGTTATGATGATTGCCCCAATTCCGTTTCCATAATGATTGACAGCTCCGTCAAATATAAGTCCCCATTGGGAACCTGGTTCTGGCCCTTCACTGGGTAGCGGTTCATCGCAATATTTCATTTTCAAGTACATGACATCTTCGTCTGGGAAGTTAAATCCGACTGATTCTTGATCGTCAATCAGTTGATGAGCCAAATGATCGGCTAAAACACTTTCTTTAACGACTTTCTGAGCATGGTACTCGATGTCGTATTCTGATAGAAACATCTGCCAACGAGTAATCCTTCCCGTGAGAGCAGGCTTTTCAAAGACGTACTTGATTGGATCCATTTCGGAGATTAACCAAGTAGTGTGATGAATCATATACTGGCGAAGACGTTTGGCTGCCCAAGCTAAAGCGCATCAAATTTTCTCAAGCATAGTGTACCGAGTCTCGCAGTCGGTGAATTTCTTGCTCAAATAGTATATGGAAGACTCTTTCCTTTTGGTTTCGTCTTGTTGGCCAAGTACACAACCCATCGAGTCTTCCAAGACTGTTAGGTAGATGATTAGTGGTCTTCCTTCCACTAGAGGTGATAGAATCGGTGGGTTCAACAGGTATTCCTTGACACTATCGAAGGCGGTTTGGCAATCTTCTCTCCAAACGTAGTCCTGATTCTTTTTGAGTAATTTGAAAATTGGCGCGCATGTCGTGGCCATGAGGAATATAAATCTGGAAATGTAATTCAAACGTCCCAGGAATCCTCTGACTTATTTTTCAGTCCGCGGAGAAGGCATTTCTTGAATGGCCTTGACCTTGTCAGGATCAACCTCAATTCCTTTTTGGTTGACGATGAACCCTAAGAGTTTCCCTGAACGGACACCGAAGGTGCACTTGTTGGGATTCAAGCGGAGTTTGTACTTCCTCAACCGCTCGAATAGTTTTGACAGGTGGGTCACATGCTCCTCTTCTGTCTTAGATTTAGCAATCATGTCATTGACATATACTTCGATTTCTTTATGTATCATGTCATGAAACAGAGTAGTCATGGCCCTTTGATAGGTTGCCCCGGTGTTCTTCAAACCGAATGACATTACCTTGTAACAAAAGGTGCCCCATGGGGTGATAAACAATGTTTTCTCCATGTCTTTCGGCACCATTTTGATCTGATTATAGCCCGAGAATCCATCCATGAAGGAGAAGACTTTGAACTTGGTTGTATTGTCTACCAGCATGTCAATGTGTGGTAAAGGAAAGTTGTCCTTTGGACTAGCTTTGTTTATATCTCTGTAATCCACACACATTCTAACCTTTCCGTCTTTTTTCGGAACGGGTACTATGTTGGCTAACCATTGAGGATATTCTGATGTGGTGAGGAAACCTGCGTCAATCTGTTTCTGTACCTCCTCTTTGATTTTGATGGCCATGTCTGGGTGAGTTCGTCTCAACCTCTGTTTTACTGGCGGACATTCTGATCTTAACAGTAGATGATGTTCCAAGATGTTGGTATCCAACCCTGGCCTATCCTGATAGGACCAAGCGAATACATCAGGAAACTCTTTGAGAAGCTTTATCAAACTTTCTTTGGCAGTTGAACTGAGCAGTGCCCCAATCTTGATCTCTTTTCTTTCTTCCTCTGAACCCAAGTTGACTGTTTCCAACGGCTCTTTGTGAGGTTTAATGGACCTTTCCTCTTGTTTGAGTAATCGGGAGATCTCCTTTGGAATTTCTTCGTCATCTTCTTCTTCAGCCTCAAATACCAGGAATTCAAAGTTGGGAGAAGGCATTGGATCGTATGTTTCAATGGGGTTTAAAACAAGCAATCTGCATGACGTTCTGATTGTTTTTTAGAAGAGATAGAGAAAATTCAAGAGTATGTGCAGTGTAAATTTTTGGAAAACTGCTTGTTTTTATTATTTGAATTGTTTTTTAGGATTACCATTTTCTGAAAAAGCAAAAAGAGAAAACAGCAATAAATGCAGAAATTACAGAACGACGTTATTTTATTTACGATTTAGTCCATTCTTGAAACTACATCCCTATAAAATAAAACTCAGTCGCTTTGGGCGAAGCGAAGAGGTATATTTACAGAAAGTGAGCCCTATAAAAACATCTGTTTCACCTGGGCAGGGTGAAAGGTTAAGATAAAGACGACAATTACTTAGACTTATGGACGATCTTCGGGACATCGACTGCAACCCATTGGCGGTGAACTCCTCGGTGAATCACAAAGTCTGGTACCTTCCTTGATTTTTCTTCAGAAATAATGCTGATTTCTGGCGGAGCAGGATCATTGGAATCTGTCTCCCAGGCAGAGTTGTCGTAGGAGGATTCCTCAGCTGTATTTTGCATAGTATTTGTGCTCTCAGGTAAATATCCCCATCCAGTTGGCTGGATGTCTTCGAGCCTGTTACGAGAGCTTTCGGGAACGGTGTACTTGACCATGAAGTCAAATTTTCCACTTGGTTGTCCCAGGGTGTCCCACACTTCTTTGGAACTAGAGGAGTCATCTCTCTCGATGACGTTAACCTCGGGAAAAACATAGTTAATGAATTCTAGTCCTGTAAACTTTGCAAATTCATCGTCGTACTGGATATTTTCTGAATGACCTGAGTGTTGATCCCATGACATGGTGGGACGCAGGTATTCTTTTCAATGATGCTCAGCTTATTCTCATTGTTCGGCTGAGTTTCTTGCCCCGAGTCTCCTGGGTACGGCTGCCAGATAGGTAGGCCATCCATCGGGCCGTAATAGTCATGGTCAAAGTTGTATTTCATCGGAATGTCTTCCTCCAATGATTTTGGTGGAGCACGGCATCCTTCCGGATCACAATCTCCATATATCATTTTGACATCTGACCTTGGTATAAATCTCGGACTCTGTGCAAGATAGCAAAATGGCATGGGCACCTCTTCCTGAGACATATAACCGTCCTCGTTAAGATAGGACTTCCATTCTTCATCTGTGTCGGATGAATCTCCCTCGTTGATGGTATGTACTTCTTGAGACACTGGGTGAAGGAAACCTCCACTATGGAAGAAGTTCTGAATGGGATGAAGACTTTCATCGTTAGCAGCTGTCTGGGTACAGGTTGCAGAAAAACCAAGACCCTTCTTTGTTTTATTGTCAGTAGGGATGACAAGCTATCCCCATCCCTTTGCATTGTTACTTTTGATCACCTCGAGAGCATCTTTGTACGAGGATATTGATGTTCCCTTCTCTGATTGATTCTCACTGCTTATCGAAAGTGCCTGGAACTGAGTTCCAACAACCTCCTCAGGTTCTACACAAGTGGATAATGAAAGGTTACTCACGATCAAGGCTTGTTCTCCACAGACCGTGACGAGTTGGTCATTCTTGACAAACTTCAGCTTCTGGTGAAGTGTCGAAGTGACTGCCCCTGGCTGGTGTATCCAAGGTCTTCCCAACAAATATCTGTATGTTGCTTGGATGTCCATGACCTAGAAAGTGACTTAGAAAGTGTGAGGACCGATAGTTATGGGAAGGTCGACTTCATCAATAACTGTTTTTCTAGACCCGTCAAATGCTTTGACGATGACCTCACTGCCTCTCATCGGAGATCCTTTGAATGATAGTCGCATTAGAGTGGACTTCGGCATAACGTTTAGAGCCGATCCGGTATCTACGAGTACGCTGGCTAAGGCATTGTCTTGGCAGTTGACTGTGATATTGAGCGCCATGTTGTGACTTTTGCCTTCTTCTGGCAATTCCTCATCACTAAACCCCAAGTTGTTGCAGGAAGTGATGTTAGAGATGATGCTATCGAACTGTCGTATTGACACATCCTGTTCCACAAAGGCCTGTTCTAAGACTTTCTGTAGAGCCTCTCTGTGGGCTTCGGAACTGAGTAAAAGAGATAACACAGAGATCTTTGGAGGAGTTTGTAACAGCTGATCAATAATGTTATATTCACTCCTTTGGATGAGCTTCAGCATCTCATCGTCGTTCTTTGAAAGGTCGGGATCACTGGATTGACCTACTGGCAAATTGGGAACTTCCGTTTGAGGTTCCTTTTCTCTGTTAGGTTCTCTAACTCCTCGGTTGAAGATTCGTCTGCTCCGTGTTACTCTACTGATGTCTGCAATATTCATAATGGAGGGTAATGGAATTTCCTTTCCATTCTCAATTATTGTTGCACCGTATTTGTAAGGGACCGCCTTATCGGATTTGTACGGCACTGGTCCCGGTAGATAGATATCTACATGAGCCTTCTGATTTTTCTGACTGTCGTAGGTAACTTCAATCAGTTCCTGGCTAGGAACCTTCGATTTGTTAAGTAGAGGAACAATGGTACAAACATCCTTGGTTCTTTCAAGATCAGAGATTACAACCACATCTTTGATCTGGTCAGCGAAATAGTCTGGCATCCAGTTAATGGACCCCGGACTGAATATTGTTGAATCTCTTTGCAGTCCAACTGACTCTGAAGGACTGCTCGCATGAGGTAACATCCTTGATTATTTTTCGAGCAAACTCTACAGCGCTCGTAGTTATGTGGTGGCACCTGGCCACATCCGCTTTGAATGTAGTGTAACCTCACTAGATCTATTTCCATTGATCGAACATCCTGACTTTGATGCCTAGTAGGGTTCCCATTAACGATTCTGATTTGTTGCGTGTCTTCATCCATATAGATCAGAAGCCACCAGTGGTTTAACAAGTGTTGCAAAGTCCTTTGCACGAGAGTGCACCCTTGGTTACTCTCACGGCATATTGTACAGTTCTGATAATTATGTGAAGTGAGAAAACAGAGTTGGACTTGTGTAGCGTGTAACTCCACCAAGCTAGTATTCATCAAGAGAATATCAAAGATTTGAATCATATTCACTTGATACTGATTTCCATCGCAGTAATCCTGAATCCATCCAAGATCCATCTGACGCTAGAGGGCCTCTTGTACAAAAGAGCATCCCTGTTTGTTTACCGAGCAGACCAGACAGGCATCATAATCATGTCGTGGCAGATTATGATGTTGGCTTTGCCTTGAGAGCATTTCCACCAAGTTGGCATTCATTGCACGGATGTCGTGGTTTTGAATGATGTTGGAATTAGTGTAAGTCATGTTGACCCCACGAATTTCATGATCTTGGATCCATCCAAGATCCAACTGTTCCTGTAGAGCTGATTGCACCACAGAACATCCTTGATTGTTCTTAGAGCAGATATCACACTGGTGATAGTTATGAGGTGGTACATGCCCGTATCTACTCTGTCTACAATGCATCTTGACCAAGTTGGCCCTCAATAAGAGTACATCATGAATTTGATAGCTGTTGTTAGCTTCTCCTTCTATCAAATTTACCGCAGCTTTCTCGTGTTGAGGAAGCGGGTTCGTGAGAACATTCAAATTCGTATCTTTGAAATATAAGACCCCGCTCCTAACAAGCTTTTGCACATCAGATTTGAAACTGAGACAATTTTTTATGTTATGCCCTGGTCCTCCTTGATGGTAAGGACAAGTTTGATCCACTTTAAACCAAAAAGGCGGATTCTCCGATACTGTAAGAGGAGACCTGGTTTGGACGTGCCCCTTGACCAGTAAGAGTGGAAACAATTCTACGTACAACATTGGTATAGGATTGAACCCTGGCGGTCGCGTTGTACGGTTGTTGTTATATGGAGGACGAGCCTGCTGAAGACGCTGTTGTGTCCTTTGCTGATATTGTTGTTGATTCAGTTGGCTTTGAGCAACCTGGGGTTGATACGTAGGAACAGGCGCAGAGTTGATAGTAGGAGTTACAGCTGCTACTGGTTGGTATCGTCGCCTTTGCTTTCCGAGAGAGATATTCCCAATATCCTGCTCTTTTTTCTTAGGGAGAGCACTACCGTATCGTTTTGTACTACTTGATGATCCAGCGTCTTTAACTAAACGTCCTTCTCGGACTGCTTCCTCAAGACGAACTCCCATGCCCACCATCTCGGTAAAGTCACTGGGCGCACTGGCGACCATTCTGTCGTAGTAAAACGAGCTCAAGGTCTTTAAGAAGATCTTTGTCATCTCTTTTTCCTCAAGATGTGGACAAATCTAGGCGGCAATTTCACGCCATCTCTGAGCGTATTCCTTGAAGGTTTCCTTATCCTTTTGTGACATCGATCCGAGTTGATCTCTGTCCGGTGCCATGTCCAGATTATACTTATATTGTTGCACGAAGGCAGCGCCAAGATCTCTGAAAGTAGCGATCTTAGTGCGGTTTAAAGCCATGTACCATTTTAGTGCGGCACCGGTTAAACTATCTTGGAAATAGTGAATCAGTAACTCTTGGTTCTTTGTCTGAGTTGACATTCGCCGAGCGTACATCACCAAATGGCTTTAAGGGCAAGAGTTACCCTTGTACTTTTCAAATTCGGGCACTTTGAACTTGTGCGGAACTTTCACATTGGGGACCAAACAAAGGTCTGGGCGTCCTCTCTGAATAGATCCTGACCGCGAAGGGCTTGTAGCTCTTTCTGCATTTACAGTAACTATTCCTGGAACTCCTTCATTCTGTTATCCATACTTTCGTTTCCACCAGAAGGTATCTGTGGAATCTGTCCTTCCAGGACAGTGTGTACCACGGGTGGTGGTATAGTCATCATGGAAGTGACTTTAGGTCCTTCCCTCTCCCGAAGTTTGTAACCTTCAGGAGTTGTCGTCATGCCCCTGGCATCTTCTCTTTCCCGAAGTTTGTAACCTTCTGGCCCAGCGGCTCTTGCTGCGGTTCCCTGATCTTCAGTGATCGGCGGAACATATCCTTCTGGGATATAGTTGATAGGCATGCCCCAGGGACGATCTTTAGGCATGGTATACCGAGGGTCATACTTTTCCACTATGGGTGTTGATGTGATCTCTGAGATCACAGTCCTTTGTTGTTGCATCTGAGCTTCTGCCAGAGCTAGCATGTCGTTATGAAGCTTTCTCAGATCCTCTTTCAGAGTGTCGATCTCTTCCCTTAACTCTCTATTCTCTTCCTCGAGATCATCCATCCTTTTCTGTCGATTGCCCCGAGTATTGTACGAATGAGACAGTTTGACTCTAGAATCGAGAGGCAAACGTGAGATTCGTAGGTAAGAAGAATATATTATGTGAGAATGATGAATGCAATTGTTATATTTTAATTAATTTTTGTTTAATCAAAATAAACTTTGACAATTGGATTGCAAATATCAAACATTGGGGAAACCCCGTTTTATTGAATTCAAAGATTGCGGAATGGAAATACAGTAATTTACATAATGCTGTAAAAGGAAATCTAAACTCATGGATCCTGAGTCCTCTCTGAGGAGAGCTCAGGTGCTGGTGCTTTCCTTTTCTTTGACTGGGGCTCTTGAGCCATTGTCGGGTTATCATTCCTTTGCCAAGTGAAAGGAGCGAGCAAATTCCTTTGGTCCTCCTGGTTTTCTACAGCATGTTGCTCTAAAATCTCAATCAGAGCATCTTTTCTTTCAATAGTTGTTGTATTTTCTTGCACTCCACATTGAGAATACGGTACTTGTTCTTCCAAGACCTCTTCTCCTGTTGAACTTTGTTGAGAGTAACCTGAAGTTTTTCCGTATCAGACATAAAATAAAGGACAGGGTCCCTTAATGGAATAACTTCCTGATGAGGGTAAGGCATCCTCAGCTTGAGAGCTCTAGTTTGTACCCAGTGAAGATAAGGTTCCACCGAGACACAGTCTGGTTTTCCTAGAAACTCTCGTCCTTTTCTATGAATGTGTTTCCAGGCATGCACTATTTCTGTCTTTAGTGCTCTTTCATTTTCTCCTTCCTTGAAGAAAAGACCTTCCAGATGAGCATTACGCGGGACATGCCTCATCGGGTATCCAAATTGACGACGAACCAAAACTGGATGATAATTGATTCCTCCTTTAGTTCCTATAAGGGGTACATTTGGGAAATTTCCACAACGGTCAATGATTCTGATCCCGTCATAGATTCGATTGTACCAATCGATGTCAGAGTTGGTAAGAGACATGATTCTCTACGACCAACGTAAAGTATTCTTTTGATCCCAAAATGCAACAGACTTCGGCAAGTGGGAAGTGAACCATTTGTACAGCAGGGGTACACAACATGTGATTATTCCTCCGGTGTACAAATTCCTTAAGTGCACAGAATGATAAGCATCTGCGAGTAAGGTTGGCATGGGATTTCCAATCAGAAATATCTTAATGGCATTGATATCTACAAATTTATCGATGTTGAGAAAAAAAAATAAGCCGTAGGTGAGCAAAACAAAGATGCTTTCGAAAGCAGGAAAATTCCCTATACTGGCAAAGTACAGGGCTTTCTTTATCAAGACCTGGGCTGGCAAACCTTGGATTCCTCCCTTAGTGGTCATGTGAGTCCTGACTTCTGACTCGCCCAAATAGATTGCTCTTGCAATGGTTTGATCCTTTGGAATCTCTTCCAGTCCAGAAAAGGGAGCTTGGTCAGTGATATGTAATTAGTCAGGAGAGAGTACTCCTCCAGCGTTGGTACTAGTTGATAATCCAGGAAGGTGAAACAGTGATAGACCGGATCGTAGAACTGGATTAGTGTGGACAGGATTCCTTCAATTACATGGACCCTTAACAGAGACAGCAGTCCTCCATACTTGGCTCTGAAAGCCTCGGGGTTGGTGATCATCCTCGCCAGACCTCTTAAATCCTCTAGTTTTGGAAACTTGAAGGTGTACTTGTGAGTTTTCTTTCTACCGAAATCCATTAGCAATCTCTTTCTCTGACATTTGCAATCATTGTCTTAGTTTAATTTGAAAAAGAGAGACTAGAAGAGAAGATTTTTTCTTTGTTTTAATGTTTTTTAAATGAATGTATGTATGCAGCACACAAAAACATAGAAAAAGCATGGGGTCAAAGGGTCGGTGTCATGAAGTCAAGGCTCTACCCATCCCCAAAGGTTTATACTGGTGATTTTTTGTACATGTCCGCAAAATCATGGACCCCTATTTGGATAACAACAGGAAGCAAATCGCCAGCGAGCTGATGTATCTTAGAGTGATCTCAGATGAGGGTAGTATCGCGTGACAACTATTTTCGATAGCTTCCGCACTACAAAATGGTTTCAGCCTACTAAAAACCTCAGCTTCTCAGATAACCCAATCGACCACACTACTTTCAACAACCGAAGTCGTATAGGCAATGCATCTGCAAAGGGAGTCTCCACGGAGTTTGATGGTCGACAGGGGACTCTTAGCTGGGATTCACTCCCCGTAAGATTACCCGTATAATGACATCCCCTATCTTAGGTGTCTACTCAATCTTTCCACATGCGGCATCACACGCATTCCCATTAGTAGAAAAATAAACACAGATATCAATTAGGAAAAGCAGTATATATATTTGTCTTAATATCCTAGACCTCTAGTCTTATGATCCTATACAGACAATGACTCCCCAGCAGAGTCGCCATTTCTATGACACTTTGTGAATTCAAAGTTTTCACCCTAAAAGAGGCTAGAAAGAATGCCTCCCACTGTGGTCGCCATTTTTCTGTAGCGTGGTTTTTGTGGTTTCGAATCACTATCGCTTTGGTACTATAGTTCGATTCATTTTTTATCTTGTTGAGCTGATTAAGGAAGGGAAATAGATGTCTCCAATTAACCCTGCTTGCAAACTGAGGTTAAACAGTCAAAACTGTTGGTTTACAGATGCTATCAAAATAGGGGGTTCGTCTTTTAGGGTTATTTGCTTAAGAACAAGATCTGGACTATTTGTGAGGTTTTAGGTCTAATGCTTTTGACGGATATATGAAGGCACTGGGTTTTAGTTTTTTTGATTAGTATACTCGCTAAGATTTTTACAATCTTATGCCTACGTATTCCCGAAACATGGAAATCAGAGCGATCGTAGTTCCTCCTATTTTAAGGGAGGAAAAAGGTTGTTTTGGTGTCTTGTTCAAAGCCCAAGACATGAATCTAAAGGTGGTTTATATCTTGTTCAAAGCCCAAGATATGAAGCTAAAGGTTTAACTAAGAGAGAATTTGTCATCTCTAAAGAGGTATTATTGATGTTTGTATGCTGTGAGCAAGGCACAAATTTGATGTTAAAAGGTTGATTGACTCAACCGGGGTTTTCTTTATACAAAGCCTAAGAGGAGGCTAGAAGTTTGACTTTTCCAGAGGAAAATGTTCTTTCTGTCTTGTACAAAGCCCAAGATTGAGGCTAAAAGGGATTTTGACTCCGTTGGGGAGAATGTATCTTGTATAAAGCCCAAGATGGAGGCTGAAATGGTTTGACTTAACAAGAGAGTACTTTTATCTATCCTGTATAAAGCCCAAGACGGAGGCTAAAAAGGTTGACTCAACAAGAGAGTCTGTTTGACAGGTGATTGACCCAACGAGAGAGTTTGAAGGTTAATTGACTCAACAAGAGAGTCCTTTATACTCAACAAGAGAGTGATTTGTTGTCTCGTACAAAGTCTGAGATTGAGGCTAAAAGGAGATGGACTCAACAAGAGAGTCTTTCATACTCAACAAGAGAGTGTTTTATATGTCTTGTACAAAGCCCAAGACGGAGGTTAAAAATTGACTCAACAAGAGAATCTTTTATACTCAACAAGAGAGTGTGTTATATGTGTCTTGTATGAAGCCTAAGACGTAGGCTAAAAATTACAAGAGAATCTTTTATACATAACAAGAGAGTGTTTTATTGTCTCGTACGAAGCCCGAGATAGAGGCTAAAAGGAGATTGACTCAACAAGAGAGTCTTTTATACTCAACAAGAGAGTGTTTTATATGTCTTGTACAAAGGCCAAGACGGAGGCTAAAAGTTGTTGACTCAACAAGAGAGTCTGAAAAGGTTAGCTCCACAGAGGAGAATCATTTGTACAAAGCCCAAGAGGAGGCTGACTTACTGCTGAGGATTATTGAGATCCAGAAGTGGGTCCAAATGTGCGAAACTCTCATGAGAGAGATCGGGTTTCAGAGTGATCGGTGTTTCTTCCTATGTTTGAAAGGAACTTGAGAATGTCTTTGAGACTCAAGAGACTTAGACAGTCCAAGTCTAGAGTTTTATCTATTGTACAATGCCCAAGAGGTGGCACGGGCATTAAGAGATGAGTATCAACCCTACAACGGCCGGAGTTTTGACGCTGGAAAGACTGCTCTAGCAAAGGATGACTAATTTCTATCTTATACCTTTAAGAGGTCGTTAGGGTCCTTGTATTAAGCCCAAGAGGAGGCATGAGAACTTCTAAGAAGTCGAAGGATCCTTGTACAACGCCCAAGAGGAGGCTGGGATGCTTTTAGGAAGCCTGTGGGTCCCCAAACCAAGAGAAGTTCAAGAAATGCAATTCACAGAGAAGAGATCATTCCAAGAAAGTTCGAGGATTTGGAAGAAACTCAAGAGATGCCATACACGGAGAAAAGATCATCTCTGGGGAGTTATAGTTTCTTTGACAATTTCTAAGGGTGACAGTCTGAGAAAAGGTTCACCGAGAATATTGCCTTTCTCTTTGTTCCATATTGTTTAACCCCAAGAGAAGGGAAGACTTTATCTGGAATCCTACGGGGGATCTAGTTTTGTTTGTATTTAAGAGTGACCGACAAGGCTTTACCTAGTGCTAGACGTAGTTGCCGGGGAAAAGTCTAAATAACTATACTAGTATTACACAGTTGATATATGACATGTATATAAAGGGATGTGAAAGAAGACTTACAGTGAAACAGCCCCACAATACAGTTATATACATATGAAAGCGGTAAATGAAAGCGGGTAAACACTTACCCGTTGTAGAGCTTCCATGTTGTTTTGTTAGTTGTTCAACAAAAAAAAGTTTTGATAACAACATATATTTGAATTCAAAATCAAAGGAGAAAGTGCTTTGAAAAGATTGTTGGGGCTTACAGCTCACAGAGAGGCCCAGGTTTTAACGATGATTGCACCATTGTTTTGAAAACTGCACAGAGAGACTTATATAATATGTGAGGCCCAAAAGTGTTTTTAAGAAAAGAAATGGGTCTTATAGCTCAAGGAGAGGCCCAAAGATTTGAAAATGAATAAAGATGGGTCTTATAAGGAGAAGCCCAAAGATTTTTTGTTAAAAAAGCGACGATCGTGCCGAACTTTTTTACGGTATCGGGACTTATACAATACACTAAGGCCCAAAATTATTTTATTTACAAAGGGGTTGGGTCTTACACTCTATTAGAGGCCCAAAAAAGTATTTTTAAAGAAAAGAAATGAGACTTATAACACGAGGGTAGGCCCAGGGTTTTATTTTAAACTGGCGATCGCGCCGAGATTTTTGAAAACACCGTGGGTCTTATACAATGACTGAGGCCCAAGCTATTTTGGTTTCAAAGAGGGATTGGGTCTTACACTCTATTAGAGGCCCAATAAGTTTTGAAAGTGATTAATGAGGGTTGAATTAATCAAAAACCCTAAATTTTTTTTAAAAAGAATTAATTTTGTTTAAAAATTAACAAAAATTGATGAGAACATGTAAAAAATGAGTGGTGATCTAGGATCAATGCTTCAAAAATCATGTTTATATCCACAAAATGATTGAAAATCAACTAAGTTTGGGAAATCAAGAAGGAATAAATATTTCAAATGTTAAAAACAAATAAAACATTAATTCTTTGCAAAAATATCAAATATATGAAATAAATAACATTTTTGGGAATTTTTGGTAAAATAAAATATTTTAACATTTTTGTGAATTATTAAAAAAAGAATCAACTCAAAATCATTAAAATTCAGAGAGAAATTAATTTATGAATCAATTAAATAAAATAACAAAATTCAAATATTTGAATTTTCAACAAAGGTGCCAAGAACATGGCAAGAACACGCGCGTGTTCTGAGTTTGGCCTGATTTGCATTTTCTATCCAATCTCACTGAATACTTGATGAAATCACACAATCCACATATCAATCTGCTCGTTTTAACCTCACGATCATGTCTATGGTCTTTAATTTCATTTATTTTAAGCATGGAATAAGAAATCAAGACAAAACCTTAAGAACCCTAAAATTTGCATGAAGGCTAAGAATTTTGATACACGATTCAAACAAAGTAATTAATTGAGGGGAAACATTCTATGCATGATTATGAACATTTGGCAAAAGTATTGTGCGAGGAAATATGCATAGATTAAGAGATGACCAAGTTTAGGCTTACTTGAAGGTCGTGACAGCAAGAGCAAAGTGATTTTTGAGTTGGAGGTGTTACAGATGAGTTGTGATGATCTGAACAGCTTCCCTACACCATATGGAGTGTGTTTGAATGCTTGGACTTGATTGGAAATGGCTGGAACAAAGTATGGCACCTCAGCTGCAACTTGGTTAAAACCTTGAGTAACTGGCTAGTGATTCTGAGAAATCAGTGTTACAGTTGTTGTTTAAGTGTTTGGATCACTTCTATATGATGTTTATGAGGTGTGTGTGTGTGATTGGTTTGGTTGTAATAGCTCTCAAACTCAAAACCCGATAGTGACTTGCTTGGGAAGGCAAATTTGGAAGTGAGAAGGTGATTTTGAGGAAAGCATCTGTTTGATGGCTTTGGTGTACTTAAACTGAGCACAAATGAGCTCTATTTATAGTAGAGCAAGTTTGTTTTACAAGCAATAGTGATTGGCAATTGCAGCAGAGGTTTGACCAATGGTTGCATTTTGGAATCTCAAGTCTCCTCTAGCCATTGACTAGAGGTTGGAGCACAGGCTGCTGGTTCCCTAGTTCAGAGATCATCCTTGACTCATTCAGTTGGAAATGGCTCAGTTAATGCCACCTTGGTGCATCCATTGAATGCTCCAAAACAAAATTGAAGTCTTGTCCCCTCTTTAGGCATTTCTAGGTTTGGCATGCTATTTTTAGTTCCAAAGACTTGGGAGGCTTATGGATCAGTGTTTGTCCCTCCTTGGTCCCTCCCTGAGGTGTTCAGATGGATAAACTTGTTTGTCATTTGCAAAATTTTCTCAAATCGAGCAAAATGCACAAATCTGCCTTGCCATGACAGTTTGCAGCAAGGCACATTGTCATTGTCATATCTCATGGCTTAAGTGGAGTTTGATGGAGTTCTTGACCATTTTGGAAAGCTCTTATATGACACAACACATGTGTGATCATAGTTTGTCTTGATACTTTTTGGATCCAAGTGAAAAATCCCCCTACTTTTGAAAAAAAACAAGACAGATTCTGACTTAGTGAAAATTTCACTAAGTGTTGGAAAAAGTGACATTTCATGTTTTCAGCCATTTTGATCCAACCATAACTCAAAATCCATGATGAATTGGAATGAGGTGTAGTTGACACTTTTAAAGTATGCCATGAGAGCTGCAAATCCATCTTTGGATCAGCCCAAATGGTTGCTTGGATCTCAAGTTATGATCCTTGGAAGTTGGCACCCTAGCCACTTTGTTCCGTAACTTAGAAAATTTCTAAGTTTTTTATGGTTACCCCTTTTACAAGTTATCCCACTTTTCTTGATTTTTTCTTGATGAATGATGATTCCAATCACACATTAACATCATTTTAGGGTTAGGGGACCATAATTGATCAAAAAATCAAAAAGTCAAACTTTGACTTTTGGGCACAGTTGACTTTTTGTCAGATGATTTCCAAACTGTGTGATCCTCTATGAAATCAAGTCCTTGACCTAAATCAAACTTGATGGATTGATTTCATAGGTGTTATAGGGTGTATTGAATCATGTCCCAAGGTTTGGAAGCATGTCCTGGTCAAAAGTCAAAGGCACAGTTGACTTTTTCCTCAAAAACCCTAATTGTGGTTCTGATGAACTTGAAACTTGTGGATCAAGCTTCTTGGATCAATCCATTGTTGCAAATGGATCAATGTAGTTTTTTAGAGACCCTCAAATCATGTCTTGAGGTCTTGGCTCGTGTTTTGTCCCAAAAGTCAACATAGGGGTGAATTAAGTCAAGAAACCCTAATTCCTGATTTATTTGGTGAGTGCATCCCCTGAGGCTAAATTGACTTGATGATTGGGTCCATGAGGTCCCATGAAGCATCTTAGGTTGTGCTTTGAAGCATTGGCTCATGCCCAGAGGAAATTTTCCATCTGGAGGCCTTGGTCGACCAAAACCCTAATTTGGTGACACTGGCGATGTAACACCCCCAATCTATACCCCCAAGTAAACAAATAGATAATTAAAAATTTCAAAATTTCATCAGAGTATATTTAAATTTTCATGGCATAGACAGGGAGAATCACATTATATTGAAACAAAACATACAACACCTGCTCATAAAGATATGCAACAGTGGGGTAACATTCATTCAGAGGGAACTCAGTTCCTTACACCCACTTTTCAGAAATTAGAATAAAAGCGGAAAATCTAAAATCTGATTATCATATATATATCACATGAAAAGTTGGTCATTCTTCAAGTTATACATGCACAAGCCAAAAGATATATATACATAATACACAATAATCACTAACGGCCTCCCTAACTACCCGGTGTCACATATCAGAGCCGACCGACAAAAGAATGAAGACATAAGCTTCACAAAAGGCCTCCAGCAACTCTAATCTACAATGCCTCATAGAGCATTATAAAACAGCAGAAGGGTGAGAAAAACAGCCATAATATAAATGCATATAATTATATATATCAACATAAAAATACACAATATCAAGTATTCTCACCACAATTATCACATGCCTACTCATAAAGCATATACAGATTATATTCACATAACCCCATATTCTCACATCATGCATATGTTTATACACAAAACATATCATTCATAATTCAATGCATTTAACCCGAATGCACATCAATTCACAATTACTATCACACGCTCAATCACACAATGTCTCCGTCTCCAATTGCATATTAATCATGCCCAATACATTTATCACAAATGCATATCACAACGTCTCGCACATAATCAACTAAATCATGATTTTCCATATATAACCAATGCAATCATAATTCATGCAGATGCAAAGAGACCGACACAACGACTCTCTATGCAAATGCACATGCGGTACCGACTCCAAGATTCATATCTCATCACTAGTTCACTCAGGAACTCTGCTGGAACCATCGCTCGTTACATCACTATAACTCCCCGTCGGGCCTACGATGTTCACCCACCGCTCACACCTCCACCAAGAGAGGCTCACGATGTTTATGGATCGCTCACACCTCCACCAAGAGAGGCTCACGACCCGATCGCTCACACCTCCACCAAGAGAGGCTCACGATCGTCTATAACCATCGCTTTCAGTCCTCAGGCTATTCATACCTTCATATTTTCGAGGCACACGATGTTATAGCTGATTCCCCACCGGAACTGCCGTCACACAGGACGCAACAACAATGCATATCATGATGCTTGACACACAAGAACTCATGACAACCATGCATTTTCACACATATATACAACCATAAACATGCATATATAATCAAATACAACATATTGCATTTATTTGCCTTTCGGCCACAATTCATCACCACAACATGTCATCACATGCATTCACATCATACAACGTCATACAAGTCATACGATATCCATATTCACGCACATTATATAATACACATCATTTACACACCATTAAAACGGCAAAAGTCGACCTAACGACCCTATTCACATTTCTCGATATAATTAAATCGGCTAACAAATTCCAAACCATCATAATAAGAAAGTACAGCTCAATAGCTTTCCAACGATATAAATAATGCTTAAATCGGAATTATGGTCCGAGACTTATGAATTTTAAAAGAAAAGAAAACTACAAAAAAAAGACAAAAGCGCCCGGCGACGGGAACTTTTCGCCCGGCGAAACTTCAATTTCGCCTACACTTCGCCCCGCGAAGTAGGGGCAAAAGAAACCCCCCAAAAACGTAAACCAACCCAGTAGCTTGACACTCTCTCGCATCTCAATTTCACCCGGCGAAAGTACAAACCGCCCAGCGCTCTGGGCATTTCGCCCGGCGATTCACACCAGACAGCCATGCTCAGCAGCGTGGCTTCATCATCAAAAACCCCCCCATTTCTCATTTTTCCCACCTTTGATCATTCCCAACAGCAAAACCAAGCATATTTATGGATCATACACATATAGAGATCATTCTAAACACATTTTTATCGATTTTTAACCGTTAAAAACACCGATTCCACAAATCGACCTAAAACTCACATATAACTCAAAACTCTACCAAACATAATTTTTCAACCACAACAATCATACATAATCACACACATGTATAGAATAATCGAGTTTCAAACCCTTACCCGGATTCCAAATGATCTAGCTCTTGTTCTTGATGATTTTCACTCTTTTCTTCTCTTTTTCCCTCTTCCTCTTTCTTTCTCTTCTTTTTCTTTCTATCTCCCCTTTTTCTCTTTCTCTCCTATTTCCTTCCTCTTATTCCTATTTCTTTTCTTTTATTTTCTTTTTCTCTCATTTCTATTTTCTTTCTTTTCTAACTTAGTAAATAATTAGGAAAAGACTAAAATACCCTTACTCTCAATTATCTCCCAAACGATCCCAAAATGCGATAAAATATAATAACAGTACAAAACAACATATTATCACACCAAAGTCATAAATAAAAATAATATAATACTCAAAATAATTAAATCGACTCGATTAAATAAAATGGTCGAAACTGGGGCGTTACAGGCGATCCTGAGGCTTGATCCACTTGGAATTCTGCAACCTTGTGCTTGATTCTTGATGTGGGAGTCCTCTTGATCCATGGTGGATGTTTGAGAGGTTAGACAAGTTGAAGATCATGTCATTCCTTGATTTATCCTTTGTCTAAGAGCTTTGAGAGGGCTTGAAACGCTAAGTTTGATTGCAGTGAGTGCTCAACAACCCTTGAGGAGATTGACGAGGCACCAAGGTACAGCCATATTGTGCTGATGATTTGCACAATGATGGGAAATATTAGTGGTCAAATTTTGGGGTATGACAACACCGAAAGGTATTACTAAGAATTCATAATGACCATAACGGGTTCTAAATGCGGTCTTTGATACATCTGAACTCTTCACACGGATCTGGTGATAACCCCACCGTAAATCAATCTTCGAGAACACACTGGCTCCTTTCAATTGATCTAGCAGGTCGTCTATCCTGGGTAATGGGTATTTGTTCTTGATGGTGATTTTATTCAAGTGCCGGTAATTAATACATAACTGTATTCCACCATCCTTCTTCTTTACCAATAACACTGGAGCTCCCCAGGGTGAAACACCGGGCCGGACGAAATGCTTAGCCATTAATTCTTCCAATTGATCCTTCAATTCTCTTAACTCAAGTGGTGCCACCTGATACGGAGAAACGTATATAGGAGCCGTTTCCGGTATCAGGTCAATAGAGAATTCCACTTCCCTTTTCGGAGGAAGAGAAGTGATATCCTCAGGGAAGACTTCGGAAAACTCACAGACTATAGGAATACTCAGAACTTGAAGGTCGCTACTCTCCTCCTTAGTGAGAACCAAAAGAACAGATTTTTCCTTCTCAAACAAGAAATTTATCATTCCAACCGTACCTTCTAAAATAGTTGTTAGCACATCTTTCGGAGTAGCCTCAACGGATGGAATGATGATTAGCTTTTCTTCACAACCAATAAATACCGAATTAGCAGAAATCCAATCCATTCCCAAAACAACATCTACTTTCTTAAGCGGCAAGCAAATAAGATCAATCTGAAAAACTCTTCCATCCACGGATAAAATACAATTTTCACACATTAAAGGTGTTGCAACCATCTCATCCATGGCAGTAGTAACCACCATGGGTGAAGAAAACGGAATAGCTTGCAACCCAAGTCGCTTCATACATTGCATTGACACAAAAGAGTGTGTTGCTCCACAATCAAATAATACCAAACAAGGATTCCCATTAACGAAACACGTACCAGCAATCAAAGAGTTATCGCCCTTTGCTTTCTTTGCATCCAAAGTATAAACTCGGCCGGTACTCTTTTCTTGCGTTTGATTCCTACCCAGAGGACAATCTTTCGCCATGTGTCCCACTTTATGACACCGATGACACTCCACTCCTTCGAAGTGACATCTACCAGAATGCATCTTACCACAAGTATGACATACATGAGGCGCACTTGATCTAGAATCCTGAACTTGTTTCCCCTTGAAGGCTTGTTGCCTAGGCCTAAACTGTTGGTTTGATGCCCCACGATCATTCTAACTCAACCTATGTGAATCTCCTTCTGCCTGAACTTTCCTCAAACTGTTCTCTGCCACATAACATTGCCTTAGCAATTTAGCATAACTAGTGAACTCTCTTTGAGACACACTATGAGAAATCTCAGCCTTCAAACCAAAAAGAAACTGGTCAATCTTCCACCTCTCATCCGAAGCATACATGACCTGCCTAGAATAAGCAGCCATAATCTCAAACCTCTCAGTATAAGCAGCCACAGTCAAAGTACCCTGTTTCAACTGTTGGAAATCAAATTCCTTCTGGGTCCTCAAGGAACTAGGGAAATAATTCTCCATAAAAGTAATCTTAAATTGCTCCCAGACCTTAGGCACCCCTTGGATAGTCATAAGGGTTGAGGTACTCTCCCACCACCTCATGGCAGGACCCTTCAACAAGTGAGAAGCAAACACTACCTTGTTCTCTTCACTACACTGTACTATCAAGAAAATTCTCTCCATGCTAGCTATCCATTCATGAGCTTTCACAGGATATAACCCGCCATGAAATTCTGGAGGATTCATGCGGATGAAATCCCGAAAACTCTCACCTACAGCATCTGGAACAACCACTGGAGGATGAAGACCCCTATTAATTTGTTATACCATATGCTGCATGAATTGGTTCTGCTGCTGCTGCATCTGTTGCAAAAACTGAGGCCATGGGACATACTATTTGCCGCCCGGCGGGTTCATCACAACAGGAGTAGTTATGGGTCTACCATGATTGCTTCTGTGTTCGTCAGCCATGTTCCTAAAGGTCATACAGATATGATTAAGTTGATCAGGCTCAATGCCATAAATATAACACTTAAGACCAATGGCGACACAACGCATATGAAATGGAAAGAAATACTTATACTATTTCATGGCTAGGTCGAGGATACAACCTGCTCTGATACCAACAGTAACACCCATATATGACATAATACATCAAAGCATAAATATCATATATGAATCCAAGTTTTGGTACTGAAATACCATAAATTCATAGTTAACACATTGTATACATTACATGCCCAAAATACAAAGTACTAAAATCTAAGGCATAATATATACAAGATGTCCCAATACACTAAGAACGAAATCAATACAATGATCTCAAAATAAATTTCCACAACGGAAGTCTTGCCATCTCAAAAAGCCAAGTTAAGTAAGGAAAATCAAACGACTTTCTCCTTGCCCTTCGTAAAACCTGAAGCACCTGTAATATAATCAACAACATGGGGTGAGATATTAAATCTCAATGAGTTCTCTATCTTATAGATTCTCTCGACTTTACAAGGTTCTATCACCCTAACTCAAGTCAAAAGGGAAGGGAAATGACCTTGCGTTCATAATCTCACAATCTCACACTATATGGAAACATGTTATGAGTCCATTAAGATCTATGACTCGTTCCTTAATTTCATAGCAAGGGAAGTGTTCAAGAAATTAAGATCTATGATGAATGTAGATAATTTAGACATAATGAATTAGGTGGTGTGTTGAGAATAATTCTCTGTGTTGAAACATGTAGTTCGACAGAAGCAAGTAGCTCTCAAAATGTCGAAGTGTATCTCAACATAGTGTTGACTTAGCTTTATTTGTTTGTTTTAGCTGAGTTAGTTATGTTAGTTGAAGATTGCTTAGTGTGCAAGCAATCTCAACCTATAAATAGAGAGTAACCTTATTTTTGTAAAGCGTTGAAAAATAATGCAGTTGCATAAAGAAAATTTGAAGAAAAAAAAATTAGCTTGAATGCAGAGTGAAACTTTGTAGAATTATTCTTCTTATTTCCCTTTTCTCTCAAACCCTAATTTCCCTTTCTTTCCCAATTCACTTTTCTCTTTTTTTTTCTTTATATAATCGTTGTGCAGCGAAATTATCTTGCAAACAAGGTTGGTTGATTCACTCAAGTGTGAAGAACAAGAGACGAAATTGATATGTGTGATTGATTCTTGTTCATTAAGATTGATTCAAAATTCTCCATAGATTTAATATAATATCAATAATACACACTAACTAGCTAACGTTTGTGCTCATTTATTACAACTTAATGCTACTAACTCCTTCCAATTCCTCGTTATTTAATCCTTTAATTTCCGACATAAACAAAGCTAAAGTATGATATTCCTCAATGTGAAATTTTAATTAACTTTTTATAAATGGGTTCTGCTATCCAGTACCCTTAGAGCACTCTTTAAGGAGCAATAAGTTAGCTATGGCCACACCCATTTAACTTTGAAAGAAGCAATTGTCAAGTTAAACAATTAAAATATCAAAGATTCATATTGGTGCCGTATTTAAAGCTAGTTACTCTTATCATTTGCTAGCACATGCTCACGCGCCAATGTTGTCGTTTCAAATTTTTTTCCTTTTAGTTACAAGTCGTTTAGGATTATTATGAAGAAAATGATACTTCGTCCGGTCCTTTTTATAAAGAACACTTCATTTTTTAGATTCATTAAATAATTAATGTATCTGGTCTGCATTGCAGACTAATTATTTAATGAATCTAAAAAGTAAAGTGTTCCTTTTAAAAGGACCGGAGGTAGTAGTATATAATAACCAATAAAAAATACTGAAGACTTTTTTCCTTAAAAGTTGGAAACAAAAGTTAAACTACAAATTAAAACACACATGTAGCCAAAATAATAGTACTAACCAAACTAGCAGTACCAAACACAAACACAAATAGTCAAATATTAAATTAATCCCAAAAAAAAAGTTAAACAAAATAAGACTAAATCTTCTTCCAGCTTATGTATCACCTTCCATCTTTAAATTCTTAGAGACACTATTCCTCGATATGAAGCTTGTTCCTGTTTAAAAATATTAAAACACAAATTAATTTTAATTAGTAACAAGTATAAAAAATTAGAAAATAAATAACTCTTTGAATACAAAATATGCACCTAAACTTTTGAAAAAGAATCAGATTTAAACTTGCATCTTCACAAGCTTTCTTCTTGTTGTTGTTCTTCTTCTTTTTCTCTTTTAAAGGACATGTAGCAATGTTATGTCCTAGACTTTTACACAATCCACAAGTGTTCATGCAATGTGATAAATCTTTACCACCTTTAAGACATCTTCGTTTGGGACGACCTTTTGGTTTAGACTTTGGAGGACAATGAACTTCATTGTTGCAATCTATTACTTCTTCCTCGATGACAACATTAACTTGAGGCTCTATTTCATCGCAGTTGAGTGGTGTTTGAAGCTGCCACCGCGATGGCAAGTAGTTAGAAGGAATTTCATGGAAATCTTTGTGAAGAAAAATTATGAGAATATGACGACATACTATCCCCCAAAATTCAAAGTTCTTACAACTAAATGTAGTTATTTTACCATCCCAAAAGACTACATGTTTTCTACTGTTAACATCTTTATAATACCGCAACACAAACATATTATCATTTTCATGATGAATTAAATATTGAATGGACCTTTCAAATTCCTCTTGAAACTTCTGAAAAGCAAAACGTATGAGAACACTATGAGCTTGCTCTTATAAGGGTGGCGTTAACTTCATAGTCGATCTCTTGCACTTTCTAAACATTATATCATGCTCTTGTTTTTGTTTAATATCATCAATTGCAATATCAACCTGAAATTAATTTAAATTAGTTAATACATAAAATTAGAAACAATAAGAACTAATGCATTGAAAATATTTGTAACACCCATATATGACATAATACATCAAAGCATAAATATCATACATGAATCCAAGTTTTGGTACTGAAATACCATAAATTCCTAATTAACACATTGTATACATTACTTGCCCAAAATACAAAGTACTAAAATCTAACGCAAAATATATACAAGATGTCCCAATACACTAAGAACTAGATCAATACAATGATCTTAAAATAAATTTCCACAACGAAAGTCTTATCATCCCAAAAAGCCAAGTTAAGTAAGGAAAATCAAACAACTTTCTCCGTACCCTTCGCGGAACCTGAAGCACCTGTAATATAATCAACAACATGGGGTGAGATATTAAATCTTAGTGAGTTCTCTATCTTATAGATTCTCTCGGCTTTACAAGGTTCTATCACCCTAACTCAAGTCAAAAGGGAAGGGAAGTGACCTTGAGTTCATAATCTCACAATCTCACACTATATGGAAACATGTTATGAGTCCGTTAACTCAATAATTATCACTATGATTAACCTCATCAAGGCATCCCTTCTTCCCGTCCTCTTCTACGTCTAGAAGTCAGAACGAGTCATAGATCCTCGTAAGTTACTTGGCATACGAGATGGATACGAAACTAAGGGACACATTATCACCTTAATTCATCACTTTACACGGTCCGTTCACCGTTACAAGTCTCTTTACCAGTAGGCTCCATTCGTACTATAACATTGGGAATCAAACCTACCAAGTAATCGTGCATTCATTCCAGAGGAGCTCGTTACTCATGAAACGACACGTAAGGGGAAATGGTTACGATTTCATGATTTCACATACAACCATAATTGTATTTAATAAATCTAGGCCACATTAGCCTTTAGGCCTCTTTTGCCTTTCTCAATACTTACAAAGTTACACATGTTCCATAATAGTGTTTATTCCTTTTTATACCATTCGGTATTTGGTTACACGCTTCGGCCTTTCATGCGCGAGCGTTAACATTAGATTGTTTATCAATTTCCTAGCCCATTACTAGGTTCTAATATAGGTTTATTGTAAGGTTTTTTTCACTCTTCCTATTCCATATTTTAACATGCATTTTCTCTCAATCGTGTTTAATAACCATATATTAGACAAAGCATAATACAGTTGTATAGTAGAATTACATATAATAATTCATTCACAAGTTTCATAACTCTTAAGTTCCCTCCGATTTATTTAATCGAGTATCGAAAACAATATTTTTCTCCTTTATCACGTAGGATATTTTCATAGCTTTCCAACGACTATCACTACGCCTCGATCGGAATCACGGTTCGAAAGATATAAATTTTCTAAAATATTTTTCAAAACATAACAGTGGTAACTGGTTACCCTATAATGAGTAACCGGTTACGCATTCTCCTTGCACAGACAGTGGCCAAAATTCAATTGGGTAACCGGTTACTCAGTTCATTTTCTGCATAAAAACTATAATTTTTCTGCACGTAACCGGTTACCCTATAATGAGTAACCGGTTACCATTGAGTCTGAGACCTAAAACCTGTTATTTTCAGCATCAAAACCCAATGGAACATCATCAAAATTCATGGAAACATCATAGCAAGTATCAAACATCCATATTCCATACAACCCACACATATTATGCATTCTATTCCAAATATTAACCATAGCAACCAATATTTAGCATGATCAATCCATTTTCACCATTTTAATTCAAGTTCTAACCCAAGTTTCTATACTTAGGGTTCTAATTAGAACTCACCAACAACAAGATGAAGAAGATGAAGAAGATGTTGGGTTGATTGGATGAAGAAGAGATGATGAAGATTGAAGCTTTCTTCTTCTTCTAGGTTTTCTTTCTCTTTTCTCCTCTTGCTTTTCCTTCTCTCTACTTCTTTCTATCTTTCCTATCTTTTTGTTCCAAATGGAGAGTAAAAATGAAATGAAAAGGTATAGAGAAATATCTTTTAGTTAGCAACACTACTAAATGTCCAAAACATCTCTATAGTACCAATTGCTAAAACCCCTGAGTCAGGTAATATTAATTGGATCTGTTCTGAGCTCATCGGTTACTCTAATTATCTTTGCAGATAATTTCTCAGAGTACACCGGAACCCAGTTGACCACAATCAATATTATCCAGAGTAAAATAATTTACGGGGTATTGCAATATTAGTACATCATACTTGTTTTGCAATGTCAGTTAAACTTGTGTGAGAATTGATGAATCTTTTGATAAATGCATTGATACTCTATGATCACCCGGTGGTTGTCATCCCACCAAAGAAATAGTCACGAAGATAAGCGAGCGCCCAATAATTTCTGATTTCATACAATCCTTTCACATGTTTATTTAGCTGCAAGTTATACTTAGCAACAACTTCTGGCCATTGATGCTCAAACTCTTCACGTGTCTCCAACTTATACAACTCATCAAAATCAGAACATCATTTTGCATATTTGTCTCGAAGTATAGCATTAAACCAAGAACTAAACTTAAAAGTGATGTGCCATATGCAAAAACTATGTTTTGTTTATGGCAATTCTTTTGAGATTACTTCTTTCATCCATAGATCTTGATCAATCAATATAGTTTTTGGTGGCTTCTTCATCAAAGATATAAATGTCTAAAAAAATCATAATTAGAAGCATTTAGATTTTTTCGTTAAATGAAAAGCATCAACTATATAAAGAAAAAAAATGTAAGTATATAAATTACATTCATTAACCAACAAAATGCGAATGTTGTTTGGTTTTGTAAGAGTGCACATCCGAAAAGTACAGTCTTTCCATGACCATTCATACCCACGAATATACCAAATAAAATTTCATATGAATTGACCTTGTATGTAGTATCAAATACAACAACATCACCATATTTTTGGTACAATCAAAACAAGAAGTAGGAGACCAAAAAATATGTTGTAACCTTCTTTCTTCGTCAAGAGTATAAGCATACTGAAATTTAGAACAACTCTTTTTTTATCCTCACAATACTTTAGAAGGTTCATAACATCACTTCTTTCAACTTTTTTATTAGCTTTAAAAAAATAAATTGTGAATGCCCCTCTCCATAAATTGAAGATAACCATGCTTCACATTTTTCTCTAGCTCCATGACACGCATTATTTTTCTAACTGAAAGCCCTCATTCTTTTAATAAGAAAATGCGTTCATAGTCATCTTCTAAGGTAGTTCGATAAGCCGGTAAAAAACGCATATCTGATTGGGTAAGCAAATCATGGTTATGTTCAACAACAAACTTTGTAACTCACCATTCACTTGGAAATATATCATGAGACTTTTGTAATAAAATTCGGAAATGAGCTTTACATTCAAACTTTGATGTTTCACTTTTTTTCTGTTCTTTTGATGGTTCTATGATTTTTAAGGGGACTTTACCTTCACGATGGCAAAAAAAATCACACCTGCTAATAATTCCATTTTGTATGATGAATCTGCCCTTTTTAATTGAGAATCCATGTTGATATGTATATCTCTTGTAAAAGACAAATGCTTCTTCTTCACTAGGAAAAATTTGACCAACAAAAGGAAGAGTATTTGTCTCATTACTCACTCCATCATTATCAACTTCTTCTAAAATCTCATTGATCTCAACATTCTAACTTGAAGGTATAAGAATTTCTTTGTCAATACTACTAATAATATCACTTTCTAACACGTCTTTCGCCACAATATTATAATCAAAATGTTCAATGATTGTTTTTGAATAATCATTCTCCATAGAAAAATCTTCCACCGGAAATTCATTCAAATCAAAATTTTTTATATTGTTACTCATATCTATAGAAGTACTAATATCCATTATGCTATTATCATTTACAAATATATCAAAACAATAATTATATCACTATATACACAGTAACACTTTATCATACAAATAACTTATTTATATCACTATCTACAAATAATAAATTTGTATCATACAAATAATTATATCACTATATACAGATACAAATTTATTTAAACCGAATGTTTGAAAAACAAAAAAAAAAACAATAATTATATCACTATAAACACTATATCATACATATAAAAAATAATTAAATTAAAGTTTAAGAATATTGTCTTTGTGTTGAATTGAAGCATTTAGATTTTTATTTTCATTAACATTCTATTGGAAATTTATGAGTAAAGAGAACCAACAAAAATTCCACTAGTCTTTTGTGTACATTATATATTGTAATGTAAGTGGGTTCCCGCTAAAATATTAGCTAGTTGATATCTTTTACCTTGAAGTTTTTTTTATTCTTGCTAATAGTAAAATAAAAAGCAAAGTTTTTAAGACAGAAAGAAGCAAACTTTTTTTAAGAAAGAGAAAGAAGTAAATGTTAATAACGCGTGTACTCACTTTATAATAAGAAGTTATGTTTTTTTTTTAAGGCTAAAAGAAATACTTTATTAAAGAGAGGCATAAGAAATGCCCAACCAAATTACACCAAAATCCAATACAAAATCAAACCTCCCAAAAAGAAGAAGCTAATCTAAAAACAAAAAGATCCCACAACAGAAAGTAAATTGCACAACAACCACTCAAGGGGCTAAAAGACAGCAGATAATCCAACACCATAAGGACTCCAATACCAGACAAAACCAGACAAATAAAATAGAACCCTCTACCAAAAAGCTAATTCCCAGAACTAATCCAGCAGCCCAACATAAACTCCAATCACTGCCTGAGGACAAGCGGAGCTACTCCAGACTGATACCAACCAATACCCTGCACTGAAAGACAACCATTTAATATCAAAAGCCACAGACCCAAGCTGCACCACCCTGACACTCTGACTGCGCCAAAAACCAATAAGAGGGAGACCTGATAAGATCAATTAAATATCGCAGCAAACCGCCCCAAAACGTGGAACCATGCGCAAACTAAAACTGAAAATGGATACTATCGCAACCAGTGCACAGAGACAGAAACTCAATCACCAAACACACCCCTTCACAAAACCACCCAGACACCAAATCTGCAAAGGAACTTCTAAACCGCCTACACACCACCACCACTGCAGAACTAAGACCAAGCCACTAGAAAACAGAAAGATTACTCAATTGAACATGTTAGTTCTTTATTTTCTAGGATTTGCGTAATTTTTGTAAAACAAATATTAGCAGCAATATTGTAATAGAGAATAGGATGTATAAACTTGCTAAGAAGAACAGGTACAGCAAGATGTCCAATTAAAAAGACTTAACATGTTGTGTTGAAGTTATTCAACAACTGGAACAACATGTCGAAGAAGATGTCCTATGAGGGAGCATTCGACATCGCATCTGCTGAGCTGGATTAATGAGATTCAATTATGTTTTGAATTGTGCAGAATATTCAGGAGGAAATTTGCCATCCTATGTGGCGCATATTTAAAGGTCTAGAAGATTCAATCAGAAATCAAGTTAATTGAAGACCTTCTAAATATGGAGATATTTTAGGAAGTTAAAGATTGAAGACCTATTTGTATGCAAGATCTATTGCAGATTTGTAACAGCTTTAAGCTGCGATTTTGGAGGCCCAAATCCAGTTTGGAATAGGTTATATATAGATGCATTGTAACCTAGAATTGTAACTCAACCAAAGATGTAAAAGTTCTATTATTAGGGTTGGTTCCTGTACCACTCGACTTGTGAGTTGGACAGTTTGTAAGTGTGATCCTCGAAGCTGTTAAGTAAGAGGAGTATTGTTCTTGGAGAAAGCTTTTAAGTAACTCTAAGTCGTGTCTTGGAAGTATGTCTTCCTTTGTTGAATTGTTGTATAGGTAAAGAGCTGTTGATGCAGTGGTGGAGTGTTGACTGGTAGACATCATTGCGATGATTGGGAGTGAGAAGGGTTTCTCATATCTAGAGAGGATCTAGGTAGAAGGGTCATTGGGTAGTGATTAAGTGATAAGCTATAAACGGGGAGTTTAGCTTTGAATTGATACTGCTGATAGTGGATTTCATCCCTGGCTTGGTAGCCCCCAGATGTAGGTGTATTAGACCGAACTGGGTTAACAATTCTGTGTGTTTTGTTTTTATCTTTTCAGTACCGTGCTTATTGTAGAATACCTTGCCATGTGTGTTCATGTCAGGCCAGATGTCGAATGATATGCTATAGGACATCTGAATTCTGCACATGTACCAGAATTTCAATTGGTATCAGAGCAGGTCATTCTGTTCTGTATCTGGATGAGATCCGAGGGAAGATACTTTCTGGTTCATGGTCAAGGTAGATGCTTTCTACTGAAAAGTTGTTTGGTCTTGGAGAAGTTCATATGGTTGTGAGAATGGTCCCTAGAAGTGGAGGATGGATTGTTCGTGACAGGCTGTGGCATGTTCTGAAGGCTTGGAATTTTTGGTTGAAAAGCTGTTGTGTTGTGGTTAGGTTAGGTTGATTTATTTTCAAACCTATGGCTTTGTGGTGTCACCTAGATTATGATGCTAGGGCTGATATGTGACACCTGAAGGTTTTGAGGAGGTTGTGTTTTGATCTGCTGCGTATCTATTTGAAAACTCCTGAGGTTGTAACTGAGAAGGTTGTTCTTCTCTGAGTGTGTTTTCTATGGTGATGGGATATATGCAAGACTGCTTCAACTTACTTTGTCAACGATACTTGAAGATTATTGTTCAAATCCTCTCATAAAGGCATTGTTGAATGAAGTTGTAAGAAAGAGATCTGAAGAGAGTGATAAGTAAGTTACTTCTTTTCTTAAAAAGGCTACTCTCGAGTCTTTGATCTCTGGATGTGTTCCTTGGAATGATGTCTTATCTTGTGTTAGAACATCATGTCAGAATTGTGCAGAATTCTGTTGTCTAAAGGAATGGCATAGCAGATGCTCTGGGTGCTAAACTAATGTGTTTTGATCACATGGGTTTAGAACCTACTCCTGATCTGGAAGAGGAGGCATCTGGGGGGTTTATCTAAGAAGGTTCTAGCCCTGGGACGTATCTTAGTTGTGTGAGTTGGTCAAGGTGTGATTAACATGTTACTTACTCCTGAGGTCAGTTTATTTCTGATCCTTGTTGCAGGAGTGGAGAACCTGAGATTCAAGAAGTATTATCTCTAGCAGACTTCTTGGACATGAAGGTCAAATATCAAAAAGTCATGGTTTCTTCTGTGAAGCTAGATAAGTACCGACTGTGTGTGCTTAAGGATTGATGTGATCTAATCACAGTCTGTGCTACTATTAAAGGGGAGAATGTATGATTCTCTAAAGTGCTCTTGGCAGTTTCTGAGGGAGAGTACCTGATGCTTTGGGAGACCTTGAAGACTTATCTTGACATCAGTGTTTTAAGAATTTATCTACTCATGCTGTCTGGATGATGTTACTCTGATTCAGGATGGAAGTTGCTACTCCAACTTGATGACATTTATCAAGTCTGTGAGAGCTTGGAACTCTTGTTCTGGTGTAGTAGAGATCTTTCAAGGGTTAAGCACTATAGAGTTGATTCAACCGGTGGGATTGATTGGTTCATCCAAATTGTCTAGGATGAGTTTGGCTGAAGGATTTGAAGAGGCAAATTGGTTGTGGAATGTTGATGACATTCAACATCTCAAAGTCAAACAAGAAGTTGTGATTCAAAGGGAAAACTCTTGAGATGTTCCTGATGCTGAATGTGTTTGACCTGGTAGTTTGATCAGCTTCTGATGAGTGATCCTCGTGTGTTCCCCTGCTAGAGCCTTACTCTGTGAAGATGTGTGACTGAGATTGATGTGGAACATCAATTCAGGTGGTTGTTACTTGTTCAGCCAAGGTTGTTTTGCGCAGAAAAAAGTCCAAGATCAAGCCACTGATCCAAGTTAAAGTAACTTGTGAATAAATGTCAAACATTTTGTCATACCTTGTGTGAGAAGGTAATCTTATTCTGACTAATAGCAAAGACTTTGACGGGAGACTCAACATTTGTCTATTATTGATGTTTTGCATAAGGGTAAATACTTTGACGGGAGACTAAGTATTTGTCTAGAGAATTATGCAAATCAGCAGTCTGGATATTATGGTTCAGAAATCTATTTTAGTGGCTGTAATTAAGTAGCTTGATATTTGAAGATGACAACCTGAGGTAGCCTTATCCGCAGACTGTATCAGAAGTGTGTGACTGAAGAAGTAAGCATCATCTGCTATTTGTTGGTGAATCTGTCTTGGATAACAAAGACCTTTGCGGGAGGTTGGTAGTTATCTGATGTGTGGATGCAATTCAGATTTCTGAATTGTGTGAGAGTTTATTTCTCTCTGGTGTGATCAGGCGGTTGTGATTACCTGAATAAAATGCAGAAAGTGTAATCCTTTGTCTAATGCCGATGTCCTACATAATGTTACAACATCATTGTGGTTCCTGGATGAAGGTCTGGGATTGTGCTTGTGGAGTTGGAAGAAGCATCATTATTGTCTGAAGTGGCAGCTCCGACATAATGGGCAGATTCTAATCTTGTTGTTAAGTCGGTTTTTTCTGGCAATACATGACTACTTTCATGATGAAGACTTCTTTAGGTGCTTGTGTCTGTAAGGACAGAAGGTTGGTGTCAGTGGTGTCTATGATGTGTGGAAGATGTCCTAACCAGTGTTAGAACATCTTTGGGTTAGTTATCATTGGAGGAGGATTCTGAGATCACTTTTTGTCTAAGAGGTGTTTATCTTATCATACGGGAGAATGATGAGTTAAGGACTGTCTTGGATGTCTGATGTGAATATGACATGCTAGAAGTGGATCAGTTTGGTGCTTGTGGAGCAAATGAGCTGAAGTTTTTTTTAACATCATTCGTGAAATATAGGGGGAGAACTTCTGTTTGTTAATTGTACTAGTGTGGTACTTGGCTTGCTTGAGGATCAAGCATTAAGTGAATACGTTCAGCAGGTGTGTTGAACAGAGGGTGTGCTCTTGAAGACATATAGATGAGTCGTATGTTTTCCATTCATTTAAGGTGTTCTTCCTGCAAAGGAGCACTGGTTATCTTAGATAGAGGGAGTTGATCTTCTGCTTTGGATTTGTTGCTGCAGTAGCACAGCTGTTTATCAAGATTGTTTGTGGTTTCAAAAATCTATGATAGTGTATCTCTGGTGCAAATGCCTTGTGTGTGAGCCTATCTAGTTGGTGAAATTGACAAAATAAGCATATTTAGAAACAAACAAGAACATTTTTATTGCTGGAAGCACTCAACATTACATTTTTAACAGAAACTACAGCAAAGAGGTTTATTGGTCTGTGTTAGCTACTCTTGCCACCCACCTGAGTTAATGAAATTAACCCAGTCTTCATCTGCTTCATCTTCAGAAGCTTGTAGTAGCACTGGAGGTTTCTTGGTGGTCTTCATTCTTGTCTCTGTATGTCTGCCTGTTCTTGTTGCTCCTGTAGAAGACCCTGCTGTTGTCAATTCCTTGGACTTCATCTCCATTGGGTTGGTGGTCTTGTTTTTCTGGTCTTGCTTCAACTGGCCCTTGTGTGCTTCAACTATTCTGGAAGTCTGGCTCATGGTTTCTTCCTTGTTTGGATGTCTCATCAAGCGTTCTGGTGTGGGTCTTATAATTTAAATAAAAGACATTGTGTGTATCGGCTGGTCAAAGTTGTTTGGTGTTTGTGCACTTCTCTTTGTTGAGTCTTGTGTCATTGTTCCCCGCTGTGGAGTTTCTTGGAATGCATAATTTTCTGTGTAGTCATGGATTGACAATGTTGTGAGCAAGCAGACATTGTCTGATAAGATGTTAGAACATGGTACAGGACATGTTTTTCTTGAGCCAACCAAGGAATTATTCTGGACGGTGGTGGAAGGATAAGGTGAAACATGTGTCTCTGACTGTGCATGAAACGGTATTGGCTAAATTTATGGTAAGAATCAGTTAGCAATAAAGGTGATCAAGACTGTTTTGGACGATAGGCATTGAATTTGGATGGAGTTTTTAGTACCTAAAATAGCGTTTCTTTGACCAAGAACTTTGACATATTCAAAGCTCGTTAATTCCAAAGTAATTGGTCAGCTATTTATAGGGGTTATTCTTTTTCTCCTTCAGCAAGTGAGTATTCTTGTTTCATAAGTCTTATGACGTTTGTTCGTTTTTGGGTGAGCACTACTTGGGTCTGGTTCTGTGAGGGCTTTCTTTGCCAATTTTTGGCTAAAAATGGGGAGAAAGAGTTTGCTAAATGGTTTGCGCAGATGCTATGGAGTCTGCAGTTCCAGATGTGCTTCAGAGATGTCGAAGAGGGTGTCCTATCCTTAAGTTGGTGTTAAGTCCTTGTGACTTGTGTCCTGAGTTATGAACACAGTTGTGACTTGTGTTCTGAGTTACCTGGGTTGGTAGATTGGCACTTCTTAGGTTTCATCTTATGCCACAGGTCGACTGGGGGCGTCTGATTTTTTAAGGTGTGCAAAATTCTCTTATGCCACCATTGGTCTCTTATGCCAAGACAGACATTTCTTTTCTGGAGGAGTCTTCTACATTCGTTCTGGGTCTGTCCTGGAAGGAAAAAGAAATGTGTTGGATTGAGGGGGAGTGTCAGATATCTTCTTCCTCATGTGTACCAAATGACTTCAGGAATTTGGCTTCTTAGGTCCTAATGTGCTGCCTGAAGTTGTTGTGCTGTGGTGCTCGGAGGTGATGTTATGGAATAAAGTATGCTGGAAAGAGTTGTCAACCATGATGTCCTAACATCACTCAAGACCTCCCAAGAAGATGATTCTCCATGGTTGCTGTACACTATAGCTACTGATGGTTACTGTTGGGTTCAGTAGTATAGGGTTGTAATTGCTGCTGTAATCTGAGTTGTAATGTTTATATATTTGTTTTAGCCAAAATTTACCAAAGGGGGAGAATGTTAGTTCTTTATTTTCTAGGATTGGCGTAATTTTTGTAAAACAAATATTAGCAGCAATATTGTAATAGAGAATAGGATGTATAAACTTGCTAAGAAGAACAGGTACAACAAGATGTCCAATTAAAAAGACTTATCATGTTGTGTTGAAGTTATTCAACAACTGGAACAACATGTCGAAGAAGATGTCCTATGAGGGAGCATTCGACATCGCATCTGCTGAGCTGGATTAATGAGATTCAGTTATGTTTTGAATTGTGCAGAATATTCAGGAGGAAATTTGCCATCCTATGTGGCGCATATTTAAAGGTCTAGAAGATTCAATCAGAAATCAAGTTAATTGAAGACCTTCTAAATATGGAGATATTTTAGGAAGTTAAAGATTGAAGACCTATTTGTATGCAAGATCTGTTGCAGATTTGTAACAGCTTTAAGCTGCGATTTTGGAGGCCCAAATCCAGTTTGGAATAGGTTATATATAGATGCATTGTAACCTAGAATTGTAACTCAACCAAAGATGTAAAAGTTCTATTATTAGGGTTGGTTCCTGTACCACTCGACTTGTGAGTTGGACAGTTTGTAAGTGTGATCCTCGAAGCTGTTAAGTAAGAGGAGTATTGTTCTTGGAGAAAGCTTTTAAGTAACTCTAAGTCGTGTCTTGGAAGTATGTCTTCCTTTGTTGAATTGTTGTATAGGTAAAGAGCTGTTGATGCAGTGGTGGAGTGTTGACTGGTAGACATCATTGCGATGATTAGGAGTGAGAAGGGTTTCTCATATCTAGAGAGGATCTAGGTAGAAGGGTCATTGGGTAGTGATTAAGTGATAAGCTGTAAACGGGGAGTTTAGCTTTGAATTGATACTGCTGATAGTGGATTTCATCCCTGGCTTGGTAGCCCCCAGATGTAGGTGTATTAGACCGAACTGGGTTAACAATTCTGTGTGTTTTGTTTTTATCTTTTCAGTACCGTGCTTATTGTAGAATACCTTGCCATGTGTGTTCATGTCAGGCCAGATGTCGAATGATATGCTATAGGACATCTGAATTCTGCACATGTACCAGAATTTCAATTGGTATCAAAGCAGGTCATTCTGTTCTGTATCTGGATGAGATCCGAGGGAAGATACTTTCTGGTTCATGGTCAAGGTAGATGCTTTCTACTGAAAAGTTGTTTGGTCTTGGAGAAGTTCATATGGTTGTGAGAATGGTCCCTAGAAGTGGAGGATGGACTGTTCGTGACAGGCTGTGGCATGTTCTGAAGGCTTGGAATTTTTGGTTGAAAAGCTGTTGTGTTGTGGTTAGGTTAGGTTTGATTTATTTTCAAACCTATGGCTTTGTGGTGTCACCTAGATTATGATGCTAGGGCTGATATGTGACACCTGAAGGTTTTGAGGAGGTTGTGTTTTGATCTGCTGCGTATCTATTTGAAAACTCCTGAGGTTGTAACTGAGAAGGTTGTTCTTCTCTGAGTGTGTTTTCTATGGTGATGGGATATATGCAAGACTGCTTCAACTTACTTTGTCAACGATACTTGAAGATTATTGTTCAAATCCTCTCATAAAGGCATTGTTGAATGAAGTTGTAAGAAAGAGATCTGAAGAGAGTGATAAGTAAGTTACTTCTTTTCTTAAAAAGGCTACTCTCGAGTCTTTGATCTCTGGATGTGTTCCTTGGAATGATGTCTTATCTTGTGTTAGAACATCATGTCAGAATTGTGCAGAATTCTGTTGTCTAAAGGAATGGCATAGCAAATGCTCTGGGTGCTAAACTAATGTGTTTTGATCACATGGGTTTAGAACCTACTCCTGATCTGGAAGAGGAGGCATCTGGGGGGTTTATCTAAGAAGGTTCTGGCCCTGGGACGTATCTTAGTTGTGTGAGTTGGTCAAGGTGTGATTAACATGTTACTTACTCCTGAGGTCAGTTTATTTCTGATCCTTGTTGCAGGAGTGGAGAACCTGAGATTCAAGAAGTATTATCTCTAGCAGACTTCTTGGACATGAAGGTCAAATATCAAAAAGTCATGGTTTCTTCTGTGAAGCTAGATAAGTACCGACTGTGTGTGCTTAAGGATTGATGTGATCTAATCACAGTCTGTGCTGCTATTAAAGGGGAGAATGTATGATTCTCTAAAGTGCTCTTGGCAGTTTCTGAGGGAGAGTACCTGATGCTTTGGGAGACCTTGAAGACTTATCTTGACATCAGTATTTTAAGAATTTATCTACTCATGCTGTCTGGATGATGTTACTCTGATTCAGGATGGAAGTTGCTACTCCAACTTGATGACATTTATCAAGTCTGTGAGAGCTTGGAACTCTTGTTCTGGTGTAGTAGAGATCTTTCAAGGGTTAAGCACTATAGAGTTGATTCAACCGGTGGGATTGATTGGTTCATCCAAATTGTCTAGGATGAGTTTGGCTGAAGGATTTGAAGAGGCAAATTGGTTGTGGAATGTTGATGACATTCAACATCTCAAAGTCAAACAAGAAGTTGTGATTCAAAGGGAAAACTCTTGAGATGTTCCTGCTGCTGAATGTGTTTGACCTGGTAGTTTGATCAGCTTCTGATGAGTGATCCTCGTGTGTTCCCCTGCTAGAGCCTTACTCTGTGAAGATGTGTGACTGAGATTGATGTTGGAACATCAATTCAGGTGGTTGTTACTTGTTCAGCCAAGGTTGTTTTGCGCAGAAAAAAGTCCAAGATCAAGCCACTGATCCAAGTTAAAGTAACTTGTGAATAAATGTCAAACATTTTGTCATACCTTGTGTGAGAAGGTAATCTTATTCTGACTAATAGCAAAGACTTTGACGGGAGACTCAACATTTGTCTATTATTGATGTTTTGCATAAGGGTAAATACTTTGACGGGAGACTAAGTATTTGTCTAGAGAATTATGCAAATCAGCAGTCTGGATATTATGGTTCAGAAATCTATTTTAGTGGCTGTAATTAAGTAGCTTGATATTTGAAGATGACAACCTGAGGTAGCCTTATCCGCAGACTGTACCAGAAGTGTGTGACTGAAGAAGTAAGCATCATCTGCTATTTGTTGGTGAACCTGTCTTGGATAACAAAGACCTTTGCGGGAGGTTGGTAGTTATCTGATGTGTGGATGCAATTCAGATTTCTGAATTGTGTGAGAGTTTATTTCTCTCTGGTGTGATCAGGCGGTTGTGATTACTTGAATAAAATGCAGAAAGTGTAATCCTTTGTCTAATGCCGATGTCCTACATAATGTTACAACATCATTGTGGTTCCTGGATGAAGGTCTGGGATTGTGCTTGTGGAGTTGGAAGAAGCATCATTATTGTCTGAAGTGGCAGCTCCGACATAATGGGCAGATTCTAATCTTGTTGTTAAGTCGGTTTTTTCTGGCAATACATGACTACTTTCATGATGAAGACTTCTTTAGGTGCTTGTGTCTGTAAGGACAGAAGGTTGGTGTCAGTGGTGTCTATGATGTGTGGAAGATGTCCTAACCAGTGTTAGAACATCTTTGGGTTAGTTATCATTGGAGGAGGATTCTGAGATCACTTTTTGTCTAAGAGGTGTTTATCTTATCATACGGGAGAATGATGAGTTAAGGACTGTCTTGGATGTCTGATGTGAATATGACATGCTAGAAGTGGATCAGTTTGGTGCTTGTGGAGCAAATGAGCTGAAGTTTTTTTTAACATCATTCGTGAAATATAGGGGGAGAACTTCTGTTTGTTAATTGTACTAGTGTGGTACTTGGCTTGCTTGAGGATCAAGCATTAAGTGAATGCGTTCAGCAGGTGTGTTGAACAGAGGGTGTGCTCTTGAAGACATATAGATGAGTCGTATGTTTTCCATTCATTTAAGGTGTTCTTCCTGCAAAGAAGCACTGGTTATCTTAGATAGAGGGAGTTGATCTTCTGCTTTGGATTTGTTGCTGCAGTAGCACAACTGTTTATCAAGATTGTTTGTGGTTTCAAAAATCTATGATAGTGTATCTCTGGTGCAAGTGCCTTGTGTTTGAGCCTATCTAGTTGGTGAAATTGACAAAATAAGCATATTTGGAAACAAACAAGAACATTTTTATTGCTGGAAGCACTCAACATTACATTTTTAACAGAAACTACAGCAAAGAGGTTTATTGGTCTGTGTTAGCTACTCTTGCCACCCACCTGAGTTAATGAAATTAACCCAGTCTTCATCTGCTTCATCTTCAGAAGCTTGTAGTAGCACTGGAGGTTTCTTGGTGGTCTTCATTCTTGTCTCTGTATGTCTGCCTGTTCTTGTTGCTCCTGTAGAAGACCCTGCTGTTGTCAATTCCTTGGACTTCATCTCCATTGGGTTGGTGGTCTTGTTTTTCTGGTCTTGCTTCAACTGGCCCTTGTGTGCTTCAACTATTCTGGAAGTCTGGCTCATGGTTTCTTCCTTGTTTGGATGTCTCATCAAGCGTTCTGGTGTGGGTCTTATAATTCAAATAAAAGACATTGTGTGTATCGGCTGGTCAAAGTTGTTTGGTGTCTGTGCACTTCTCTTTGTTGAGTCTTGTGTCATTGTTCCCCGCTGTGGAGTTTCTTGGAATGCATAATTTTCTGTGTAGTCATGGATTGACAATGTTGTGAGCAAGCAGACATTGTCTGATAAGATGTTAGAACATGGTACAGGACATGTTTTTCTTGAGCCAACCAAGGAATTATTCTGGACGGTGGTGGAAGGATAAGGTGAAACATGTGTCTCTGACTGTGCATGAAACGGTATTGGCTAAATTTATGGTAAGAATCAGTTAGCAATAAAGGTGGTCAAGACTGTTTTGGACGATAGGCATTGAATTTGGATGGAGTTTTTAGTACCTAAAATAGCGTTTCTTTGACCAAGAACTTTGACATATTCAAAGCTCGTTAATTCCAAAGTAATTGGTCAGCTATTTATAGGGGTTATTCTTTTTCTCCTTCAGCAAGTGAGTGTTCTTGTTTCATAAGTCTTATGGCGTTTGTTCGTTTTTGGGTGAGCACTACTTGGGTCTGGTTCTGTGAGGGCTTTCTTTGCCAATTTTTGGCTAAAAAGGGGGAGAAAGAGTTTGCTAAATGGTTTGCGCAGATGCTATGGAGTCTGCAGTTCCAGATGTGCTTCAGAGATGTCGAAGAGGGTGTCCTATCCTTAAGTTGGTGTTAAGTCCTTGTGACTTGTGTCCTGAGTTATGAACACAGTTGTGACTTGTGTTCTGAGTTACCTGGGTTGGTAGATTGGCACTTCTTAGGTTTCATCTTATGCCACAGGTCGACTGGGGGCGTCTGATTTTTTAAGGTGTGCAAAATTCTCTTATGCCACCATTGGTCTCTTATGCCAAGACAGACATTTCTTTTCTGGAGGAGTCTTCTACATTCGTTCTGGGTCTGTCCTGGAAGGAAAAAGAAATGTGTTGGATTGAGGGGGAGTGTCAGATATCTTCTTCCTCATGTGTACCAGATGACTTCAGGAATTTGGCTTCTTAGGTCCTAATGTGCTGCCTGAAGTTGTTGTGCTGTGGTGCTCGGAGGTGATGTTATGGAATAAAGTATGCTGGAAAGAGTTGTCAACCATGATGTCCTAACATCACTCAAGACCTCCCAAGAAGATGATTCTCCATGGTTGCTGTACACTATAGCTACTGATGGTTACTGCTGGGTTCAGTAGTATAGGGTTGTAATTGCTGCTGTAATCTGAGTTGTAATGTTTATATATTTGTTTTAGCCAAAATTTACCAAAGGGGGAGAATGTTAGTTCTTTATTTTCTAGGATTGGCGTAATTTTTGTAAAACAAATATTAGCAGCAATATTGTAATAGAGAATAGGATGTATAAACTTGCTAAGAAGAACAGGTACAACAAGATGTCCAATTAAAAAGACTTAACATGTTGTGTTGAAGTTATTCAACAACTGGAACAACATGTCGAAGAAGATGTCCTATGAGGGAGCATTCGACATCGCATCTGCTGAGCTGGATTAATGAGATTCAGTTATGTTTTGAATTGTGCAGAATATTCAGGAGGAAATTTGCCATCCTATGTGGCGCATATTTAAAGGTCTAGAAGATTCAATCAGAAATCAAGTTAATTGAAGACCTTCTAAATATGGAGATATTTTAGGAAGTTAAAGATTGAAGACCTATTTGTATGCAAGATCTGTTGCAGATTTGTAACAGCTTTGAGCTGCGATTTTGGAGGCCCAAATCCAGTTTGGAATAGGTTATATATAGATTCATTGTAACCTAGAATTGTAACTCAACCAAAGATGTAAAAGTTCTATTATTAGGGTTGGTTCCTGTACCACTCGACTTGTGAGTTGGACAGTTTGTAAGTGTGATCCTCGAAGCTGTTAAGTAAGAGGAGTATTGTTCTTGGAGGAAGCTTTTAAGTAACTCTAAGCCGTGTCTTGGAAGTATGTCTTTCTTTGTTGAATTGTTGTATAGGTAAAGAGTCGTTGATGCAGTGGCGGAGTATTGACTGCTAGACATCATTGCGATGATTGGGAGTGAGAAGGGTTTCTCATATCTAGAGAGGATCTAGGTAGAAGGGTCATTGGGTAGTGATTAAGTGATAAGCTGTAAACGAGGAGTTTAGCTTTGAATTGATACTGCTGATAGTGGACTTTATCCCTGGCTTGGTAGCCCCCAGATGTAGGTCTATTAGACCGAACTGGGTTAACAATTCTATGTGTTTTGTTTTTATCTTTTCAGTACCGTGCTTATTGTAGAATACCTTGCCATGTGTGTTCATGTCAGGCCAGATGTCGAATGATATGCTATAAGACATCTGAATTCTGCACATGTACCAGAATTTCAGAACAGGCCATCCATATCAGCCACCAACTACTGCAAAGACACCTCAACCCTGCAAAAAGAATTAATACTGCTAAATTCAAACCCAACCAAGACATTCCCTAGGATGTGTGATCCATTGAAACATATCACAAGAGAAACCTTTAATCTTTGCCTTCAGCCACCTCCACGATACCAACTGAATCTCCTCTATGCAATTTACTGTGTAATTGTCCCGCTCTCTAAAAATCTTACCATTCCTTCTACGCCAGATGGTCCAAACACAAGCAAACCAAATTACCGACAATCTCTACCTTTGAACTTTCCTTCCACTGTACAAACCTGCAAAATGATGGAAATTCTGTACCACTGAGTTATGGATAACATAATCACTTTGGAGCCAACCTAGGACCTCACTCCATGTCGACCAAGCCAACGGACATTCGAAGAAAATATGAGCGACATTTTCCTCTTTTCCGCAGCCAAACGGACATGAATTTTGAGATTCAACTAGACAGCCCCTTATGATTAGATTATCTCTACTTGGGATCCTATTTTGCCAAATTCTCCAAACTAAGATCGAAACCTTAAGCGGAACTATCTTATTCCATACCACTTTCAATTTTTTGTTTTCACGTATCTGTGCCAACAGACCCTCCATAATTACCGAATAGGCCTCTTTAACCGAATACAGTTTCAAATTCCAGCACCATTTATCGGCCACCTCCGCCTTAAGAACTATATTACTGATCCTGCTTTTAAGAACTTCTACAGACCTACTGTCATCCTCATTAAGATTTCTAATCCACAAGCTGCTCCAATCTGAACCTCTACAGACCTACTGCCCCTCAATAAGAAGTTATGTTAATACACACAGTGTAATGTATAGAGCAAATTTCAATTTTAATTAAAACTTATTGTTGCTTATTTCACAGGTGGGACCATAGCTAAGTTAATGCTCCCCTTTATTGCCAACAACGCTTTCCAATTTCCACCGGACCTTTCATTTTCAACTGTTGAATAATAATTTCCATCAAACAAATTAGTAAAGCTTTGCATTGACAATGAATAGGCTTGACTTATTGACTTATTATTTAAATAGTACTTTCTTAGTTAGTGTCCAAACTTTAAAGGGTGAAATATGAGTGATGGAGGAGAGAATGGGGCCCATGAGGCATTATTGACTGACTCTAGTATGGTTTTAAAAACGGTGGCATTGAGAAGTCGTTTTTTCAATTTCGGTCTGCATAGTGTTGATTGGGGTCAGTGGCGGATCTTGAATAAAATATTAGGAGGAGCCCTTATTATTAATTAAAATTTATTTTAATAATATATAATTTTATTAAAAATTAAAAATAAAATTTTATATATATATATATATATATATATATATATATATATATATATATATATAAAAGTTATATTTTCTTAAATTTGAAATTGAATAAAAGTATGCGTTTCATAAATATTTTATTCTAATAATTAACTGTGTTAAGAAAACTTTATTCTGTGGTTAGTGAGTTAGTAAGTAATGGTGGTTTTTATTAATTTAAGAACCTGATAAGATAATTTACTTCTACTAGTTGAAGTAGCTAGTTTACACTTTATAAATATTTGATCAGAAAATATACATAAATTATTATTTAATATAAATTTTATATTTTTTTTTTAAAGTTTAATACAAATGCACTTATAAAATAAATTGTCATCCGATAGAAATATATCACTCTGTCATATCATAAAAATAGTTTAAAATTTTTAATTTGATTTGATAGAATATATGATAATTATTAATTGACAGTATAAAATTAATTTACACTATAAGAGTATTATTTCTTTTTCCATTTTTATTTCAATTTCTGAATCATTAAATATGCATATTTTCAAGAAAAATTTATTATTTTAAAACCTTAAAAAAATGTTTATGGAGCAATTTCTTTTTAATATTATTGACACTTGTTTTAATATAAACTATGAATTATGTATTATTTATACATTGAATTTGTGAAAGTATGGTAGTATATACCTCTTATTTCAAACGTACTGATAAATTATTATTTGTTTTTCAGCTAGGGATAAAGGGTTCTAATAATTTTAATTGCAATCTTTTAAAAAAAATATTAATTAAAATATTAAAAAGAATATTATTATAGTCATAAATATAACTAAACTTGTTTACATACCAGTTTGAAAGCTTGTCTAAAATTATAGTACGTGGGTGAGGCTAAAATACTTGATTGTAGGTTAGTAGCTCCACTTGTATTAGTATAGTATATTAAAGAAAACAATTTTTTTGAGAGGTGCCATGGCCCACCTCAGCTCCTACATAGCTCCCCACTGATTGGGTCGTTGCAATGAAGTGCCTATTATTTATTCTTTAACATAAAAAATTGGTATCGGCATATGCTGTTTTTGCGTACCGTTTTTAAAAAAAGTGAGCATATATATAAAATTACAAGGTCGATCTTGCCCCAACCCCGGAAATTCCAAATGGTTATGTCGTGTGGGGGACTAATCATATACGTTGCCTTAGCAATATCGATATCAATGATACCTGTGATTTACTTTCCTGTCCAGTTCGTTCCTTTATGCACCTTTAACATAGAACGGGGCCCTTGCGGAATCATATTCAACAATTCATTTGGAGAGGTGTGTTCTAATCCGAGTTTCAGCGTAATATGTGAAAACAACAAATCGGTAATTTACTTCAACTATGGTGAACGTCATGCCGACGCTATTATAGCTTCTAATTCATCCTCCTTCCGTTACATCATTACCGGAGTTAGTCCTGATAATAACTGCTCTATCATCAAAACCCATTCTCTTCCGTACGAAAACTTCTTCTTCTATACCTATCCCTATCTTCGGGAATACATAACGGTTATGAGATGTGAGAACCCTGTAAATGATTTCGGCTATGTGGAAATTTCTTCTGAGAGTTGCAGTGGTGTTGATGGTGAGGAAAAGTATTCTTATTTATATTTTGTGGATGGTTATTATAGATCAAATGTGAACCATATAACAGAGTCATGCAGAATAGATATGAAGGTAAAGATGAGCAGGTGGGATGGAGATGTGGAATGTAATAGAAAGTGTGATGGGTATCCAGAGGTTCACACCGAGTATGTCAATGGAATTGAGCTTCGTTGGCGACCAATAAGCTGTGAGCAACAGCGGAAGCAGCAACACATAGATAGTGTCCAGGATGGGGGACGAATCACACCCCTCTGTGTTGTTTACTACGCAGTATTATATTGCCTTGGAATTGCAGTAAATTGTAAGTAAAATGAATACTCTTCCTTTTTTAATTATAGGATAACGTTAACTTGTACTCACAAATTAAGAGAAAATTTGTTTTAGAAATATCAATTAAAAAAACTAATTTTTTTTTATTAAAAGTAGTGTACAATTTTCAAAATATTATTTTTATATTTAGTTTTGAACTTGTGCTCTTATAAGTCTTTCTTATTGATGTGAGTTCTGTAAAATAATTCTATGCGCGTTTGTACTATATTAATTTATATTATTGTTCTTTAAAAAATATTTATTCAAATTTTGATATTCTTTTTGACATATTCTTCTTTAATCGCATATATTGATGTGTAAAAAAATTTCAGTCAAAAACTACATGATACTTATTTTTAAATTTTAGTTCAAAATTTTTAAGTCATCACTTTTATTTTATTCAAAAAATATTTGGTAATTTTAATGTTGTATTTAATTTTAACAAAATAATTGGTGACCTGTAGTTTTTTTTAAAAGCTAAATCATTAGATGATTCATACAAAACACCCAAATTCATACAAAAAATATAAATCATATTCTTCATCTCAAAACTAGAAAATCCAATATATCTTAATCTTCAACTCCATTTTTTTTTATACTTTTTCTACCTTCATTTTTTTATATACAAGTTACTTGAAGCACCCTTCTTTACTCAACATATATGAGTTTCTCTGTCTCCTGAATACCATCACGCATTACAACTTACAAGAAATTAAATACAATAATCTATAGACTCTTATATAAATTGGAATAATCTTTTCATAATAACTTATTTATTTTTACAGTTTTTGTTGGAAAATTTGTTCTTGGATCGCCGTTTGTGGTTGCATTTTTGATATTCAAATGGAGAAAAAGGCATTTATCCATATATGACGGAGTTGAAAATTTTATCCAGAGTCACCACAATTTCATGCCCATAAGGTATTCTTACTCACAAATTAAAACGATGACCAAACGTTTCAAGCATAAGCTGGGCGAAGGAGGCTACGGTTCTGTATATGAAGGAGTGCTTCAAAGCAAAACCAGAGTGGCTGTTAAGGTATTGACTAAGTCTCAAACCAATGGACAGGACTTCATCAATGAAGTTGCAACTATTGGAAGAATTCGCCATGTTAATGTGGTGCAACTGATTGGATATTGTGTTGAAAGAACAAAGCAAGCTCTGGTTTATGAGTTCATGCCTAATGGTTCTCTTGATAAACACACATTTTCACAAGAGCAAGGATACTCATCTTCATTAAGCTACCAGAAAATATACGACATTTCTCTTGGAATTGCTCGTGGAATCCAATATTTACACCAAGGTTGTGACATGCAAATCATACACTTTGATATAAAACCACATAATATTCTTCTTGATGAGAATTTAAACCCGAAGATATCTGATTTTGGTTTGGCAAAGTTGTATCAAATAGATCAAAGCATTTTAACTTTTACAGGAGCAAGAGGAACAATGGGTTACATGGCTCCTGAGTTATTGTACCAGAACATAGGAAGCATATCTCACAAAGCTGACATTTTTAGTTTTGGAATGATGCTAATGGAAATAGCAGGTAAAAAAAAGAACAAAAATTATATAGAGAATTGTTAGCAAGACTACTTTCCTAAGTGGATTTATGATCAGTTTGAGGAAACAATAGATACAAACAATGGAACAGAAGAGGAAAAGAATATTGCAATGAAGATGATTGTGATTGCGTTGAAATGCATACAAATGAAACCAGTAGATCGTCCATCAATGAATGAAGTGATAGAAATGCTTGAAGGAGATGAAATGCCTCAACACCTTCCACCTGATCCACAATCAATGGTAACCTGGCAGACCATGTCAACAGATACAAATGAATTTGATGACAACTCACACCCATCATGAGCTACTTATGGAGTGGAAGTGCAGTAAGGAGGAGAATGAAACTAATGTCATTGGTTCCAATTATCATGCAAACTTGAAGGCTGCTAGTAGATAAGTACTGTATTATTTTTCACGCATTTTTGTTTGTTTACTTTTATTAGCATATGTTACTCTAGAAACTATGACTTTTACATACTTAGTTATCAAACATGCATGTAAAATGTAAACTTAAATAACTTGTATCATGAGAAATCTTATAGCTTTTCTATACCCTTCCACTTTCTTCATGCAATTGATCTCTTCTTCATATTTTAATCAAAACAACGAAGCAAAGTTGCAAAATTTTACAACGGCCATATTAAGGTGCTGAGGCGCTTCTCAAAGCATTTTGTCATATGCTCTGCTTCAATCCTATGCCTATGCGTTTAATCCTGCATGATCCATATGCTAAGTATATGAAGTAGTTTCTAATTGTGAGATAACTCACTTGCGGCATACGTGAAATGTGAAGATAATTCAAGCAGAGAAAATTCGAAAAGAACAAATAGGTTTGGCAATGAATCGAACAAATTCGAAAATAGTTTGGAATTCAATTCGACAATTAAATCATTGAACTAGATTCATGAACCAAATGAGTTGAATATGAACAAAAAACTGAGTTCGTTAAGTAAATGAGCTAAACCTAAACTATATATAGTTCGACTAGTTAGATTCATGAGAATGATTTTATTGTCTTTAAGAGTAGATTTAAATATTTACTAAAAAATTTATCCATATATTGTGGATTTTTAAGACAAATTTAAACTTAAATTGAGTAGTTTTTAAATTAGAATTTCAAATGTATCGCTTGAAAATTGTATACTCTTTGTATTAGTAGATTTTTGAAACAAAGTTAAAGTTAAATCCCAATATGATAACTTTTATTTTATTTCAATATTTTCTTTTAAAAAATAATTATTTTAAAATGTCAAATATATAAAAAAAATTTGATTTAAAAAATAACTTTTAAGTCCATGAAGCAAGTGAACTAAATCTAACGAATTGTTCGTGAACTTATAACGAGTCGAGTTTGAGTTTAAAAAAAAGTTTGCGTAGAACTCAAACTGAGATTTGAACTTAACAAATTCTTAATGATTCGAGCCGAACTAAGGTGAATTTGACTCGACTCATTTCATCCCTAAAACCAAATATATTAATTTTCGGGTTAAATATACGATTCTCTCTGCCATTAGGGCGGGTTTTGGTTTTCCCCTCTGAAGTTTTTTTTGTGATTCTCCCCTTATAAAATCAAGATTCTGTTTGAAGAACCCCCTATCCCTTAGTTGGCTGACTGGGCATGGAAAATCTGTCTACGCGGCAGTCCACGTGGCTTTTTTTTATTATATATTATTAAATATTTTTACTGTTTTTAAATATTATATATTTAATGATTCGAGTCGAACTAAGGTGAATTCGACTCGACTCATTTTCATCCCTAAAACCAAATATATTAATTTTCGGATTAAATATACGATTCTCCCTGCCATTAGGGCGAGTTTTGGTTTTCCCCCTGAAGTTTTTTTTGTGATTCTCCTCTTGTAAAACTAAGATTCTGTTTGCAGAACCCCCTATCCCTTATTTGGCTGACTGGGCATGGAAAATCTGTCTACGTGGCTTTTTTTATTATATATTATTAAATATTTTTACTGTTTTTAAATATTATATATTTATTTATTTCTTAAATATTATATATTTCTTATTTTTTTTAATCTTATTCTTTATAATAACCGGGATTAAAGCCTTTATTCCAATCATGATAACCCATTTAAACAGTCTGTTTTTAAATTCATACATTTATATGTGTTGGCTTTATAAACTCTTATGTGGTCTTTGTTACAACCAATATGGGTCTAATAAACAGCACAACAGCATATCCATTCATCACAAAAATATTCACATAACTCATAAACAACCTATAACCATTTTTTCCATAAGTGAGCTAACAAATAAACAGCACAACAGCATATCCATTCATCACAAGAAAATTCACATAACTCATAAGCAACCTATAACCACTTTTTCCATAAGTGAGCTAACAAATTCTTTTCACGTTAAAACCAAACTGCACAAGGTAACCTTTCACATTCATAAAGCATAACCAACATATTCAAGCATTCATAGTTAGACCAATTACACAGCCTGCTATAGCATAGGTTCAACATAGCAAAAATAAACAAGACTCATTCACAACTTAAAACATAGCTATCCATAACAGAATATCAAACAAAATAACTTGGTTCATCTTAAAATAATCCTAATAGAACTTTAAACTTCAATCTAAGCCAAGACAAGATTAACATTCAAGCCCAGCTAACTTCACACTAACACACAAACTCATAATTGTAACAGTTTCCTTTTTCAATCTACACCAAACTAATTTCAAAACTAATAACAATAATTTTCAAATTCAAGCCACCATTCATAGCATAGCAGTTTATTATTCACAACTAACTCGAATAGCAACTGTAACAGAATTTTAAACTTTCCAAAAGTAAAAGTCATTCCACAAGCTAATTGCAACTGATTTCTGACACATCTAACAATCAATTCCAGCTAGCAATTCTCATAACTAACTTTTAGATTGCATAACTAACTTTATGTGTAAATTCCCTAATCTAGACTCAATGCACTGCTATAAATCTACATCTACATCTGTTGTAATTCAGTTTTGAAAAAATTGCCACAAAGGAAAGGAAGTGCTGAATTTTATGAAACTCATGGGGAGGATCATGTGTTTCATATTTTCAACCCAGATTGTGATAAAGCTAAGAGTTTGATTAATCGCATAGCTGTTTTCATCAATGAATAGGGAAGATTTACAATAATACAAGCATGTGTTTGTGTGGAAGCATTTATTATTTAATAATAATGAGTTGTGTTTTTGTGTTTAATACTTTTTTTTTTAATAAGCTAAACTTTCATATAAACCGGAGTACAAAGGGGTACCCCAACCCGTATACAACAATAGTCTGATCAAATATCACCGGCTACAAAAATCACTAGGAGAGTTAACCCAAGTGAAATAATTACAAAAATAAGGACTATTATAACTCTTTCCTAACCACCACCAAGTATAAAGTAAAATGCGATTTGAAATCGTATCTAAATCCCAAAATTCATCCCTAAATATAATATTGTTACGGGATAACCAAATGATCCAACAAATCGATAACCATAACCCTACTGCTATTCTAACAACCAGCCCTCTATCAACACAACCCTGAACCCAACATGTTAAATGAGTGATCATATTTCCTACCAATATACAAGGAATCCCCAACCATTTACAAGCAAAATTCCACACCAAAATCGTCTTACCACAAAAAAATAGGACATGCTCAACCGACTCTGTCTCAAGGAAGCAAAAAGGACAGGTCATCTCATACCTATTAGTGACAATACCTCTCCGAATCAAATTATCCCTCGTTGGAATTCTCTTATGAAGCAGCCTCCAACCAAAAACTTTCACCTTAAAAGGAGTTTGAGTTAACCAAACTAACTTAAACGCCGCTTTCATTTCAATTCCAAACTGTACTTCATTCTCTTCAAGTTTCTCCTGCAAAAAAACATACATAGACGAGACAGAAAAAACATAATTTTTCTCCAGCAACCACTTAATCGAACCATTGGCTTTCTTGTTTATGGAAATATCAGCCAATATCAAGTAAAGTTCATCAAACTGACCCCGAGCCTGCTCCGGCACATCAAAGACATCTTAATATCCCAAATCCAGTTCTCTCCCTCCCAAAATCCATTATCAATGACAGTACTTGAGCTTGTATCTACTAAACCAAAAAGCACAGGAAACCTCCTGCTGAAAGTATCATCCAATGCCCATTTAGTCCTCCAAAAATCCACCCTACTTCCATCTCCTGTATCATAAGCGATTAGTTCAGCCAACATTCCCTCACCCGCAACTTTCATGGCCTGAAACAGATCTAAAAACCAAGTAGAAGGAGTCACCTGCAAGATTGAAAATTCTCCACTAAAAAAATCTGAGCAGCAAAAAGAATATCTAAAGTTAATGAAATCCTTCCAAATTGAAGTCTTATTTTCTAAAATCTTCCAAGACCACTTAAGGAACAAAGCCAAATTGAATAATTTTAGATCTTTCACACCTAAACCACCCAATTCTCTATTTCTGCAAACCATTTTCCAGCTTATCCATGCTATCCCTCTTTTATTCTCCAAGCCATTCCACAAAAACGATTTTTGAATCGACTTGAGAATTCTAACCACCTTAGCCGGCATTCTATAGAAAGACATGTAATGGATAGGCAAATTATTCATGACAGAATTAATTAAAGTAACTTTACCTCCCATTGATAAGAACCGGCTCCTCCAAGTGTTCAATCTAGCACGCATCATGTCTATCACCGGCTTCCAGAATGAGATTAACCTGTGATTACCTCCAATTAAGATCCCAAGAAACGAAAACTGAGAGGGAGAAATTTTACAAGAAAGATACAGCTCAGTAGATCTAATCTTGCTATCCTCCAAACCTACACATATCAAAGAACTCTTGCTAAAATTAATGTCCAACCCTGAAGTGAGATGAAAACCTTTCAAAATGGCTTTGAACGCAATAATATTTTTCCACGAACCATCACCAATTAAGACAGAATCATCAGCATATTGCAACATATGAAAATCAATATCTGAGTTGACTTTAAACTCTGAAAATGAACCAGTAGCTATTGCATGTTTCATGATAACTTCCAGTCCCTCTGCAGCCAAACAGAAGAGGAAAGGAGCTAGGGGGTCTCCTTGCTTGAAACCCCTAGTCACTCTGAAATCTTGAGAAGGACTTCCATTAACTAAAACAGATGAGAAACTATTAAAAACTCCAAGGTCCATCCACCTCAACCACTTCAAACCAAATCCCATATGTTTCATGACTTCACGAAGATAATTCCAATCAACACAGTCATAAGCTTTAGCAAAGTCCACTTTGAAAATCATTAGCTCCTTCTTAGATCTCTTGGAAAAATCCAGAATCTCATTTAAAACCAACACCCCATCTAATATATTTCTTCCTTCCAAAAACGCAGTTTGAGTATTTGAGACAATTCCTCCAATTTTCTTCTTGAGCCTGTTAGAAAGAATTTTAGATATAACCTTATAAACTGAACTAACCAAAGAGATAGGCCTATATCCATCAAAGTCTTCAGGGTTGTCAGCCTTCGGAATCAAAACCACAAAAGAAGACGCAAAGCTTTTATGTTGTTGTTCTCCTTCAAAAAACTTCAACACACAATTTGAAAACTCTGGGCCTACAATTTCCCAACACTTTTTCAAGAATTCAAAACTGAAGCTATCAGGCCCAGGACTATGATCCCCAGAAAAACCAAACACCACTTCCCTGATTTCCTGCATATTTACATCAACCTCTAATTTTTGACTTTCAGCAAGTGATAAAGATTTAAAACCAGAACCACCAATGCGAGGGAAAGGTCTATCTGCCCTACTAAATCTGCTAGCAAAATGAGAACTGGCCAATTGTTTTACCATCTGCACATCCTCCTCCATTTTACCATTAATTATGACTCCATTGATGGTATTCAAATTAATCCTCTGTCTCAAAACATTATGAAAGAACTTAGTATTAATATCTCCATCAGCTATCCACTTGGATCTCGATTTTTGCTTCAGAATACTCTTTTTAACTCTAATGGATTTCCAGAAATTATCTTCTGCATCATTCCTGCAAAGCAGCTCCTCTCCAGTAATATCTCCACATTTTTGAACCAACAATTCTTCAATTTCATTGACAACCCCAACTTCCTTTTGAATACCAAGATCAACCCAACCAAATATATTGGTATTCCACCAACGAATTCTATTTCTAAGATGTTTCATTTTCTTTGCCAAGATATAAGAAGCTTTTCCTGTTATCTTAAGGTTTTCCCACTCTTTCTTAATGAAAGGTAAGAAATCACAATGGTCGAACCAGCACGACAAAACCTTAAACGGCTTGGGGCCCCAATTAGTGTTCTTAGCTGCAATCCAAACCGGCATGTGATCTGATATATCCCTCTCTCCTATTCGTTGCGTCACCATATTTCAATCATTAAAGACAGAAGGCGAAACAAGAAACCGATCAAGACGACTACAAACTGTATCTTTTGACTTGAACCAAGAGAACTTGAGATCACTTAAAGGTAGATCAACCAGACCTAGAGAATTAATGAATTTAGAAAACTCTAACATGTGCCTTCTGTTGGGACGAGAATACCCAATCTGCTCCTCCCTACTCTTAATTGAATTAAAGTCCCCCATACTATCCACTCTCCCGGACTCAAACTATTTTTAAGAATTATTAATTCCTTCCATAAAACTCTCCTCTCAGCAATATTACAAGGAGAGTAAATATTAAACAAATAACATCTTCTACCTTTCCATATCGCTTGCATCCCAAGATAACCTTTGCCCCTATAACTACAAATAGGAGACAAAACATCAGACTTCCAAATGGTGATTAATCCTCCAGATAGCCCATTAGCATTGGATGCAGACCAATGGCAAGAACTATCTTTCCATACACTATATACTAACTCATCTGTAACACTAATACACTTCGATTCCTGAATAAAACATATCTCTGCTCCAACTTTAATCAAAGTTTCTCTAATCTTCTTTCTTTTCAATACCCCTCCACACCCACGAATATTGTAGGAGACAATATTCATTTGAACTTAGTAGCTTCCACCTTCTTTCCTTTTAATGATTTTCTATCCACCTCTTCTAAATTCCTCAGAATATTCTCAAACACTTCATCGTCTTCTTCAGCTTCTATACCTAACTGTTGAATAGAATCCCACACCCTTATAGGAATATTCTCCAGTTTCTTCTTTATCCTTAAATTACTCTGAACAAAACCAGAGTCAGAAATAGAATTGTCATTTGAACCAGATGGCTTGTATTCGTGAAATGACACAGGGTCCTTAGTATTATCTTTCCCAATATTCTTCCCCTGCACATCCTGCTTCTTATGATACCTCAGAAAAGAACTTTCAGCTTGAAGAAGAGTAGCATAGTAGGAGGGATCAAAAGGAATCTTCAGTCTTTGATAAATGTCACCAATGATTTACTTCTTACTCTTCTTCTTAGTAACCTGAGTTCCTACAATTTCCTGAGCAACAGGTCTACCAGCATCTAAATCACATAGGTTATCAGACATAGGCATAGGATCTCTAACCAAAGGAGACCTATCATTAAGAATATGGTTCCTTTCACTACCACTCTTTAGACCATCTTCATCTCTATAAAGTTTAGCCAAAGAACAAGTAACATGATCTGGAGTCAATCCATCCTCAGGAGAGTTAAGCGAATTAACCTCCAAGTCACATAGAACAGCTTCGCCAGCAAAATTGGATCTACAAAAGCAATCAAGAGTGGGACTGTCAACAATAATAGGCCCTAGTTTAGAACAATTGACATCCACTAAATCTGTAGGATGAGAAGATTCCTCAGTAGAATTTCTGACTTATACAACTCCCTCTCGATCACAAGAACCAATCTTGCCCTCATCCCTCACACCAACTTTCTCCACCCCATTCGAATTCACCCCTCCCAAATTCATGTTAAGTCCCTCCTCTCCACCATCTGAATTATAAGACTCAGATTCCATAAAATCTGATCTGTCTTCTTCAAAACAGGATCTTCTTCTAGAACCAGAATCTTTAACATATGGCCCAAAAGAATCCTCTACTATCTTAATACGAAAAACATTATCATTGACATCTAAATTGACCACTTCATTGAGATTCATAGCACACTTAGTCCTAATCAAGATTCTCGCCATATCAAACCTAGTGTGTTTCCTTGTGTCATCATCCATACTGACGAAAACACCTATTGTACCAGCTAGAAACTTGAAAAAAATTTCACTCCACACATGACATGGAAGACCAAAAATCTTAACCCAAGTAAGTCTTTCTTGGTCCACGTCATTTGGGGACCAATGGTGAATGTCCGAAAACCATCTGGCAATCCAACTAGATTCCTCTGCCATCAATCTTTCAATATCACCTGGATTGTCTTCCTCAATAAGGCAGAGCTTAGCTCCCAATTGAGTAACCTTAATGCTAAAGAAACCTTCCATTTGAAATGCTTCCACTACTTCCATCGCAGAGCCAGGAATCTCCAAAACCCCTGTAAACGCCTGCTCAAACCTTTCCAAATCATCTTTGTTAACATTAAAACTCAGATGAGCAAAATCAGGTTTATCTCCCATAAGATCAATTTTTTATTTCTTGATATCAACATTCCAATCTTTATGCCTTTTAGCAGCCTGAGCAAAGGTCAATTTTGAAACAAAACATTCCTTTTATGTTTACTGATTGAGTATCCTTCTACCCTCCTCAGTTCCTCATTCTTACGATCTACAGGGCCAAAACCTGCACCTTCCTTATACTCTCTCCTAAATCTAGGAAGATTGGCAAAAATCTTAGTGCCATTAATAACAACTTTGTCTAGATTAATGGCAAGCAGATGTTCGTCCTCTACACTCTTAAACCTAACGAATCCAAATCTATTGCCCCTGACATCAAGCCTACCCGGGATAAACACCTTCAATATTGTCCCAAACTCCTTAAAGACTTCGTACATCTGCTTCGCTTCATACGAATCTGGAAACCGAGTAAAGAAAAAAGAAGATGATTCTTGTAAATCCAAATCATTAACCTTACCTTTGTTGCTCTTCCATATAGACATTCTACCAACAGAAGCATTCTGACCCAAGGACTTCTTCTTCTTACCCACCTCAGTCCATACACCTCTGAATCCCCCCTTGTTATTCAGATATGCCATTCTTCAAACAAACTCAACAAAGATGAAGCCAAACAGAGAACTAACAACCACCAACCCGCTACCCAGTAAAACCCAGATGACGACACCTCCCTACCGAGGCCCCTAAGCCCTAAAGCCAGGAATTTAAGCCAAAGATAGAGAAAAGCTCACCCAGTATCTACTCGAATAACAAGTCAGAGGAAGCTAGGAATGGGTTATCGATAGAATAGAGAATTGACGAAAGCACCTAATGAACCTGATACATTGTTGAGTGAAGGAGGGAATCAAACCGATTGAGTTGTAGAAGATGAAGTGTTCTCACTCTAGAGAGAAGCCAGAGAGTCTCTCTCTAAACCCTAATTTTTGTGTTTAATACTTTAATTTCATCATTCATGAATGGTAGGTAGATCTATCTAATTTCAACTAAGTGTACATATCCAACCTTCATGATTTGGTGTTTTAACTTTATTAAGATAAAACTAAAAGAAAAGGAGGGAGGTAGAGAAAATCTTAACTAACCAGAACATCTATTCATTACCTCGCAGCTATGAAGCACGGACACGATACGAGTATCGGATACGATACGTATCCGATACGGCGATACGTTACAAATTAAAAAAGACTAGATACAATACGTTTAAGATACGTAAATAAAAATAAAAATTAAATACTTAATTAAAGCATAGTTTTCATAACAGAATTTTAATACACTGCTATATATTTCTGAAAAATATTAAATCTAAGATATTGGAATAGTATCAATGTCGTCTCCTCCTTCGCCATCGTCGGTAAATGGAGTGGCTTCCAAACTTGGTTCATCAAGAGATAGCGAGGCAACTTTAAGAGTTCCAACACCATCAAAACTCTCCCATGCATCTTGTCATACCCCAAATTTGTCCTACCTGTATATAACCATCATTTGTTCATCCACTGACAATTATTAAAAAAAAAATCCAAAAAATATGTTGTTGTTTCTTATTCAAGTTGTTATAAGGAGGAGTTGGGTTTCAGGCAGGGCTGTCAGGGCAGTGATGTATATACGGTTCATCTGGTGGTCCGACAAGTTTGATTTCAAGATTGAAGCCAGGGTACATGATTTATATGGTGTGTGAGGCTTTCAGTTAAGATTATATGCAAGGGAATCAAATTCTCGAGGTTATGTTGAGTGGTGTGAGTTCAAGCTTCCTCAAAGCCATGGCAAATACCATCAAGAATAATTGTCTTTGGTTGGACTTCAAAAGCTAAAGCAAGATGGCAACATAAAAAATGAGACTAGCATTGTCTTGAAGAAATCATTATTGATATGTCATGGTTGTTTTTTCAAAATTGTTTGGGTTAGTAATTTCAATTTTCAAGTCATGGAGAATTTCTTGGAGCCTAAATGACATCATATAAAGGTTTTAAGAGGCATCAATTTTAACATTTAATGGTTTCACATTAATTGGAGGATTATGAGCATCAATAGGAGTACGTTTTATTACTTGAAAGTGTGCTCAAGCCAAGCGATAAAAAATCTCCATCAGTATTTGAGCCATTGTTACTATTAAAATATCATCAGAACTATTTTATAACATGGTAAAAAATACAACAAAATTTTTGGAATAATCTGTACGCTTCATTCAAGAGACAGCATGTTACAATGGTTTACAAGAAGAGTTGTGACTATTCATCAAACAAATAAGAGAGCAAGGTTCAGTAGTCATACAGCCACTTCCCCTTACTCGAACACAGGTCACGCACACGAGCCGTCATCCTTGCACTGCAACCATACGCAATACCGGCTCAAATTCACAACACACAAGCTGTCACATTCCAGAAATAAAACCAACGCACAACCTTCAGCAAACCAGTACACCATATGCTTTTTTTTCAAACAAACCATAACGCAACACACATCCTGCAAAACAAAACAAAAACAATTTTTTAATTTGTTTTCAATACGTACAGCGACCACATACCACAAACCAAAGCAACCAGACCTGCTACCAACAGCCGCACTCAAAACCGTAATTCGCAGTGTACCTTGCCAAGCTTTTTCACAACAAAATCACGTTACAAACCGTACAACAAAAACTCAACAGAAATTCCAAAACGGCAACACAAATTCATTCATGGCTTTCATCCTATTTCACTCTATAAATACAAGCTCAAATTCATCCATTGAAAAAGCCCTAGCGGTCACCGAAAACCTAGCCGCAACAACAACACTAATCCTTCAAAAAATCTTCCTCTGTTCACCTTAACCTCCAACCTTTCTACAAACCGAAACAACCCGAAACACCATCAACAACCCCAAACTCAATCTAAACCCATCTCAACCATATTTTAACCCAAACCCACATTCAGATCAACCCAGAACCACAACTCAGAAAAGAAGAAGAAAGAGAGCAAAATCGTTTTAGAAAGGAGAATAAGAGTTGTTTTGCGCAACAAACCTTTCCGAATCCGGAACGAGAGTAAGACGAACGAGTTGAAGGTGGAAAGTGTTGATTTCCTTTCTGTTTCCACGGCCGCGTTTCGGTTCGTCGGAGAACTTGATTTGTTTTGAGAATAAGACATATTGTGGTTGCCTTTGAGTTTCTCAAATGTTGACCATGGCTGTTATACTCCACCATTTCTTTTATTTCGTTTAGAAGTTGAAAGATGGAAGCTGACTTTGGCTTTCTTGTGAGCCATGTCTGGCTTTTTAGGTTTTTAGTTAGGGCCCACATTTCTTTCTGATTTCCACGTTTTTTTATGGTCCACGCCTTGTTGTTATGTTATAGTGGGTGACGGGCCTTCGGCCCAAGGGATCCCATATTCTTATGCGCCCCTTCCTTTTAATTTGTATGCATACCCTTCTTTTTGATGTTGGATTTTCTAGTTTTTTTATATATAATAATAATTATTAAAATTTTATTGTATCTTTCTCCATTAAGTTTTTTAGATCTATCTATCTTCTTGCTTATTTTTATTTTATTTTCGATTTCATTTTCAATTTGGGTTTTTAGGCCAATGACATAAAGACATTCATAGTTTAATCAAAATGATTAAATTGTGATTTATTTGAGGCTCACCCTTTTTTATTCACTTTTATTTCGATTATTTCAATTTATTTTGTATTTATCATTTTATTAGATTTTTGTTAGTATTTTGGGCCAATGATATCAAAAACATCTTGATATTGGGTGATCTTTTAAAATCGGTACCAAATCTTGATTTATATGAGGCCTACCATTTACTTATTATTATTTCGATTTTATTTCATTTTTATTATTTTTATTCATTTTGGGTCGATGAACATCTTAAAACCAAATTTTATCGGTTAAAGATGAGACCTTTCTTCAATTTCGATTTTATTTTACTTTTTTTTTATGTCACTTTACTCTTTTATTTTATTCCTTTCATTTCCGATCAATGAAGGTCTTAAACATCATTGAACCATTTTTTTAGAGTTCATGATTAAGACGAGATCGTCACATTTTATTTTTTGATTCACCCGATTAACTATTATCTTATTTATTTTTCCGTCGAATATTATCTTGATTATATTATCGTTCATTCTTGTTCATATTTATATCGTATTCACATTCACATTTATCTAATCATTTGTTCAAGCATTTAATTCCCGATTAAAACACATATTCAAACCTTTTTTTCTTAATTAAACCGCGAAAAAACTGAATTCTTGAGGTCTAGCACCTCTTGGGTTCTTGAGTGACCACCATTGGGGCGCACGCTTTAGGTGGTGATCACTTGACCTTTTCGCTCCTAAAATACTCGTCTTAACTATTTGGGCAAAGGAATGCCATTGGGGTCTAGCATTCCACGTGGTACTTTCGTTGTTCATCAAACGACATTTTATAAAACAATCGAATGAAAAAGGTGTCGTTGGGATCTAGCATTCCAATAATGCCCCGATTAATTGGTTGCGAGGCCGACGTCTCGTTTATCGAATAATCGTCATTCTCTCTAAAACACTTAACAAATCAAACCATTTCCAAATCGATTCTCGACTCGTCGTCGAACCACTCTTCAAAACATTCTCGTAAGTCGAGTGCCTTTTGACTCGTCGTCAAATGCACACTTGCACATTTCATAGGTTTCGTTACTAGGAGCACCCCCAGGGACTAGTATTGATCCTCACCTCTTTTCTCAACCTATCCAATTCGATCCTTTGTAAACCATTTTTCTTAATCAACTTACGAAAGGAGGAGATTCTTGGAATCTAGCATTCCTTGGATCTTCGAATAAATGGCTTTTGAGGCACGCCCCTTAGGTTGTTCATTCACCCTTTCATCTTAAAATACTTAATCATTATCGAACATTTTTTATAATTAACTTACGAAAGAACTGAGTTCTTGGAGTCTAGCATTCCTTGAATTCTTGAGTGAATGCTCTCAAGGCACGCCCTTGGGTTGTATGTCATTTAATCTTTCGTCTCCTAAAATTCAAACCCTAAACCCATCTTTTCGTGGGCGTACCACGAACTACGACCGCTCTGATTCTTTATTCTCGTCCGAATAAAGATACGTAGGCACAAGATTGCGATGATCTTGGCGAGCACACTACCATCTTTTTCCGTCAAACCCCGTAGTCAAACTACGATTGCTCTGATTCCTCATTCTCGTCCGAATGAGCATACGTAGGCCCGAGGTCGCGATGATCTTGTCGAGCATCCTATCCTAAAACCACCCCATTTCCCCTTAGTATCTTTTCCCTCTATCTTATCGTTTCGCGTTTATCGTTGAGAAGAAAACAAGCAAGCTTAGATAACATTTCCTCACAATTCGAACTAAGAGGTTCCCGTTGAGTACAACGGACGTGAGGGGGGCTAATACCTTCCTCTCACGTAACCGGCTCCCGAACCCAGAATGTGGTTGCGACGATCATGTTCTTATCCGCTCCCTTAAAGGTTTTCTCGATATTTTCCTTTCCCTATTTTTGGGATAAATAAAGTTCGGTGGCGACTCTGTCGAACCGTTTTCCGCGCCTTTCGCGCGAGGGTCGTGTCTTAGATTAAGTGAATTTTCGAGGTGCGACAGATGGCGACTCTGCTGGGGACAATTGCTCCATGCAAGAGAGAGTCAAGCCTATCTTAGAGCGATGTGTGAGGAGCGTTATCTTTGTTTGCATGTTTTTTTTCTCGTTTACGTATTTGTTCTCTTATTGCTTTCTCCTATTGTTCTTGGCTGTTGGATCTTGGGATGATATCGTGAGTAAATCTCTACACCCGAGCTTTGGTAAAAGCAGAGAGAACACATAGTTTAGAATTGGATGTCGAGTAGTGTTAGTCCCCAAGGACTCGCTCCTTGCGTGCCTAGCATGAAAGCTCCCCTAGAGTAGACCTTTTCGTAGGTCTTGTTGTAACGCAGCCAGCCTGTCGCACGACTTGATTCATGAAGGGTTCGTGACTCTATGAACCACTCTTCGAACCAAGTTCTATATTGGTGGTTGTGTAGTGTTAGTCTCCAAGGACTCGCTCCTTGTGCGCCTAGCATGAAGACCCCACTCAGGGGAGACCTTGCGTCATTATCGTCGTAATGCAGCTAGCCTGTTACGTGACGTTGATGCGATTTGTGTCCGTAATCCTGGGAACCTTATCCATCAACATAGAGACTATCCCGTGAGTGGGTTTATGGGTAAAGAACCTAGAACTTTCCTCATAGAGCCTACCTATATGGTTCCTTTGATCAGAAACTTTGGTTATCTACCCGTGGCTAGCTAACCACAAAATCTGTCTGAACTTGTGATCCTGCGATCCTGGATCTTGCATCTTGCATTGCATCTCATGTCATTGTATTGCATCTGTTATACATCTTGCATTGCATTTCAACCTCAGAATCTCACTTCAACTTCCTTTCTTCTCCAGTAAATCAAGCTGATTCCTCGACACCAGTACGCAGCTCAAGCCAAGAGCAGACGAATGATGAATCACATCCAACAAGATCATGCCACCACATGTACAGGCAGGACCATTAGTTATTGAAGGGGTTGCCGAAGACAAGCAGAATAGTCGCCACCTCTGAACAAGCTATCATCAATCAAATCAAGTCAAGCCAAGTTCAAGTCTCCCCGAAGAAGGCATTCGTCATCATTTTGCATCCTTGTGTTTTAGTTTCTGTTTGTTTAAGTACTGTATGCTTTAAACATTGTCTTTCGTATTTGGTTTTCTTAATGTAGTGATTATGCATGTTTTGAATTAGTTATGTCGTATCCACTCATTTTTTCCATTTACTGCAAATCACCGACACATCTCTATCCATTTCACTCTCTTTATCAACTGTTGTTTTAGCAATGATTGGAGGGAGGATGATGACAACGAAATACCCATAATTGCAAAATGTATGCTTTCGGATAAAATCTCGCCGATGATGTACAGGCATTGTTCCAATCCCCCAAAGACTGGAGAGACAAGGAGTTAATCCCTAGTAAACCGCTTCGAGCCTAGAAGTAGTAGTTTCCTTCGGATATTCAAACCCTTACACTCAACCTGGGGCAGGGTAGTGTTCAGTTAATCCTAATTACGCACTCAAATCCCAAAGACAAAATTCAAAAGACATGTCGGTTGTTCATCAAATAATCTATGACTTGGCAGTCACAATCCTCCAACAAAAAAAAAATCAAAAGCCTGCTAAGTCGAGCACCTCAAAGGAGACTTAGGCAAAAATCAAGGCAACCCTGATGGACTCGAAAAGCGAAATCAGTTCATGCAAAAGATAGGGATAAAAAAAAACAGAAGAGGCCCTCAAATCCTCACCAAAAACAAAATAAGACTCAGTGACCACCAAATCAAAACCAAAGGGTCACTAACACCCATCAAAAACAAAATAAGGTGACTGCCATTTCAAGCATACCTTGAACCATCAACCCTTTTGGAATACAAACATGTGCAAAATTAACTGAACATAGGACTGGAGATCATCACGAAGAAGGGGTGGGTACAAATCATACTTTGAGCCTTATATCCTTTGTTTCATAACCGTAAACCAGACCACATTACAACCCTCGAAAGACCTAATTGAGGCGAGGTTTATTCTGAAGGCATACTGTTGCAAGGTTGCGTAACCTGACTCCCCATATTTGCTAATCTTCAGCATTGATGTCATTCTCCTTGCTATATCTTTCACACCACCAAAATCAGCACAACGTCTGGGCTAACGGTCCATTCGTCTCACTATCACGACACTCGAATAAACAACTCTTTTTCAAAACTTGCATGAGCATTGTATTAAGATTACCATTTGTGAATGTGAAATTTTAAATGCAAATCAGTGTTAGACATCAAAGCAATTCCAACAAGGGGCAATCGAAGAGGAACTTGAATTTTCAGTGGTGCCGACCCGAAGCAAGACTCCCTCAAAACCCTCAGGCTAGGGCAAATCCTTCAACAGCTCAATCAGGGGCAAGTCATCCCAAAGCACATCAAATCTCAACCTCCAAAGATCAGACTACTTCAGAATTGGTTAATCAGGGGCAGACCTTTACCACGTTCAGACTGGGGCAAGACTCATTGCAGCAGGTTATCCTAACCGACAAGCACAAATCAACAAGTGGTCAAACTCAGAGCTCAAGAGCATCTTCGTCTGCTTCAATCATGACGTCTTCAACGAACTGAGTGTCGAGGAAATCAAATCCCTCCCACCGCCCAAAAGTCCAATCCGCATTGGCAACTACCAAAAGCCCACCACGCTGGCACCTCTCCAAACTCATCCAATCACCCGTCTGTAATCATATGCATCATACGCATCACATTCTATATCATTTGCATCATATGCATACCAAAACAAGTCATACTTCCCCAGCACTAGCATCTCCGCGCGTCAGCATTTGCATTGCACATCATTACAAAATCAAGCATTCGTACATGCGCATGTCAAGATCCAGGATCAATCTCAAGACTCCAAGGCGATCTTCAGCCCGGCCAGGGGCATCTTCTTCAAGTCCGTGGGCGTTCCTCACGAAGATGGTTCAACCTTTTGTTGACCAAGCTCTAGACAATACTGCAAGCAACCTTCAGCCCAGCCAGGGGCATCTTCTTCAAGTTCATGGGCGTTCCTCATGAAGTCTTCAACCTTTTGTTGATGAAGCAGTGATCTCCAAGCAAGTCAGTGGGCGTTCCTCTTTGAGTTGTGTTCCTCACCCTTTTGTTCCTGAGGTCGTCATCCTCATCCCAACCAATAAACATTCCTCCGAGTCAGTGGGCGTTCCTCATTGAATCTTTCTTCAGATGAACTACGTCTGCCCTGATTCTTTATTCTCGTCCGAGTAAAAATACGTAGGCACAAGGTTGCGTAGATCTTGGCGGGTTACCTTTTCCTTTTTTCGCTGTTTACCTTCTCCATTTTTCGATGTTTTTCACTATTTCCCTCTCCTTTTCGTGGGATTTCCTCATTGAATTCTTTACTTCAACCTTTAGTTGATGTCTCCAAATAAATCTCATCACATCCCCAGCAAACTTGACCTTTTGTCAATTGCATTACTATCATCCTTTTGGTGGTAGCCGTCAATCAACTCAATTCAACCTGCATCCTTTTGGTGTTGGTAACCCCCAAATAAAAGCTTTTCTATCATTCTTTTGGTGATAGCCGAAACCATGTCATTTCAATTCAACCTGCATCCTTGTGATGTTGGTCCTCACAAATAAGAAGTTCCTATCATCCTTTTGGTGGTAGTAGCTTGTGTTAATCCGTCATCCTTTTGGTGTCGCCGATCCATAAACCCTTGGTCTGTGTGTCATCCTTTTGGTGAGTGACAGCCTGTGTGTGTGCCCTACTATCCTTTTGGTAGTAGCAGGCAGTATTGTGTGCCCTATTATCCTTTTGGTAGTAGCAGACTGTGTTGTGTGCCCTATTATCCTTTTGGTAATAGCAGGCTGTGTTGTGTGCCCTATTACTTCATCGGTAATAGCAGGCGTTGACCTCATTTTCCATCCTTTTGGTGGAAGGGTCTATGTGCGTGTGTGCCCTATTACTTCGTCGGTAATAGCAGACGTTGACCTCATTTTCCATCCTTTTGGTGGAAGGGTCTGTGTGCGTTGTGCCCTATTACTTCGTCGGTAATAGCAGGCGTTGACCTCATTTTCCATCCTTTTGGTGGAAGGGTCTGTGTGCGTGTGTGCCCTATTACTTCGTCGGTAATAGCAGGTATTGACCTCATTTTCTATCCTTTTGGTGGAAGGGTCTGTGTGCGTGTGTGCCCTATTACTTCGTCGGTAATAGCAGGCTTTGACCTCATTTTCCATCCTTTTGGTGGAAGGGTCTGTGTGCGTGTGTGCCCTATTACTTCGTCGGTAATAGCAGGCGTTGACCTCATTTTCCATCCTTTTGGTGGAAGGGTCTGTGTGCGTGTGTGCCCTATTACTTCGTCGGTAATAGCAGGTGTTGACCTCATTTTCCATCCTTTTGGTGGAAGGGTCTGTGTGCGTGTGTGCCCTATTACTTCGTCGGTAATAGCAGGCGTTGACCTCATTTTCCATCCTTTTGGTGGAAAGGTTTGTGTGTGTGTGTGCCCTATTACTTCGTCGGTAATAGGAGGCCGTGACCTCATTTTCCATCCTTTTGGTGGAAGGGTCTGTGTGCGTGTGTGCCCTATTACTTCGTCGGTAATAGCAGGCGTTGACCTCATTTTCCATCCTTTTGGTGGAAGGGCCTGTGTGCATGTGTGCCCTATTACTTTGTCGATAATAGCAGGCGTTGACCTCATTTTCCATCCTTTTGGTGGAAAGGTCTGTGTGCGTGTGTGCCCTATTACTTCATCGGTAATAGCAGGCGTTGACCTCATTTTCCATCCTTTTGGTGGAAGGGTTTGTGTGCGTGTGTGCCCTATTACTTCGTCGGTAATAGCAGGCGTTAACCTCATTTTCCATCCTTTTGGTGGAAGGGTCTGTGTGCGTGTGTGCCCTATTACTTCATCGGTAATAGCAGGCGTTGACCTCATTTTCCATCCTTTTGGTGGAAGGGTCTGTGTGCGTGTGTGCCCTATTACTTCGTCGGTAACAGCAGGCGTTGACCTCGTTTCCATCCTTTTGGTGGAAGGGTCTGTGTGCGTGTGTGCCCTATTACTTCGTCGGTAATAGCACGCGTTGACCTCATTTTTCATCCTTTTGGTGGAAGGGTCTGTGTGTGTGTGCCCTATTACTTCGTCGGTAATAGCAGGCTGTGTGTGTGTGCCCTATTATCTCGTCTGTAATAGCAGGTGTTTACCTCGTTTCCATCCTTTTGGTGGAAGGGTCTGAGTGCGTGAGTTTTCTATCATCCTTTTGGTGGTAGGTCTGTCATCCTTTTGGTGCCAGATTTCCGGTTATCCATTAGTTCACTTCCCAATCCCTTTTCTTTCTTTCGGACAAATTTGTGGTCTTCTTCATATCTAATTGTCTTATACCTCGAAAGACCGAATGTCGTAGCAGTTCATCTAACTCAGTTTAAGTCAATTAGATAGGGGCATCTGTCATACCCCAAATTTGTCCTACCTGTATATAACCATCATCTGTTCATCCACTGACAATTATTCAAAAAAAAAAAATCCAAAAAATATGTTGTTGTTTCTTATTCAAGTTGTTATAAGGAGGAGTTGGGTTTCAGGCAGGGCTGTCAGGGCAGTGATGTATATACGGTTCATCTGGTGGTCCGACAAGTTTGATTTCAAGATTGAAGCCAGGGTACATGATTTATATGGTGTGTGAGGCTTTCAGTTAAGATTATATGCAAGGGAATCAAATTCTCGAGGTTATGTTGAGTGGTGTGAGTTCAAGCTTCCTCAAAGCCATGGCAAATACCGTCAAGAATAATTATCTTTGGTTGGAATTAAAAAGCTAAAGCAAGATGGCAACATAAAAAATGAGACTAGCATTGTCTTGAAGAAATCATTATTGACATGTCATGGTTGTTTTTTCAAAATTGTTTGGGTTAGTAATTTCAATTTTCAAGTCATGGAGAATTTCTTGGAGCCTAAATGACATCATATAAAGGTTTTAAGAGGCATCAAGTTTAACATTTAATGGTTTCACATTAATTGGAGGATTATGAGCATCAATAGGAGTACGATTTATTACTTGAAAGCGTGCTCAAGCCAAGCGATAAAAAATCTCCATCAGTATTTGAGCCATTGTTACTATTAAAATATCATCAGAACTATTTTATAACATGGTAAAAAATACAACAAAATTTTTGGAATAATCTGTACGCTTCATTCAAGAGACAGCATGTTACAATGGTTTACAAGAAGAGTTGTGACTATTCATCAAACAAATAAGAGAGCAAGGTTCAGTAATCATACAGCCACTTCCCCTTACTCGAACACAGGTCACGCACACGAGCCGTCAACCTTGCACTGCAACCATACACAATACCGGCTCAAATTCACAACACACAAGCTGTCACATTCCAGAAATAAAACCAACTCACAACCTTCAGCAAACCAGTACACCATATGCTTTTTTTTCAAACAAACCACAACGCAACACACATCCTGCAAAACAAAGCCAAAACAATTTTTTAATTTGTTTTCAATACGTACAGCGACCACATACCTCAAACCAAAGCAACCAGACCTGCTACCAATAGCCGCACTCAAAACCGTAATTCGCAGTGTACCTTGCCAAGCTTTTTCACAACAAAATCACGTTACAAACCGTACGACAAAAACGCAACAGAAATTCCAAAACGGCAACACAAATTCATTCATGGCTTTCATCCTATTTCACTCTATAAATACAAGCTCAAATTCATCCATTGAAAAAGCCCTAGCGGTCACCGAAAACCTAGCCGCAACAACAACACTAATCCTTCAAAAAATCTTCCTCTGTTCACCTTAACCTCCAACCTTTCTACAAACCGAAACAACCCGAAACACCATCAACAACCCCAAACTCAATCTAATCCCATCTCAACCATATTTTAACCCAAACCCACATTCACATCAACCCAGAACCACAACTCAGAAAAGAAGAAGAAAGAGAGCAAAATCGTTTTAGAAAAGAGAAGAAGAGTTGTTTTGCGCAACAAACCTTTCCGAATCCGGAACGAGAGTAAGACTAACGAGTTGAAGGTGGAAAGTGTTGATTTCCTTTCTGTTTCCACGGTCGCGTTTCGGTTCTTCGGAGAACTTGATTTGTTTTGAGAATAAGACATATTGCGGTTGCCTTTGAGTTTCTCGAATGTTGACCATGGTTGTTATACTCCACCATTTCTTTTATTTCGTTTAAAAGTTGAAAGATGGAAGCTGACTTTGGCTTTCTTGTGAGCCATGTCTGGCTTTTTAGGTTTTTAGTTAGGGCCCACATTTCTTTCTGATTTCCACGTTTTTTTATGGTCCACGCCTTGTTGTTATGTTATAGTGGGTGATGGGCCTTCGGCCCAAGGGATCCCATATTCTTATGTGCCCCTTCCTTTTAATTTGTATGCATACCCTTCTTTTTGATGTTGGATTTTCTAGTTTTTTTATATATAATAATAATTATTAACATTTTATTGTATCTTTCTCCATTAAGTTTTTTAGATCCATCTATCTTCTTGCTTATTTTTATTTTATTTTCGATTTCATTTTCAATTTGGGTTTTTAGGCCAATGACATAAAGACATTCATAGTTTAATCAAAATGATTAAATTGTGATTTATTTGAGGCTCACCTTTTTTTTATTCACTTTTATTTCGATTATTTCAATTTATTTTGTATTTATCATTTTATTAGATTTTTGTTAGTATTTTGGGCCAATGATATCAAAAACATCTTGATATTGGGTGATCTTTTAAAATCGGTACCAAATCTTGATTTATATGAGGCCTACCATTTACTTATTATTATTTCGATTTTATTTCATTTTTATTATTTTTATTCATTTTGGGTCGATGAACATCTTAAAACCAAATTTTATCGGTTAAAGATGAGACCTTTCTTCGATTTCGATTTTATTTTACATTTTTTTATGTCACTTTACTCTTTTATTTTATTCCTTTCATTTCCGATCAATGAAGGTCTTAAACATCATGGAACCATTTTTTTTAGAGTTCATGATTAAGACGAGATCGTCACATTTTATTTTTCGATTCACCCGATTAACTATTATCTTATTTATTTTTCCGTCGAATATTATCTTGATTATATTATCGTTCATTCTTGTTCATATTTATATCGTATTCACATTCACATTTATCTAATCATTTGTTCAAGCATTTAATTCCCGATTAAAACACATATTCAAACCTTTTTTTCTTAATTAAACCGCGAAAAAACTGAATTCTTGAGGTCTAGCACCTCTTGGGTTCTTGAGTGACCACCATTGGGGCGCACGCTTTAGGTGGTGATCACTTGACCTTTTCGCTCCTAAAATACTCGTCTTAACTCTTTGGGCAAAGGAATGCCATTGGGATCTAGCATTCCACGTGGTACTTTCGTTGTTCATCAAACGACATTTTATAAAACAATCGAATGAAAAAGGTGTCGTTGGGATCTAGCATTCCAATAATGCCCGATTAATTGGTTGCGAGGCCGACGTCTCGTTTATCGAATAATCGTCATTCTCTCTAAAACACTTAACAAATCAAACCATTTCCAAATCGATTCTCGACTCGTCGTCGAGCCACTCTTCAAAATATTCTCGTAAGTCGAGTGCCTTTTGACTCGTCGTCAAATGCACACTTGCACATTTCGTAGGTTTCGTTACTAGGAGCACCCCCAGGGACTAGTATCGATCCTCACCTCTTTTCTCAACCTATCCAATTCGATCCTTTGCAAACCATTTTTCTTAATCAACTTACGAAAGGAGGAGATTCTTGGAATCTAGCATTCCTTGGATCTTCGAATGAATGGCTCTTGAGGTACGCCCCTTAGGTTGTTATTCATTCACCATTTCGTCTTAAAATACTTAATCATTATCGAACATTTTTTATAATCAACTTACGAAAGAACTGAGTTCTTGGAGTCTAGCATTCCTTGAATTCTTGAGTGAATGCTCTCAAGGCACGCCCTTGGGTTGTATGTCATTTAATCTTTCGTCTCCTAAAATTCAAACCCTAAACCCATCTTTTCGTGGGCGTACCACGAACTACGACCGCTCTGATTCTTTATTCTCGTCCGAATAAAGATACGTAGGCACAAGATTGCGATGATCTTGGCGAGCACACTACCATCTTTTTCCGTCAAACCCCGTAGTCGAACTACGATTGCTCTGATTCCTCATTCTCGTCCGAATGAGCATACGTAGGCCCGAGGTCGCGATGATCTTGCCGAGCACCCTATCATAAAACCACCCCATTTCCCCTTAGTATCTTTTCCCTCAATCTTATCATTTCGCGTTTATCGTTGAGAAGAAAACAAGCAAGCTTAGATAACATTTCCTCACAATTCGAACTAAGAGGTTCCCGTTGAGTACAACGGACGTGAGGGGTGCTAATACCTTCCTCTCACGTAACCGACTCCCAAACCCAGAATGTGGTTGCGACGACCATGTTCTTATCCGCTCCCTTAAAGGCTTTCTCGATATTTTCCTTTCCCTATTTTTGGGATAAATAAAGTTCGGTGGCGACTCTGTCGAACCGTTTTCCGCGCCTTTCGCGCGAGGGTCGTGTCTTCGATTAAGAGAATTTTCGAGGTGCGACACATCTCCACCAATGTCCCACATCTTAGTACTCCCTTCTTTGTATTCTTCACATTTCCTACTCAAAAGTCTCAAATTTGTATGCACATAAACCAAATCTTCAGCTCTTTTAGGATTCAATTTGTTTCTTTTTAAAAAGTGGATAAATGAATAGGTACTCCAATTTCTTTCACAATAATATGAGGAGCTAGGTTGCACAAGAAGCTTAAAAGCAAGCTTTTGAAGAAGAGGAGCAGGAGAACCATGCATTACCCACCAAGATTTGGGGTCTAATACCCATCTATCTTCAATAGAGTCAAAAGAATCAAAATTATTTGATTTTGATGAGAAATTAGAAAATTCAATTTTAACCCTTTTTCTATCCTCAATTGTGGTAAACAATTTAAGAAAACACTTATTCCTTTGAGAAGATATCTCCTCATCCTCATGTGGAGAAACTCTATTCGGATCCTCACGAAGCCATTCATCACTATAGTACCTATAAATGAATTAAACGTTAATACATAACTTATGAGCTACACAATTATTAAAATGAAATAACAATTAAAAAATAATAAATTTTTGGTTAATTTTACCTTGGATTTAGAGAGTGAGCCAAACAGTGGAGAGGGGTACAACTCTTAGTCCACCTATCAATTAGTATAGAATAAACAACATCATAAAATGCTGATATCGACGTGTCATTTAAATCTTTCCCTTCATGCCTATATATTGATGCCTTCACCTTCTCTATCATAGCATCCCACATCTCGTAAACCAAATGAAGTGTGGACTCGTCGGTATCACAAACTCTAATCATATTATAAATTGGCTCGCTAAAATCAATAATATATGCAATTTTGTCCCACCAAACATCATTCAAAATAAAATCTTTTGTAGCTTGAGCATTACCCACGTCATCCTCTCTATAAGAATTCCATTCTTCACTAATAACCATTGATTGCAAGGAACACTTCAAGAATTTAAATCTTCTTGACATTACTATGACAGATGCAAAGCGTGTGTCCGAAACATCAAGCAATTTGAAAGATGAGAATTGTTTAAAAATAACATTTCTCATTGAGTGGTTCATGATAAAATTTCTAACAAAAGAAACATCATCAGCAATCTGAGTAATCCAATTACATTCAGTCCAGACTACCTCATTTTTTTCGGTATGTTTGGCAGCACATATGTTCTTCAAAGCGAGATTTAATGTGTGAACAACACAAGGAGTCCAAAAAACTTTTGGAAATAAACTTTCTATGATCATTCCAGCACCTTTGCATACAGGAGCATTATCTGTAATAACCTGTACCACATTTTCTTCTCCAACTTCCTTTATAACTTCAGCCATCCTGTCAGCTATGTAGTGTTTACTTTTAAATTCACCTGAAGTATCCACAACTTTCAAGAATATTGGACCCCCTTCACTTATGGCCATAAAATTTATTAAAGGCCTTCTTTGACAATCTGTCCATCCATCAGAAACGATGCTAACCCCTTTTGAATTCCAAGTTGATTTTATTGGCTTAAGCAACCTTTCAACGTTTGATTTCTCTTGTTGTAAGAGAGTTGTCCTCAATGCATTATATCCAGGGGGAGAAAACCAGACAAATTATGATTTGCAGCAAATAAATAGGAATTCACATAATAAGGATTTCTTGCAAGGTTAAAAGGCAATCCAGCTGAATAAAACATTCTAGCTATGAGAGCATTAAGAGTCTCTTTATCACTTAAATTAAAAGATTTTTCTAATGGACAATTTTTCCTTCTTTTCAAAGAAGGACCATCTTTCATTCTTTCATTGGGTAATGGAACATGTTTAGGTTTCACTTTATTAGTAGTTATTTCTACAATGGATTGTAACTCAGACAAATATTCTTCATTCACACTAGGACACACAGCAATTCCAGTTCCATAAATTCTTAACAAATGAGATTTTACTCTAGAGTAAGAACTTGTAAACTCTTTTTGACAAAAGTTACAAACTCATACCTTATTTCCACCTGCTTCTGAACTCTTAGTGCCTTTGTTTATTACACTGACATAAGCCCAAAGAGGACGATGATCATCTTGTAACAGATTTTCAGAGTAAAATTTACTTGGAATTTTTTATGATGCTGTTGCCATTGTGTTGCTTCAGAATTTGAAATTGCCTCTTGATGAGAATGTAAAAGATGAAGAAGAAGATGAAAACAATAATATTATATTGGAAATAACTTTATACGTGAAAGATGAAATTGCCTCTTTAACGTTACTATATATTGGAAATTGGAAAGAAAATAACTATATAGTTTAATAATAGAAAATAGTTTAATAATAGGAAATTAGAAAGACGTATTATAAATTGCAAATTAGAAATTGGAAAGAAAATATTGGAATAAAGAGATTTAAAGTTGTGGATTTTATTGGAATTAAAAAGAAATATTTGTAATTGAAAAATTATGGTTAATAAAAGGCATAGTTAATACTAATCAATTTTAAATATTGAAATTGATAAGTCAGTTTAATATAGGAATAGAAAAAGAACCAACTTTATGATGACAGATAAAAATCTTTAACTCTTTATTACTATGTAGAAATTTGAAATAATGAGTCATTGAGAATTGAAAACAATTGATGGAAATTGGAATCGAGATCTTGAAAAGTGGGAATTGGTTGGAAAGAAGTAAATATGGTAAGTAATGATTGTTAAAAAATAGAATCTTTAAAAAAAAATCTGAGAAAATTGAAAAGTCACGTATCAGGGAGTATCGGAGGCGTATCCCCGCCGTATCGGAATTTTTTTCATTTAAAAAAAAAAATTCTGATACTCCATCAATACGTATCGGAGCCGTATCGGAGTGTATCGGCGTATCGGTACGTATCGGATACGATTCGGTAGAGATTTTGAAGTATCCGTGCTTCATAGCCTCGCAGTATGCAATCTATCTCTTTGCAATTTCTCTCTTTGTCCCACATCGGTTGTTCCACTTCTGAGTCATTGGTATAGAAGCAAAACTAGTCTATATATACCAATCAATCATATATGGTAATGAATTGAAAATAGTCTTGGAGTATGTGTGGTTGTCTTGAAATAAATATGGGCCTAGGCCCAAGTTTATTATTTTGGTAATTTAAAATAACAATTGAAATAAATAAAATGAATACGAAAATTAAATAAATAAAAAAATTATAAATTAAACGTAAACTAAAAAAAATTAAATAAAAAAATTAAAAAAAATTAAAAAAAAACCTAGTCAGCAGACCATAAATATCACCTGTGCAGATTCTCCATGCCCAGTCAAACAAGGGATAGAATTTTCTGCAAACAGAATCTTGGTTTTACAAGGGGAATCACAAAAAAAAAAACTCCAGGGGCAGAGAAAATCGTATATTTAACCCTTAATTTCTTAATTTTGAAGTAATTAAGAACAAAAGAAAAAGAAACACCAAAGACAATAAGTAGAAGACCGATGAGTACAACGATAACAATATGCAAATGAAGTTTCGTTCGATGAACATATAACTCATAATTGATGAAAATGGGTGATTGTTGCATTCTGTAACTCAAAATAAATGTATTCACTGTATTATAAAAAAAAATCAACTTTGTTCTTCATTCTTGCAGTGCCATGTGGCCAGACTCTAAAAGTTCTTTTTTTCTATGATAAACACATAATTCCCAGAATTTAATTGAGCATCTTATTTTCCTTTTTCTACATTCTACCCAATTTCACAATGATTTCTTTTGTTTCTTTTTTCATTTTTTTAAAATTGTATTCATCATTTTCTTTTCCCCTCGTTTCTTTTTGTTTTATAACCTCCCTTCCCTACTAAGCTTTAACAAATTCAATATCCAAATGAATATGATCTCTTCTCCTATAGACCAATGAAATATTTTTTAGTTGTCATATAAGTTTAATGTTCAATTTTTTAAAGGAAACAAACATTTTCAATTTTATGTTCAAAGGAATGAACTCACTCGCTCACATGTAAACATTTTAGGTAAAGTGGATATCTCGTTAGAAAAATATCTATGATTATATCTGTGAATTTATGTATATAGAAAATAGATGAAAATTAAACAAAAATTTATAGTTTGAATTATACTGACAACTGTAAGATATATTGGGGGTGGACTGCTCATACCTTACTAAGTTAGGTATATTATATCTTAAGTGAATCAATATATTTTCATGATAGAATAAAAAAATTTCTATTTTGGAAGAATAATTTGGTTCGTATTCATGTTGTATTAAAATATAATAAGCAAGTTTGAAGTTAAAAATTTAGAAATGAACTAAATTTTCTTTTTTTTTTATTTCAAGACAATACTTTTATGATTTTTCTAAAAAATTAAATATTAAAAAAACATGTATGTGTAAAATAGGTGTACTAGTATAATTGAAAGAGGTATAACTAATAAGGCTTACAAGAGGTAACACAAAGATAACAAAGGGTAGGTGGGTTCCACGCCTCTTTCAAAGTGGGAATAAACATTCGCCCATTTATCATATCACTCGTTTATGGGATGTGGCTCTCATCCTCGGTTGGGACTGGGTCAAACCACCTTTTTTCCATTCGTGAAACATGGAAATTGACCGACCTGACTTTAGGTACTAAGGGCACTAAAGCTTAGTCAAATGAAAAAACCATGTTCTCTTGAAGAATACGGAGAACAACGATTCTTAAGCTCCTAAGAGAGGCAAAGTAACCACCCATGGTCCAAGAACCCAAGCTCAATATGATCCTATAAATGCCTCAACTACAAGGTTGAGAGAAGGATATTCAATTAACTATGAAATCACTTAGGGTCGGTTTGGTTGGGGGTAGATGGAGGGGAGGGGAGGGGAGAGGAGGGGAGGGGATATTTATAAAATTATGTGTTTGGTTTATTTTTTATAAGGGGAGGGGAGGGGAGGGGAGCAAATTCCTTCCTAGACTCACTTTTTGCTCCCCTTTAAATTGGGGGAATTTGGAGGGGAGGGGAGATTTGTTATTTAAAACTTTATTATATTTTCTAATTTATCCTCAATTATTTATTTTAATTCCAAAATTGTCCTTATTGAACTATTAAAAATTAGGTTTAGGTTTTTCTTTGTAGTTTCTTTTTTTCTTCTATTGTGATGCTGCTACATGTACATTGTTGCTCTCAGGCGAGTTTTTTTCCTTTTTATTTTGTTGAATTTTCCTGTTTTGATTTTATGTTGTTTATACGTGTAACATATAACTATAATCGGTGATTGATCGGTTGCCGTTAACTAAAAGTTATGATTCCAGTTAACTAAAAGTTTTGATTGTTTTGATTATAGTTATATATTATTAGACAAAATTCTTATTCCATGAACATTGAATATGCCACAGATGCTTTGAGAGTAATTATAAAATAAATTTCATATTCAATTTTCATATTCAAATAAAATTTATTTGATAATTTCCAAAGCAAACTTTAAAAATCTTTAAATTCAATATGGTTGTTTTTTTTTGTCTGCACATAATGATGAGTTTATGTGTTTATATGGATCACATTACAAATTGGACCTCTAATATACATTGGTTCAATCATGTATTATAAAGCTTGATTTGATCATAATTGAACTTTTGATACCGTAAGAGAAATAAAATTCTCTAGTACTTCTGCGAATTTTGTGAAATTGCAATGAACAGTGAGTTAAAACACCTAGACCTCACTGTGAAGGAGTATTTATTTGGTGATATTTACTCAACTATTTTTATTTAGAATTATTTTTACTAAATACGAATGATAATATTTGTAAGGATAAAAAAGTAATTTAGTTTTAAAATCCCTTCCCTCCCCTTGTGAACCAAACATATATGTAGTTAAAAATCCATCCCCTCCCCTCCCCTCCCCTTCTTTGAACCAAACATATATTTAGTTAAAATACCTCCCCTCCCCTCCCCTCCCTCCCCCTCCCCTCTATTAAATTCCCTCCCCTCCCCCTCCCTCAGTTGAACCAAACAGACCCTTAGATACAGAGTTTTTCACCATCTCTAGGTGAGCATGCTCTAACACCAACAAGAACCCTAAAACCCTTAGACAAGACTACTTAGATATGTTTTGAACGATGTCAAAACTAAGTAGCTTAGTACTTTGTGTATATTGAATCTTACCGTCTTTGTCTAGATGTGCATCATCATAATATGACATGTAAAATTAGATTAAATAGGCCATCACATGCAAAAATATGAATTTTCATGAAAAAGTAGTCAATGGGTCGATACACTTTTGGTATGTATCGATACATACTGAGTTGGTTTTTAAAGGAAATAGTTTTGCCCATAATGTATCGATACAAAAGCATAATGATTTGATACATCTTGTGAATGAGTCGACTCATTCATGGTTGAAGTCGACTCCAACTGAAGGGGTTTTCAACCTGGTAGTCCCTGCCCTTAATGTATCGATACATTGATGGTGTGGGTCGATACATCCAGAGGATGAGTCGACACCCCCCGTGTTTGGAGTCAAATATTTCTGAAGATTTTCTTTTCAAACAATAACTCTTTGCCCTTAATGTATCGACCCCTTTATGCTAAGTGTCAACTTCTTTGCCTTGTGTATTGACTCATTCATATTTGGAGTCAATACATTATGTTCTAATTTTCAAAACTTGCATTTTTGGCTAAAAAGTTGTTTTGCTTGTTATTTCTCTAGACACACACGTACAAATAAATATGCATTCATGCCACATTTCTCAACATTGAAACCAAGAACACGCTTAGAAATTTCTCATCATCTTCAACCTTTATTTGCATGCATTCAACAAATACACATAATTACTTTTGTTGAGTGTCATCAATGCTAGATTGATAAGGTGCAATTTAGGTTAGTGTAATCAAATTGGGTTGAGTTTTTCTTTGGGGTTTCATTGATAAAATCTTTAGAGTTTTTTCTCCAAGATCAAGGGGTTGATTTGGGGGATTTTGCACAAGTCTTTGTTGTAACACCCCCAATCTATACCCCCAAGCTATTAAAATGATAAATAAAAATTCAGAATTTCATCAGAGTATATTTAAATTATCATGGCATAGACAGGGAGAATCACATTATATTGAAACAAAACATACAACACCTACTCATAAAGATATGCAACAGTGGGGTAGCAATCAACAGAGGAACTCAGTTCCTTACACCCACATTTCATATTTTAGAATAAAAGCGGAAAATCTAAAACTGAATATCATATATATATATATATATATATATATATATCACTTGAAAAGTTTGTCATACATCAAGTTATACATGCACAAGCCAAAAGATATATATACATATACACAAATAATCACAAACGGCCTCCCTAACTACCCGGTGTCACATATCAGAGTCGACCGACAAAAGAATGAAGACGCAAAGCTTCACAAAAGACCTCTAGCAACTCTAATCTGCAACGCCTCATAGAGCATTATAAAACAGCAGAAGGGTGAGAAACACAATCATAATATAATTGCATATAATTATATATAACACCAAAAATACACAAATAGACGGATCTCACCACAAATCATACCATAATTCAATCACAAAACAACACAAGTTTCATCTCATCAATCACATATTCATATAACAACTTCACTCACAATTTCACACATAAACAAGCCAATAATGAATTATGAAAATGGAAGAGACCGACACAACGACTCTATGCATATGCACATGCGGTACCGACTTCCAACATTTCTCAAAACCAGTTCACTCAGGAACTATTGGAACCATCGCTCGTTACATCACTGTAACTCCCCGTCGGGCATACGATGTTTCCCCGTCGCTTTAGGTCCTCTTGGTATAAGGCGCACGACGTTTATGGATTACTTTCGGTCCTCTTGGTATAAGGCGCACAATCCGATCTCTTTCGGTCCTCTTGGTATAAGGCGCACGATCGTCTATAACCATCGCTTTCGGTCCTCTATATTTTTAAGGCACACGATCCAATCAGATCGCTTTAAGTCCTCTTATGTTTAAGGCGCACGATGTTATAGAAGATTCCCTCTAGAACCAAACCGTCACTCAGGACGTCACAACAATGCATATCATGATGCTCAGCATACAATGACTCATGACATCAAATGCACACATATATGCAACCATCTCACTTAACATAATTCATGCTTTGCAATTCAAGCACAAAACAATGCATTTATACCATACAACAACATGCAATCATACCATATCCATATCAACAGCACATTGCATGAAACACACCAATTACACACAATTATAACAACAAAAGTCGACAAAACGACACTATTCCAAATTCCTGACATAATTAAATCGACTAACAACTTCCAAATCATCATAATCACATAGTACAACTCAATAGCTTTCCAACGATACTAAGAATGTAAAAATCTGATAAACGGAACCCAAGTTACCAAAGAAAAACGAAAACGATATTTTGAAAAATCCCATTTCTACCATTTTCCTGACCATACGCGTATGGCCTCTCTCATACGCGTACGGCCAACTATCATACGCGTACCATACGCGTATCACCAGAAGGCCGGGAAAAGTAACATTTCATACGCGTATTGGCCCCAAAACTCGCCCATGATACGCGTAACGCCAAGGTCTATACGCGTATGAACATGCCCCATACGCGTATGACCTGGGCAAAACCAGAAAAAATTCTGCAGAACTTTGTTCTGCGTTTTTCAACCAAAATCCACCCATTTTTCACCTACACACCAGAAAATTACCAATACAATGCCTAACCACATGTATCTATCATGTATCAACAATAATGAACACTAAAAACATGATTTCGAACACATTTAATCGATTTCTAATCAATTTTACATAATATGGGTTTTACTAAATTTTTGCATTTCAATCCAATAACAACCACAAACACACATACATAATCATACACAAGCATACAATAATTGAGTTTCGCACCCTTACCCTATTTAATCGTGTAAGTGTTTAGAAAAGTCGGGAGATTGTTTTCTTGATTTCCAAGTTTTCTATCTTTTTCTTCTCTTCTTCTCTTTTCTTTCCCTTTTCCTTCTTCTCTTTTTCTTTCTCTCTATTTTTCTCTCTTTCTATTTTCTATTCTCTTAACTTAAGAAAAATTAATACAAAATGACCAAAATACCCCCACACTCAAATATCTCGCAAACGTTCCCAAAACCCGATAAAATATTACAACATTGAAAAATAACATATTTTCACATAAAAGTCAGAAATAAAATAATATAATAATAAAATAATCAAAAACGACTCAATTAAATAAAAATACCAAAACTGGGGCGTTACAACTCTCCCCTAGTTAGAAATTTTCGTCCTCGAAAATATACCTGAGACGAACAACTCTGGATACGACTCCCGCATTCGACTCTCCAACTCCCAAGTCAAATTGCCCTCAGCAGCGCCTCCCCACGCTACCTTCACCAGTGCAATATCCTTGCCCCGCAACCACTTCACCTCGCGATCCAAAATCCTGACTGGTAGTGCCTCAACTGTAAGGTTCTCCCTTACCTCAACCTCATTCATCGGGATCACATGCGACGGATCCGGAACATACTTCTGAAGCTATGAAACATGGAACACATCATGCAAATTCGACAGATTCGGCGGCAACGCCACCCTATAAGCCACAACACCCACTCTCGCAGATATCTGGTAAGGACCAATAAACCGAGAAGTAAGTTTCTTCGATTTTAATGCACGACCAACACCCGTTACCGGCGTAACCCTCAAAAATACATGATCGCCCTCTTGAAACTCAAGATCCTTCCGTCTCCGATCATGATAACTCTTTTGCCTACTCTGAGAAGCCTTCATTTTCTCTCGAATAAGCTTCACTTTCTCCGTAGTCTGCTGTACCAATTTCGGTCCTACCACCGTTCTCTCACCAGATTCGTGCCAACACAACGGTGTTCGACACCTTCGTCCATATAACGCTTCAAACGGTGCCATACCAATACTAGAATGAAAATTGTTATTATACGTGAATTCAATCAACGCAAGATAACTATCCCACGTACCACCTTGTTCCAAAACACACACTCTCAACAAATCCTTCAACGACTGAATCGTCCTCTCTGTCTGACCATCTGTCTGCGGATGATAAGCCGAACTCAACCTCAATCTAGAACCCAAAGCCTTCTGTAAACTTTCCCAAAATCTCGATGTAAACCTTGGATCTCGATCAGAAACAATACTCAAGGGAACCCCATGCAATTTCATAATCACACTGATGTAAATCTCAGCTAACCGCTCCAAAGAAAAACTGATGTCAATCGGAATAAAATGAGCCGATTTAGTCAGCCTATCAACAACCACCCAAATAACATTATGCCCTCTCTGAGTGTTCGGTAATCCCGTTACAAAATCCATCGAAATGCTATCCCACTTCCACTCAGGAATATCCAACGGTTGCAACAAACCACTAGGCCTTTGATGTTCCACTTTCAATTTCTAACAAGTCAAACAAGCATACACAAACTGAGCCACATCTCTTTTCAATCCAGACCACTAGAAAATCTTTTTCAAATTTTGGTACATCTTATTCGCTCTCGGATGTATACTTAAATTACTCCGATGTCCTTCTTCCAAAATCATCATTTTCAACTCCGAATCATCCGGAATACAAATTCTCCCACGGAACCTCAAAACACCATTAACATCCACTTGAAAATCACTATTCGCATCTTTTTCTCCAACCAACATCAAATCCATAAATTTCACATCCAACTTCTGTTTCTCACTAACCGTCATCAGAAAATCATTAGTAATCGTTAGCATTCCAAGCCTCACACTATCCGAAGTCACTTCACATACCAAACTCAAGTCTCTAAACGATTCCAAAAGTTCCCACTCCTTAACCATCAAAGCCGACATATGCAACGATTTCCGACTCAACGCATCAGCTACCACATTAGCTTTACCAGGATGGTAATTCAAGCCAAAGTCATAGTCCTTCAAGAATTCCAACCACCTACGTTGCCTCATATTCAGTTCCTTCTGATCAAACAGATATTTCAAACTTTTGTGATCACTAAAGACTTCAAACCTCGCACCAAAAAGATAATGCCTCCAAATCTTCAACACAAAAACCACAGCCGCTAACTCAAGATCATGACTAGGATAATTTTTCTCATGCACTCTCAACTGCCTTGAAGCATAAGCCACGACCTTACCTTCTTGCATCAGAACACCACCTAGACCAATCAAAGAAGCATCACAATACACCACAAATGATTCATTAGGATTCGGCAAAATCAAAATCGGAGCTGTCGTCAATCTTCTCTTCAGCTCATTAAAACTCTCCTCACACCGAATATCCCAAATGAACGCTTGACCTTTGCAAGTCAACTGGGTCAAAGGTAATGCTAGCTTAGAAAACCCTTCAATGAACCGTCGATAATAACCGGCCAAACCCAAAAAGCTTCGAATTTCAGTAACAGATCTCGGAGCCTCCCATTATAGAACTGCTTCTACTTTAGATGGATCCACAGAAATACCATTACCTGAAATCACGTGTCCAAGAAAAGTCACTTCCGACAACCAGAATTCACACTTGGACAATTTGGCAAAAAGCTTCCTTTCCTTCAAAACCTGCAAAACAATACGCAAATGTTCCGCGTGCTCCTCGCGGGACTTAGAATAAATCAATATGTCATCAATAAATACAACAACAAATCGATCCAAATGCCCGTGGAAAATACGATTCATGTATTCCATAAACACATCTGGCGCGTTAGAAACCCCGAACGGCATCACAGAATATTCATAATGACCGTATCGTGTCCTAAAAGCCGTCTTCTGAATATCTTCCTCTTTCACCCTAATCTGATGATACCCCGATCTCAAATCAATCTTACTAAACACACAAGCACCAACCAACTGATCCATCAGATCATCAATTCTCGGAAGAGGATACTTATTCTTAATCGTCACCTTATTCAACTGGCGATAATCAATACACAATCGCATACTTCCATCTTTCTTTTTCACCAACAAAACTGGCGCACCCCAAGGAGAAACACTTGGCCTCACAAACCTCTTCTCTAACAAGTCATTCAACTGCTTTTTCAATTCAACCAACTCAGATGCCGACATTCTATAAGGTGCCATAGAAACAGGTCTAGTACCAGGAACTAGATCTATAGAAAACTCCACCTCTCTCTCTGGTGGCACATCTGAAATATCCTCAGGAAACACTTCCGGAAAATCACACACAACAGGAAACACATCCAGTGAAACTTGACTATCCACAGTCAAAGATGCAAACAACCCGAACAACTGAGCTTCCTCCGCCAAAAGTTTCTTCAACTCTTTGGTAGATAAGAAACTCGAGTCTTCGTCTTCCTCAAGAGAATGAAACCTTACCAGCTTATGATAAAAATCAATATGAACCCTATTAAATTGCAACCAATTCATTCCCAAAACCACATACAAACCTTCCAACGGCAAACACACTAAATCCATCTCAAAGTCTTTACCATAAATGGTCAAAGGACAACTCAAACAAACCAAAGAAGTAGTTACTGACCCCATCGCTGGAGTATCAATAACCATCTTACCATCCATCAAAGACAACACAAGATTCAAACGCTTCGCGCACTCAGACGAAATAAACGAATGAGTCGCTCCAGTATCAATAATAGCAACTAAAGGCGTGCTATTAATAGAGCAAGTACCTCTAATCAGACGATCTGCACTTGAAGTCTGAGTCCCCGCCAATGAAAACACCTTCCCACTAGTTGGAGCTTTCTTCGGGTTAGGACACTTCGTACTAATGTGACCGGCTTCCCCACAATTGTAACATTTCACCACATTCTTCCTTTTACAATCAGCTGCGACATGTCCTTCACCTCCACAATTAGAACACTTATCCAAATTCTTCCTACACTCGGGCTGACGGTGTCCCAATCCACCACATCTATAACATCTCAAATAATTAGACATCCCTCCTCCTCCTGACCTTAGATCAAAATTACCCCTTTGTTTACCTTTATCAGCTGGTGTTACATACAGACCACTACGAAACTGTTGCTTCCCTTCTCTTTCACTTAAACTCTTGTAATGAGTAGAACGAGCCTTACTGTCTTCTTCAAAAATCCTACAACAATCCACCAAATCTGCAAACCTTCGAATCCTCTGATAACCAATAGCTTGCTTAATTTCAGGACGCAACCCACTTTCATACTTAACACACTTAGAAAACTCCGCAGTCGCTTCCGCATAATAAGGATAAAACTGCACAAGCTCAACAAACTTAGCAGTATAATCAACAACAGACATATTACCTTGTTTCAGTTCCAAGAACTCAATTTCCTTCTTTCCTCTTACATCCTCGGGAAAATACTTCCTCAGAAACTCCCGGCTAAACACTTCCCAAGTAATCTCTTCCTCCTCTGGAGCTCCCAACACATGACGAGTACCAACCCACCAATCATCAGCTTCTTCTAGTAACATGTGAGTACCCAGTCTCACCTTCTGATCCTCGTCACAATCCATCACTCGAAAAATCCTTTCAATCTCTTTCAACTAAATCTGTGCACCATCCGGATCATATCTTTCTTTGAAGACAGGCGGTTTATTCTTCCTGAACTCATCATTACCCGCAGCATTCGGTGCACCCTGCACAGCCCGAGCCATAGCTTGCATCGCAGCAGCTAAAGCAGCATCGTTCCTTCCAGCCATATTCTGTTCATTTCCAATAACAGCACTATGGTTAAACAAACAGCTCACCGAACCACAAAAACCAACAAGGACTGACACAACTGACACGGACTGGCTCTGATACCACTTAATGTAACACCCCCAATCTATACCCCCAAGCTATTGAAACGATAAATAAAAATTCAGAATTTCATCAGAGTATATTTAAATTATCATGGCATAGACAGGGATAATCACATTATATTGAAACAAAACATACAACACCTGCTCATAAAGATATGCAACAGTGGGGTAGCAATCAACAGAGGAACTCAGTACCTTACACCCACATTTCAGATTTTAGAATAAAAGCGAAAAATCTAAAACTGAATATCATATATATATATATATATATATATATATATATATATATATATATCACTTGAAAAGTTTGTCATACATCAAGTTATACATGCACAAGCCAAAAGATATATATACATATACACAAATAATCACAAACGGCCTCCCTAACTACCCGGTGTCACATATCAGAGCCGACCGACAAAAGAATGAAGACGCAAAGCTTCACAAAAGACCTCCAGCAACTCTAATCTGCAATGCCTCATAGAGCATTATAAAACAGCAAAAGGGTGAGAAACACAATCATAATATAATTGCATATAATTATATATAACACCAAAAATACACAAATAGACGGATCTCACCATAAATCATACCATAATTCAATCACAAAACAACACAAGTTTCATCTCATCAATCACATATTCATATAACAAGTTCACTCACAATTTCACACATAAACAAGCCAATAATGAATTATGCAAATGCAAGAGACCGACACAACGACTCTATGCATATGCACATGCGGTACCGACTTCCAACATTTCTCAAAACCAGTTCACTCAGGAACTATTGGAACCATCGCTCGTTACATCACTGTAACTCCCCGTCGCGCATACGATGTTTCCCCGTCACTTTAGGTCCTCTTGGTATAAGGCGCACGACGTTTATGGATTACTTTCGGTCCTCTTGGTATAAGGCTCACAATCCGATCGCTTTCGATCCTCTTGGTATAAGCTGCACGATCGTCTATAACCATCGCTTTCGGTCCTCTATATTTTTAAGGCACACGATCCAATCAGATCGCTTTAAGTCCTCTTATGTTTAAGGCTCACGATGTTATAGCAGATTCTCTCTGGAACCAAACCGTCACTCAGGACGTCACAATAATGCATATCATGATGCTCAGCATACAATGACTCATGACATCAAATGCACACATATATGCAACCATCTCACTTAACATAATTCATGCTTTGCAATTCAAGCACAAAACAATGCATTTAGACCATACAACAGCACGCAATCATACCATATCCATATCAACAGCACATTGCATGAAACACACCAATTACACACAATTATAACAACAAAAGTCGACAAAACGACACTATTCCAAATTCCCGACATAATTAAATCGGCTAACAACTTCCAAATCATCATAATCACATAGTACATCTCAATAGCTTTCCAACGATACCAAGAATGTAAAAATCGGATAAACGGAACCCAAGTTACGAAAGAAAAACGAAAACGATATTTTGAAAAATCCCATTTCTACCGTTTTCCTGACCATACGCGTATGGCCTCTCTCATACGCGTACGGCCAACTCTCATATGCGTACCATACGCGTATCACCAGAAGGCCGGGAAAAGTAACATTTCATACGCGTATTGGCCCCAAAACTCGCCCATACGCGTATGAACATGCCCCATACGCGTATGACCTGGGCAAAACCAGAAAAAATTCTGCAGAACTTTGTTCTGCGTTTTTCAACCAAAATCCACCCATTTTTCACCTACACACCAGAAAATTACCAATACAATGCCTAACCACATGTATCTATCATGTATCAACAATAATGAACACTAAAAACATGATTTCGAACACATTTAATCGATTTCTAATCAATTTTACATAATATGGGTTTTACTAAAATTTTCCATTTCAATCCAATAACAACCACAAACACACATACATAATCATACACAAGCATACAATAATTGAGTTTCGCACCCTTACCCGATTTAATCGTGTTTAGAAAAGTCAGGAGATTGTTTTCTTGATTTCCAAGTTTTCTATCTTTTTCTTCTCTTCTTCTCTTTTCTTTCCCTTTTCCTTCTTCTCTTTTTCTTTCTCTCTATTTTTCTCTCTTTCTATTTTCTATTCTCTTAACTTAAGAAAAATTAATACGAAATGACCAAAATACCCTCACACTCAAATATCTCGCAAACGTTCCCAAAACCCGATAAAATATTACAACATTGAAAAATAACATATTTTCACATAAAAGTCAGAAATAAAATAATATAATAATAAAATAATAAAAAATGTCTCAATTAAATAAAAATACCAAAACTGGGGCGTTACATTTGCAACTTGGATTCAGCCGAGTTAAAATTTGAAGAACGAGGTTCTTGCAAAAAAGTTGTGATAACCGGCGAATCAATTGAAAGACTAGTGAAGGCTTTGATGAAACATAGGTTCAGTCAAAGGAGTAGCGGTAATCGGAGGATTAAACTGGAGGTCTTGTGTGACTTGATCTAGCTAAGATCAAGGGAAGAGAAGAAGCTAGGATCAACATCAAACATAGGGTTTGGGGGTTTGGATTGCTACTACTTCTCTTCTAAACTACTATTGCAAAGGTTAACTAGAATATCTCATTTTGATTTTGAATTAAGAGCAGACATACCCATAATGAGGACAATTGGGGAAATACATAAGCAAATCTTGGTGCTCTCTCTCTCTCTCTATCTATCTATCTATCTATCTATCTATCTATCTATCTATCTATCTATCTATCTATCTATCTATCTATCTATCTATCTCTCTCTCTCTCTCTCTATCTCTCTCTCTCTAAATTTTGATAACACTTAGTGAGTAATTTGATTTGCTAATAATTTTAGTTGTGTTGAAATATCTTAAACTGTTTTTGTGAAACCATTGCAATCTAAACAATTGCAATTGATTTGCCATACCTTCAACACAAAGATAATTAAGCTTTGTGTGTTGTACACCAAGTGTTTGATACATTGGTTGCACACTAAGTGTTCGATAAAATTCATGAGTCAAGTTTATTTTTAACATTATATTGGAAATCATTTCTCATTGTGTGGTATATATTCAAACACATTATATAGAACTTATTGGTTTGTTTTTCTCATTTTAGCATACGTTTTACTACGGTTTATACGCATAACCGATTCTACAAATAATGGCTCGGGTATACGAGAGTTGATCCAGATTCGCTTTTTGTTGCCATAGAAAAATATTTTTCAAAACAAAATTTTTAATAAGAAAATTTTATTTGGCGATCTATTCAACCCCCCCCCCCCCCCCCCTCTCTCTTTCTAGATCGTCGCCCTCGTCTAACAAGTGGTATTACGAGCACCGGTTTATCTTGTGCTTCAAATTTGCTTATTAGATTATGACTTCCGATCTAAAAAGGGCGTATAATAAAGTTCCAATTTTCAATGGTGAGAACTATGGTTATTGGAAGGATTGTATGTGCATCCATATCAATTCTATTGATAGAAAAGTATGGAGCACCATCCAAAATGGTCCATTTGAAATTTCTATGACCAATGCGGATGACGTTGTTAAACCTAAATCGGAAGCACAACAGGATGTGGAAGATGAGAAAAGTGGTCTAGTGATTGGAAAGCAAGGAATATTCTAATCTTCGCTTTAGGAGTTGATGAATATTATTGTGTTTCTCATTGCAAAACCTTTAAAGCTATGTGGGACGCATTACAAGTTGTCCATGAGGGAACAAATGAAGTGAAACAAGCTAGAATTAATACTTTGATTCAAGAGTTTAAACTCGGAAATTCTGGTAATCAGACACCAGATGTCGAGTACGATATCACGACACTAGGATCAGGACAGTAACACAACACAAACAATTATGCAATTAAAGTAAATAGCTGGAAGTAAATAAAATAGTTAATTGTTAACCTAGTTCGGTGCAACATCACCTACATCTAGGGGCATCCAAGCCAGGAAGAAAATCCACTATAATAGTATTAGTTTGAAGCCCAAGTAAACAACCTCCGGTTTACAACCTTCGCACCTAATCACCACCCGTGCTATTTCTATCTGAGACACTCTAGATATGAGACCCCTTTCACTTCCCTTCAATCACACAAAAATGATAAAAACTTATAACAACAAACAATAGAAGACACATTTCCAATGACACATAATCCACTCTTGCTTAAAAGCTCACGAGTGATTCATAATTACAACTCAATAAACTCATTTCACTTCAAGCATCTAAGTGATGTATGAATGGCTCACAAATAAAATACAGTCCAACTCTGGTATCAAGGTGATATAAGATTGGATCACAAATAACAAAGAACAACTAAAAACCCTAATTTCAATAATCTCAAGCGTAGCTCTCACTTATGTAAATTAGGTTTAGCATCGTCCTTTTTAAATAGCCTTTGGTAAGCATGGGTTTAGGCATAAAACACGTAATAGATCCAATTTGGGCTGCTGCACTTATTCTGCAGAATCTTCTGCATAAAATCAGGAACATATCACATGTTTCCTAAAATGTCTCAACATTCCTTTTTATTAAACAAGTGGACATCTGGAACAAAATAGGAGTTCCTAAAATACACTTCTTGGACTGCGCTAATATGTGAGCTAAAACCAAAAGGAATCTCACATTTAAAAAACTAATCTTCCAATAAGTAAAACCTAAAACCTGCAATGATGTCTAACCAGCATGTCACGAAATCGTGCTTAACATCTCTGTAATGATGTCTGACCAACATGTCAACACATCTTGCTCAACATCTTGTAGTGATACATGTTTTAACAAAATTACTGCCAATCCCAAAAACACAGAACTAACAAACTCTTTCATATGAAGCATGGTGAAAGCATTGCTGATATACAAAAGAGGTTCACTCATCTTGTAAACCGTTTGAATGCACTTGGTAAGCCAGTTTCCAATGATATTGCTAGTAACAAAATTTTAAGATGTCTTAATAGGGAATGAAAACCTAAGGTCACCTCCATCAAGGAAGCTACCAACCTATTGACTTTGGATATTACTACTTTATTTGGTAAGGTTGAAGAACATGAGCAAGAGCTCATTAGCATAGAGAAGCATGAGAAGAAAGTTAAAGAACAAGGAAAAAGAGGTGGAAAAGAAGTCAATCATTCTTGTTGCTTCTAACTCCAAGTCCTCAACAAAAGGGCATGATGAAAGTGAAACTAGTGATAGTGAGAAGTCAGATGATGAAGAAATGGGGTTGTTTGTTAAACAGTATCATAATTATATTAAGAGAAATGGAGTGAAGCACTCCGACAACAATATCAACTTTAGAAGACAAGTTAACTCCTCAAAGCAAGATGAGAATAAGATGGGAAAGTCCAAAGGTTCATGTTTTAATTGTGGGAAAGCCGGACATTACAAGTCGGATTGTCCACAACTTAAGAATGATAAATGTAACACCCCATTTCTACCCAACGAATATTAATAAAATCAGAGTTACGAAATTTCAACATTGAATAGGGTGGTACATTCACAACTTACAGCAACAACATTTAATCGCATTTTTAACATAGATACATAACACTAAAAGCTTGGGTGAAATGATAACAACATAATTTAGTCTTTGAAAACCAAAACAACTTTTTGTAATTCAGCAGCGGAGTCACAAACTTCAACTTAAATGACATGACAACTTTATCCAACTTAAAACATCTTCAAAATAATAATCTTTAAAGGAAACAACTTAAAAATTCAACAACAATACGAAAAGCAACAATAAAAGAAACAAGCGTTCATCCCCCCGAGTGTTACGTATCAGAGCGACGACACCGACTCGAACTAATGAAGGTAGACAGCCTTCACTCCGGATTACCTGCAGGATGGCGTATAAACCATCACCATACACAGAAGGGGTGAGATATCGAACAATATAATCGAATATATGATAAATAACATATTAGATTAGACTATAAACAATCACCACTCCACAACTCACAATCAACATCAATCAACCTAATAAACAACATAACAACGTAATTATGCAACTTTGAAATGCAACTCATAATATGCATGTGGTACTAAACAGATCTTTTATTGTCATACAAGCTTATAAACTATAAATCATAAGTTATAAGCTCAAAATCTGTCTTACAAAACCTTAATTTTTAATTTGTGCTTTTATAACATACGTTAGCATTATCCTTAATTATAAGTAGGATCGGTGTGAATTCTGCATAATAATTCAATGCGCGTTGTACTATGTTATTTTATATTATTGTACATTAAAAAACATTTATTCAAATTTTGACCTTCTTTTTGACATATTCTTCTTTAATCGCATATATTAATGTGTAACAAAAATCTTATGGTCAAAAACTACAAAATATTTATTTTTAAATTTTAGTTCAAAAATTTTAAGTCAACACTTTTACTTTATTCAAAAAATATTTGGTAACTTTAATGTTGTATTTAATTTTAAAGTTAAATATATTTTTGGTTCATATAAATATCTTACACTTCAATTTTAGTTCCTATAAAATAAAAATATATGTTGATCCCTATAAAAATTTTATGCAAGTAGTTTTAGTCCTTAGTATTTTATAAAATTTTGAAAACTATCTTGTTACCTCTAAACTTTTAAAATTTTGAATAATATTTTTCATACTTGTTTAAATTACTATAAAATACTAGTATTTCTTTATTAAATTATATAATTTTTTAAAATGTGAAGAATTAAATATGAATTTTTTAAATTTCAAAAGATAATGATAAAAGTAATAAAATTTTCAATTTATAAATCAAATTTTGAGTTTCTCTTTTTTAGTAAATTTTTATAACGTTCTAAACATATCTGCAAAATAATCATTCAAAAATACATAATGGTTTAACAATACGGACTAAAACTACATACATAATTATTTTGTAGGGACCAAAACACATTATTCTCTAGCTCCATGACACGCATTATTTTTCTAACTGAATGCCCTTGTCTTTTCATAAGAAAATGCGTTCATAGTCATCTTCTAAGATAGTTCGATAAGCCGGTAAAAAAACGCATATCTGATTGGGTTAGCAAATCTTGGTTATGTTCAACAACAAACTTTGTAACTCACCATTCACTTGGAAATATATCATGAACCTTTTATAATAAAATTCGGAAATGAGCTTTACATTCACACTTTGATGTTTCTCTGTTTTTCTGTTCTTTTGATGGTCCTATGATTTTTAAGGGGACTTTACCTGCACGATGGCAAAAAAATCACACCTGCTAATAATTCCATTTTGTTTGATGAATCTGCCCTTTTTAATTGAGAATCCATGTTGATATGTATATCTCTTGTAAAAGACAAATACTTATTCTTCACACAAAAAAATTGACCAACAAAAGAAAGAGTATTTGTCTCATTACTCGCTCCATCATTATCAACTTCTTCTAAAAACTCATTGATCTCAACATTCTAACTAGAAGGTATAAGATTTTCTTTGTTAATACTACTAATAATATCACCTTCTAACACGTCTTTCGCCACAATATTACAATCAAAATGTTTTCTGAATAATCATTCTCCACAGAAAAATCTTCCACCGGACATTCATTCAAATCAAAATTTCTTATATTGTTACTCATGTCTATAGAAGTACTAATATCCATTATGCTATTATCATCTACAAATATATCAAAACAATAATTATATCACTATATACACAGTAACACTTTATCATACAAATAACTTATTTATATCACTATCTACAAATAATAAATTTATATCATACAAATAATTATATCACTATATATAGATACAAATTTATTTAAACCGAAAGTTTGAAAAAGAAAAAAAAAACAATAATTATATCATTATAAACACTATATCATACATATAAAAAATAATTAAATTAAAGTTTAAGAATATTACCTGCATGAGAATTTGATTGCCTTTGTGTTGAATTGAAGCATTTAGATTTTCATTTTCATTTTCATTAACATTATGCATGAAAATTCCACTAATCTTTTGTGTACATTATATGATGTAGTGTAGGGGTGTTCGCGGTGCGGTTTGGTTCGGTTTTGAGCATAAAAATCATCCTAACCGCGAGATAAAAATGCATGCGGTTCGGTTTGGTTCGGTTGATTTTTAAAAATTCATCCAAACCAAACCAAACCAAACCAATGCGGTTCGAATCGGTTCGGTGGTTGCGGTTTATAGACTTCTTGAATACATATTGAACCTGAAATATTATCTAATATTTATAATTTTAAACAAGGAGCTTTGAAGGTTTATAGAATGAAGACAGTTGAACACTAGTGAGAAAATATAATCTGCACTATTTGCAAAATAGTAACATGTCATATTCCATAAAATAAGTTAACAGCTGAACAAATATAATCCTCTTAGCATCTGGACTATTTGCTCGAAAACAGATGAACAGATGAATGTACTATTTTACAAAGAGAGAAAAAGGGAATAAGAACAAAGATGTTGAAATCCAAAACCAAGTTTAAGTACATAAATCATGATATTAAACTACTCAGACCAGTTTCTCAGTCTACAAGATACAAACTATAAATACATACATAATAAGTAGTTAGTTAGAACTTAGAATGCAAGAAATGTCGTATCAGTTGAGCTTCCCCTTTATGAGTTTAGCAGCTTGGATCTGTTCTGCAGCTTGAATCCAATTTACATTGAGTTGCAAAATTTGAATTCATAATGTCTCCTTTTTCAGCTACTTCATTGTTGATGTTGTTACTAACATGATTCTGAAAACAGAAAAAAAAAATACCGTCATTGGTAGCATATTTATCAGAGTGGCAGCATAAGACTGCATTCAATTACATTCAACCAGAGTGGCATTATAAGACTGCAACCACATTCAAATACATTCAATTAATGGTGGAACCTACTGATAAGAAACTAAACCTCCACTGCAGCTAAACAAAAGATTTAAAGCCAAGGATAAAAATACATAGCAGATAAAAATAATGGTGGAACCTACTGATAAGAAACTACTGATAAGATTCAAATACATTCAATTAATGGTGGAGTTTCCATACATTCAAATACATAGCAGATAAAAATAATGGTGGAGTTTCCATACATTCAAATACATAGCAGATAAAAATAATGGTGGAACCTATGAATAAAAAGATTTAATATTGCCTGCAACTGTATTCAACAATATCATGTTCGTCCATTTGTTTGTTTGTTTGTGTTGTAATGAAAAACTCTGGCGACACACTGGGCAATGCACTAATTGAAAATAAGAACGTACTCACATTTTGTTATTGATTTGTCATGTAATGTTCCATTGTTGAGTACAAACATTGACATAATAGCCATTTCATGTTCATATGTTATTAGTCTTTTTGTCTATAAATTAAAAGTAAAATACATCATTAACATTAAAATATTAACATGTTAGTTGTTTTTGTTAAAAAATGAAAAATCAAATAATAATGTTTCTACAATCACACTTGTTATGATGAATCAAATAATAATGTTTCTCCATTAAACAAAAAACTGATACAGAACTGATACAGAGATTCAATCTACAAATTTGCATAACCCCAATTAAGTTTTGTATCAAATTAAGAGAACCAATAACCATTTAAACAAGATCTAACAACTACAAATTCAAACATAACAAGCTTTATAAAAAGACCATTTTTCTCCTAATACAATCCAATAACAAAGCTTCTCTTCAAATCAAAATGTTAAATACAGAACTGATACAGACATATAGCAACATGCTAAATACCACCTATATGCAGAACATTACAAAAAACTCTGAAGATACATATCCAGTACCTGATTTTCGTTCATCGATATGGTTCAATTTGTATGAGAGCCAAATGCAAAACTCACTTCTTCCATATCTAAAAAAAAATCCACAAACGAAATTAGATAACCCACAAGAACTTGCAAAAACGAAATTACAGAAATTGAAATTAGATAACCCACAACAGAAATTGAAATTGAAATTGCAAAAACGAAATTACGATAAAAACTTCACCTTTGTTGATTGACATTTGAGAGAGTGAGATTTCAGACCAGCGAGAAAGACGGTGAGACAGCACAGCAAGGCGAGAGATTGAAAGAGTGAGACGGCAAGGCGAGAGATTGAAAGGGTGAGACGGCAAGGCGAGAGATTGGAAGGGTGAGACGGCAAGACGAGAGATTGAAAGTGTAAGACAGCGAGAGAGAGAGGGAGAGTGTATGAAAGAAACCCTAAATTCATTCAAATGGTACTTTATAGTTATTAATATTATTAATATATGGAAATATAATATTAGAATGCAGTTCGGTTCGGATCGGTTCGGTTGTGTGAAACAAAAACCGCAAACCGAACCGAACCGCGCGGTTAATTGAAAATATCATCCAAAATCATCCAAACCACAAGCGGTTTTTTGCGGTTTTCGGTTTGGATTGGTTCGATTTGCGGTTTTTTGCGGTTTTCGGTTTGGATTGGTTCGATTTGCGGTTTTGTTTTTGGATTGGTTCGGATACGATCACCCTAATGTAGTGTAAGTGGGTTCCAGCTAAAATGTTAGCTAGTTGATACGTTTTACCTTTTTTTTTAACATTTATTTTAAAGTTTTTTTTATTCTTGCTAAAAGTAAAATAAAAAGCAAAGTTTTTAAGAGAGAAAGAAGCAAACTTTTTTTTTTAAGAAAGAGAAAGAAGTAAATGTTAATAACGCGTGTACTCACTTCATAATAAAAAATTATGTTAATACACACAGTGTAGTGTATACAGCAAATTTCAATTTTAATTAACACTTATTGTTGCTCATTTCACAGGTGGGACCATAGCTAACTTAATGCTCCCCTTTATTGCCAACAACGCTTTCCAATTTCCACCGGACCTTTCATTTTCAACTGTTGAATAATAATTTACATCAAACAAATGAGTAAAGCTTTGCATTGACAATGAATAGGCTTGACTTTTGACTTACTATTTAAATAGTACTCCCTCCTACCTAAATTATAAATTATTTTGTTAAAAAAATTTGACCTAAATTATAAGTCATTTTATATTTCCAATATAATATAAATGACATCGTCTCCAATATACCCTCAAATATTTATTATTATTTATTCTTTCAACTCTTTTAATTTCTCTCTCCTATATAATTATGAGGGACATTACTGTAAAGTTATACATAATTTATTTTTTCCATAAAATAATAATTAAGTTTTTTAATTTGTGTGAAAAACCAAAAACGTCTTATAATTTGAGACGGGGGAGTACTTTCTTAGTTAGTGTCCAACCTTTAAAGGGTGAAATATGAGTGATGGAGGAGAGAATGGGGCCCATGAGGCATTATTGACCGACTCTAGTATGGTTTTAAAAACGGATGCAATTGAGAAGTCGTTTTTTCATTTTCGGTCTATAGGGTTAATTGGTCATGCGGTCCTTTAATTTAATTTTAATTTTCACTTTAATTTTTTATTTAATAAAGGTTACATTTTAGTCTCTTAAAAATTATTCCGTTAATCAAGTTGGTCCTTTCTGTTAAATATTGTGAAAAAACGTTAAGTTGTATATATGTGGCATGACAACATGGCAACTGAGTCAACAATTTAATATAAGGACTAAATTGAAACTTATATATAGTTAAAGTACCAAATTGTAACTTTATTATATTAACAAAATTTTGAATATAATGCCATTTAACCATAATGTTGTTACAGAATAAAGTGTTGTTAAATCTGATAATAGAAGTATCAGATTTGCAAATTGCAACCATAATTAAAATAGACCATTAAAGAATAGCCTTGAAATTCAAATCATAACTGTTGATTTTGAAGAATAAACCAGAATAATCAAACAAGATTACAAGAGATATTAAACTGAAAGATATAAAACCAAGACTTAAATAAAGTGTTCATATGACACTGAGTTACACAAACATGGAAAATCAAAAGTGGATCAAGTTGCTTCAGGTTGAGTTGATGCTGTTTGACTTGCTTCAGTTTGAGTTGATGCTGTTTGACTTTCTTCCGAAATAGCTTCTCCAGGAACAGTCAAAGGCACAGGTTTGGGGCCCAATTCATTTTTGTAAACTTTAATCATTTCTTCGGCAACAGCAGTAGCCAATGTATCCTGGTAAAACAATAAAATTCTTAAAACTCTATCATAAATCATAACAAGACAAATATCACTAACAACTCCAAAAACTAATAGCTCCAAAAACTAGAAACCTTAAGAGAGCGAAATAAAAATGAGAGATTGGTACCTAAAAATGAGAGATTAACCTTAAGTTAGAAAAATAAAAAGGAGATCAATCAGATCAGACTAAGAGCACTATCGCTAAATAAGTGCCAATTAGAACTAATCACACGGTTCAACTTCAACTACTAAAATTGCACAAAATTGTTTAAAACCAAGGAATTAAACTTCATAGCTTGAAAAATTATCCACATACAAAACATATATGTACAATAAAGAGACATGTTATTAAAAACCACCCTCCGTATTAACAGATTTCATCGCTTAATCACTTTTGAACAAATAAACAGTTGTGTATGATCATTGATCAGAACCCTGTAATCAAATTTCAGAAGTATATAATATAAATCTAGAAGTTTTAAGTGAGCATGTTCTACCTCCCTACAAAATTATCTCCAGATACTTCTAAAACACGGAATATAAATTCTTCGATTTCATCTTTTGTTCCTTTCTCATAAGTAGCCTGCAGCATAAAAAGGTAAACACACATGAAAATGTTAGATAATCATATTTTTTTTCACTTTTTAAAAGGGTCTTGTAAATCTGAATTGAAAAAACTGAAAAGGGTCTTGCAAAATTTCAAAATTGCAAAAAGAGAGAGGCAGAAGAGAAAGGGGTGACGGCTAGGGTTTAGATAAGAGAGAAGAAGATTGTTTTATAATAAGAATAAAATGTAAATAAATAATGTTTAATAAATTACAATAACTCCATGTCAACATAAGAAATATTACCTGAAATGCCACGTCGGCCAAGTTAACGATTTTTAACAAAATTTAACAGAAAGGATTAATGTGAGTAACGGAATGTAATTTGAGGGACTTAAAAGGAACGTTTATTAAATAAGAGACTAAAGTGAAATCTGAAATTAAGTTAAAGGACCAAAGGATCCATTAAGCCTTTATTCTTTAACATAAAAAAATTGGTACCGGCACATGCTGTCAGCTGTTTTTGCATACCGTTTTTTAAAAAAGTGAGCATATACATAAAATTACAAGGTCGATCTTGCCCCAACCCCAGAAAATCAAAATGGTTATGTCGTGCGGGGGACTAATCATATACGTTGCCTTAGCAATATCGATACCAACGATACCTGTGTTTTACTTTCCTGTCCAGCTCGTTCCTTCATGCCCCATTGACATAGAACGACCCTGCGGAATCATATTCAACAATTCATTTGGAGAGGTGTGTTCTAATCCGAGTTTTGAAGTAATAAGTGAAAACAACAAATCGGTAATTTACTTCAACTATGGTTATCGTCATGCCGACGCCATTATAGCTTCTAATTCATCCTCCTTCCGTTACATCATTACGGGAGTTAATCCACATAATAACTGCATCAATACCCTTTCTCTTCCGTACGAAAACATCTCCTTCTTTACCAATCTTTATTCTTGGGAATACATAACGGTTATGAGATGTGAGAACCCGGTAAATGATTTCGGCTATCTGGAAATTTCTTCTGAGAGTTGCAGTGGTGGAATTGATGGTCAGGAAAAGCAATATTCTTATTTATATTTTGGGGATGGTTATTATAGATCAAATGTGACAGAGATAAGAGAGTCATGCAGAATAGAGTTGAAGGTAATGATGAGCAGGTTAGATGGAAATGTGAAATGTAATAGCAAGTGTGGGTATCCAGAGGTTCACACCGAGTATGTCAATGGAATTGAGCTTCGTTGGCACCAATAAGCTGTGAGCAACAGCGGAAGCAGCAACACATAGATAGTCACTGGAAAGGGGGACGATTGAGACTCCGCTGCGTTATTTACAACACATGATTGAATTACCTTGACATTGCAGAAACTTGCAAGTAAAATGAATACTTTTCTTATCTAATTATAATTGCTTATTATACGTGTGAGTTCTGCGGAATATTTCTGTGTGCGATTGTTTTATTTTTAAAGAAATTAAGCACTTCTGAATCTTTGGAATTGAAATCAAATATCGTTCATTATTCAATCTTTGGATGGAGCTCAGATTAGTTTTTACCTTTCATGATGAAATGGAGAAACAGTGCGATAACTTTCTCTTTCATTTCAATATTCTCATAATTGAGTATATTTAATATCTTCCTTAAAAGGAAATAACACATAACATAGTTAGGTGGTTCACGCCACCACTTATTTGTTCCTGGGTCCGAATTGTCTAGTGGCAGAACCATAGTCACATGGTTCGCAATTCGTTTCGGTACGTGGTACGAATTCTGGTATGCAGTTCGCAACTCTCTAAGAATTCGGTACGTGAGGGGTATACATAGTCGGTATGGTATTTGGGTTTGTAGTACGTTCAAATATAATAGTCGGTACGCTATTATTAAAAAAATTGTTTACTTATAATAAAAATTGGTTGGGAGAAAGACTTCATAGTCCCACATCGACTATTTTATTAACACTGCTTTGAAAAATCAGTTATAAATAGCTAGTATATATTCATTACTCTTATATCAGCTCACAACTGTTTTATTTTAATTGATGATGGTCATTAATATTCACTTTTATCAAAGTGATAAAGACATTATCATAATTAAAAAATTAGTTAAAAAGTTTTTTTTTTAATTTCTAGTTTATTTCACTATTATTGTCTCATTTAAACTTGAAATTTATATTTGGTTTGTGGGTACTTCATTTTACGTGAATTCTACACGAATTCGTGTGAACCAATTCGCAAAAGTACCGCGAACCGGTACTCACAAACCAATTCACGGTTCGAAGGGGGTACCTGCGAATTATGTGACTATGGGCAGAACTAGACTACAAAGTTTGGAGTGATCACAAAATTAAACTATAATTTATAAATAAAATATTCAAACCATATTATATATAAAATATTTAAAATGCAATAAACAAAAAGTTGAACATAAAATGATTAAAAAATATTACTTAAAAATACCTTATAATAATGCTCTACGGTTTTTGAGTAGCTTGAAATACTCAATAATAGTCTCAGAATCAATATTTGCAACAATTTCTCTTTCAATGTTAACCGTCATGCTATCTTTTAGAAAATCAGCTTCCATTTTACTTCTCAATCTTGTCTTGATAATTTTCATTGTCGAGAAAGATCTTTCAGTAGTGGCCGTAGATACAGAGAGAGTCATGACAAGACGAAACAGTCTATCAATCAAATAATACATTTCATTCTTTCCAGATGGAGCTAAAGATGAACATAAGTCTTGAATAGTTGATAAATTATTCAAACTCGATGCTTGGCAAGAGCATCAATAATAAAATGCCGAAGTTGAAATTGCAAATTAATCCTCTCTTGCTCATTGAAGTCCATATGATAATACTTTTCAACTAGAGTACAAATAGTATCAAAGTTGAAAGTCTTGTAGTTATCCTTGGGAGCCAAAGCACAACTTAGAGTTAACAAATCAATCGCTTGCTCACTAAATCTGCTATTCAACTCTTGTAATTTTTTGTCAATGGTAGCGAAAAATATTTCAACTCTAAAATAATGCTCAATGGTTACCTGGTTCTCTTCAAGACGGGAGCGTCCAAATCTTGTTGTTGAATGAACATCATCAAGACCAGGAACCTCAATATCATGTTTTCATAAAAAGACTTCACACAAGTAAACAATTTATCCCAACCATCATCTCTCAATTCTTGAATAAGAGCTTTTGTTGTACAAACCAAATGCATAACATTAACTACATTCTGGGATTGCTGCTGTAAGGCTTGGCAAAGCATATTTGTGACACCCATAATTTCTTTCATCAGATGCTATATGAATATAAAATCAAATGATTTCAAGTAATTGTAAGCACTATCAGCATCTTCACGTGAATCATAATTTAACCCGTCCTTTGCAAATTTTTTTGAAACAATACAAGTTGCTTCATACATATTTATCAAGCTACTAATAGAAGAGAAGTGTGATCCCCAACGAGTATCTCCAGCCCGTCTCAAAGTACCAATTTGATTTTCACCTTTACCAGTTACAATTTCACCAATCTCTAACAAATGTTCAATTTCATCCAATTGGGAAGCTTATAACTCATCATGACATTTTGTAGAAGAACAAACAACATTTACAATATGAGTTAGCTTATCAAAGAATTGATGAATTGGTTTAACTTCTCTTGATGCAATAACCAGGGCAAGTTGCAATCGATGAACAAAATAATGAACATAATATGCATAAGGACAATCCTTCATAAATAGTGCTTGTAAACTATTTCATTCTCCTCTCATATTGCTAGCACCATCATACCCTTGACCACGAATGTTAGAGACATCAAGGTTATGTAGAGAAAGTATATCACATACCTTTTGCTTAAGAGTTAAAGATGTAGTGTCATTAACACGTGCAAGGGCAAAAAATCTCTCTTGTATAAAACCATCTTTATCAACAAATCTCAAAACAAGAGACATTTGTTCTTTTTTAGATTCTTCACGAGCTTCATCTACAACTATACAAAATTTGGAATCGCCAATTTCTTCACGGATATGGTATTTCACCATACTTGAAAGAATGTGCATGATCTCTTTTTGAATTTTATGTGAAGAATACTTGCTATTAGATATAGCATTTTCTAACACAACTTTTGCAACTTCATCATTGTAACATGCTAAGAGTTTTATCAATTCAAGAAAATTACCTTGGTTTAATGATTCTTTACTTTCATCATGACCTCTAAAAGCACAAGCTTGAAAAGCTAACCAATGAATTGTGCCAATTGAAGTCTTGAGACGTAGTCGATTCTTCATAATTTCAATCGAGCTTTGAGCTTGAATAATGTTCCTAATGTGCCCATCTTTATTTAATAGATCTTGACAAGCTTTCTTAGCATTGTTGTGTGGTGAACAAGGATCCTTCCCTATGTGTTTAAGAAATGCATAATTCTTTCCATTTCTAACTTTCTTCCAACCTCTAAAACCTGTAGAAATGAAGACATCTGAACCAGGACGTCCACTTGGTCTTTTGCTAAAAAGATAACACGGTAAGCAATAAGCAACATCTTCTGAAGGTGAATATTCTAGGAAAAATACCCAAATTCGTCCCTTAAGTTTACCTCTGGATCTAATTTGGTCCCTCAATTTTAAAAAGTTCCAAAGTGATCCCTTAAGTTTTTAAATGGTGCCACGTTAGTCCTTACCGTCACCAACGTTAGTCAAAGTCAATGAGTTTGTACAGTTGGCGAACACGTGGGGCTGAAGTGTGATTAGTCATGCCATGTGGATGCCATGTGGAATTGGAATGCCTAAAAAAGAAATGGAAACTGAAAAAAATCCATTGTTCAGAAGGAGCGAAAGAAGCAAAGTTGGTGGAACCCTAGCGCAGCCATTATTGCATGTTGAAGGCGATTCAGCTGCGTTTTGAAGAAATCTCTACTCTTCAAGTTGATATCGAAGACAACTAGGTATGGTTTCTACTGATTGGAGTGAAAACGTTTCCATTTTGTTCGTTTTAGGGTTTTAGTGATTGAACTGAAATGTAGTTTCTATTGATTGAACTGAAATATTGCTCTTTTCTGCGCTTCTTTTTAGGACCTAGGATATAGTTTGAAATGGCTGAGTATTTGAACTTAAAAATCCACCACAGTGGTGAATTTGTTGATGAAAAAATGAATGTGTAAGAAGGGGGTCAGATAGCTGAGTTGAAAATAGATTCTGATAGATGAAGTTATTTTGAACTGTTAGGTTGTTTTAAGGATTTAGGATACAACTCGATTGAGAATATATATTATAGGGATCCAACCTTTGGGATGAACTTGTTGGTTGATGACAAAGGTGCTTTAGAGATTGCTGATCTCTATAGGGTGCATCTTAGTGTTGACATTTTCAACACGCATTGTCACAACCTGATTACTATGATGGTCCTGTTGATGAAATAGTTGTAGAGCAAAATGAAACTGTGGATGAAACTGAACAAGCCATTGCTGCAATTTTGAAGGAAGCATTTAATGGGGGTTTGAAGGAAACTGAGCAGATGGAAGGGGATGATAGTTGTAAGAATAGTGCAAAGGAAACTGCTGGTAGGGAGAATGTTGTTAGTGAAAATGATGAGAGGGAAAATATTGTTAGGGAAAAAGTTAATAGTGAAAATGCTGTTATGGAAACTGATGGAAATGTTGATAATGGACAAGGTGGTGGTGGTGTTATGAATGATGAATTTAGTTATGAAGATAGTGAGGATGAAAGCTTCATCTATGACAGTGCAATGGAGGTAGCATTTAATGATGAATCAGATGAGTATGATGATGATTTGGATGAGGAACAAGGGGATAATTTAATTGATTATGTGAATGAAGATGATGACCAAGAGGGGAACAAAAAAGGTAAAGAAAAGTGGCAGGAAAACAAAGATGAGTTTAAAGGTAGTGATAATGAAAGTGATGATTTACAAAGTGGGTGTGATAGTGATGATAGTAGTGGAGTGAGGAGAAAAAAGTACCCCATGTTCAAGTTACAAAAAGACATGGCCAATTACAAATGGGAGATTGGAATGTACTTTATTACCAAAGCTGATTTCAAGGAAGCTATAACCTCTTATGCAGTCCAATTTGGCAGGAACCTGAAGTTCACTTAAAATGACAAGGTTAGAGTAAGGGTTAGGTGTAAGGATGGTTGTGAGTGGGAAGATTATTGTGCTAAGTTACCTAATGAGGATTCTTGGCAACTAAGGAAGATAATAGACAGTCATAGTTGCAGTAGGGAGTACAATGTGAAGTTGATGAGTGTGAAATGGTTAAGCAAAAGGCTACAAAATTCATTGAAAACCAACCCTAGATTGAAGCTTAAGGATATAAAAAGAAGTGGAATGTAGGGGTCAATAAGACTAAGGCCATAAGAGCTAGATTTGCTGCTAGAGACATGGTTGATGGATCTTTCCTAGGGGATTATACAAGGATTTATGACTATTGCCATGAGTTATTGAGATCAAATCCAGGATCTACTGTGAAACTAAATGTCCAACCTACACAAGAGGGTATTGATGATCAAATACCCCATTTTAGAAGGCTATAAATTTGCTTTGCAGCTTGTAAGGAAAGCTTCAAATTATGCAGACATTTCATTGGTCTTGATGGATGTTTTTTGAAAGGGCTATGTGGAGGTCAAATATTGGCAGCCATAGGTAGCGATCCAAATGATCAAATGCTACCAATAGCATTTGCAGTAGTTGAAAGTGAAAATAAAGATAGCTGGACCTGATTCTTGGAGCTGCTTATTGATGACCTTGGTGGGAGAGAAAAGTGTCTCACATACACTTTTATATCCGACCAACAAAAGGTATATTACTTGTCTATTTCAGTTGTTTGTTCAATACTTGTTATGCTTATACTTGTTATGTTCATTACTTGTTATGTTCATTACTAGTTATGCTTATACTTGCCTTATGTTCAAAACTGATTGCATATGGATTATTACCTGCCATGGATGAACTGCTACCTAGAGTTGAGCAAAGATTTTGTGTCAGACATCTATATAATAATTTTAGGTAAAGATATCCTGGCAAGATGTTGAAGGAAATCATTTGGAAGACAGTAAAGTCAGCATACTACCAAGCTTGGGAAAGAGAGATGAACAGAATGAAGGATGTCAATGTACTGGCCTGCAAGCACATATGAGCACCCCACCTAGATTCTGGAGTATATCATATTTCAAGACAAATAACAAATGTGATGCTGTTCTGAACAACATGTCTGAGGCATTTAATAGTGTAATCCTGGATTCTAGAGCCAAGCCATTGATTACCATGGTGGAAGAAATAAAGACATACATGATGGAGAGATGGGCAACAAATAGGTTGAGATTTCAGAACATGGCAGATGTTGAAGTGTTGCCAAACATAAGAAGGAAAATTGAGAAAACCAGCTCATACACAAACCTCTGGCTTGTCAGGTAAGATACATGAACTTAACCTAAATTTAATATTATGTCTGATGAAGTTTTTCAAACAACTATGTCTGGTGATCATGTGTTCATGTTTTAGGATGTCTGATGAGCATATATTTGAGGTAAGGCACCTTGAAAACCAAGCTGACAAGTTTTCAGTAGATTTGAAGGGGCATAGTTGTTCATGTAGAAGATGGGAACTTACAGGCTTACCTTGTGTTCATGCACTGTCAGCTATGAAGAGTAGGAACTACAAAATTGATGACTACATTCCAGATTATTACAGAAAGGCAAGATATATGGAAGTGTATATACATGTTATTTTTCCAGTTAATGGGTCTAATCTTTGGGTAAGGACTGAGTATCCTGATGTGCTGCCACCCAAGTATAGGAAGATGCCTGGAAGGCCAAAAAAGAGAAGGAATTTAGAGCAGGGTGAGATAGATGGTTCAGACAAAAAAATGAGAAGGGCTGGTTTCAATGTTAGGTGTAGCAGATGTAAGAAACCAGGTCACAACAAGCTTACTTGCAAGGTGACCCCATCTAGCCAGCAGGCCTCACATCAGCCATCTCAGCAGGCCTCACAGCAGGCCTCACATCAGCCATCTTAGCAGGCATCTCAGCAAGCCTCACAACAACCATCTCATCATGCCTCACAACAGGCCTCATAGCAGGCATCTCAGCAGCCATCAACACAAGTTTCAAAAGGAGTCACTCATGAATCTCATCATCCATCCCAAGCATCTCATGGAAGGGTAGCAAAACAACCAATTAAGAAGGGCCAATCATCTACTTCATCATCTCATGGAAGGGCAAAGAAGTTACCTATCAGAAGGCCAACTAAGCATTTCATACCACCAGGACCTACCACAAGACTGACTGCAGCCAAGACTGCTGTTGGGCCAACAACAAGGAGATCCACTCCTACTAAGAGATCAACTTGGAAAATTTAGTTTAAGTCTATGGAATTTTGTGTTCACTATGTTAGTTTAAGTTTGAACCTCTACCACTTTGTTAGTTTCTGTCTGTTATCTGTCACAAGCTATGACTTGTGTATTTTGGGTATGACTTATGTATTTTGGGTGTCACTTATGCATTTTGGGTGTCACTTATGTATTTTGGGTATGACATATGTAATCTGACACAAGGTATCACTATGTATTTTGGCTATGACTTATGGTTTCAAATTTATCACTATATATTTTGCCTATGACTTATGTAATCTGACTTATTTACAAATGATACAACAAATTGTAACAACTTCTACAAACTGTAACAACTGATACAACAAATTGTGACATCAACAACAAATTATAACAACTGTTATAAACCAATGCAAACAAATTATACAACAACTGTTATAATCAATGCTTATAGAACAAACTTATAGTAACAACTGATATAAACAATGCTTATAGAACCAGCTTATAAACAACTGCAAACAAATAATACAACAAATTCCAAACATTACTTGTCTATTCATTTTAAATGGTACATACTTATAGAACCAACTTACACAAATATAATATTTGTCTATTCATTTCAACTTGAACAAACTGGTACAAACTGATACAACTCAAAGTGTTTCCCTAAATCATTCTAAAAATTACTACAATTATAATCATAATCAACATCAAATTCCAAAGTTTTTTCCACTTCATAATGTTCTTCCTTTCCCTTTCAAGATTCATCATTTGTTGTCCAAGTTCTTGATTTACCATTTTTCCTTCTGCAACTGCCTTTGATAGCTTTTCAACTCTATCCATCCAAAACTGCTCATTTTCATCTCCAACATCTTCATAAAACCAACCAAAGTACCCATACCCAGCTTGCATAGATCCCTAAAAAATTCATATGCTACAAATCAATTAGTTGCAGCAACATTTGTTTTCCAAATTACAAACATCAAATTTACATGAAATACACTTTATAATTAGGACAACCCCAGAAATATTTTCCATAGTTCTTAAGAGTTGTTGCCCTTCGAAGAACGGCCTGGTCCCCACAATAACATAAGGGTTTCCAACCGGAGCTTGTATAAAGATTTGAACCTTCCTTCGAAGAACAACCACCTTCTGCATTCTTCTGTTTCAGCAATGACGAAGATCCACATGATTTCATCCTTGAATCTCTTGCTCTAGCCCTAACTCAAATTTTTGAAGCAATTTGGGGAAAAAATGAAGTGTTGCGACGTCTTAAGGAAGAATACGATACAACAGGCCAGCTCATCAGCCACGTCTGCACACATTGACGGACGTTAGAGGGTCACTGTCGGAAAGGACCATTTTGGCACCATTTAAAAACTTAAGGAATCACTTTGGAACTTTTTAGAATTGAGGGACCAAATTGGACCCCGAGTTAAACTTAAGGGACCAATTTGGGTATTTTGCCAATATTCTAACCACAAAGGAAAAAGGCTAAACTAGGCGTGTTGAAATCTTCTTTGATTGTCTTGTTTACCAGACAATTGATATTGCTCTAAATGCATTTGATATGGACCCCATTTCAAATAAGCTCTTCGTATTTCATCCATTTGATTTAGTGGATATTCCCACATCGGAGGACGTTTTCCAGGATCGCGTTCTAAAGAATTCTCAATGTCATCCGGGCAAACTCTATTAACATTTTCTTCAATTCTTGGATTCTCACGAACTCTTTGAGTTTCAGACATAGAAGTTAAATTTTCTTCATCTCTTTCTTTGCTCTTGAAAAAAGAATCAATTTTTCTACTCTTCATTAGCATTGTTGTGCTGCAAAATCAATTGAAGAAATTAACCAAAAAAATATACTTTAGTTGAGTATTGTTCAACTTCAACAAAAATTTAAGCACAACCCAACAAATTCCAAACGTTCTTTAAATTCACAATAAAACTTATAAAAGAAAAACAATCCCAAAAATCCATAAATTCACAATTCAATCTTACACAATATTCTTTAAATTAACACAATATTATCAATTTGATTGTATTATCAATTTGTGAAATTGAAGAAAAAACCTAATATTCTATTATGTAAAAAAATAAATAAAAGAAAAATCATTTACCCGAAAAGTACACAGTTCAGAGAGCGACAAGCAGAGACCGACGGTGCCATAGAGAAGAGAAAGGGTGTGGAGTTGCTATTGTTTTTTTTTCTTTTCTAAAAACATATACGGTGCATACTGTAAAATAGGGTTAATGGAAATTGTGTAATTTTAATTTTTAATAAAGGGCAATCATGTATTTTCTCAATATGAAAAAAAATTAAAAAAAAATATTGAGGTGGTCGTGGCCCCCCTGTTCCCACAGTGGTCCGCCCCTGGAATTGTCTTCTCGGCAGCCATTTTTTATGGTTGGTTTTGCCTACGATATCTTCTTGGTTGGAGGGTGAATTCCCATCTCCTTCAGCCGCTTGATCATTGAGATTTCTTCTTAAGGCTCCTTGAGGATGTGTTCTCAATAACAACAACTTTATCTTTTCTACTCTTCAGCTTTTTGGCAACACCAGAGGAACGATTTTTTGTAATGACTTCTTCATCAGATATCATTTCATTAATGTTGACGACATCAGCAAGAACATCCTTCCTCCTACTTAGAATTTCCTCTTCTACAGACACACCTTGGTCTTTAGCACAATCTGGATCTTGTTGCTTAGAAGAGCTAAATACATCACTAGTAGGACTAATGATAGTGGCACCAGTCGTAGTCTTTTATTGTGTCATAGATGTTTCAACATCTGACACATTTTCTGCCCTAACTTCTTTTAACACAGACGTAACAAGTTTAGAAATATTTATATCGATTGCCCTTTTCTCCAATTCATCTTTACTAGGGTTTTCAGTCATAGGTTCAGAGATTTTCTCAGCATCTACCTTAGTGGTCCCAATTTTAATAGGGTCAATGTATAAGCTAGTCATAGTGTGAACCATCTTAACCCCAGAGGAAGATGTAGAAAACTTACTCTTAACTTGGCTCTTCTTAGTCTTGGAAGGAGGGGTCCCGTCTCTTCTTTGCATGTTATCAGTGCAAGGAACCATTGGCAATGGCATTACATCAAACACTTCCTATATTCACATCTTCAACAGTGAACAAGGTGACACTTTTTACCTTCTTATTGAACTAAGATATAAGAGTGTTCCCAAGGGAGAGACAACTTCCTGATGTGATATTTCTATCGCTACTAGAATTCTTGTATAGACTTTGATCCACACTCATACAGTTCTCATCATGCTCAACCTTGGGTTTTGGAATCCCTTCGAGAACTCCATTAGAAATGATCTTCTTTATACCATTCTGATGTAAGTGGTCAAGACTTTGGTGCCATAGTTTAACTTTATTTTCTTTTAGAAGAAGACATGTGGGGGAGACAACTCATTTCTTGAGGAACTTGCAAGTTGAAATTGTCCTTAGATCTAACATCCTTCACAAGCATTTCATTTCCCTTTCTATCCTAAACACAAGAAGTAAAATTGCTAGTAGAGCAAGACCTAATGTCTGCCAAGAGATTCTTATCACTTGTCACCAGCCTAGAGCACCCATTGTCTAAGTTCCAGTCTTCTCTGAGAGAGATGTGAGCTACAAGACAATTAGCAACCTTGGGGATCCACTGTTTAGTAGTATCCTTTTTAGGTATGGATTGCAAAACATGTTTAGGATATCCATACAATTTATAGTAGAAAGGTTTTATGTGACCAAAACGACCACAGTAATGACATCTCCAGCGATGAAATTTGCCTTTAGGTTGGTTTCTGCTATGATGTTGAGACATTTGATTCAACATCCTAGATTCAGGTTTAGCAGAAATGAAGTATGTAGTAAGATCTTTCCCTTTTTGAGTTTGATTATCAAAACCTATCCCTTTCATGTCTCCAGCCACTTTTCCAGCTTAAAGTATTTTATCTAATATGTCAGTACCACTGTTCAACATTCTAACAGTCTTGGTCATGTTGTCAAGATTTGAAGACAGTAAGGTCGCTTTATTTTCCAGCTCATAGATAATTACCAGGTGCTTTTCTTTTTCAGTCTGCAATTTGGATATGATTTTCTTTTGCTTTTTTATCATTTGGCAGACTTCTTCACTTTTAATACATATTTCCTTGTATGAAGCAGCCAACTCATCATAAGGCACTTCTTCATCACGTGAGTCTTCTTCATAATCACACCTTTCAGTCAAGACATTTACATGCTTGGCATACTCATTATCAACCCACTTTCAGAGTCATCATCAGGCCAACATACATATAACCCCTTCTTCTATGTTCCTTGAGATATGTAGGGCATTCATCTTTAATTTGACCAAATCCTTTACATCCATGACATTGAGTCCTTTTACCTTGAGTGGAGTTTTCTTCAGCCCTTGCCTTGTCCATAATACCAAAATACACACTCCCTGGAGCTCACCCAAAAACAGAACAGGGTGACCTGCTCTGATACCAATTGAAATTCTGGCATGCAGATACCAGATGTCGAGATAGATGTCACAACACCAGGAATCAACACAAGTACAAACTGCAGGAAATTAAATGACAGAAAATAAGATCAACACAAGAATTGTTAACCCAATTCAGTGCAGCTTACCTACATCTGGGGGCTACTGAACCAGGAAGGAAATTCACTATGATAGTATTAGTTTAGAGCTAAACTCACCCGTTTACAACTTCTCGCTTAATCCCTACCTTGTGCAACTTCTACCTAGACACCCTCTAGATATGAGATCCTCCTATCACTTCCTAATCAGTCACAATCCCAATGACAATTAACAATTCCACAAAAATAGAAGTAACACACTTCCAAGACAATACTTGATTTTGCTTAAAAGCTTCAATCAAGAACAATACACTATTGCTTAAAAGCTTTAGAGTGGGCAATAAACTATGAACAATCAGTCAACCTCAACGCAGTAGAAGATACATGAGTGACATACAATTAACAAACAGAAAACCCTAAAGACCAACCAAAATAACGACTAATCCTTATTCCCAAAATTCTCACGTTATGCTCTCTTTTTCAATAGGTTTTAGTCTTCACTTTAAATAGCCTTCAGACCTACTGGACTTGGGCTTCTTGAGGCGCACAAATAGCAGCAATCAGAATAAACTAGCTGCAAATCAACCCGCACAATAATAGGAGCAAAATACAAACTTTCCTAAAAAGGATCAAGGATCCTTTTTACGAAAAAGTATCAGAATCTGTCATAACAGAAAATCCTACAATATACTCCTATGAAAAACGCACGTGTGTGAATTAGAACACACTAAAAAATCACACTAAAAATCTTAAAATAGACAAGCCTTAGCTATCTGGTATAACGTGTCCTAGAACATGTCCCAACATCATGCAGAACATGATGTATGACTGTCATGGCAAAACATCAGTTTTAACATCTTGCTAACATCATGTTGTTTTACCAAAATGTAGCCAATCCAAAAACCACAGGACTTACATAGGTAGTCTTTTTAAAGGTCAACATCAGAGACAACTTTTGAGCAAAGGTTTGGTGTGTTTGCTTCATTTTCATTATTGACTGCATTCAGTTAAACTAGAGGTATTTAAGACTTGGTACACTTGTTGTTGTAGCTACACTTGTTGATTGTGTAGGATGTAGTATAGGTGATGAAGTTGAAGGTGTTTCCGGTATCCAACATCTAGTGCCTAGTTTTGGTTGGAAAACTTCCCTAAAACTGATTCAAAAGCAGAGTGCTCTTCTGTCACAATTTCACATAGACCACTTCCTTTTGTTACATTCATAAGATAATGTATTCATTTCTTCAAATTAGAGTCAAATTGATTTTGTCTATTGAAGTTTCACTTCCTGTAAATGTTGTTGGGGGAATGTGTGTACTAAAAGATTACAATATCAAATGAAGAATAAGGAGGTAAAAAGGGATTTTGCTTAACAAAATACTGCTATATTGGATGATCAAATTGAGCTTCTATTTTTTTGTAATTCCTAGCAATTTACTGCATATGTAAGATGTAATCTTACATTGTGTTTATTGTAGCATCCAATCTTACTATTCTAAGGATGTATACATAGATTAAGGATGTATATTCACTTTATTTAAAGAAAATATTTTCCAGAAAGCTAGTGAATTATTTAGTTTTTCTTTTAATTTATTAAAATTGATCTAACCTAGTGGATCAGAACATGGCCGACAACACTTCTGTAGCAACTACAATCAATAAGAGCGGAGGAGGGGGTGTACCTGCAGACACTCCGATGTTAAAGCCAGTCGGGTGAAGAGGTAGCAAGAGTAGAGAATAGGATAAAAATTAAATATCTGACCCTCCTGCAGAAGAGGGTATTTATAGAGAGCCCTCAGCGTTGGACCAACGGTCTCCGTTATGGGCTGGATAATTAAGCCCATAACGGATGACTGCAAGGATTCCTACGTGGAGGTAGGAAGGAGTAGCTCGTGCTCATCATCCTGGATCAACTGCCCTGTATTCCCCAGATAATGTGATAGTGGGTGGACTTGCTCGTTACGTAGGGCAGATTGGTTCTACGAGATGTGCAGACCAAGTTGATGACGTGTCCTCGGGTGAGGAGCACATGGGAAAATAACTTCTACTGGCCCCCAACGAGTTGGGCCAGCCTTCTGGGTCGTCCTCGACGTAACATTGGATTGGGCCGTGCTTGACGTTGGGTCAGCCACAAGCCCAATCCAGAACAAAAATAATATCCTAGATGACATTCAAAGGAAATCTTTTGTATTTATTATTTAATTTAATATCATATGTAAGTTTAATTTCATTTCAACAAAAGTCACAAATGTTGCAGGTTTTGTAGGATGAAGTATAGTGCATTATGTCAAAAACTTGTTAAAATAACATATTTAATTAGTTTTTGTCATAAAAAGTATTTTTGAAATTTATTTAAAATATTAAATTTCATAAATAACGGCGATTTCAAACCATTATAGTATACTTTTAATGGATAAACGAAAATTTATCATGCACAAAGTGTCCCCCGTGATGGAGGATGACATTGAATACGCTCATGTTCTACAATTACAAAAATACCTAATGGTTAAACTAGGGTTACTAGGCTATAACAAATATTACCACGATGAAAGTTAAATAATCTTACTGCAATAAAGTATGTTAATAAATGTTAAACTAACAGAAGTGGTGTTGGTTGGGACCACTACGAATTGTACATTTTTCAAGTTAAGTAAACAAAAGTAAAGATTGTACCTTTTTGAAGAACGACAACAACGAATGCTCCACTTGCGTTGACTGTTTTTGAAGCACGAATCTCAGGCTTGGGTAGGATGAAGACAACGATCAATTTGAATGAGTTGGGAGAAGACAATGAGATTCTGCGTGCAACTGGATTTTCTAATTTGGAATTTAGGGTTAGAAAATTTCACTTTGTGTAAATTAAATATTCTAAAAATTAAAATATAATAATATGAAAATGAAAATAACACGTGGGTATTACACATGGGTAAAAAATAAAATGAAAATAACAAAAAATTACATATTGGCAATGCCACGTTAGACAATTTAATGAGTTAGTTTAATGAGGGACTAAATCAGTGAAATCTTCAAATGTTTAGGGGGGAATTTAATTTTTTTTATAGGGGGTTTTTCAAAATTCGTTCAATTAACAGGGTCAAAATAGCTATTAACCCTAAAATTAAATATTTTTTTTATACAAACTTTTTGTAAATTGGTTTTTTAACGTGTGCCCTTAGAGCATCAATATCGGTAGTTTTTCAGCATTTCTACATTATTTCCAAAGCAACTCTGTCACGATCATTTGAATAATTAGACTCTGTTTGGCAAGACATTTTTTGAACTTATAGCTTATGTCTTATAGCTTATAAGCTCGTATGACAATAAAAGACCTGTTTGGTAACAATCTTTACATCACGAGCTTATAGCTTATTTTATTAGCTTATAGCTTATTTTTCAGACGCTATTTTAAATAGCGTTTTAGCTTATAGCTTATAGCTTATCATTTTTTCTTCCACTTTTACCCTTATTATTTTAACTAAAACCCATCATTATCCTTTATAATTTATTATAATTTAAAATAAAATAATAATTATTAAATATCTTTTACGTCATTTTATTTTATCAGATAATTAAACCGCTAATTTTACCAAACACTTCAATTAGCTTATCAGCTATAAGTCATCAGCCATCAGCTATAAGACATAAGCTATCAGCCACCAGCTATCAGTCATAAACTATAAGCTATTAGCTAACTTATCAGTCAACCGCTATTTTTACCAAACAGAGCCTTAGCTATATAGAAATGTTCATTTCCTTGCTATCGTTCTCATAGTAAGAGACGTTTTTCTCAAATAAGTTGGATTAAAAATATATATATACTATTAATGGTAAAGTGTATTGTGATCTTTTGTGGAATTATTTTAGAATTTTTGATAAGTTGTATGAATATTTAAAAAAATATAAATAAATTATTTAAATAATTGAGAAGTGTTAAATACTATAAAAAATTAGTAAGGTCCATTTAAAGAAGTAAAGTAAGTTTTTTTTGGATGTAGATGCTCTTAGAGCACAAGTTAATATTTTTTTATTTTTTTTATAAAAAAAATCTTGATATTACCCTTCTTTTTAATACGAGTCCTACATGTTGAACCGGTCATGATTGGAACTAGTTTACGCAACTGCAACTGTAGTTAAGGAGCATAGAAAGATTAAAGGGATGAGTTTTTGTAATCAAATAGTCATGACTGATCAATAACCATTTCAATCTAACAAATCGGTATGACTTATTGAGCGTGACCATGACGGATTCACACTTGATTTGAATGAAAGTTAAAACTCTTAATTAGTGTAGAAATTTAGGATAAACTATGAGTGATGGAAAGAGTAAAAGTTGACCTGGACTTGAGAATTGAACCCATCAGGCATTACTGGGCGGTTCATATGGTTGACTCAAAGTCAGCTGTGAATGAAATGAATTAGCCCAGCCAGCTCGAGCAGATAGACAGAGAATATTGTAAGGTCGATCTTCCCCATACCCCCAGAAAATCAAAATGGCTAGATCAAACGAATTGGCGATTTTGTGCGGGAAAATAATCATCTACTCTGCCTTAATAACAGTGATATCAATTCTATATACATTTATCCTTACTCCATGCAAAGTAGTACGCCCATGCGGAATCATATTCAAAAAACCCATATACGGTTATTATGATTACGTGTGTGAGTATCCGAGTTTTGAAGTGATATGTGAAAACAATAAATCGGTAATTTACTTCAACTATGACCAACGTCAAGCTGACGCCATTATAGCTTCTAATTCCTCCTCCTCCTCCTTCCGTTACATCATGACCGGAGTTAGTCCTGATTCCTGCCCTATCATCGATTTTCTTTCTCTTCCGAACGAAAACGTCTCCTTCTTTACCAGTCACAATTATCTGGAATATATAACGGTTATAAGATGTGAAAAACCGGTTGATTATGACTGGTATTGGGATATTTCTTCGGAGAGGTGTGGTGGTGATGGGCAAAAGCAATATTCTTATTTATATGCTGTGGATGATTCTTATAAATCATATGCTACAATGATAGGAGAGACTTGCAGAATAGAAATGAAGGTAATGATGAGTAAGTGGAATGGAAAGATGAAATGTAATAGCAAGTGTGAGGATCCAGATATTCATAGTGAGTATGTCAATGGAATTGAGTTTCGTTGGCGACCATTCAACTGTAATCAGCAGCCACAAAACAGAGACCTTGACTGGGCAGAGGGACGACTCCGCTGCATTCTCTTTGATGCCGCACTCACCTATCTTGGTTATGGAATGATTGGTAAGTCAATCTTAACCTAAAATATAACTCTTCTATGGGTTAGAGTAACCTTTTCATAATAACTTATTTATTTTTACAGTTTTTGTTGTTGGGAAATTTGTTCTTGGGTCACCCTTTGTGGTTGCACTTTTGATATTTAAATGGAGAAAAAGACATTTATCCGTGTATGACACAATTGAAGATTTTATCCATAGTCATCACAATTTCATGCCCATAAGGTATTCTTATTCACAAGTTAAAACAATGACCAAACATTTCAAGCATAAGTTAGGTGAAGGAGGTTATGGTTCTGTATACGAAGGAGTGCTTCGAAGCAAACACAAAGTAGCTGTTAAGGTATTGACTAAGGCTCAAACCAATGGACAAGACTTTATCAATGAAGTTGCAACCATTGGAAGAATTCATCATGTCAATGTGGTTGAGCTAATTGGATTTTGTGTTGAAAGAACAAAGCAAGCTCTAGTTTATGAGTTTATGCCTAATGGTTCTCTTGATAAACACACATTTTTAGAAGAACACGGAAGCTCGTCTTCATTAAGCTACCAGAAAATCTACGACATTTCTCTTGGAATTGCTCGTGGAATTCAATACCTACACCAAGGTTGTGACATGCAAATCATACACTTCGATATAAAACCTCATAACATTCTTCTTGATGAGAATTTTAACCCAAAGATATCTGACTTTGGTTTGGCGAAATTGTATCGAACAAATCAAAGCACTTTAACTTTAACAGCAGCAAGAGGAACAATGGGTTACATGGCTCCTGAGTTGTTGTACAAGAACATCGGAAGCATATCTCACAAAGCCGACGTTTATAGTTTTGGAATGATGCTAATGGAAATGGCAGGTAGAAAAAAGAACAAGAATTATATAGAGAATTGTTGGCAAGACTACTTTGCTAAATGGATTTATGATCAATTTGAGGAAACAATAGATACAAACAATGGAACAGAGGAGGAAAAGAATATTGCAATGAAGATGATTGTGACTGCCTTGAAATGCATACAAATGAAACCTGACGATCGTCCATCAATGAATGAAGTGATAGAAATGCTTGAAGGAGATGAAGTGCCTCAACACCTTCCACCTGATTCACAATCTCTGTTAACCTGGCAGACAATGTCAACAGATGCAAGTGAATTTGATGGCAGCTAACATTCATCATAAGCTACATGTGGAGTGGAAGGAAGTGCAATAAAGAGGAGAATGAAGCTAATGTCATTGGTTCCAATTATCATGCAGACTTGAAGGCTGCTAGTAGATAAGTACTGTATTATTGTTCATGCATTTTTGTTTGTTTACTTTTATTAGCATATGTTACTTTAGAAACTATGACTTTTACATACTCAGTCATCACACATGCATGTAAAATGTAAACTTTAATAGCTTGCATCATTAGCAATCTTAAAGATTTTCTATAGACGTCCCCTCTCTTCATGCAACTGTTCTCTTCATATTCTAATTACAACAACGAAGCAAGTTGCACAATTTGAGGATGGCCATATCAAGGTGCTGAGGCGCTTCTTGAAGCATTTTGTCATATGCTCTTCTTTGATCCTATGGCTATGCTCCTAATTCTGTATGATCAATATACCAAGTAGTTTCTATATTGTTTGAGAACTCATTTGTAGTATATGTGAGATGTGAAGATAATTCAAGCGAGATGTGGAGATAGTCCGAAGAGAAAAAAATAAGTTAATTTCAAAGTAAGAATAAAATAAAGACAAGTTCAAAAGACAACCAGTCGAAATACAATTGATATTTCAAGTGTAACAACGAGTTGAAATATATTTGTGACAACTGTAACAATATGCAAATTCACACGAGAAAAATATGGAACTAATTGTATTTCACTAATTGAGTAATACAAAATACCGTTGGTGTTTGTAGTCCAACATTTTAATATGACAGTGTCACTTAGCAATTAAAAATAGTAAGAGAAGGATAAAGTGTACTCCTCTGATAGAGGAAGGTACATGCCTAGAGAATTATACGGGAGAAGAGAATACGAGATCACTCAAAATCATACACACCCTCATTGTCTCATCAAGTCACACTTTATACACAATCAGGAGGAATTTTTTGTGTTGACTTGATCCTTCTCTCCCTCGTGTTTCTTCTTACCACCACAGTATTCAGACCAATTGCCACCTATCCGTGATCAACTTTGGTTGTAATAGAATACGTTGCATGGATATTTTGTCTAGCTGTCATATTTTTAGTCATGACCACTTCCTTTTGTTACATTCATAAGATAGTGTATTCATTCCTTCAGCTTAAAGTCAAAACAATGCTCCCAAGTAGCTTCAATTTTGGGCAACTGCAATTATTGATTTGAATGGTACCCTTTACATGGTTTCAATAGTGAAACATGAACACATGGTGAATTTTGGCAGAAGGAGGTAATAAAAGTCGATAAGCCGCAATGCCAATCTTCTTCGGCCAGAAGTGTGGTCAAAGCCATAACTTACTGACAAGTTAAACATCGAGATACAAACAACCCGATGTCTTTGTGCAAACCAGCCATAAAAATGTTTAGCAATGTGACCCTTAGTGCGGTTGAATGTCAGTGAAAAGTGGTAATCTTGTAGAATAAGTTGGACCATTTCAGACTTGGATGGAATCATCAATCTGGACTTCCAGCATAAGATATCATGAATGGCTGCTGGAAGTCGAATTAAGCTAACACCAGAGCCGAGTAATGGCATGCTTGAGGTTAGAGAAAGTAGTGTGGAAGCTTCAGTATTTCAAAAATATGCATCCTTTTGTAGAAGTGTAGTCAAAAGTGCAACAATGAATGCATAACTTTTTATAAACCCCCTATAATATGTAGAGAAACGCAAAATTCCTTGCAATTGTTTAATAGTTGCGGGTACAGGCCACTCTAACACTACCTGTATTTTGGATCCATCCATAACAACCCCTAGGCTCGAAATCGTTTGACCCAAGTAATCCACTTGAGTAATACCAAAAATACCTCCTCAAGATTGTATGAATGTGCAGCCCAAGAAGGACTATAAACAAGGATATCATCAAAGAAGATGAGGATGATATTCCGAAGATGCTCCTTGAAAACATGCTTCATGAAGCTCTGTAAGGAAGCTGGAGCATTTGAGAGATCATACGGCATGACAAGCCACTCATATAGACCTTGATGAGTACAAAACTCAGTCTTGTGGCCATTCTCGGTTTTGACTAGAATCTGATGGTACTCAAACGGTAAATTTAATTTAGAAAAATAGGTAGCATAGGTGGGTTCTGCTACTACCAAAAAAACTAGGATTAACCAAGGAGACAAACACAAACTAAAGAAAATAAAATCATAATTAATTTCTTGCTGTCCTAGGAGACAAACACAAACTAAGGAAAATAAAATCATAATTAATTTCTTGCTGTCCTAGAAAGGAACAGAAAACTCCTTAAATACAATACAACAGAAACCTAAAGATAATGAGTCAGGCCCACTTGAAGGAAATAACAACAAATAAAAATAAAATATGGACCTAATAATGCATAATATAATCCTGTTGCCAATTGGGCCTCTTCATATTTCTGTTAGGCTTGGCATTATTCCTATCAGTACTATCCGGCCCACATAAAACCTTGTCCTCAAGGTTTGAGCTTAAGGCTGGGGAATTTGGTCCAAACAAATCAGTTGCGGACGAAATTTAAGAAGTAATAAGCATGCGGAGGGGGTCAGGTGCATTGGAGGGAGGATGAAGTATAGGTCACGTGAGTTGTGTTGGGAAGTGGTGTACATGGGAAGGCTGGAAAGAAGATTTGGATAAGATTTTTGTGGGACGCGTGGCGTGCATAGGTGAGCCGGTGCAGGGAATCAACGGTTGGCTAGAGGGTGTGGGGCTCGAGTTGGACAGAGGTGCAGTGGGGTTAGGTTTTAAAGTAGGTGGAATAGTGGTAGGGACTGTTTTCTCGGCAAAACCATGGGCCAAACCAACATTGGGAGTGGGGATATGTTGGGAAATTGGATCCAACTGTGTAGGACTTAAAAGAGTGGGGAACAACAACTTAGGGTGGGTTATGGAAACGTCGCCACGCGTATCCACATGCGGTTTGGCTTGTGGAAAAGTTAAAGTAGGGTTGTTTGAATTGAAGGGTCTAGATGTGATAAAAACCTTTTGCATGTGATCCAACGACTCTAAATTTATTTCAGAATTAAGTGAGGATTTAGGGAAGTTTTATGGGTCACGAGTGGCATAAGTAGTGGGATTGTACTTCAGAATTTAAGTTTCACTTAGAGATTTTGTGGGAACACTATGAGTTGTTCGTGTTTCCACAGCTTGACCCTTAAGTACACTTCGACTCTCATTTCCACTTTCTCACTCTTCCCCTTTGTGTTCTTTTTCTCCTCCTCTTTCCCCTTTGCGTTCTCGTTCCTCTTCAGAGTTAGTTCCTCCCACTGAATATTCTCAGGGATAGGAACAACTTCAAAGTTTGAGTCACGACCATGGAAGGTGTGCAGCTACGAAACGTGGAAAAGAGGATGGATCTGAGCTGATGGAGGGAGCTGAAGTTCGTAGGAAACAATTCCTACATGTCAAAGTATTTTAAACGGTTCCGAAGTACCGTTTGGATAGCTTCTGAGAGATTCAACTTTGCACCGAAGTTTGGCGATAAGGTTGTAGTTTGAGTAGAGTGAAATCTCCCACAGAAAAGGTACAGTCTTTCCTTTTTTTGTTGGCTTGGTCCTGCATGAGTTTTTGACTTCGTTGAAGATTGATTTTTAACCAGTTAATAATCATTTGTTTGTTGTGCAGGATGTGGTCAATGGAAGATATTGTGGCAAACCCCTTGATGTAGTCTCTTTCAGTTGGAGGTTTTTGACCATATAGAGCATCGAAGGGAGTCATCTGAATCGCAAAGTTGAGGGTTATGTTGTGCCAATACTCATCCAGATGGAGGAATTTGAACCATTGTCGTGGATTTTCACTCGTGAAACACCGCATGAATGTTTCTAAAGTCCGATTTACAACTTCTGTTTGACCGTCAGTTTTCGGGTGATAAGCGGTATTATATTTTAGGGTAGTACCTTGCACACGAAAGAGTTCTTTCCAGTAAACGCTTAGAAATATTGGGTCCCTGTCTGAAACAATGGAACATGGTATCCCATGTAGCCGACAAATCTCTGCAGAAAAACGTAAGGCCAAGTCCTGAGCTGCGAACTTAGTAGGTAAAGCAACAAAATGCACGAACTTGGAGAGTCTCTCACATATAACCCAAACAACAGTGTGACCAAAAGTTTTGGAAGGTGAGTGATAAAGTCCATTAATAAGTCTTCCCAAAAGTTGAGCTGGAATTTCTAGAGGTTTTAATAACCCTTGTTTTGATGTTGGCAGGTACTTATTTTGTTAACAAATGAGGCATTGTTGAACAAACTTCTTGACGTCCCAGTAGAGGCTGGGCTAGAGGAAAATAGAGGAGATTCTAGACAGAGTCAGTTTAAGGCCTGAGTGATCCTAAGTTGGTGTGCTATGGTACTCAAGAAGAATACTGCTTCGAAAATCTAAGGCATTTGGAAAGAAAATTATTCCCTTGAAATACAGTAGTTCATTTTTGAATTGGTAGATCATTTGCATCTTTGGATCGGTCTGAGTTCATTTATCCAGCTCTTCTCCCTCCTTGGTGTTGTTGTAGTACTGTTTCAGGCGAAGAAGGAATTATGGGATCGGAGAGGAGATCGACATCATGATTGGATCTTCTTCTGAGTGTCTGCGACTTAAAGCATCAGCTGCTTGGTTCGTCTTGCCAGGTTTGTAAAATATGTCAAAATTAAAACCTTGTAACTTAGCAGCCCATTTCTGTTGTTCTGGTGTCTGTATTGTTTGGACCAATTAAAATTTTCAAACTCTTTTGATCTGTAAAAATATGGAAGTGTTGTCCGATTAGATATTGACGCCATTTTTTGACAGCCTCTGTGATCGCGTACATTTCGCGGACATAGACTGAAGAAGCATGCATGCGTGGACACATATTTTTGCTGAAGAAAGCCAAAGGATGACCAGCTTGTAAGAGAATTGCACCAATTGCTACCGCGGAAGCATCCGTCTCAACGACAAAGGTTTTGCTGAAGTTTGGGAAAGCTAAGACAGGAGTCTGGGTCATTTTTTTTAATGTTGTAAAAGTTGTATCAGCCTCAGGGCTCCATGTAAACTTATTGAGTCGTAATAAATCGGTGAGCAGAGCGGCGAGTGTGGCGTAGTGCTGGACAAAACATCTATAAAAACCAGTGAGGCCCAAAAATCCCCTGAGCATCGTGAGTGATCGTGGCACTGGCCAATCCACGATAGCTTTTGTTTTCTCAGGATCAGGGGTAACACCATTAAAAGAAATCACATGACCAAGATAATCAACTATTGAAACTGCAAAAACACACTTAGAAAGATTTGCGACAAACTGATTTGAAGCAAGTAAGTCTAAAATCAATCTTAAATGAATCAAATGATCAGATAAATCACGACTATAAATGAGAATGTCATAAAAAAACAAGGACAACCCGTCTTAAATATGGCCGCAAAAGATCATTCATGGCGGATTGAAAAGAACTAGGAGCATTAGTTAAACCAAAAGGTATGACTAAGAACTCGGTAGTGTCCATCAAAAGTCCTAAAAGCAGTGTTGTGAGTGTCTTCTGGGACAACCCTAATTTGGTGGTAGCTTAACCGTAGGTCAATCTTTGAAAACAAAGATGCAGAACTCAGCTCATCAAAGAGCTCATCAATTGTAGGTATTGGAAAACGGTCACAGATGGTTACGGCATTAAGGGCGCGACAATCCACACAAAATTGTCGTGAGCCATGTTTTTTTTGAACCAGTAGAACGGGTGAAGAGTAAGGGCTAGTGATGGGTTTGATAATCCCCTAGTGAGCATGTCACAAATTAATGCGGTCATGGCTTCCTTTTGGGAATGGGGGTAGTGGTAAGGTTTGACATTTATATGGGGTGTGTTAGGGGTAATTGGAATGTGGTGGTCATGACGCCTTTTGGGTGGTATGCCATGAGGTGGTTGAAAAACTTGAGGGTAAGATTTGAGAACATCCTGAACTTTAGGATGGATGGAGTTTAGAAGAGGGTGCGGACTATTCAGGAGGGAAACTGTTTGAGGAACATTTTGTGATGTTGTGGGTTAAAGTAGTAAAAGATGGAAAGAGGCGATAGAGTCAGTATTAATCAGGTGGCACAGTTGGTTATATATGGAATGTATGGGTGTGGGGGGGATCACCTGTTAGAGTGATGTCTGTTTGGTTATGGTTGAAGGAAATTTTAGGTATGGTGAAATCTGCCGAAATTTGTCCAAGTGTTCGCAACCATTCCATTCCTAAAACCACATTTGGTCCCTCAATTGGGAGCAAGTAGAAAGGCATGAAGAACAAGTGATTTTGAAGAGTAATTGGTATTTTTGGACAGAGTCATGTACATTGCTATTTTGACCCATTGCCCACCATGACAGAGAAATTTGGTATTGGTTAAGTAGGAATGTGAGATGTTGGGTTATTCTAGGTTGTAAAATATTATGGGTACTGCCAATATTAATGAGAATTATCACTGTCAATGCATCTAGCAATCCTTTGAATTTCAAAGTCTTATGAGAATAATGACAACTAACAGCTTGTGATGATAATTAGAAACATGTTTCCTCCAAAATTGAATACGTTTCGACAACCTCTGTGATTTCTATGTGCTCTGGAGGTTGAATCAAAACGACCTCGTCCACCAATAGAAGTAGAAATTTACCTGCTGCAAATTTGTGGGCCAGAATAAACTTTTCATCACAATTGAAACATAAGCCTTGTGCACGGCGTTCTTCCTGTTGGGCAGGGGTGATGCGACGTATAGGTAAACGAGTTTGGGAAGGGTTGTTAGGGAAAGTGGTATAAGGTTTGGGTAAAGTTGATGTATTAGGGTTAGTGTAAGTTTGTTTGAGAGAGGATTGGGTGGTTGAATTGTTGTTGATCTGATATGGCGATTTGGTTGGTTTAGGCTTTGAGTCTTTAATCTTGGCTTCAATTAATTTGGCCAATCCGACCGCATAGGAAATAGTGAGAGACCGTTGTATGGCTAATTCATTACGAATTTCTGGAATGAGGCCGGATATAAACTAGTTTAGTACAACATCTGGTGGGAGTCCAATCACTCTGGTACCACATTTTTCAAATTTTGCCTGATATTCAGAAACTGATCCATATTGGCATAATTTGAATAATTGGGCCTGATGATTTTCTAAAGTTGAAGGCCCAAAACGCAGTTCAAGGGCCTGAGCAAAAGCCTGCCATTCAGTAAGTTCATTGTTTTGGAACATCCATTTATACCATCCCAACACTCCCCTTTTCATATAAAAAGTCACGATGGATAATCTATTCTCATAAGGAATGTGATAAAAAGCAAAAATTTGTTCTGCTTGTTTCATACCCTAATTTTTTACTATAAGATCCCACGATTTTTTGCATCGTCTGCATAGCATATCACCTCTTACATCTTGCATAACACCCAATTTATCAGCTGAATAAACTTGTTGGATTTACAGCCAAATCGGTCAAACCAAAAGTCAACTGTGCGTAAAATCAGTGGACAAAAAATTTTAAAATCGAGCTTGCAAACGACAGTGATTTTAAATCTGCGCTTCGCGCAGTTTAACCTGGCGTGGTCATTTTAAATTTTTCGACCATTTTTCAGTCGCATTTTTGGACAGTTTAAGCCATTTTAGCGAGTAAACTTTATTTCGAAATTTGGCCAAACGCTGTATTTTTTCGAAAAGTATATTTTTTGCTGGTCATTTTGGTGTATTCATTTTATTTTTTTCGAGCACTTCGATACGGGTCCAATTATTCGTTTTTTTACCGTTTTTATTTTCATTTTTAATTCATATTTTGTTTTTATTAATCTGATTTTTTATTAAAGTTATTTAAATAGTTTATTTTATTTTTGTCATTTTCTCTTTTAAAAATATTATTTAAAATTTTGTTTTCTATCAATTTGGGGTAACACTTGTTAACCAAGTTTTAAAAAGTTAATTTGTTTTTTTACTCCATTTTTTATTTAATATGATATATTAACACTGCATAGAGAGGGACATCACATACCATTTTTTGTTGACCATACTTATCTCTCTTTCTCCTCACGCATACACCCTTGATCTTGGATACTGCGCAAGAACTCACAACGTACCACTTCATCTTCTTTCCTGGATTTTCATTTTTTAACATAACCTTGCTCACATCTACATACTTTCGGCACTTCACCCACTTTCCCTCCTTCAGTTTTTTTTCTTTTGAGATCCTCTTTCATCAAATAGCTTCACCATACACCTTTTTTTTCTTAACAATAAAAGGACTCCATGACATAATACACTAATGAAAGGATGCTAACATTAAACCATTGTAACATCACCATTTTGTGAGGGCAAGGTGTCTTACACTCAATCTTTATTTTAATGATGTCAAAACATGTACTAGCTTGTAGTATGTAATTTGGACGGTATCATCTAATCATAGTCGACATCTGTGGTTCACAATGTATACACATTCCATAATCACGGGTCTAAACATATAGGAAGAGTCTTATACATCTTTTATATGTGTGTGATCATGTTATGTGTCATAGGTATGCATTAACATAGCCTTGGTAGAAGAAAACATGGCCAAAAACTAATTTTTGTGAGTTTTCAAAGTTTGAGTCGACTCAAACTATGTTTTGGTCGACTCATGTATGTGGATTTTCATCTCATAACTCACGGGTCAGCTCACGTCGGCCCACCGGTCGACTCATACCGGAGCCTTTTATTATTGTGAATTTTCATCAGCCTTGCGTCGACGCATGACCCTGTGGCGGTCGACGCAAAATGTAACACCCCACTTTCCCATTTTTATAAAATATATAAATATTACGAAAATAATCAGAGTTACAACCAAAAAGTAGGATGCTACATCATTAAAACCAACAACAAAAACTCCTTTTCATTAATAAGCAGCGGAAATCATTGTTTTATTCAAAATACGGTAATTTGCCAACAACACCAAAATTCCACATAAAACGTGGTCCACCATAAGGTCAATAAACCAAATGATACGTAACCAAATGCATAACGAATAACGAATAACAAATGATAAAAAATTCCCCACATCCCGTGTTACGTATCAGAGCGACTCCTAAGACTCGATCAAGCAACACGCACTCCCTGCACACTCAAGTACCTGGATTATCTGTACTTTCGAAGAAGCACAGACGCAACAAACAACAAAGGGGTGAGAACTACATTCAATAAATAACTGTGTAGAATACATGTTAAAGGTAGTACTCACACAATCAAATAACAGAAGCACACCATCACGGCATACTTGTCAATTTCATTCAGATTTCACCAAACACATAATAATGCAATGTGACTCAAAACATCGACACAATGCATGTGGTACCAATATCACCATGGTTCATTCAATCGAACCCGGATAAATCACATACACCCCTACTTGGCAATGATTTATCTCCACCACACTCCACATTGGAGTTTGGATAAATCACATACACTCCTCCTGAGCAATGATTCATCACCACCGACACCATGAATGCATGATAGTAAATATGCATACAACACACATGTATGACAACAATCATACATCTTCACGATCCTCCTGATCACACGTGAGACATCTGCTCACCATCACACACATCACGACAAGAAAATCCTCACACAGCGTTCAATTAGCTAATTATCTAATTAATCCACTAAAATTACTAAATCGATTATTTTTATCACCAATTCTACATTTCTCAAGTTCTGGCATCTATCCTCAACCTCTCAAACCAAAAGAAACCACTTCGGACGCGAAAAAGGGAAAGGAATCGCTATACGACAAAATTTTGCACTCTCGCTGGCCATACACGTATTGCCCTGTGCCATATGCGTATTGCCAGCTCGCTCACCCAAACCATACGCGCAATGCCCCATTTTCCTACACCATTACGCGTAAGGCCCAAACTTCCATACGCATACTGTTACGCGTACAGGCAGAGGGCCGTGCCAAGCCTCTTTTTGGCCCTCCCATACGCGTATTGACCCCAGCCTTACGCGTATTGACCTGCCTGATACGAGTACGACCAGATCTGTTACGCAAACTGGGTTTCTCCACACCAGTCCAAGTCCTGCTACGGGATCCTCACTTTTTCACTCCAATTCAGTCCTAAACTTGTTTCTACATCAATTTTAGGCTCTATCTTTCATCTTACACCTTTCACCTATCATTACTAATCAAAATTACAGGTCTTAGATCTAATTCGTTCTCTCAACCTACACAAAAATCAGTTCTGCAACGCCAACAATCACATAGCAGCAACAACACCATGTATTTACACACAAATCATGACAAAATAAATCGATTCATGCAATGTTCAACATAATTTCAACCATATAACAACAGATTCATAACACAGAATATATTCATACGAATTCCTACGGGGTTAAGGACTCCCCACTACCCTCTCATGTTATTACCACCAATATTGAAATATATTCTCCCCATTACCTCGAAATTACTCAGAAATTCCTGCGAAAATTGGTTCTTCAAAGCCCTAGTTCTTCCTTGTTCTTCCTCTCTCTAGCCCTTCTCTTTGTGAAATTCTGATTATGATTAACCCTCCTCACTAACCCTCACTAATCTCTGCTTAATGACCAAACTGTCCTTATTTTTCTCCACTAGCCCATTATCCATTTAATTAAATCATATTTTTAATTTAATAAAATAATAATATTACTAGTAATGCTACTCACATAATAATTATAATAATACTAGTAATAATATTAATTATAATAATAATAATAATATTACTAATAATACTAATAATAGTAATAATAATAATAATAATAATAGTAGTAATAATAATAATAATAATAATAATAATAATAATAATAATAATAATACTATTACTACTCATACCCCAAAACTATTCCCGACACCTCTAATCTACCCGTCCCACTAAGGACTCCACGCCTACGCGCTCAACCACATACACCCTTAATAAGGATAAACAACGAAAAAATAACACGACGATCAAATAATTTAAATTAGGGTGTTACAACTCTCCCCCACTTAAATTATTTTCGTCCTCGAAAATGTACCTGATGGAAACAATTCTGGATACGTCTCTCGCATCCTGCTCTCCAACTCCCATGTCACACTTCCTCCAGCAGCTCCTCCCCAAGCTACTCTCACCAAAGGAATCTCCTTTCCTCTGAGTTGTTTCATCTTGCGATCCTCGATCCTTATCGGCATCGCCTCCACAGTAAGATTATCTCGAATCTGCACCTCATCCCTCTGTATAACATGAGATGGATCAGATACATACTTTCGAAGTTGCGACACATGAAACACATCATGCAAGTTCGAAAGTTCAGGCGGCAACGCCACCATATATGCAACTGCGCCTACTCTGTGCAAGATCTGATACGGTCCAATAAACTTAGGATCCAACTTCTTTTATTTCAATGCACGCCCAACACCGGTCACTGAGTTGACTCTCAAGAACACGTGGTCACCTTCACTGAATTCTAAGTCTTTCCTCCAATTGTCATGATAACTTCTCTGCCTACTCTGAGACATTTTCATCTTCTCGCGGATCATCTGAATTGTCTCAGTAGTTTGTTGCACAATCTCAGGTCCAAGCACCACATTCTCACAAGTTTCATACCAACACAGAGGCGTCCTACACCTCCTACCATACAAAGCTTCGAAAGGTGCCATTCCAATACTCGAATGGTAGCTATTGTTATACATGAACTCAATCAATGGCAATGAGTATCCCACGTACCACCTTTCTCCAACACACAGGCTCTCAGCAAATCTTCCAACGACTGAATAGTCCTCTCTGACTAACCATCGGTCTGTGGATGATAAGTCGAGCTCAACTTCAATTTAGAACCCAAAGCTTCCTGCAGACTCTTCCAAAATTGTGAAGTAAACCTCGGATCTCTATCCGACACTATGCTCGCTGGAACACCATGCAACTTCACAATTATTCTGATATAAATCTCCGCAAGCTTTGACAACGGAAAACTGATGTTAATTGGTATAAAATGTGCAGATTTCCTAAGTCGATCCACCACTACCCAAATAGCATCAAAGCCACTCGCCGTATTTGGCAAACCAGTAACAAAATACATAGTAATACTGTCCCACTTCCATTCTGGAATTTCCAATGGTTGCATTAACCCCGACGGTTTCTGGTGTTCCACCTTTGACTTTTGACATAACAAACAAGCATAAACAAACTGAGCTATGTCCCTCTTCATACCGGACCACCAAAATAACTTCTTCAAGTCATGATACATTTTTGTAGCTCCCGGATGGATACTCAAGCTACTCCGGTGGCTTTCCTCTAAGATTGCCTTTTTCAATTCCACATTATCCGGTACACAAATTCTGCCCCGGAATCTCAACACACCAACATTATCCACTTTAAAATCATTATCAGGATCACCTCCTTCTGTAGGTATCAAGTCCACTAGATTCACATCAAGTCTCTGATTTTCCTTAATCACATCCAAGAAGTCATTATTCACCTTAAGCATACACAGCCTAACACTCTCCAGTGTAGTTTCACAAACCATGCTTAAGTATCTAAACTGCTCAATCAACTCCATTTCTTTTACCATTAACGCCGACATATGAATTGTCTTCTAACTTAGTGCATCTGCTACAACATTAGCTTTTTCCGGATGATAACTCAAGTTAAAATCATAGTCTTTCAAGAACTCCAACCATCTCCTCTGCCTCATATTCAATTCCTTCTGATCGAATAAGTACTTCAAACTTTTGTGATCACTAAATACTTCAAATCTCGATCGGGATAAATAATGTCTCCAAATTTTCAATACAAAAACCACTGCAGCTAATTCAAGATCATGAGTAGGATAATTCCTCTCATGTACCCTCAATTACCGCGAAGCATATGCCACCACCTTGCCATCTTGCATCAACACTCCGCCTAATCCCATATTAGACGCATCACAATACACCACAAAAGGTTCACTTGGACTTGGTAGAATTAACACCGGCGCCGTAGTCAATTTCTTCTTTAATTCCTCAAAACTTTCCTCACAAGCCGCATCCCAAACAAAAACTTGATTCTTTCTAGTTAACTGCGTCAACGGTAATGCCAAATTAGAAAACCCTTCAATGAATCTTCTATAGTAAACTGCCAAACCCAAAAAGCTTCTAATCTCCGTTACTGTCTTCGGAGCTTCCCACTGAAGTACTGCACTTACTTTAGATGGATCCACTGCTATACCATCACCAGAAATAACATGACCCAAGAAACTCACAGTCTTCAACCAGAATTCACATTTCGAGAATTTTGCAAACAATTTATTATCCTTCAACACCTGCAATGCAATCCTCAAATGTTCTGCGTGATCCTCGTCAGTCTTAGAATAAATCAGTATATCATCAATAAATACCACAATAAACTGATCCAGATAAGAATGAAAGATACGATTCATGTACTCCATAAACACACCCGGCGCATTAGACACTCCGAAAGGCATCACTGCATATTCGTAATGTCCATAGCGAGGTTTGAACGCAGTCTTCTGAATATCATCTTCCTTTACTCTAATCTGATGGTAACCCGACCTCAAATCAATTTTACTGAAAACACGAGCTCCCACAAGCTGATCCATTATGTCATCAATCCTCGGAAGTGGATACTTATTCTTAATGGTCACTTTATTCAACTGACGATAATCAATGCACAGACGCATACTACCGTCCTTCTTTTTCACCAACAACACTGGAGCTCCCCACGGCGACACACTCGGTCTAATAAACTTCTTATCGAGCAATTCCCTAATCTGAGATTTCAACTCTACCAATTCTGATGCAGACATCCTGTACGGTGCCATAGATATAGGTCAGGTACCAGAAACAAGATCAATAGTAAATTCAACTTCTCTCGTCAGAGGCAACTCTGTAATATCATCTGGAAACACTTCAAGAAATTCACTCACCACCGGTAACTCATTAACTGAAGTCTTGATTTCCATCGATAACGAGGCAAACACTGCAAACATCTTAGCTTCATCCTCCAACAACGTCCTCAACTCTCTGCTAGACAAAGAATCCACTAATGCTTCCTCTTCAGGAGTAAGAAACAATAACGTCTTCCTAAAACAATCAATATAAACTCGGTTGAACTCCAACCAATTCATCCCCAAAATCACATCGAGATTACCGAGTGGCAAACAAATCAAGTCCACTCTGAAATCCCTACCAAACATAGTCAACGGACACTTCAAACACACTAAGGAAGTAACCACAGAACCAATAGACGGAGTTTAAATCGTCATCCACTGATCTAGAGTAGACGGCACAATTCCTAGTCTCTTCACACAATCAACAAAAATAAACGAGTGGGTTGCACCCGTGTCAATGATAGCAATCAAAGGAATATCATTAATAAAACAAGTACCTTTGACGGAACGCTCCTCATTGGTGGGTTGGGATCCCACCAAGGCAAACACTTTTCCACTGGCCTGAGATTTCTTTGGCTTCTCACAGTGAGTGCTGATATGACCTTTTTCTCCACAGTTATAACAGGTAGGCATAGTGCCTTTACAATCCGCTATCACATGACCTGGGCGCCCACACTTGAAACACTTCTTCACTTCATTCGGAAAATTATTAGCACGGTGACCCGCGCCACCACATCTGAAACACTTGAGAGTATTAGGAACCACTCCCCCTTCTTTTGGTTTCTTTTCGGCCGCAGCTTTCTGTTTCCCCTTATCAGCTGGAGCACTGTAAGGAGTACCCCTAAATCTCTTCCTACCCTTTTTATCATTCAGAACTTTGTAATGGGCAATTCTGGCTCTGTTATCATTGTCATAGATCCTGCTTCTGCTTACCAGCTCTGGATAATTCCTTATCTTCTGACAAGCAATGCCCAGTTTGATCTCGGGACGCAGCCCATTCTCAAACTTCAAGCATTTCGAATTCATAGCCTCTTCCGTATTGTAATGAGCACAATACTGCACCAACTCTTCAAACCGAGCAGCATATTCAGCAACAGTCATGCTACCCTGTTCCAGATCTAGGAATTCAATCTCCTTTGCACTATGAATATCTTCCGGAAAGTACTTTTCCAGAAACCCAGTCTGAAACACCGCCCAAGTAATCTCCATACCCGCAGCTTCCAACCTCTGACGACTATTGTCCCACCAGGCTTCAGCCTCTCCCTACAGCATATGAGTGCCAAACCGTACTTTCTGAGCATCACTGCATCCCATGGTCCTGAAGATCTTCTCAACAGCCTTCAGCCATTTCTGCGCAGACTCTGGATCCAAAATACCTCCCTCATATGTAGGCGGCTTATTGCTCTGGAACTATGCTAAGTCGCAGAACTGCGCACCCCAGCCTGATTGGTGTTCTCTACCGCTTGTGCCATGGCTTGCATAGTAGCAGCAAGAGCAGCATCATTCCTTCCTGCCATACTGTTCAATAATCAACATACGGTCAGAACACACAATCGACTCCTATTCTAAGGACAGACTCTACTACCAAACCTGGCCGGATGGACCGACCTGCTCTGATACCAATTGTAACACCCCACTTTCCAATTTTTATAAAATATATAAATATTACGAAAATAATCAAAGTTACAACCAAAAAGTAGGATGCTACATCATTAAAACCAACAATAAAAACTCCTTTTCATTAATAAGCAGCGGAAATCATTGTTTTATTCAAAATACGGTAATTTGCCAACAACACCAAAATTCCACATAAAACGTGGTTCACCATAAGTTCAATAAACCAAATGATACGTAACCAAATGCATAACGAATAACGAATAACAAATGATAAAAAATTCCCCAAATCCCGTGTTACGTATCAGAGCGACTCCTAAGACTCGATCAAGCAACACGCACTCCCTGCACACTCAAGTACCTGGATTATCTGTACTTTCAAAGAAGCACAGACGCAACAAACAACAAAGGGGTGAGAACTACATTCAATAAATAACTGTGTAGAATACATGTTAAAGGTAGTACTCACACAATCAAATAACAGAAGCACACCATCACGACATACTTGTCAATTTCATTCAGATTTCACCAAACACATAATAATGTAATGTGACTCAAAACATCGACACAATGCATGTGGTACCAATATCACCATGGTTCATTCAATCGAACCCGGATAAATCACATACACCCCTACTTAGCAATGATTTATCTCCACCACACTCCACATTGGAGTTCGGATGAATCACATACACTCCTCCTGAGCAATGATTCATCACCACCGACACCAGGAATGCATGACAGTAAATATGCATACGACACACATGTATGACAACAATCATACATCTTCACGATTCTCCTGATCACACATGAGACATCTGCTCACCATCACACACATCACGACAAGAAAATCCTCACACGGCGTTTAATTAGCTAATTATCTAATTAATCCACTAAAATTACTAAATCGATTATTTTTATCATCAATTCTACATTTCTCAAGTTCTGGCATCTATCCCCAACCTCTCAAACCAAAGGACGCGAAAACGGGAAAGGAATCGCGAAACGGCAAAATTATGCACCCTCGCTGGTCATACGCGTATTGCCCTGTGCCATACGCGTATTGCCAGCTCGCTCACCCAAACCATACGCGTAATGCCCCATTTCCCTACACCATTACGCGTAAGGCCTCCCCCATTACGTGTAATGCCCAAACTTCCATACGCGTACTGTTACCCGTACGGGCAGAGGGCCATGCCAAGCCTCTTTTTGGCCCTCCCATACGTGTATTGACCCCAGCGTTACGCGTATTGACCTACCTGATACGCGTATGGCCAGATCTGTTACGCAAATTGGGTTTCTCCACACCAGTCCAAGTCCTGCTACGGGATCCTCACTTTTTCACTCCAATTCAGTCCTAAACTTGTTTCTACATCAATTTTAGGCTATATCTTTCATCTTACACCTTTCACCTATCATTACTAATCAAAATTACAGGTCTTAGATCTAATTCGTTCTCTCAACCTACACAAAAATCAGTTCTGCAACGCCAACATTCACATAGCAGCAACAACACCATGTATTTACACACAAATCATGACAGAATAAATCGATTCATGCAATGTTCAACATAATTTCAACCATACAACAACAGATTCATAACACAGAATATATTCATACGAATTCCTATGGGGTTAAGGACTCCCCACTACCCTCTCATGTTATTACCACCAATATTGAAATATATTCTCCCCCTTACCTCGAAATTACTCAGAAATTCCTGCGAAAATTAGTTCTTCAAAGCCCTAGTTCTTCCTTGTTCTTCCTCTCCCTAGCCCTTCTCTTTGTGAAATTCTCTTTATGATTAACCCTCCTCACTAACCCTCACTAATCTCTGCTTAATGACCAAACTGTCCTTATTTTTCTCCACTAGCTCATTATCCATTTAATTAAATCAGATTTTTAATTTAATAAAATAATAATATTACTAGTAATGCTACTCACATAATAATTATAATAATACTAGTAATAATATTAATAATTATAATAATAATACTAATAATACTAATAATAGTAGTAGTAATAATAATAATAATAATAATAATAATAATAATAATAATAATAATAATAGTAGTAGTAATAATAATAATAATACTATTACTACTCATACCCCAAAACTATTCCCGACACCTCTAATCTACCCGTCCCACTAAAGACTCCACGCCTACGCGCTCAACCACACACATCCTTAACAAGGAAAAACAACGGAAAAATAACACGACGATCAAATAATTTAAATTGGGGTGTTACACAAAGTGTTCAAACTTGCATAGTCTCGCTTGCGGGTCAGCGCAGGCTGACCCTCAAGGACGTTTGGTCGACTCTTCGCTTAATGTGTGCTATTTTTCTGATTTCTCTAAGTTTCAAAATACTGTTATTTTTGTTAGTTGGTCCTAGCATTGTAATACCCCAAATTTTGACCACTAAGATTTCCCATCATTGTGCAAATCATCAGCACAATGTGGATGGACCATCATACCTCATTAGTCTCCCCAAAGGTAGGTGAGCATCCACTACAATCAAATTAGGGTTTCAAACCCTCTTTGAGCCTTAGACAAAGGATCAATCAAGAAATGACATGATCTTCAACTTGTCTAATCTCTCAAACATCCACAATGGATCAAAAGGACTCCCACTTCAAGGATTAAGCACAAGGCTGCTCCCTTCTAGGTGGATCAAGTCTCAAGATCGACAGTGTCACCAAATTAGGGTTTTGGTCGACCAGGGCCTCCAGATGGAAATTTTCATCTAGGCACAAGGCAATGATCCCAAACATAACCTAATATACTTCATGGAACCTCGTGAACCCATGCTTCAAGTCAGTTTTGCCTCAGGGGATGCATTCATAAAAAACACAGGAATTAGGGTTTCTTGACCTAATTCACCCCTAAGTTGACTTTTGGGACAAACCATGAGCCAAGACCTCAAGACATGATTTGAGGGTCTCTAATATACCATATTGATCCATTTGGAACAATGGATTGATCCAAGAAGTTTGAGCAACAAGTCTCAATTTCATCTGCACCACAATTAGGGTTTTAAGGGAAAAGTCAACTGTAACTTTGACTTTTGACCAGGACATGCTCCCAAACCCTAGACCATGCCTTAATGTACCCTATGACACCCTTGGAACATGTCCATCAAGTTTGATTTAGGTCAAGGACATGATTTCATGAAGAATTGCACAGTTTGGAATTCATCTGATAAAAAGTCAACTGTGCACAAAAGTCAACTTTGACTTTTTGAGATTTTTCACCAAAATGGATTTTTAACCCTAAAATGATGTTAATGTATGATTTGAATCATCATTCATCAAGAAAAATCAAGAAAAGTGAGATAACTTGTAAAAGGGGTAACCATAAAACTTAGAAATTTTTCTAAGTTAAAAATAAAGTGGCAAAGGTACCAACTTTGGAGGACCATAACTCCTAAACCACAAGGCCATTTTTTCTCATCCAAAGATGGATTTGTAGCCCTCATTATCACCTACAAAAACTTCAACTACAAGTCATTCCAATTCATTAAGGATTTTGAGTTATGGAGTGATCAAAGTGGCTGAAAAGTGAAAATGTCACTTTTTCCAACACTTAGTGAAATTTTCACTAAGTCAGATTTTGCCTCACTTTTTGCCAAATGTAGGGGGATTTTTCACTTGGAATCAAAAGAGATCTAAACCAAACTTGTTCAAACAGTTGTTGTGTCATGTAAGAGCTTTCCAAAATGGCCAAGAGCATTGCCAAATTCAACCTACACCATGAGATACAACATTGCCAAGTTGCCTTGCTGAAATCTGTCAAGGCAAGGCAGAATTTGCAACTTTGGTCGATTTGCCAAAATCAGCCAAATTCAATTGCTCCTATCCACTTGGACACCTCAGAGGATTGAATCTAAAGGGGACAATCACTGAGCCAAGCCTCCAAAGTACATGGAACAAGAAATAGCATGTTGAACCTAGAATGGCCAAAATAGGGACAAGACTTCAAATTTGGAATGAGGCATTCAATGGAACCATCAAGGTGGCATGGACTGAGCCATTCTCATCTGAAATCAGTCAAGACTTATCCAAGACCATGGGGACCAAAGCTCTGTGCCCTAACCTCTAGTCAATGGCTAGAGGAGACTTGGATTTTCATTTGCCAACATTGGCCAAACCTACTTACCAGCTGCCATGCACTATTCCTTGCAAAACAAACTTGCTCTACTATAAATAGAGCTCAATTGTGGTCAGTTTAAGTACACCAAAGCCATCTAACAGATGCTTTCTTCAAAATCTCTTTCTCTTGGCAAAAATGCCTTTCTTAGCAAGGTAGCTATCGGGTTTTGAGTTTGAGAGCAATTCTGCACAAACCAATCACTCACACACCTCACATACATCACATATGAGCTGATCAAACACTCACATAACTTCTGAAACATCAATTTCATGAAATTACCAGCTGGTTGCTCAAATTTTCAAACAAAGTGCAGCTGAGGTACCACAAAATAATCCAGCCAATTTCAATCAAGTCCAACCATCCAAACACAATCCATAGGGTGTAGGGAAGCTGTTCAGATCATCACAACTCATCTGTAACACCTCCAAATCAAAAATCACTTTGGACTTGCTGTCACGACTTGGAGGTAAGCACATACTTGGTCATCTCTCAATCTATGCATATTTCCTCGCACAATAATTTGGCCATATGTTCATAATCATGCATGGAATGTTTTCCCTCAATTAATTGCATTGTTTGAATCGTGTATCAAAAATCCTAGCCTTCATGCAGAAATTAGGGTTCTTGAGGTCTCTTCGTGATTTCTTGTTGTATGTTTAATTTCAATGAAATTAAAGTACATAGACATGATCGTGAGGTTGAGACGAGCATAATGATATGTGGATTGCATGATATGATTACGTATTCATGGAGATTGGATAGAAAACGCAAATCTGGGCAAACTGAAAAACGCGCGTGTTCTTGGTGTTGTTCTTGGCGCCATTTTTAGAAATTCAAATATTTGAATTTTGTGATTTTGTTTAATTGATTCAAAAATTAATTTCTCTCTGAGTTTTAATGATTTTGAGTTGATTCTTTTTTTAATAATTCACAAAAATGTTAAAATATTTTATTTTATCAAAAAATCCCAAAAATATTATTTATTTCATATAATTGATATTTTTGCAAAGAATTAATATTTTGATTGTTTTTGGCATTTTAAATATTTTTTCTACATTAATTTTGTAACTTTTAATGCTTTCTAATTATTTTGTAGGTCAATACTTAATTTTTGAAGCATTAATCCAAGATCACAATTTGTTTTTCACATGTTAAACAATTTTGATCATTTTAATTGAATTTTTATTCAATTAAATACATTTTGAAAACAAATTAGGGTTTTGGATTAATTCAACCCTCACAAATCATTTTCAAAACATTTTGGGCCTCTTGAGAGAGTGTAAGACCCATCCCCCCTTGTACAAAAACTTTTTGGGCCTCATCCATTGTATAAGTCCCTCTGTACAAGTAAACGGCGCGATCGTCGCCCGTTTAAAAATAAAAGCCATCTGGGCCTCTCCTTGAGCTATAAGACCCATTCAAAACACTTTGGGCCTCTATTAGAGTGTAAGACCCAATCCCCCTTTTAACCAAAACATCTTGGGCCTCACTTATTGTATAAGTCCCTCTGCGTTAAAAGAAAACCTCGGCGCGATCGCCATTTTAAACGAAAAATCATTTGGGCCTACCCTCGTGTTATAAGCCCCACTCTTTTCTTTAAACCTTTTTGGGCCTCTTGAGAGAATGTAAGACCCATCCCTTTGTACAGAAAACCATTTTTGGGCACCAGTCACTTGTATAAGTCCCGCTGTACAAATTCAACAGTGCGCTCACTGATAAAACCCTGGGCCTCTCCTCGAGCTGTAAGCCCCAAATCTTTCTTTTTCAAAGCACTTTCTCCTTTGATTTTGAATATACTGTTGTTTTCAATCTTTCTTTGTTGAACAACTAACCAAACAGCATGGAAGCTCTACAACCGAGTAAGTGTTTACCCGCTTTCATTTACTGCTTTCATATTATAAACTGTATTGTGGGGCTGCTCACTGTAAGTCTCCTTTCATAAACTCATATCTACTGTGTAATAATAGTATAGATATTTCGAGTTTCCCCGGCAACTACGTCTAGAACTAGGTGATGCCGTTTCGCTTATTCGTAGCAATAGACGCCTAGATCCCCAATAAGAGCACCAGATACAGTCTTCTCTTCGGCTGCCCTCCTTAGGAATCGTCAAGAAGCTCTACTCCCCAAGATGAATGTATTCTCTGTGAATGGCATCTTTGAGTTTCTTCCCAATTCTCAAACTTTCCTGACTTGATCTATTCCTTGTGGATAGCTTGCCTTGAATGTCTCGGGGTTTGGGTACCCACTACGGTCATAATCTTGGACCTTAACTAAGGAACCCTCTTTAAAAGCTAAAAGTCGCTGGATAGTAAACCTCGCACGTTTACCAGTGGTTTTTATCTTTAAAAGAGTTATCTCTCCTAATGGAAAGGAGATGATAGACCCACAGGCTTCTTAAAAGCATCGGCCTCCTCTTGGGCATTATTCAAGGACACTACGGCTTCTTAGAAGTATTCACCGCCTCCTCTTAGGCTTCGTATAATGATCTCTTCCTCCGGGAATGATAGCCTCCTCTTGGGCTTAGTACAAGGACCCGTCGGCTTCTTAAAAGTTTTTAGCCTCCTCTTGGGCTTCGTACAAATTATCCCGACGACCTCCTAGAGGTATAGGAACAGAACCTAGTCATCCTCATAGAACAGTCCTTTCATAGAGTCTACTACTATTTCTCACAGCATAGTACAAAAGATAAAACTCTAGACACAGACAGTCTAACTTCCTTGAGTCTCAAAGACAGTCTCAAGCACCCTTCGTTAAATAGGAAGGAAACCCGCAGACTCGGACAGTCTCAATACCCTTTGGATTTCCCGTTTCCTCAAAGAAAAGGAAATATCCCTGATCCTCAAATCAAACCCCTGGGTACAGTGTTACTCATATAAGAACTGATTTTCTCTTTTAAAATCAGTATATTGGATCTGTCGCTCAACTGAAACAGTTACAATAGCCTCCATCTCAGGCTTCGTACGAGATACCAAAATTCTCCCTAGTGGAGTCAAACAACCTTTTCGCCTCTCTCTCGGGCTTCGTACGAGACACATAAGCGACTCCCTCGTTGAGTCAATCCCCCTTTCGCCTCCATCTCGGGCTTTATACGAGATACAAAAAGGTTCATATTGAGCCAAACAAATAGCCTTCTCTTAGGCTTTGTATAACGATATGCCCCACTGGGTCGAACCCTTTCAGCCTCTTTCTCGGGCTTTGTACGAGACACCAAATAGCCACCTCTTAGGCTTTGTATAATGATTTTCTTAGCGGAAAGTAGCCTCCTCTTAGGCTTCGTATAAGAAAACCACTGGTTAATCCAATCAACCTTTTAGCATCAAAGTTGTGCCTCGTTCACAGTATACAAACATCAACAACTCCTTTCCCTTCATCTAATCGCTGTAAGCGGCAAGCCTCTAGATCATCTACATCCATGCCACTGTCCCTCTTTTAGCATGAGAAATTTCTAAGGAAAGATGGCATTGCTCTACACTGAGTTAAAGTCTTCTCCTTCAGGTTAAAACCCTTTCTTCGGAAATTATGGCATTGCTTGGATCCGCGTATCCCAGTTAAAGTAATTCTCCTTCTCCCTTCTTTAGAGATGACAAATTCTCTCTAAAGTCGAGGTCTTTCAGCTTCACATCTTGGGCTTTGAACAAGACACAAATAGACCTTTTAGCTTCACATCTTGGACTTTAAACAAGATACAAACCACCTTTCGCTTCACGTCTTGGGCTTTGAACAAGACACCAAAAACCAATTTCTTCCCATAGAATAGGAGGAACTACGAACGCTCTGATTTCCCTGTTTCGGTAAACGGGAATACGTAGGCATAAGATCGAAAGAAAAGATCTTAGCGAGCGCAATCAACAAAAAACCCAAATCCCATATCTCCATCAACCAAAAGCAGTATTTCAAAAAGCATCAGTCCTAACACCCTAATCCTTGTTCCCCGCCAGAAACCTTCTGCCTAGATAAAAAGAAAGAAAACCGTATTGGCGAAAATACAAATAACCAGTACAAAGGCCCCCCACATTGATAGCATCCGTAACCTAACAGACCGCTGTTTAAACTCAGTATGCAAAGCAGGGTTAATTGGAGACATCTATTTCCCTTCCTTATTCAGCTCACAATAGGATAAAAAATGAATCGACCTGTAGTCAAAGCTCAAACCGCAGAGAGCGACCAGTGCTTAAGAACCGCGTCCAAAATCGCTCGCTACAGAAAAGTGGCGCCCACCGTGGGGCCTATTTTTCTTTCTTTATGTTTTCCTTATAAAATGGCGACTCTGCTGGGGAGTCTCCTTTTCTGTCTTAGGGCATCATCCCCGTTTTCTACGGAAAATGGGAACTCTACCGAAGAGAAAGGTTGACCTATGCTGGTCCATCTCTTAGGCAGGGAACCACAGATTGGGGCTTCCGCCGGGGAACCCATTCCTGTCAGGAACTTAGGAATCATAGCTTTATAAGTCTAGGATGATTAGGACAAATATATATACTGCTTTTCCTAATTGCTATACGTGTTTATTTTTCTGCTAATGGGAATGCGTGTGATGCCGCACGTGGTGAGTTTGAGTATACACTTAAGAAAAGCCAACCTTTTTTGTAGTGCGGAAACTATCGAAAATAGTTGTTACGCGATACTACCCTCATTTGAGGCTGGTGATCTATTCTCGGTGAATGGCACTTACTCTAAGATTGCATTACAACTCGCTGGCGATCCGCTTGTTGTCTTGCTTTCCTGGGAGGAGCTGATGATAATGAGTACAGGTACAAAGATCACCCTAGTATAAACCTTTGGGGATGGGTAGAGCCTTGACTTCATGACAACGACCCTCTGACCCCATGTTTTTTCTATGTTTTTGTGTGCTGCATTCATGCATTCATTTAATAAAACATTAAAACATTCAAAAAACTTTCTCTTCTAGTCTCTCTGTTTTTCAAATTAAACTAAAAATGTGATTGCAAATATCAGAGAAGGGGATTACGCTAATGTATTTCGGTAGAAGGAGAACTCACCAGTATACCTTCAAGGTTCCAAAACTAGGGGATTTGAGAAGGTTAGCAAGGATGATTGTTAACCCAGAGGCTTTCAGAGCCAAGCACGGAGGTTTGCTACCACTGTTAAGAGTCCATGTGATTAAGGGAATCATGGACACGCTCATTCAATTCTACGATCCGGTTTATCATTGTTTCACATTCCCAGATTACCAGCTTGCACCAACGCTGGAGGAGTATTCTCATCTGACTGATTTACATATCACTGATCGAGCTCCGTTTTCTGGACTGGAAGAAATTCCAAAGAATCAGACTATTGCAATAGCAATTTATTTGGACGAGTCTGAGGTCAGGACTCATATGACCACTAAGGGTGGCATCCAAGGTTTGCCAGCCCAGTTCTTGACAAAGAAAGCTCTGTACTTCGCTAGTATAGGGAACATGACTGCTTTTGAAAGCATCTTTGTCCTGCTCACCTACGGGTTATTTTTGTTTCCTAACATCAATAACTTCGTCGATATCAACGTTATTAAGGTTTTTCTTATTGGAAACCCTGTGCCGACTTTGGTCGCAGATGCGTATCATTCTGTACACTAGGGAAATTTGTACAGCGGAGGGGAGATCACATGTTGTGCACCTTTGCTCTACAAATGGTTTATCTCTCACTTGCCCAAGTCTGCTGCTTTTTGGGATTGCAAGAGTGTCTTACGTTGGTCGCAGAAGATCATGTCCCTTACCAACTCTGATATAGATTGGTGTAATAGGATTTATGAGGGAATCAGAATCATTGACCGTTGTGGAAACTTCCCCAGCGTACCCCTCATAGGAACTAAAGGAGGAATCAACTATCATCCGATATTAGTTCTTCGTCAATTTGGATACCCGATGAGACACATCCCACTGGATGTTCATCTGGAAGGTCTTTTCTTCAAAGAAGGAGAAAGTGACAGAGCACTAAAGATGGAAATAGTGCAAGCTTGGAAACATGTTCATAAGAAAGGACGAGAGTCTCTGGGAAAACCGAACTGTGTCTCGGTGGAGCCTTATCTCCATTGGGTACAAACTAGAGCTCTCAAGCTAAAGATGCCTTATCCTCGTTACAGAATTCTTCCGCCAAGGGAAACTGTCATGTAATTCATGACGGAAACTGAAAGGCTTCAGGTTACTCTCAACAAAGTTCAAAAGGAAAGAAGATCTTGGAAGAACAAGTACCGCACCCTCGACGTAGAGTGTATCCAAATACAACAACTATTAAAAGAGAAAGATGCTCTGATTGAAATTTTGGAGCAACATGCTGTAGAGAATCAAGATGACCAAAGGAATTTGCTCGCTCCTTTCACCTGGCAAAGGAATGACAACCCGACAACGACCCAAGTGCCCCGATCAAAGAAGAGGACTCGGGACCCTTTAGTTTAGGTTTCTGTTTCTGCACTTTGTAATCTACTGTACTTCCATTTCTGTAATCCTTTGGAATTCAATAAAAAGGGGTTTTCCCCACTGTTTGATATTTGCAATCTAATCGTCGAAGTTTATTTTGATTAAACCAAAAAAAAAACAATTAATATAATCATTGCATTTATCATTCTCACATCGCGTATTTTTCTTCCCTACGAATCTTACGTTTGTATCTCAATTCTAGAGTCAAACTGTCTCATTCGTATAATACTCGGGCCAATCGTCAGAAAAGGATCGATGATCTTGAGGAAGAAAACAGAGAGTTGAAAGAAGAGATCGACGCTCTGAGAGAGGATATGAGAAAGCTTCGTAACGACATGCAAGCCATGGCAGAAGCTCAGCTACAAAGAACTGTGATCTCAGAGATCACCTCAACGCCCATCATAGAAAAGTATGATCCTAGGTATCAGATGCCAAAAGATCATCCTTGGGGCATGCCTGTTAACTATATCCCGGAAGGATATGTTCCGCCGATCACTGAAGATCAGGGAATCGCAACAGAAGCCGCTGGGCCTGAAGGTTACAAACTTCGGGAAAGCGAAGATGCCAGGGGCATACTCAAGACTCCTGAAGGTTACAAACTTCGGGAAGCGCCAAGACTTACTGCCGTAGTCACGGTACCACCCCTTGTGGTGCACACTGTCCCGGAAGGATAGATTCCACAGACATCTTCTGGTAAGAAGGAAACTATGTTTGACAGAATGGATGAATTCCAGGAGCAGTTCTTGGAAATGTAGAAAGAGCTGCAAGCCATTCGCGGTCAGGATCTATTTGGAAAGGACGCCGCAGACCTCTGCTTGGTCCCAAATGTGAAAGTCCCGCACAAGTTCCAAGTGCCCGACTTTGAAAAATACAAGGGTAACTTTTGCCTCAGAGCCATCTGGTGATGTACGCTCGACGGATGTCAGCTCAGACGGAGAATCAGGACCTGCTGATTCACTACTTCCAGGATAGTTTAACCGGTGCCGCACTCAAATGGTACATGGGTTTAAACCGTACTACAATCAGCACTTTCAGAGATCTTGGTACTGCCTTCGTCCAACAATACAAGTACAATTTGGACATGGCACCCGACAGAGATCAACTCAGATCGATGTCGCAAAAGGACAAGGAAACCTTTAAGGAGTATGCTCAAAGGTGGCGTGAAATTGCCGCTCAAATTTGTCCACCTCTTGAGGAAAAAGAAATGACAAAAATCTTCTTAAAGACCTTAAGCTCATTTTACTATGACCGAATGATTGCCAGTGCACCCAGTGATTTCACCAAAATGGTCGGCATGGGTGTACGTCTTGAGGAAGTCGTCCGAGAAGGATGTTTGGTAAAAGACACTGGATCAACGAGTGGTACTAAAAAATACGGTAGTGCTCTCCCTAAGAAAAAAGAGCAAGATATTGGGAATATCTCTCTCGGAAAGCAAAGGCAATGTTATCAGCCAGTAGCAGCTGTTACTCCCGCTATCGGCCCCGCGCCTGTTCCTATGTATCAACCTCAGGTTGCGCAGAGCCAACCTGACCAGCAAAGGACACAACAGCCTCTTCAGCAGGCCCGTCCTCCATATAACAACAACCGTACAACACGGCCACCAGGATTTGATCCTATACCCATGTTATACGCAGAATTATTTCCGTTACTACTGGCTAAGGGGCACATTCAGACTAAGTCTCCCATTTCAGTTCCGAAAAATCTGCCTTTTTGGTTTAAAGCGGATCAAACATGCCCTTATCATCAAGGAGGTTCAGGGCATAACATTGAGACTTGCCTCAATTTCAAATCCGACGTGCAAAAGCTTGTTAGGAGTGGGCTCTTATCTTTTAAAGATACGCATCCCAATGTTCTCACGAACCCGCTGCCTCAACATGAGAAAGCTGCAGTCAATCTGATTGAGAAAGAGACTAACAATGTCTATCAAATTCATGATGTACTCTTGTTGAAAACCAATCTGGTCAAGATGCATTGTAGACAGAGTGGATATGGCCATGTGCCACCTCATAACTATCACCAGTGTGATATTTGCTTTAAAGACAACCAGGGATGTTCTGTAGTGCAAGCAGCTCTACAGGAACAAATGGATCTTGGATGGATCCAAGAGCACCGAGTTCGTGGAGTTAACATGGTTTACACGAATTCCAACGTCATTCAAAACCACGACATTCGTACGATGAATGTCAACTTGGTGGCGATGCACTCAAGGCAAAGCCAGTATAATAATCTGCCGTGGCACGATTACAGTTCCTGTCTGATTTGCTCGGTAAACAAACAGGGATGCTCTTTCATACAAGAGGCCCTCCAGCGTCAGATGGATCTTGGATGGATCCAAGACTACCATGATAGGAACTCTTATCAGATCAATATGGTTCAAATATTCGATATCCGCGTAATGAATACCAACCTGGTAGAGTTGCATGCTGAGCAGGTCCGACTTGGATTCTTAGTATCACATGACTATCAAAATTGTAAAGCAGGTTGCGAAAACGATCGAGGTTGTACCCTTGTCCAGGAGGCAGTTCAGCACTTGTTAAATCACTGGTGGATGCCAATCTATATGGATGAAGATACTCAGCAGATTAGTATCAATCACAGGAATCCTACTCGTCATCAAAGTCAGGATGTCCGATCAGTGGAAGCTAACCTAGTGAGGTTACATTGCATTCAAAGTGGGCGTGGCCAGGTGCCACCACACAACTATGACAGTTGTAGCGTCTGTTCGGAAAGTACCCAAGGGTGTTACCTTGTGAGAGCAGCACTTCAGGGTCAGGTGGACCGTGGAGAAATTCGTCCATATCCAGGTTCAGGACCCATCATTTGGTCGCCGAACTACCTTGCCGAGCAAGTTGAGGATGTCCTCACGATCTCTGGTCATCACAGGACCAGGGATGTTTTTGCCATCGTCCCTCTACTTGACGAATCTAGAGTCCTCAACCGGGAACGAATCGAGGTTACTTATGATGGTCAGAAAAATCAGAAGGTTCCCATAGTCATCTATCTACCGGGGCCACTACCGTATGAATCAGTTAAGGCAATTCCTTACAAATACGGTGCAACAACAATTGAAAATGGAAAGGAAATTCCATTACCCTCCGTCGTGAATATTGCAGACATCAGTCGTGTAACACGGAGCGGTCAAATCTTCAACCGAGGGGTTGGAGAATCCAACAAAGAAAAGGAACTTCAGGCAGGAATTCCTGATCCACCAGTCGGTCAATCTAGCAATCCTGACTTTTCAAAAGACAAAGATGAGATGCTAAAGCTCATCCAAAGGAGTGAATACAACATTGTTGATCAACTATTACAGACTCCTTTAAAGATTTCAGTATTATCACTGTTACTCAGTTCAGAAGCACACAGGGAGGCTCTACAGAAAGTCTTGGAGCAAGCCTTTGTGGAACAGGATGTAACAATCAGACAGTTCGGTAGTATTGTCTCTAACATCACTTCCTGCAATAATTTGGGATTTAGTGATGAAGAATTACCTAAAAAGGGTCGCCGTCATAACATGGCGCTCAATATCACAGTTAACTGCCAGGACGATGCTTTAGCCAAGGTACTGGTAGACACAGGGTCAGCCCTGAATGTTATGCCGAAGTCCACTTTGATGCAATTATCATTCAAGGGCCCTCCGATGAGAGTCAGCGAGGTCGTCGTCAAAGCATTCGACGGATCCAGAAAAACAGTTATCGGCGAAGTCGATCTTCCCATAACTATTGGTCCTCACACTTTCCAAATCACTTTCCAGGTCATGGACATCCGGGCAACATATAGTTGTTTATTAGAAAGACCTTGGATACATCAGGCTGGAGCGGTTACTTCAACCCTCCACCAAAAGCTAAAGTTCGTCAAGAACGATCAACTTGTCACAGTTTGTGGGGAACAAGCCTTGCTTGTCAGCAACTTATCATCATCTACTTGTGTGGAACCCGAGGAGGTTATTGGAACTCAGTTCCAAGCACTATCGGTGAGCAAGGACAGTCAGTTCAAAGAAGGAACTTCAATTTCTTCATACAATGATGCTATCAAAGCGGTCGAGAGTACCGATACAACAGGATGGGGACGGCTTGTTATTCCTATTGACAATAAAACAAAGAAGGGTCTTGGTTTTTCTGCAACCTGTACCCAGACAGCTGCTAACGATGAAAGTTTTCATCACCTTCAAAACTTCTTCCACAGTGGAGGGTTTCTTCACCCAGTGTCTCAGACAGTTCATGCTATCAATGAGGAAGATCCCTCTGACACAGATGAAGAATGGAAGTCCTACCTTAACAAGGACGGCTATATGTCTCAGGAAGAGGTGCCTATGCCTTTTTTCTTTCCTACAGAAAGTCTGAGATTTATACCAAGATCAGATGTTGAAATGATCTACGGGGATTGTGATCCGGAAGGATGCCGTGCTCCGCCAAATTCATTAGAAGAAGACACTCTGATGAAAGACAATTTTGACTACACCTACTATGGCCCAATGGATGGTCTGCCAATGTGGCAACCTTACCCAGGAAACTTGGGGCAAGAAAGTCAGCCGAACAATGAAACTCAGCTGAGCGTCATTGAACAGAATACCTGTGTCCCCGCCATGCCATGGGATCAACACTCAGGTCATTCGGAAATTACTCAACATGAAGATGAATTCACAACGTTTGCAGGACTAGAATTCATCAACTATGCTTTTTCTGAGGTCAACGTCATCGAGAGGGATGACTTCTCCAGTTCCAAAGAAGTTTGGGACACTCTGGGACAACCAAGTGGAAAATACGACTATATGGTCAAGTACACTGCTCCCGAAAGCTCTCGTATCAGGCTCGAAGATATCCAGTCAACTGGATGGGGAGATGCAGCTGAGAGCACAAATGCTATGCAAAATGCAACAGAGGAATTCTCCTACGACAATTCTGCTTGGGAGACAGATTCCAATGATCCTGCTCCACCAGAAATCAGCGTCATTTCTGAAGACAAATCAAGGAAGGTGCCAGACTTTGTGATTCACCAAGGAGTTCGCCGCCAATGGGTTACCGTCGAGGTTCCGAAGGTCGTTCGTCAGTCAAAGTAATTGCCATCTTTAAACCTTTCACCCTGCCCAGGTGAAACGGATATTTTGATAGGGCTCGTTTTCTGTAAATTTCCCTCTTCGCTTTGCCCAAAGCGACAGAGTTTTGTTTTATAGGGCTGTAGTTTCAAGATTCGACTTGTTCATTAATAAAATAATGTCGTTCTGTAATTTCCGCATTAATTGATGTTTTCTCTTTTTGCTTTTTCAGAAAATGGTAATCCTAAAAAACATTCAATAATAAAAACAAGCAGTAAAATCAAAACACTGTACACACTTGCATTTTCTCTATCTCTTCTAAACACGAATCATCACGTCATGCAGATTGCTTGTTTTATACCCCGTTGAAACATACGATCTGATGCCTTCTTCCAACTTTGAGTTCCCGGTATTCGAGGCTAAAGAAGAAAATGATGACCAAATTCCAGAAGAGATCTCCCGACTACTCAGACAAGAGGAAAGGTCCATCGAACCTCACAAAGAGCCGTTGGAAATGGTAAACTTGGGTTCAGAAAAAGAGAGAAAAGAAATCAGGATCGGAGCATTGCTCAGTCCAACTGCCAGAGAGAGTTTGATAAAGCTTCTCAAAGAATTCCCCGATATGTTCGCTTGGTCCTATCAGGACATGCCAGGGTTGGATACCAGCATCGTGGAACATCACTTACCGTTGAGATTAGAATGTCCGCCAGTAAAGCAAAGGTTGAGACGCACTCACCCGGACATGGCCATCAAAATCAAAGAGGAGGTACAGAAACAGATTGACGAGGGTTTCCTCGCTACATCTGAATATCCTCAATGGTTAGCCAACATCGTACCCGTTCCCAAAAAGGATGGAGAGGTCAGAATGTGTGTTGATTACAGAGATCTAAACAAGGCAAGTCCAAAGGATGACTTTCCTTTACCACACATTGACATGCTGGTTGACAGCACAACAAAGTTCAAAGTATTCTCCTTCATGGATGGATTCTCGGGCTATAACCAGATCAAAATGGCGCCGAAAGACATGGAGAAAACTTCGTTCATTACCCCATGGGGTACCTTTTGTTACAAGGTAATGCCGTTCGGTTTGAAGAATGCCGGGGCAACCTATCAAAGGGCCATGACTACTCTGTTTCATGACATGATACACAAAGAAATCGAGGTATATGTCGATGATTTGATTGCAAAATCAAAAACAGAGAGTGAGCACGTTGAACATCTGTCAAAATTGTTCGAACGTCTAAGAAAATTCAAGCTCCGCTTGAATCCCAACAAGTGCACCTTCGGTGTCCGTTCAGGGAAGCTACTAGGGTTCATCGTCAGCCAGAAAGGGATTGAGGTTGATCCTGACAAGGTCAAGGCCATTCAAGAAATGCCTTCTCCGAAAACTGAAAAACAAGTCAGAGGATTCCTGGGACGTTTGAACTACATCTCCAGATTCATATTCCTTATGACCGCGACGTGTGCGCCGATTTTCAAATTACTCAAAAAGAACCAGGATTGCGTTTGGACAGAAGATTGCCAAACCGCCTTCGACAGTATCAAGGAATATCTGTTGAATCCTCCGATTCTATCACCTCCAGTGGAAGGAAGACCACTGATCATTTACCTCACAGTCCTAGAGGACTCGATGGGATGTGTACTTAGCCAACAAGACGAAACCAAAAGAAAAGAGTCTGCCGTTTACTATCTAAGCAAGAAATTCACCGACTGCGAAACTCGGTACACAATGCTTGAGAAAACTTGTTGCGCTTTGGCTTGGGCAGCAAAACGTCTTCGCCAATACATGATTCGTCACACTACTTGGTTGGTCTCCGAAATGGATCCAATCAAGTACGTTTTCGAAAAACCTGCTCTCACGGGAAGGATTGCCCGTTGGCAGATGTTACTATCAGAATATGACATAGAGTACCACGCTCAGAAAGCTATTAAGGGAAGTATTTTAGCCGATCATTTGGCTCATCAACCGATTGACGATCAAGAATCAATCGGGTTTGACTTCCCAGACGAAGATGTCATGTATCTAAAGATGAAAGATTGCGATGAACCGCTACCCAGTGAAGGGCCAGAACCAGGTTCCCAGTGGGGACTTATCTTCGACGGAGCAGTCAATCATTATGGAAACGGAATTGGGGCAATCATTGTTACCCCTCAGGGTTCCCACATTCCTTTCACTGCCAGACTTACGTTTAAGTGTACGAACAACGAGGCCGAATACGAAGCATGTATTATGGGTCTCGAGGAAGCGATCGACTTAAGGATCAAAAACTTGGACGTATACGGCGACTCAGCCTTGGTTATCAATCAGATAAAAGGAGATTGGAACACATACCAATCAGGATTGATTCCTTACAAAGACTATGCAAGGAGGTTGTTACCCTTCTTCAACAGAGTCGACTTTCATCACATCCCTCGTGATGAGAATCACATGGCTGATGCATTAGCCACTCTCTCTTCCATGATTAGTGTAGGTCGATGGAATGACATACCTAAGATCGACATAATTCGCCTTGAACGGCCCGCTTACATTTTCGCGATTGAAGCAGTCATAGACGACAGACCTTGGTATCACGATATCAAATGCTTCCTTCAGAAACAAGAGTACCCATCAGGGGCACTCAGAAAAGACAGGAAAACCCTCAGAAGATTGGTTGGAAACTTCTTCCTGAGCGGTGACACTCTTTACAAGAGAAATTTTGACATGGTCTTGCTCCGATGCATCGACAGACCAGAAGCAGACATGCTCATGAAAGAAATTCATGAAGGATCCTTTGGCACTCATGCCAACGGACACACAATGGCGAGAAAAATTCTCAGGGCCGGGTACTATTGGTTGACCATGGAATCCGACTGCTACAAGTACATGAGGAGGTGTCATAAGTGTCAGATATACTCCGACAAAATTCATGTACCGCCATCACATCTCAAAGTTCTTTCTTCCCCGTGGCCATTTTCGATATGGGGAATTGACATGATTGGCATGATTGAGCCCAAGGCTTCAAACGGACATCGTTCATCTTGGTAGCCATTGACTACTTCACCAAGTGGGTCGAAGCAGCGTCATTCGCCAATGTAACCCGACAAGTGGTGGTCCGATTTATCAAAAACAATATCATCTGCCGTTATGGTGTTCCAAGCGAGATCATTACCGATAATGGATCTAACTTGAACAATAAGATGATGAAAGAGTTGTGTGTAGAGTTCAAGATCGAACACCATAACTCATCTCCCTACCGACCCAAGATGAACGGAGCGGTAGAAGCGGCTAACAAGAACATCAAGAAGATTGTTCAAAAGATGGTGGTAACCTATAAAGATTGGCACAAAATGCTACCCTTTGCTCTTCATGGTTATCGCACATCTGTCCGTACTTCAACAGGGGCAACCCCTTTCTCTCTAGTATATGGCATGGAGGCAGTTCTCCCCATAGAAGTAGAGATCCCATCAATCCGGGTATTGATGGAAGCGAAGCTCACCGAAGCTGAATGGTGTCAAAGTCGACACGACGACCTGAACCTGATCAAAGAGAAGCGAATCACGGCACTATGCCATGGTCAGTTGTATCAACAGAGAATGAAGAGGGCGTTCGACAAAAAGGTCTGACCTCGTGTCTTCAGGAAAGGAGACCTTGTGCTCAAGAAGATACAATCATTTCTCACCGATTCTCGGGGCAAATGGACCCCAAATTATGATGGCCCCTATGTGGTCACGAAAGCTTTCTCAGGCGGCGCCTTGAGACTTGCAACCATGGACGGAGAGGAATTTACCTACCCCACGAATGTTGATGTAGTCAAGAAATACTTCGCCTAAATTAAAAAAAAAACGTCTCGGTGGATTGAAAACCCGAAAGGGCGGTCCAGGCAAAAGTTAGAGACATGAAAAAAATCATCCCGATGGATTGGAAACATCATAGTACAATCCAGGAAAAAATTAGGGATAATGGCAAGTAGCTATGTTCAACAGAGGCAAGTCCCTCAGCAGTAGTTACATCATCTATCGGAGGAAATCTCCCGTCAAAAGGTCATCTTCGACAGAAGCTCAGGATGTCCCGAATTCAAAGTTGGTAGAAGGATAGTGGTCGTTATGTTTCAACGTTGCCCTTTTCCCTGTAAATTACCATTTTCTAACTTTGTATATACTCTTTGGAATCACGCGTTTGGCTGATCTCCATCTTATCAATAAAATTTGAGCCCTTGTGCTTTTGTTTGTAATTCTTTACTTGTTTTAGCTTTACAGAACGACGTTGTTTAAACTTAATCAGCGATTCTTGAAATAAAACAAAAATGAATTTACCTGTTAAAACTTTTTCTGCTTTTAAAATAAAGATGGCAATTTCTTTTGACTGTTGAACATCAGAGGAACATCGATCGCTTCTCCCGAAGTAAGCGGATTTCAAAGTGCATAATCAAAGTACTCCTTCTAAGCCAGTATGCCTGAACGAAGGGGTCAACTGTGTCAGAGACCTTGTTTTATCTGACACGCTTCGGCCGAGTTCTCATCTCCTAAGCCCGATCAACATAGCTCCTAACGGGACTATCTCTCCTAAGCAAGGTGGAATTGCTATTTTGAATCAACGGTACTTCTTCGCCCCGCGATGGCCGAGTATCCAATTGTGTTCATCCATTAGTCTGTATGTTGCGTCAGTTTTGTCAGCATATACATACGTACTTCATGCATTTTTAATTTGCATTTACATTTCATATTGCATCACTATCACTCTAGTCGGTCTTGTCCCCTAGTGGTAGAAGTCCTCTCAATCGAGTTGTCAGTTCTTGCCTCGTCAGGAAATACTGTGTCTGAACAACCTCGCTTCCAGTTTAATTCTGGAAAGAAGTTGGTCCTTGACCACTTTGATAACTTGAACCTCTGAAAAGCCAGAGAAAACTTTCAATAAACATCACTCTTTTCCATTGAAGATGATATCCTTGCTTTCCCGGATTAAGGAAAATCCACAGAGAAAGCCTCGTGATCAGAGATTCGGCAGCACGCCAGTTTTGCTCCGAAAAACCACTGATAAGGAGGTCATTGGCACCTCAAAATTGGACCCCATCATATGGCGTTTCTCCGGGAAGATCCCGAGAAAAGTATGATGAAAGATCCCAAATGAAAATAGTCTCTCAAGAGACTCGCTTTCCCCAGTAGAATCGACAAATGGCGTCTCCAACAGAGAAGTTTGTGCAACTCTACAACTCAGACGTTGGGTTCTCCAGCAAGTCTGACATCAAAGGTTTTTCCTTCAAATGGCGTCTCCCCAGGAAAATTCGGCGAGAAGTTTGAAGGAAAACCGCTACACATAGCGTCCCTTGTCAATAAAGTTTATTGACAAAAGAAACTAAGACCAGTTCCTTGGTAGGAAACCAGGATCGAGGGGAAGTTTAAATCAGAAACTAAGACCAGTTCCTTGGTAGGAAACCAGGATCGAGGGGAAGTTTAAATCAGAAACTAAGACCAGTTCCTTGGTAGGAAACCAGGATCGAGGGGAAGTTTAAATCAGAAACTAAGACCAGTTCCTTGGTAGGAAACCAGGATCGAGGGGAAGTTTGTTTCAAAAGAAAACTGAGACCAGTTCCTTGGCTGAAGACCAGGATCGAGGGGAAGTTTACCTTTTCTAAGCACCATTGCTTAGCTAAAGAAGATGAATGCGTAAGCTACCATTCATAACCACCATCAAAATTTCGGGTATTCCGATATTTAATCCTCTTGCACCCCGAATGCCCGAATCCCTTCGTCATTCACACCTTCGGGTCCAAGAAGATTAAATAGGGGCATCTGTAATACCCCAAATTTTGACCACTAAGATTTCCCATCATTGTGCAAATCATCAGCACAATGTGGATGGACCATCATACCTCATTAGTCTCCCCAAAGGTAGGTGAGCATCCACTACAATCAAATTAGGGTTTCAAACCCTCTTTGAGCCTTAGACAAAGGATCAATCAAGAAATGACATGATCTTCAACTTGTCTAATCTCTCAAACATCCACAATGGATCAAAAGGACTCCCACTTCAAGGATTAAGCACAAGGCTGCTCCCTTCTAGGTGGATCAAGTCTTAAGATCGACAGTGTCACCAAATTAGGGTTTTGGTCGACCAAGGCCTCCAGATGGAAATTTTCATCTAGGCACAAGGCAATGATCCCAAACATAACCTAATATACTTCATGGAACCTCATGAACCCATGCATCAAGTCAGTTTTGCCTCAGGGGATGCATTCATAAAAAAAAACAGGAATTAGGGTTTCTTGACCTAATTCACCCCTAAGTTGACTTTTGGGACAAACCATGAGCCAAGACCTCAAGACATGATTTGAGGGTCTCTAATATACCATATTGATCCATTTGGAACAATGGATTGATCCAAGAAGTTTGAGCAACAAGTCTCAATTTCATCTGCACCACAATTAGGGTTTTAAGGGAAAAGTCAACTGTAACTTTGACTTTTGACCAGGACATGCTCCCAAACCCTAGACCATGCCTTAATGTACCCTATGACACCCTTGGAACATGTCCATCAAGTTTGATTTAGGTCAAGGACATGATTTCATGAAGAATTGCACAGTTTGGAATTCATCTGATAAAAAGTCAACTGTGCACAAAAGTCAACTTTGACTTTTTGAGATTTTTCACCAAAATGGATTTTTAACCCTAAAATGATGTTAATGTATGATTTGAATCATCATTCATCAAGAAAAATCAAGAAAAGTGAGATAACTTGTAAAAGGGGTAACCATAAAACTTAGAAATTTTTCTAAGTTAAAAATAAAGTGGCAAAGGTACCAACTTTGGAGGACCATAACTCCTAAACCACAAGGCCATTTTTTCTCATCCAAAGATGGATTTGTAGCCCTCATTATCACCTACAAAAACTTCAACTACAAGTCATTCCAATTCATTAAGGATTTTGAGTTATGGAGTGATCAAAGTGGCTGAAAAGTGAAAATGTCACTTTTTCCAACACTTAGTGAAATTTTCACTAAGTCAGATTTTGCCTCACTTTTTGCCAAATGTAGGGGGATTTTTCACTTGGAATCAAAAGAGATCTAAACCAAACTTGTTCAAACAGTTGTTGTGTCATGTAAGAGCTTTCCAAAATGGCCAAGAGCATTGCCAAATTCAACCTACACCATGAGATATAACATTGCCAAGTTGCCTTGCTGAAATCTGTCAAGGCAAGGCAGAATTTGCAACTTTGGTCGATTTGCCAAAATCAGCCAAATTCAATTGCTCCTATCCACTTGGACACCTCAGAGGATTGAATCTAAAGGGGACAATCACTGAGCCAAGCCTCCAAAGTACATGGAACAAGAAATAGCATGTTGAACCTAAAATGGCCAAAATAGGGACAAGACTTCAAATTTGGAATGAGGCATTCAATGGAACCATCAAGGTGGCATGGACTGAGCCATTCTCATCTGAAATCAGTCAAGACTTATCCAAGACCAAGGGGACCAAAGCTCTGTGCCCTAACCTCTAGTCAATGGCTAGAGGAGCTTGGATTTTCATTTGCCAACATTGGCCAAACCTACTTACCAGCTGCCATGCACTATTCCTTGCAAAACAAACTTGCTCTACTATAAATAGAGCTCAATTGTGGTCAGTTTAAGTACACCAAAGCCATCTAACAGATGCTTTCTTCAAAATCTCTTTCTCTTGGCAAAAATGCCTTTCTTAGCAAGGTAGCTATCGGGTTTTGAGTTTGAGAGCAATTCTGCACAAACCAATCACTCACACACCTCACATACATCACATATGAGCTGATCAAACACTCACATAATTTCTGAAACATCAATTTCATGAAATCACCAGCTGGTTGCTCAAATTTTCAAACAAAGTGCAGCTGAGGTACCACAAAATGATCCAGCCAATTTCAATCAAGTCCAACCATCCAAACACAATCCATAGGGTGTAGGGAAGCTGTTCAGATCATCACAACTCATATGTAACACCTCCAAATCAAAAATCACTTTGGACTTGCTGTCACGACTTGGAGGTAAGCACATACTTGGTCATCTCTCAATCTATGCATATTTCCTCGCACAATAATTTGGCCATATGTTCATAATCATGCATGGAATGTTTTCCCTCAATTAATTGCATTGTTTGAATCGTGTATCAAAAATCCTAGCCTTCATGCAGAAATTAGGGTTCTTGAGGTCTCTTCGTGATTTCTTGTTGTATGTTTAATTTAAATGAAATTAAAGTACATAGACATGATCGTGAGGTTGAGACGAGCATAATGATATGTGGATTGCATGATATGATTACGTATTCATGGAGATTGGATAGAAAACGCAAATCTGGGCAAACTGAAAAACGCGCGTGTTCTTGGTGTTGTTCTTGGCGCCATTTTTAGAAATTCAAATATTTGAATTTTGTGATTTTGTTTAATTGATTCAAAAATTAATTTCTCTCTGAGTTTTAATGATTTTGAGTTGATTCTTTTTTTAATAATTCACAAAAATGTTAAAATATTTTATTTTATCAAAAAATCCCAAAAATATTATTTATTTCATATAATTGATATTTTTGCAAAGAATTAATATTTTGATTGTTTTTGGCATTTTAAATATTTTTTCTACATTGATTTTGTAACTTTTAATGCTTTCTAATTATTTTGTAGGTCAATACTTAATTTTTGAAGCATTAATCCAAGATCACAATTTGTTTTTCACATGTTAAACAATTTTGATCATTTTAATTGAATTTTTATTCAATTAAATACATTTTGAAAACAAATTAGGGTTTTGGATTAATTCAACCCTCACAAATCATTTTCAAAACATTTTGGGCCTCTTGAGAGAGTGTAAGACCCATCCCCCCTTGTACAAAAACTTTTTGGGCCTCATCCATTGTATAAGTCCCTCTGTACAAGTAAACGGCGCGATCGTCGCCCGTTTAAAAATAAAAGCCATCTGGGCCTCTCCTTGAGCTATAAGACCCATTCAAAACACTTTGGGCCTCTATTAGAGTGTAAGACCCAATCCCCCTTTTAACCAAAACATCTTGGGCCTCACTTATTGTATAAGTCCCTCTGCGTTAAAAGAAAACCTCGGCGCGATCGCCATTTTAAACGAAAAATCATTTGGGCCTACCCTCGTGTTATAAGCCCCACTCTTTTCTTTAAACCTTTTTGGGCCTCTTGAGAGAGTGTAAGACCCATCCCTTTGTACAGAAAACCATTTTTGGGCACCAGTCACTTGTATAAGTCCCGCTGTACAAATTCAACAGTGCGCTCACTGATAAAACCCTGGGCCTCTCCTCGAGCTGTAAGCCCCAAATCTTTCTTTTTCAAAGCACTTTCTCCTTTGATTTTGAATATACTGTTGTTTTCAATCTTTCTTTGTTGAACAACTAACCAAACAGCATGGAAGCTCTACAACCGAGTAAGTGTTTACCCGCTTTCATTTACTGCTTTCATATTATAAACTGTATTGTGGGGCTGCTCACTGTAAGTCTCCTTTCATAAACTCATATCTACTGTGTAATAATAGTATAGATATTTCGAGTTTCCCCGGCAACTACGTCTAGAACTAGGTGACGCCGTTTCGCTTATTCGTAGAAATAGACGCCTAGATCCCCAATAAGAGCACCAGATACAGTCTTCTCTTCGGCTGCCCTCCTTAGGAATCGTCAAGAAGCTCTACTCCCCAAGATGAATGTATTCTCTGTGAATGGCATCTTTGAGTTTCTTCCCAATTCTCAAACTTTCCTGACTTGATCTATTCCTTGTGGATAGCTTGCCTTGAATGTCTCGGGGTTTGGGTACCCACTACGGTCATAATCTTGGACCTTAACTAAGGAACCCTCTTTAAAAGCTAAAAGTCGCTGGATAGTAAACCTCGCACGTTTACCAGTGGTTTTTATCTTTAAAAGAGTTATCTCTCCTAATGGAAAGGAGATGATAGACCCACGGGCTTCTTAAAAGCATCGGCCTCCTCTTGGGCATTATTCAAGGACACTACGGCTTCTTAGAAGTATTCACCGCCTCCTCTTAGGCTTCGTATAATGATCTCTTCCTCCGGGAATGATAGCCTCCTCTTGGGATTAGTACAAGGACCCGTCGGCTTCTTAAAAGTTTTTAGCCTCCTCTTGGGCTTCGTACAAATTATCCCGACGACCTCCTAGAGGTATAGGAACAGAACCTAGTCATCCTCATAGAACAGTCCTTTCATAGAGTCTACTACTGTTTCTCACAGCATAGTACAAAAGATAAAACTCTAGACACGGACAGTCTAAATTCCTTGAGTCTCAAAGACAGTCTCAAGCACCCTTCGTTAAATAGGAAGGAAACCCGCAGACTCGGACAGTCTCAATACCCTTTGGATTTCCCGTTTCCTCAAAGAAAAGGAAATATCCCTGATCCTCAAATCAAACCCCTGGGTACAGTGTTACTCATATAAGAACTGATTTTCTCTTTTAAAATCAGTATATTGGATCTGTCGCTCAACTAAAACAGTTACAATAGCCTCCATCTCGGGCTTTGTACGAGATACCAAAATTCTCCCCAGTGGAGTCAAACAACCTTTTCGCCTCTCTCTCGGGCTTCGTACGAGACACATAAGCGACTCCCTCGTTGAGTCAATCCCCCTTTCGCCTCCATCTCGGGCTTTATACGAGATACAAAAAGGTTCATATTGAGCCAAACAAATAGCCTTCTCTTAGGCTTTGTATAACGATATGCCCCACTGGGTCGAACCCTTTCAGCCTCTTTCTCGGGCTTTATACGAGACACCAAATAGCCTCCTCTTAGGCTTTGTATAATGATTTTCCTAGCGGAAAGTAGCCTCCTCTTAGGCTTCGTATAAGAAAACCACTGGTTAATCCAATCAACCTTTTAGCATCAAAGTTGTGCCTCGTTCACAGTATACAAACATCAACAACTCCTTTCCCTTCATCTAATCGCTGTAAGCGGCAAGCCTCTGGATCATCTACATCCATGCCACTGTCCCTCTTTTAGCATGAGAAATTTCTAAGGAAAGATGGCATTGCTCTACACTGAGTTAAAGTCTTCTCCTTCAGGTTAAAACCCTTTCTTCGGAAATTATGGCATTGCTCGGATCCGCGTATCCCAGTTAAAGTAATTCTCCTTCTCCCTTCTTTAGAGATGACAAATTCTCTCTAAAGTCGAGGTCTTTCAGCTTCACGTCTTGGGCTTTGAACAAGACACAAATAGACCTTTTAGCTTCACATCTTGGGCTTTAAACAAGATACAAACCACCTTTCGCTTCACGTCTTGGGCTTTGAACAAGACACCAAAAACCAATTTCCTCCCATAGAATAGGAGGAACTACGAACGCTCTGATTTCCCTGTTTTGGTAAACGGGAATACGTAGGCATAAGATCGAAAGAAAAGATCTTAGCGAGCGCAATCAACAAAAAACCCAAATCCCATATCTCCATCAACCAAAAGCAGTATTTCAAAAAGCATCAGTCCTAACACCCTAATCCTTGTTCCCCGCCAGAAACCTTCTGCCTAAATAAAAAGAAAGAAAACCGTATTGGCGAAAATACAAATAACCAGTACAAAGGCCCCCCACATTGATAGCATCCGTAACCTAACAGACCGCTGTTTAAACTCAGTATGCAAAGCAGGGTTAATTGGAGACATCTATTTCCCTTCCTTATTCAGCTCACAATAGGATAAAAAATAAATCGACCTATAGTCAAAGCTCAAACCGCAGAGAGCGACCAGCGCTTAAGAACCGCGTCCAAAATCGCTCGCTACAAGCATCATATATATACATTGTTCCTCATATTTTACAAAAATAACAAGAAAAAGTGAAAGATTTACACTGAAAGTTTTCTCTCATCATCTCCATCCTCCTTCTTGCATTTTCTCAACAAATACACATAAACATTTTTGTTGATCTCTTGCATCATTGAGGTGATAACGTCCAAACATAAGAGTGTATCTTGTTTGGGGTGAGTTTTTCAGTGGGTTTTTTATTGAATAAAACCACTAGGGTTTTGTCCTCCAAGATCAATTGGATTTGGGGGTTTTTGGTACAAATATTTGTGTGCATTGAATTCAGCCGAGCGAAGGTGATTGAAGAATGGTGGGTTCTGTCAATCTAGTAGCGTCAACCGGAGGATTGTACAATAAATGTTTGGGATCAAAATGTGTGTGGATTGAAATCAGTCGAGCGAAGGTGATTGAAGACCGGTGTGTTCATTCAATCTAGTAGTGGTAAATGGAGGTTTATTCAACACGTTCGAGGCACTTGATTCGACCCGAATCAAGGAGAGACAAGACATAGTATCAGCATCAACGAGGTTTCTTGAGTGTGTGATAGCTAAGGCTTCTCTTGTAAAAAATAATTTGCAACCCCCCTTCATTAAAAAGTAGTGATTTATTCAACCCCCCTTCTAGACCAATTGTCGTCGTCTAACAAGTGGTATCAGGAGCACCGGTTAATCTAGTGCTTCAAGTATAACTTTTTAGAAAATGGCAAATGAACCGAAAGGGGCTTACAATAGAGCACCAGTTTTTAACGGTGAGAACTATAGTTACTTGAAGGATTGTATGTGTGTGCATATCAATTCTATTGATAGGAAGGTATGAATCGTTATACAAAATGGTCCAATGGAAATTACCATGACCAATGCGGATAACGTGGTAGTACCTAAGCCGGAAGCACAATGGAATAAAGAAGATGAAAATAGTATATCTACGATTGGAAAGCTAGAAATATTTTGATCTCCTCATTGGGTGTTTATGAGTATTATAGTGTTTCACATTGTACGAGTGCTAAAGCTATGTGGGACGCGTTACAAGTTGCCCATGAGGGAACTAACGAAGTCAAACTAGCTTGAATCAATACTTTGACCCAAGAGTTTGACCTCTTTCAAATGGAGCAAGGGGAAACCATTGCCGACATGCAAAAGAGGTTCACTCATTTAATCAATAGACTTAACTCACTTGGTAGACCGATTTCCAATGACGTTGCTACTAATAAAATCTTGAGGTGCCCTATTAGGGATTGGCAACCAAAGGTGACCGCCATAAATGTAGTCAACGACCTCATGAATTTAGACATCACAACTTTATTTGGGAAGCTCGAGGAACATGAGCAAATGCCCATTAGTCTTAACCAATTTGAGAAAAGGGAGAAGAAGGAAAAGACCAAGACCAAAGATGCGGAAAAGAAGTCAATAGCTCTAAAGACTTCTAGTTCAAAGTCCTCGGTAAATGAGCTAAGCGAGAGTGAATCTAGTGATGACGAGCAAGAAGATTCGAATGAGGATATGGGATTATTTGTGAAGCAATACAATCGCTATATAAAGAAAAATGATATTCAACATTCGGAAAAGAACCTCGATAACTTTAGAAAACAATCAAGGTCTTCCAAGAATGAAGACAAAAAGAGTGGAAAAACTAAAGGGTCTTGCTATAACTGTGGAAAAGTCGGCCATTACAAGTCGGATTGTCCATTGTTGAAGAAGGACAAAGGAAAGGATAAAAGTCATCAAGGGAAGAAATAAGGTAAACCTAGAAGAGCCTATATCGCTTGGGAAAGCGATAGGGAATCATCTAGTAATGAGAGTTCAAGTGACGAAGAAGAGTCCGTTAACCTCTGCCTTTCCGCTCACCAAAGGAAAAAGAATAAAAAGGTAAGACATGCTAAATATGATAACTCTAATACAATGTCTTATTCTTAATTACAACATGCTTTTGATACTCTACACCATGAGGCTAAGGAAGCCTTTAAACGTTTAGCTTCAAATAAACAAATATTTTCTCATTTGGAGCAAAAGATCTCTGATTCCGAAAAGGAATTAGAGGCTCTCAAAAAGTCTATGGTGGAAGTAACAAAAGTAGATGTTAAGGAAGATAAGAGTAGATGGTTAAATTTTGGTTGTGATACTTGTCATATTTGGCAAAAAGAGGTTAGAACTCTAAAGGCCAAACTTGACAAGGCTCTAAAACCAAAGGTCACTTTTGCTATTGATAGATCACATTTTTAGAAAAGCATGATTAATCCATATAAAAAATACACTTATGTGATTAGAGATCAACCTAACAAAAGTGATTCTCATGTTAACCTTACTTACTTGTATTGTTGCAAAAGGGGTCATACCATTGCAAAATGTCGCTTTAGGAGGTTTTTAGTTCCTAAAGGTGTGTATCAATGGTTGCCCAAATGCAATTCTGTTTTCACTCACAACCAAGGACACAATAAGAATTGCGTACCTATTTCCCTTGATTGATTGTGTAGGTACAACGTCTTGAGACTATGGAAAAAAGATGGGTTCTTGATAGTGGTTGCTCAAGACATATGATGGGAGATATTTCTCTTTTCATTGACTTCATGGTGAAGAAAAAAAGATTTGTTAACTACGGAGACAACAATAAAGGGTCAATACTCGGCAAAGGTAGTGTAGGTAATCCCTCTTCTACTACTATCTCATACGTGTTTCTTGTTGAGAATCTTAAACACAACCTATTAAGCATTAGTCAATTATGTGACAAGGATTATAAAGTATCATTTTCAAAAGATTGTTGCATAATTGAAAATAGTGATAAAAAGGATGTGTTTAAAGGTCTGAGGGTCAATAACGTCTATATGCTAGACTTGAATGAGGTATCATTGAGTAGTGACAAGTGTCTAGTCACCATGCGTGAAGATTCATGGTTATGGCATAGACGTTTGGTGCATGTCAATTTTGATTTGCTTAATAAAATAGTTTCTAAAGACCTAGTAATTGGCTTACCCAAAATCAAGTTCACAAAGGATCACTTATGTGATGCGTGCCAAATGGGGAAGCAAACAAGGATCTCTTTTAAGTTTAAAAACATTGTTTCAACCACGAGACCCCTTGAACTCCTCCATATGGACCTCTTTGGACCATCTATGATTAAGAGCTTAGGTGGTAACTATTATGGTTTTGTGATTGTCGATGACTATTCTAGGTTTTACTGGACTACTTTCTTAGCAAGCAAGAGCGATACTTTTTTGGCTTTTGAGAAATTTGTCAAGCTATCTCAAAACAAATTGAACACAAACATTATATCAATTAGAAGTGATCATGGAGGTGAGTTTTAAAATCATCTTTTTCAAGCATTTTGCGATAGCCATGGGATTGATCATAATTTTTCCGCACCACGTACCCCTCAACAAAATAGGGTTATGGAATGTAAAAATAGAATTTTGGAAGGATTGGGAAGGACTATGATCAATGAGAGTGGGATTCCAAAATACTTCTGAGCCGATGCCATTAGTACGACTTGTTACGTTTTGAATAGGGTGATCATCCGTCCTATTCTAAACAAAACACCGTATGAGCTTTTAAAAGGGAGGAAACCCAACATATCTCACCTTCACATTTTTTGTTGTAAGTTTTTCGTGTTGAATAATGGTAAAGAGACACTTGGTAAGTTTTATGCTAAGGCCAACGAAGATTTCTTTCTTGGATACTCTCAGTCTAGTAAGGCATATAGGGTTTACAATAAGAGGTTACTTACTGTTGAGGAGTCTGTACACGTTACTTTTGATGAGTCTTATCCGAAAAATTTCGGAAAAAGTACTTCTTTTCATGGTGCAGGTGTATCTTCAGAAGACATACTCAAGGACACTGATAAAGGGACTGATCAACCTGAAGCAGAGCATGTTGAGGAGGAAAAAGATCACAAACCTGAGAAGATTGAGGAGGATCATCCGGCTAATAAAGATGACCTTCCTTCAGCTTGGAAGTCTTCCAAAGACCATCCCATCGACAACATTCTCGGTGATATCTCAAAGGGAGTAACAACTCGATCCAAGCTAAGTAACTTTTGTTATTACTCCACTTTCGTCTCGCAAGTTGAGCCTAAAAACTAAAAAGAGGCCTTACTCGAGGAACATTGGCATTTGTCAATGCAAGAGGAGTTAAATCTAGTAGCGTCAACTGGAGGATTATACAATAAAAGTTTGGGATTGAACTGTGTATGGATTGAAATCAGCCGAGCGAAGGTGATTGAAGATCGGTGTGTTCATTCAATCTTGTAGCGGAAAACGAAGCTTTATTCAACATGTTCGAGGCACTTGATTCGACTCGAAACAAGGGGAGATAAGACATAGTATCAGCATCAACGAGGTTTCTTGAGTGTGTGATAGCTAAGGCTTTTCTTATAAAAACAATTTGCAATAAGATTATAGATATCTCAATTCTAGATTTAGAATTGGGGGCAGACGTACCTGAAGCGAGGACGAAAGGGGAACTGCCTATACAAACTTAGTGTCGTTTCTCTTTCCCTGTCTCTTTTATTTTTGAACCATTTACGCTTGTGATTGTTCAATTAATCGATAAAGTTCTGTTATAGTATAGTGCAAAAAAACTGATTTAAAAATATTGCACAATCACTTTGATCGTGCTTGGTAAAAATTATGCACTAAACTTACATAGAAGTTGTAGCTCAGAGTGTTTCGCACTCCAAGTGCTTGATAAATTGAACGCTCACAAAGTGTTTGATAAATTGTCAATTTGGTTTATTTTTTAATTGGTCATTGGAAATTGAACAACATTGAGTGTTGTCAAGTAAATTAATTAATAGTAAAGTTTGTGATTCAATTTTCTTATCGAGCCTATCATTCCATTTGGTTTACGCATATCTGGTCTTTTCGGTATCCGGTTCGTTTAGACGATATAGTCCTCGGCCGCTTCCGCAAACAATTTTTAAAATCAATTTTAAGCGTCGATTCTCCATTAAAAAATAGTGATCTATTCAACCCCCCTTCTAGATCAATTGTCGTCATCTAACACATTTGAGCTTACCTCACCTTCTCTTTACTCCCAAACAAAATCTTAACCTTCCTCTTTGCATAAGAAGCACCTCCATTATCTTCATCACTTTCACCTTCGCCACCATTTTAGGATACAACACAACTTGCAAACACATGATTTCCATTACCACTTAACCTCACATCCTCATACGACAGTCACAAGAACCAAACACTTCCTCCCCAAAACTTTCATCGATTTTCACTCCAACCTTCAGCATGTGAAACCTTCTCAAATACGCCAACCGCACCAGACAAAATCGAACGCGACTCTGTTTTCTATCCAGCAATGTTAGAGAAATAAATACTTAGAGTATTTTTATATTACATTGTGTATTAGTGTATAAAACTTTGTAACTACTTTCTGTTAGCTTTTGATATGCCAGCTCATTGTATTAGAGTTAGTTACAAGAGATAAATAGATCTCTCTCTGTACACTTGTAAATCATTGATTGAATACACATATTACACAATTATCTTTTATCCTTCTCTTTCGTATTCTCTATCTTCTTCACTGAGTGAAGAGTTTTTCTGCTTTCCATTACCATTTTCACAGAGTGAACAATGGAGATTATCAAACCCTAACATGGTATCATTCGCTTCTCGATCTTCCACACTTCCCTAACCGTGTAAATTTGTGTATCATTCGTCAATCTTTTGTTCCTTTCCTTGCTGTATCGTTCTTGCGCTTCATCTTTCCCCTTTGTGATTGTTTCTGTTGCTTACCTTGTTCATCCATGGCGTCGTCTGGAAATCAAGAATCACATGTGCGTGATCAAGCTGTAACTCAAGAAATCTCTCTTGGATTTGCTTCTCCGAAGTTTGCAAATGCGTTTGGTCCGAAATTATCCATTAAGCTTCAAGAAAATAATTACCTGCTTTGGAATCAACAAGTTGAAGGTGTAATTCTGTCTCAGAAGATGCATAAGCTTGTGGTGAATCCGGAAATTTCGCCAAAGTTCAAATCTGATCAAGATAGGCTTGAAGGTATAATTTTTGAAGATTATGAAGCCTGGATTGTGCAGGATCAAGCTCTGTTCATATGGCTGTTGTCAACAATCTCTGAATCCGTCTTGCCAAGAGTTCTTGCGTGCAAACACGCCTTTGAGGTATGGGATAAGATTCATCAGTTTTATAATGCTTAGATGAAGGCACGAGTACGTCAATTGCGTGTTGAATTGAAATCAACCAAGAAAGGAACTAAGTCTGTTACTGAGTATGTTCCACGCATCAAAGCCATTGCAAATTCTCTTTTGGCTGTTGGTGACTCAATTTCTGAACAGGATCAAGTTGATTTGATCCTACAAGGGCTTCCTGAGGAATTCAATCCCTTTGTTATGCAGATGTATGGCTGTAATCCACCTCCTAGTTTGTGTGATGTGGAAGCTTTGCTTTATGTGCAAGAAGCACAACTTGAGAAATTCCGTGAAGAAATGGCTGCTACTACTATTGCTGCTAATGTAGCACATTCCAGCCAATCGGAAACAGGCTCCAGAGGAGCATATTCTCGTAATCGCGGCAGAGGTCGGTTTAGTCGTGGTCACAGTCGTGGACGTGGTCGTCATACCACTGGAAATCGTCCTACTTGTCAGCTATGTTCCAAATATGGTCATGAAGTGTCTACATGTTGGTACAGATTTGATGAAAACTTCGTGCCATCAAATGCATGAAACACTAATGAGAGTACTTCTACTACTGAATCAACTTCTGAAGCTTCCAAGGCCCCTCAGACAGTTGCAATGATGGCTACTGCAGGAAGAAATTCAGCCTACACTCAAGAGTATAATCTCCCATCTGAACTTGATTCTCAGGCTTGGTTTGCTGACTCAGGTGCTTCTCATCACCTAACATCTCATTCTTTTCTCTTACAAAATAAGAAACCATATGTAGGGAACAATAGAGTTTATGTAGGAAATGGTCATACCCTCACTATAGAAGTTGTAGGTACCTCACATTTCCAATCCAAATCTGATCCTACATGTATTTTAACTCTTGATAATATCCTCAATGTTCCTTCAATCACTAGGAACCTATTATCCGTTTCAAAATTTTCTCGTGATAATAATGTTACCTTTGAATTTCTACCTAATAAGTGTTATGTCAAATCACAGGATTCCAAGAAAATCCTTGTGAAAGGTGTCCTAGATGCTTGTGGATTGTACTGCTTTGCTCAGCTGCCCTTAGAGCTCAAGAGGTCATTTAGGCTTGATAACAATGTGCCATCTCAAACTGGTATTCAAACATTTGTTGCTTCTCATTCTAGTTCTAATGATCATAATGTAGATAATGTAGATAAATGTAGTGTTACCAAATTGTGGCACCAAAGACTTGGACATGCCAATTGGCATGTTATTTCTTCCATTCTGAAGCTTTGTAATATACAGTCTATGAATAAAAATAGCACCTCTTTGTTTTGTTCATCTTGTAATATTGGTAAAGCACATAGACTGCATGCTCCTTCCACAAATACATTGTACTCTAAACCATTTGATATGATATATTCTGATTTGTGGGGTCCTTCCCCCTCTCCTTCTAGCTCAGGTTTTAGCTATTATATAGCTTTTGTTGATGCTCACACTAGGTTCACTTGGATATATTTGTTAAAACATAAATCTGATGCCTTACATGCTTTTAAACTTTTCCATGCCTTTGTTAATACACAATTTGGAGTTAGGATTAAATCTTTACAATCTGAATTTGGGGGTGAGTTTAGACATTTCACTAAACTTCTATCTGAACTTGGTATCTCTCATAGGCTGACTTGTCCTCATACTTCCCATCAGAATGGGACAGTAGAAAGGAAACATAGACAAATTGTTGAGATGGGTATTACCCTTCTAACACATGCTTCCATGCCTATGTCTTACTGGGATTATAGTTTCTCTACTACTGTTCATTTAATTAACAGACTACCATCCTCTGCTCTAACCAATTTCAACTCTCCTTTTCATGCCTTATACAATACTAATCCTTACTACTCTAACATTAGGGTATTTGGCTGTTTATGTTTTCCCTTGTTAAGACCTTACAACAAACATAAACTCTAACCTAGAAGCCAAGAGTGTGTGTACCTTGGACCTTCCCCACAACATAAAGGTTTTAGATGTATGAATAAGCATGGTAAGATTTATGTTTCAAAAGATGTCACTTTTAATGAGCTTGATCTTCCATACCCAAAACTGTTCCACACTGAGTCTGATTTAAAAGCAGTAAAAGCATCCACTTGTGATTTGATTTTATCTAATCCCAGCATAATATCTACTGGTTTACCTTGTGCTCCTTCTCCCACAAATTTCTCTAATGGTTCTTCAACTGATCCTATCTTAACTCCTCATAGTACTTTTGATGGTACTGTATCACCTGCTAATTCCAAGTCCACACAGTTACCTATACGACCTGTCAAGTCTGGTACAGCTGGGTCTATACAACCTGTCCAGTCTGATGCAGTTGGTCTTAATCTTGAAAATATGTCTGAGTCTGAAGATAGACAAAATCTGTCTATAATTCCAATTCAAGATACTAATGCTCACAAAACTCTTAATTCTATTGATAGTACTCAACTTTTAGGTGGTCCCAGTTCTTTACCTACTGATACTATTAAATGTTTAGGTGAGTCACTTGCTTTACCTGATTCACAATGTCTTGCTCCAACTGTAGCTCACCCAAAAGTAGATAAAGCTAGTACCACTAGAAACCATGTGGCAGTGTCACAAACTGATAAAATTTACATGCCTGCTATCAGTACTAATATTCAAAATATTGATAAAGAGTTTTCATCTCCCAGTGATATATCACCTCATAGTAGTGCCTCGGTTTCTTGTATACCAAATCCAGGAGACTCTTCTACACCTTTTCCTACTATCACTCCTTCATCTAATGAGTTAACTATATCCTCTCCTGTTCCTATTTCTGAGTCATCACAATCTCTCTCCATAGGCACTCTTTCTCCCATAATCTCTCTTCCCTCTAATAAACATCCTTTGCTAACTAGAGCTAAGACTGGTAAGTCAAAGCCTAAAGTGTTCTTAGCTCATTCAGAGTCTGAACCAACCAGTGTGAAACAAGCTTTAACCAAGCCTGAGTGGGTGCAAGCCATGACTGAAGAATATAATGCTTTGTTGGCTAACAAGACTTGGTCTTTAACACATCTACCTCCTGACAAACAAGCAGTAGGTTGTAGATGGGTTTTTAAAATTAAAGAGAATCCTGATGGTTCTATTCAGAAATATAAAGCTAGGCTTGTGGCAAAAGGGTTTCATCAAGAGCAGGGCTTTGATTACACAGAAACTTTCTCTCCAGTTGTGAAGCCTACAACTATCAGGGTCATTCTTACTCTAGCTATTACCAACAAGTGGGATGTATAACAAGTTGATGTAAATAATGCTTTCTTAAATGGTGTTCTTCAAGATGAAGTCTACATGGTCCAGCCTACAGGATTTGTCAACTCTGATAAAACTGTGGTATGTAAGTTACATAAGGCATTGTATGGTCTCAAACAAGCCCCAAGGGCTTGGTATGAGAAGTTAACTCAAGCCTTGATTCAGTTTGGCTTTGCTACCTCTAAATGTGACAACTCACTCTTTGTATATTCAAAATCTGGTATTTCCTTGTATGCACTTGTTTATGTTGATGATATATTAATCACTGGTTCTAGCAAACTTCTTATAGATCAGATTATTAACAAACTTCATCATGAATTTGCTCTGAAGAAGCTTGGGAAGCCCAAGTACTTTCTAGGAATTGAGATCCAGTCATGTCACAATGGTGGTATGTTGCTGACACAATCCAAGTATGTCAAAGATCTACTCTCTAAAGTCAATATGGACCAAGCAAATGGATCTCCTACACCTATGTTAAGCACCTACAAATTAAGCAAACATGGTTCAGATCAGTTTTCTGATCCTCATCTCTACAGGTCTATTATGGGTGCTCTTCAATATGTCACTCTCACCCGACCTGATATCTCTTTCAGTGTGAATAAAGCATGCCAATTCATGGCTTCCCCCTTGGATTCACACTGGGCTGCTGTTAGATGGCCTCTCAGGTATTTGAGTGGTACACGTAATTATGGTTTGCTTCTATCTCCTTCTCAATCTGTTACCAAATTCTCTCTGCGTGCTTATAGCGATTCTGACTGGGCTAGTGACCCGGATGATAGATGTTCTACATCTGGTTCTTGTATTTACTTTGGTCCGAATTTGGTTTCATGGAGTTTAAAGAAACAATCTCTGGTTGCTCGCTCTAGCACTGAAGCTGAGTATCGTGCATTAACACATACAACGTCTGAGTTACTTTGGCTTGAGTCCCTTCTTGCAGAACTCAAGATTCCTACTCATCCTCCCATCTTATTATGTGATAATCTCAGTGCTGTCTTTCTGTCTCATAATCCGGTTCTTCACGCCCGCACCAAACATATTGAATTGGACATACATTTTGTCCGTGAGAGAGTTATAGCTGGAAAACTCAATATTCAACATGTACCGGCTGCCCTTCAAGTTGCAGATACTCTCACTAAACCGCTTGGTACTGCAGCATTTTGTGAACTTCGTGGCAAACTAAAGGTGGTATGTCCTCCTTCCCACACTTCAGCTTGAGGGGGAGTGTTAGAGAAATAAATACTTAGAGTATTTTTATATTACATTGTGTATTAGTGTATAAAACTTTGTAACTACTTTCTGTTAGCTTATGATATGCCAGCTCATTGTATTGGAGTTAGTTACAAGAGATAAATAGATCTCTCTCTGTACACTTGTAAATCATTGATTGAATACACATATTACACAATTATCTTTTATCCTTCTCTTTCGTATTCTCTATCTTCTTCACTGAGTGAAGAGTTTTTCTGCTTTCCATTACCATTTTCACATAGTGAATAATGGAAATTATCAAACCCTAACAAGCAACAACCATCACGTGAAACTAGAGAGAAGGGGTGCTTGTGGAAAGAACCATCAAAGAAGTCTTGCCTGTTGTGCAGCGAAATAAAGGAGGACTTGAAGTGGTTGTTGTGAAGCCTGACGAGACACCGGAAAAGAAGAAAAAGGAAGTGCACGCGTTATATTAGTGAGGAAGGAAAATGTACGTGAGTTCTTTTTCTTTTTCATTTAGCAATTGTTACTTTATTTTTCTTATTTTCTTTTTTGTTTTTATTTATTTTAAGTTGATTTTCTTAGAATATTTTGGCATTATTGGGTTTTTAGGCCCATTTGTTTTACTAGTTGTACCTCCCTTTTATATTCGAACTATTTGTTTTAATGATTTTTCTTTTTTATTTGTATATTCTAGAAAAAAATATCAAAGAGAACTTTTTAACTATTTTTATTTTTAATGTTTTTATTTTCTAGTTCTAATTATTTGTATGATATTAGAAAAAACAAAAAAAACATGTTAATTATTTATTTTAGTATTTTCATTACTATTTTCATTAGTTGTTTAATATAATATAGAAAAATGAAAAAATGTGTTATTAATTATTAATTAATTTAAATATTTTTATTTAATATTGATTAATTAAATTATTAATTAATATTATTAAGTATTTATAATTAAGTTAATTAATAATCCTTTTTGTGGCCTGATTCTATTGCATGACTTACGTGCTTCTATGTTTTGGCCTGGTTCTCTGATTTAATCTTGACGCTTTTCCATGATTAATCGGATTGTTTTGTTCGCGATGTTTTTCCGTGTATCTCTGTTTATTTACTACGTGGTGCTCTTTCGCATATTTGTTATTTGTTACTCGCGATGTTTTGTCGCGTATCTTTGTCTACTGATTACATGATGTTTTTCCATGTATTTCTATTGACTTTTGTTGTCTGATTACCATGATGTTTTTCCATGCGTATTCTATGACTTTTTGTCAGTTTAATCTGTTACATGATGTTTTGTCGTGTTCCTTTGTTTTATCCACGATGTTTTTCCGTGTATTTTTGTTTTTTGATTACATGATGCTTTTCTGTGTATTTCTATTGACTTTTCATTATCTGATTACCATGATGTTTTTCCATGTGTACTATGTGATATCTTATCTGTCTGACCATACATAATGCTTTTCCGTGTACTGTGTCTGTGTCTTGTCTGCTTGCCATTTACATGATGTTCTTATGTGTATCTGTTGCTTTCTTTAATCCTTATTGACCTAATCCAAGGGAAGGGATTGTATGTTGACTTATTATCATTGTGCATGTCCCTCGTTTATTCTTTACTTGTCTTTGTTGTTATTGGTTCTTAGAACTTGGCAACTCGTAGTTTCACGAACAACAGACGCTCTCATTTCTCAAAAGCTCCTTTAGAGAATATGAAGGCACAAGGTCTCAATCCTTGGCGAACATACGTTTCTTTTGTACACACGTAGTTTTTGAACTACGATTGCTCTGACTTCCTATTAAGGATACGTAGGCATAGGATTGCGAGATCCTAGCGAGCTACCTTTTTTCTTTTTCCACCTTTTCTTTTCACTTTGCCCATCTTTACCTTTAGCAAACAATTTTAGCCAAAACACAAATATTTCAAGAGGTTTCTGTAGAGTACTACAAATGCTTAGGGTGCTGGTACCTTCCCTTAGTATAACCAACCCCCATACCTTTGATCTCGCTTTGCTTAGCTTTAGGCCTTGCTTTTTTCTTTGCATTTTACTTAGGGTTTTTGTTCAATCTTTTCTCCCTTCCCTTGGATAAAATAAAAGTTCGCTGGTGATATCTTATTTTTGTGAGCCAAGTTGATTCGATAGCTTTGGTACCCGATTCTTACCGCGAGAGAAAATGGAGACTTCACCGGGGACCATTGTTTAGTGGGTTGAGCCTAACTTGTTATATTTATGTTCATATTATTGTTTGCTATTGCTTGTATACTTGTATATTTGTATATTTGTATATATCTGTTTTGCTTGGGTTTTTGTTGTATGCAAGATTGTTACCTTGAGTGGAGAGATAAGTCCTAACCCGGACTTGAGTGCACTTATGATAGGATTGTGGTATAATCAATAGTTAACTGTTGAGAGTAGTCCTAACATGTTTAGCATATGATATTACCATGCTCAGTGGAGGCCCCTTTGGGATTACTAATATAGTAGGAGTAGTCGTATTGGCGTTACTTTTCCGACCTAGGAGTCCGTGAAGCTGAGGACCTTAGTATCCCTTCACCCCTCTTACCCCTTTAGGATGTAGTGCAGTGATTATCCAGATATAGACCTGTGAGAGTTGTCATGTGATACTACACTCAGACGAGTTTATCTTGAGAATATTGTTAGCCCGCATGAGTAGTCGTGCAAGCCAATAATATCCGAAAGATTTATTGATGACTCTGGGAACCTTGTTAGAACCCGTTGTGCAGGTGCTTTAACCCTAGTACACACCCTGTGGTTGGTTCTTTACCCAGACTCCATGTTGTGATCTCAAACCTTTGATTATGTTGTCTGTGATCTGCATTTTATGTTGCATGGCATTGCATATCATTTGCATCTTTGCATGATTCATTGCATACATTCTATTTTGTCCAGCAACTCATCTTCAGTTGTCTCTATCTTCCAGCGTCACCTGTCAGTCTTCAAGATAATTCCTCGACACAGATACAGGACTCGATCTAACTACAGACGCAAGATTACAGAGCAAGAAATGCACAACGCTGAGATCAGAATGGAAATCGATTATCTAAAGTTAAGCATGACTAAACTCACTGAGATGCTCCAAGTCCTAATTGCTAGAGGAGCACAACCCCAGAGGACTGTCATCTATGAAGTTTCAAGTGCTGATCCCCCACCTGTTCAGATGCCACCTTCAACTTGGCCTGAGTTTGGTTTACCCAACAACTTCTCTCCACCTCTTGCATCTACTACTATGATTGTTCAGACTGCCAGACCAGTTTTTGCCGAGCCCGGACCTGTGGTCCACACCGAGCTCCCTTTGAGAACCCTTTCTATGAGTACAATGCTGCCAGTGCTCAGGGTGAAGACCGTGAAGATTTTGTAGAACCTGAGGTTGTCCATGAACAGTTTCAGACCATAGACAAGAGACTCTGAGCTGTTGAGGGTACTGACTTCTTCAATGTGGATACAAACAACATGTGCTTAGTTTCTGGACTTGTTATACCTGCTAAGTTCAAAACTCCCGAGTTCGTAAAGTACAAGGGTCACTCTTGCCCAAGAGCTCATCTAGTCATGTACTTCCGAAAGGTGGCTGCTTATACCAAAAATTAGAAGCTGTTCATCCATTGCTTTCAGGACAGTTTAAGTGGCACTTCACTCAAATGGTACATGAACCTTGAACAAAATAACATCCACTGCTTCCAAGATCTTGCAAACACTTTTATGAAGTAGTACAAGTACAACCTCGACATGGCTCCGGATCGTCGCCAGCTTCAGAACATGACTAAAAATGAGAAGGAATCTTTTAAGAAGTATGCTCAGCGGTGGAGAGAGTTAGCTTCCTAAGTTGAACCTCATTTGGTCGAGAAGGAACTCACTAGAATGTTTATGGACACCTTGTCTCCATTCTACTAGGAGAAGATGATTGGCAGTGTTTCCTCCAACTTCACTGATTTGGTAACTATTGGCCAAAGACTCGAGGAAGGTCTCAAGAATGGTAAAATATCCAAGGCTACTGAATCTTCCAATGGTGCAAATAAGTCCTATGGGAATTTCCAGAAGAAGAGGGAAGATCAGACTAATGTTGTCATGATTGAAACATGAAGGCCTCGTCCGTGATCTCAGTATGATGATCACCATGTTATTGTTGTTGTTATTGCTTCACAACCAATTCAGGTTCCTCAACACCCGACAGTTGGACAGAACCAGTACCGTAATAGGAATCAATTTGATCTTATTCCCATGACGTACACTGAACTTTATCCTGGTATGGTTCAACAAGGTTTGATTACCACAAGGACTTTGCCTCCTCCTCCAAGTCCTCTTCCAGCTGGATTCAAATCTTATCTCCACTGTGCATTCCATGAAGGTGACGTAGGCCACAACTTGGAAAATTTCTATGCACTAAAGGCTAGAGTGTGTGATTTGATTAAGGCCGAAATCCTTAGCTTTCATGACAGCAATCCTAATGTCCAGACGAATCCTCTATCAGGGCACGCCAAGTGAAGCTTCAATCGAATTCAGCCCAGCTACTTCCTAAAGATAGGACAACTCATCCTTGTGTTTAACTAGTCACTAGGGCATGTTTCTTGTTGTTTGCATTTTCCTTTATTTTGTACTAGCGGTTTGCCTTCAAATTATGTTTGCACATTCGTGATTAATGAAATGAGCATTGCAACTTTTGGATTTAATTCATTTGTGTTTGTTATTTATATCTTTATGCTTTCTTTTCAAAAAAAATATTTTATCTCTTTTCCACTTTCCTTTTTATTGTGCAAATATTGGAGGGAGGATGACGAAAACGTTATACCTATAATTGCTGGTATGCGTTCAAATAAACTTTGCTGGTGATGTATGGCATTGTTTCAATCCCCAAACACTGGAGAAATAAGGAAGTTATTCCCTTGTCAACCCCTTCGAGCCTAGAATTAGGAGTTTATTTCTTTACACAAATCCGCAATCTTAACCTTGGGATGGGTAGTTCTCAGTTAACTTGGTTGTGCGTTCATGCAAGACACCTTTCATATAAAGGTTGCACTCGCAATTTTTCCTTCGCACACATCAAGCAAGTGTCGAAGATGTCTTTTAAGTCAAATGCCTATGATGGCTCACCGTAATCATTAAGTTGGTTAGTCACTTTCCTTACTCACAGGATGAGCTGAGTCTCTTTCATGGAAAAAGCTAAGAAAGATGGGAAGCTTATGACCTTGCCTTATACAAAAAGGTTTCTATGACAACCAAAAAGAGGAAATCTTTAAATCCTTCACCATGAAAGTCCTCAATGGCAACTATTTGGTAAGGAAGTAGTGACTGTCATTTCAAAAGGCCCTTGACTTTTGAACCATCATTACTATCATCAGTGAAATTTCCAACCCTTTGGGAACCTGAGCGTATAGTTTGAATTAACTGAACGTAGGATTGGAGTTCATCACGAAGAAGGGGTGGGTACAAATAAACTTTGAGCCTTTATCCTTTGTTTCATAAACCATGAACCAATCCACGTTACAACCCTCAAAAGACCTAACTGAAGCAAGGTTATTTTGAAAGCATACTATAGCAAGGTTGTGTAAACTGACTCCAAAATATCTTTGCAGATCATTTGTTTTAGCATCATACCTTTTGCTTTACTTCTCACTTTGAATGTCTTGAACCTCTTTGTTCAGACCAGTGACTCATATGTTTTGCATCTTCAAAAAATAATTTTGATTTTAAAAGTTGCATGACTTTGCGTTAAAATTACCATGTTTATACAAATACTTTTGCTTGGAAATTAGCTTTCTCTTAAGGAATTTTCAAACAATTGAGAAATTTGGTCAGTGATCCTATCAGAGGCAAGTTATTTCAAGATCCCATTGAGAACCAGTTCAAGATTTATGGTTCAGTGCAAGTCCTTCTCGGAATTGGTTTATACAGAAGATTTTTCAAGACTCCGACTGGGGTAGGTTTCCTAAGCGCTCAGCAAAGTAGTCATTTACAGAATCAATCAAGCTGAAGCATTGAATAGTTCATCTACAACAGTCAGCTAATCTGGGGAAATTTACTTGAAGAATCCCTAAGCAACTCCCCATCCTTCCTACAAGGATCAACAACTTGATAGAGTTTACAAGTGTGGTAGAAATGTGTTCAGCAGTAACATCTTTAGTCCCCGAGCAGAACAACTGTGATCTCCGTGTTAAGGAATCAGTCTTCCAGTCTTGTCTTCTCCCCAAAAGAGTCGAGTCATGTTGTCAGCATCTGCATTTTCATTTGATCATATATCATGGCAAAATTCATATACATAAGCATAACAAGAGTGTTTCATTCTCATTTGCATTTCGCCAGAGGTCGTGTTGTTATCCACGTCTTACCTTATGGTGAAAGTCCAACTCGCTTGGAACCTACCAAACAGATCATGTCGTGTCGATTTGACGTTCTTCCAAATATGACATTTCTTATCTGATTGTCTTTCCAGATATGTTTGTTCCTCTTTTGCATCCAATTACTGGATGTCTAGTTTCTTTACATTTGATGCCATTCTCATATTTTGTTTACCTTTCATTCAAAGCCATTATTGAATGTCTGGTGTCTTTTCATCCAAAGACATTATTAGATGTCTGGTGTCTTTTCATCCAATGCCATTCTTGGATGTCACATATGTCTGTCTCTCTGATGTTTTACCCGATTGAGTCTTTTGTTCTGATGTTTTTCCAAAACTTATCTGATGTTTTTCCAGATATTCCTTTGTGATTCTGACGCTTTTCCAGAATCTATCTGAGGTTTTACCGGATATGTTTATCTCTCTGATGTTTTACCAGATTGAGTCTTTTGTTATGATGTTCTTCCAGAACCTATCTGATGTTTTTCCAGATATTTCTGTTGTGATTCTGACGCTTTTCCAGAATCTATTCGAGGTTTTATCGGATATGTTTATCTCTCTGATGTTTTACCAGATTGAGTGTTTTGTTCTGATGTTCTTCCAGAACCTATCTGATTTTTTTCCAAATGTTTCTGTTGTGATTCTGACACTTTTCCAGAATCTATCTGAGGTTTTACCGGATATGTTTATCTCTCTGATGTTTTTTCAGATTGAGTCTTTTGTTCTGATGTTCTTCCAGAACCTATCTGATGTTTTTCCAGATATTTCCATTGTGATTCTGATACCCTTCCAGAATTTACTTTTACTCCCCAGTGAGTTTCCAGATAAATATCTCTGTAATTCTGATGCTTTCCCAGAATTTCATTTCTTTTACCGTGTGATGTTTTTCCAGATGTGTCTTTAATTCTGATGCTTTTCAAGAATTTAATTTCTTTTACCGTCTGATGTTTTTCCATATGTATCTTTAATTCTTATGCTTTTCCAGAATTTTATTTCTTTTATCGTCTAACATTTTTCCATATGTGTCTTTAATTCTGATGCTTTTCCAGAATTTCATTTCTTTTACCGTCTGATGTTTTTCCAGATGTGTCTGTTATTTTGGCGTTTTTCCAGAACTCCTGTGTCTATCTGATGTTATTCCAGATACTACCTTGCTTCTGATGTTTTTCCAAAATCTTTGTGTTTATCTGAAGTTCTTCCAGATACGACCTTATTTATCTGATGTTCTTACAGATATGATGTTGCTTATCTGATGTTCTTCCAGATATGTCTTCAAAATATTTTCCCGCATATCTAAGGCTTTTCTAAATGTTTTGGAAGTATTTTCATAATCTTAGTCTTCATATAATACTCTTCTAGATGTCTTCAATTTATTTCGGACTTTGGTTAACAGCTGCTGAATGTTTTCAAGTCTGCTTCCATCCTTCATTCAATGTTTTTTTGGATGTGTTACAGAGTTTATTCGATACTTTCCCGAATATCTCCGATGTTTTTTGGAGTTCATTTAATGCTTTTCTGAATGTCTCTGATGTTTGTTATATTTTCCAGAGTTTATTCAACGCTTTTCTGGATATCTCTGATGTTTTCCATAGTTCATTCAATGTTTTCCTGGATGTCTCTGATGTTGGTTTATGTTCCAGAGTTTATTCAATGCTTTTCTGAATAGCTCTGATGTTTGCTTGAATTTCTCTAATGTATTTCTCTGATTTCTCCTCATCTCATTCAATGATCTTCTGAATGTTGTGACTCTTTTCCATCCAATTCCATTCATGGATGATGACTATTGATTCCTCAATGGAGCTTATTCAATGCTATTCTGAATATCTCCTATGGATGCCCGCTTATATTCCAAAGTTTCATTTAATGTTCTTCTGGATGACTTTGATGGTTGTTAATGTTCTTTTCTAGAGGTTTGTTCAATGCATTTCTGACAAAAAAATTTATGATTGTGACCCTTTCCCTAACAAAGTTGCTTCTACTTTCTGGATGTTTATGTTATTCCACAGTAAAGTTAACTTCTTTCTTGGAAGTCTATGTTGTCTCTTCATTTCTGGTCTCATTCCACATCTAATGTTTTTCTAGATTTTTTTGATTTGTTTTGCAGAATGTGTTACCTTTTAGCATTTGATGCTTTTCTGGATGTCTGTATCTCCGTTTAGGGTTTATCTCTCTCTTTTCAAATATTACTGTATACTCTTTGTCACCCTGACGGATATCCATAATATCTTTTCCCCTCAGTCACGTTTTTCTGTTATTTATTCCCCATTGGTTTCCCTTTGTCCTACGTTTAGTTTGTCTTCTGTGGCTTCATTCCCCACAGAATGTCAAGTCTTGCATTCATATCATATCATAAGCATTTTGTAGTATATTAGGGCCAAAAATTGTGCATGTTTGTATTTAAGTCTCTCCAATCTTGTCGAGACGAAGATTTCAATCTTCATATCTCCGGATTGAAGAAACTTAAATAGCGGCATCTGTCATACCCTAATTTTTTACTCTAAGATCCCACAACTTTTTGCATTGTCTGCATAGCATATCACCTCTTACATCTTACGACTTTTTGACTCTAAGATCATGGCAAGGATTGTTTGGCCTAAATTTGGCCAAAAATGCACGAGCCAATTTCATTTGGCCTAGGCTTAAACTTGATGCCTTGTTAAGCTATATACATGGACCAGACCAAGTCAAAACAACCACACCTCAACATTCCAAGTCACCATACCATGACCATTCATTTTTAAGCAATCAAGGCCTGTGTAAGAACATTGTTAAAGTAACAAATGCAAGCCCACGTGTGTTATGATACATGGTTCAAGGGTGAGGTCCACAAAAGACCAAAAAATGTAGCAACACGGGTACAAACAAAATTCCAAATTGAAAGAGCTTCTAGAATGATTAGGGGGCCCCACTAATGATTGGAAAAGATTCCTTTTTGTGAAGCACGAAATAGGGGGAGGATTGTACCCTAAAATTCATGTTCCAGCTCATCAATCCTTGGTCACCAAGTCTCCAATTTTCATTTTTTGGATTCACACGATTGCACCACCATTTACACGTTTGAAGCATCTGCAGCTTCCCTATAAATAGAGGATGTTATACCCTTCATTTCCAAGCTTGATAGCCATCAAACCTCTGCTGAAATCATTCGCAAACACTCTCCAAAATAGAGCATTCAGGTAGAGAGTGTGAACCATTTTCAAAACACTCTGAGCATCCAAACACATTCCCTGAACTTCCCTAAAGCTAACCAGGTCAAGAGGACCACCTAAATCCACCTCACTTGAGCTCTACAACTCCACCGGAATCCACCTTTGCAACTTTTTCCGGCAAGGTATAAAACTCCATTGTTTCACTTCAAACAAGTTACCACTCTACTTGTGATGATGTACTGATGCTTAACCCCATGTTTTGAGCTCTTATTGCTTTGTCTTAGTCATTTAATTTTTAAATTAGGGTTTTACACTACTACGAAAAACCCATTTAACAACGGTTGGAAATGACATATAATGACGGGGGCGAAGGCGTTGTTATGTAGAGTGTTTTTGTATATGAGGTGCGTACAATGACGGTCTGGGAACCGTTGTTGTATTCCAGTTTGCACGCACCATTTCACGACGGTTAGTTTAGTCAACCGTTGTGATATACTAAACTGTGATCTGGTTCGATTCTCAGCAACAACATTTTTTATTTATATTAGCGTTTGACATACAACTACGGATAGGTTTATAACCGCTACCAAAAACAGGCTATTTTAAATATAAAATTTATCTGCGTATCAAATTATTCCCATAATTTATCCTGTCAAAACAGCTTCTGTTTACATGCAAACACAATATGTGCATCAAACACAATTCTTCCTATATTGTATCCTTATAAATGAATCACAGAATTTACATCAAAAGCTAAATGAATCAGAGAATTAAACTGCTAACATTGTTTAAATCAAAAGCCAATATTATTGATTTCATTATGTGCATCAAAAGCCAAAACTATTGTTCACATTATGTGCATCAAAAGCAAAAAATATGTGCATAAAATAATGTTGTTGATATATCATACAGCAGGAGCAGAACCCTTAAGCTGATTGTGGATATACGCCCAACGTTTACGAAGATCCACAAAGTCCTCAAGGGGGAATGGGGTTTCGTAGTTAAACATCTACATAAGAGCAAAAAATTGAAGATACATCATGCATAATAATAATTCAATAGTCAACTTATATATTAATATATGTAAACATTTTATGGCATATATTACTGTATCCCATGAATCAATAGTGCCGGCAAGGACGATGTTTAACATATGTTTCATGATAAAATACCCACACTCGTAACTCCCGCGTTGTTTCCTCGTCTACAAATTACATGAATATAAAAACATGAATACAACCACACATGCATGAATGTAAATGAAATAAACAGGTAATCGGGTCACTTACTTTAGGAACAAGGTATGTGGGCTTTTTTCTAACATTCCACAATATATTAACTTGCTCCACAATACTGCACATTGAAAATTGAATTAAACATATTACATGATAAACTAATTACAATTAATGCCAAAGAAAATGATATTAAACAAAGACACTTACATTAATACAAGATCTTTCATTGGTTTGTAGAGTGGATCGTGCAAGGAACACAGTAATGTCATCGTATTTGTCTTAAATGATATTACGATTAATTTCCGATGACCACTGAATGAACACGAGAATATATATATATATATATATATATATATATATATATATATATATATATATATATATATATATATATATATATATATAGTTGTTACTAAAACAAAACTAAATATAGAATATAGAAATAAATTACAACAATACTAACCTACATAGGAATGGTACAAGGTAACATTCTTTTCCTCCGTCATTTAGCCGGCTTTTCAAGTACTTTTCTCTGATAGTTTTATCATTATACGCCCAAGCAATAAAACTTGGGTCCAAGATTCCATATGTACTTGATTTATTCAATTCTATATAAACACGGTGAATGTACCTAAATGGTCAAAGAAAATGAATAAATTAAGGGAGAAAATACAAAAAATTATAATGTTCTATAATGACATGTATATTCGACTATATACTTACGTGCACCAAACTTGCAAAATAGATAAGTCAAGCCACTTATATCCTGCGAGAAAATCCCTCACATATTCAGGAGTGTAATACACTAAATCCAATTGTGGGCAATGTTCTAGCGTGAGGGGCTGCGCAAGGTCTGTTGTTGAAATGTAGTAGTATAAACTTGTTATTTCATTTGGACTAGGGTCCAATATCCCATTGCGGTTATCTACAGGTGGGGGGGCTGTACAATTACTCCCTTTTGTAGAAGCGTGATTTACGACACTTCTACTTGGAGTTTGATCTTCACCAACGCAACGACGATCTTCATTAGTTCGTTGTTCGAGACTTTCACTTAATCTCTACATCATAACATTCAATTAGAACATAAAACAAAAAAAAAGCACAATATATTCAATTAGAACATATAATATATATCATACAAAAATAAGCGCAATTTACGACACATACCGAATACATCTCTTGTAACCTTTCCACTTTTTTCTCCCTTTTTTCCCTCTCCTCCTCAAACAGCCTCCTTTGCTCTGCCAATTGCTTCTCAACATTATCAATCTTTTGTCGTTGAGCAATAAATTCAGCGGTTTCGGTGCTTCTTCTTTGAGATCCAAAGTATGACCTCAAGCCGACACCATCTCCAACACCACGGACACGGCCTCCATGCTCAGCTGTTCCGATAGCTTTGACTAATATGTCATGTCGTGCTTCCAGAACAAATGTGCCTTCACGGGCCTCCACAACCAAGTTATCCTACACAACATGAGCAACTTACATAAGCAAACGCATTTAAATAGCAACTCATCATGAGCAATTTACATAAGCAACCGCATTTAAACAAAACATATACTTACAATTTTCTCAGCAACTACTCTTGAAGCCTCAGAGGTGTACTCTCCATTAGGTCTTAATCGAGCCCTCTTCCATTTCTCATGTCTTGAAGGTGGAGAAGGAATGTCACCATCTCCTCCTTCTTGTAGTTTTTCCTACAGGATCCTCTTCTCAAGTTTCCTGTAACCCCCACGAGACAATCTATGGGGGTACATATTTTTCGCCTTGTTCTGAATTCCCACTTCGCTTTTAGCCTGTTATTAACATAGTGAAAAATGTGTATGATTAGTATCTATAACTCATTAGCATAACATTATAGGTTACATAAGACTACTAGTACTAACCTTGAATTCCTCAGAACGGTGTTTCTTCGCAAACTTGTGCCACACCTTCTTCGATAAAAAACTATACCAAATCCATGGAGGTTGAAGACTGCTTTTAGGCTTCGTAATGTAGTCAGCCGTGAGCCGTGACTTAAATCCCCTCCAACGAACACCGGCATAAGTTATCCACTTTCTTTTCAATTTTGAGTCATCGGTAAACTCAAAATTCAACTACATTAAATCAATATATAAGTATGAATTAGAAACTATAGGTAGTGATATCAAATATATGAAAATTATAGTATGAAATACCTTAACGTCTATCCATATGTTGTCTTTGACATTACCATCCACTTCTCTCCAATCATCAATCAGTATACTGACTTTGCTACGTGTAAGGAACGCAACATAACTCCTAAAAGTAGCGTAATATGGACAATCCACTAATCTGTAGTGCGAATCAAACTCGATCAGAATTTTTGCACCAGATGAGTTGCGGACTGATGTGAACTGGGGCATCATTGTGACACCTCTTTGTGATCTTTTCGTTTGGCTTTCAGTTGTTTGAGTTTCATTGGCTAACCTTTCATTTGTTTGAGTTTCTTCGCTGGTTTCTGATGAAGAACTCGACAAGGTCGACATCTAAGTTCAAAAACAACAACAACAACATGAACAACAATGGCAAAAGAGTTTACTGTAGATGCATGGGGAAAATATTTTACGTACCCTAAACGTGACGACGAAGTAAACAATGTTGGTGTTGGTGTTGGTGTTGTTGTTGTTTTCCTTCCTTACGACAACGACGGTGACGATGATGACGACGGTGTTGGTATGTGCGTAATATTCTATTTTCTTCACTATCGTGACGATGATGACAAAAATGACAACAAATGGATACTGATGATGCAAGCTTTGTGGAATCGTGTATTGTTTCACAGTATTGAAGGTTAGGGTTTAGGGTTGAAATCGTGTAACGTTTCATCTGGTTTCTATTTTCAATGGAATCGAAATAAGGATATTGAAGAGACAATGAGACTACCTAGTTTGGAGACTATTGAAACACTACTGCGACGGTCAAGAATTTACACCGTTATGATATATTATTTACATAATGAAATTTCATATTAAAGCGCCAGAGTTATTTTTAGAATTAAAAATTAAAAAAACATACAAAATATATTTCAACGGTGTATATAAACAACCGTAGTCATAACTTTTAATTTTTTTAATTAGAAGTAAATAAAGAAGTAAATGCGCGCTTTAACATAAAAGGAATAATATATATGAATACGCTGAGGTTCGAACACATGAAAGCTTGAAGGTATCACTACGGTTGATTTATCAACCGTTGTTATATACAGATAATCACCACGGTTGGTTTATCAACCGTTGTTATATATAGATAAGTTTTATTCAATAAATAAATAAAATACAATCGCGCCTTAGTTTAGATATGTCACAACGGTGTAGGGATGAAGCGTTGTGAGCATGGCGTCGTTGTTTACGCGTTTTGTAGTAGTGTTAGTTCCATTCGTGTTTCACTGAAATTCTCCATACTCAAATCCAATCAATGGCTCATGAGTATGGAGGCTGCAAGATGATGGAAAAGGAAGTGGGATTCATGTTTAATTCCCCCTAAAACCTTGAGTTGCAGAAGTGGAATTTTCAACTTGGCTGAAGGCTGAAGACGATGTTCTTCATGTCTTCATGTTGAGTTGGATTTTTCAAATTCAAACCTATTTGCTTAGCACGCGCTGATTGGATGTTTTAGATGACTTGGCTGATTAGGCACGGTGAAATGTGTTTAACTTAGCACACGCTGGTCCTTTTAATATGAGCCATGCATTTTGTTTAATTTTTTAGTCATTTGATCTGAAAGTTGTGAGAAGTCTCCTTGGGGCACGTTTGAGCCATCAGATTAGATCCAATGGATCTGATCACTTTATGGACTATGCCTTGACTTTGGTCAACCCAGACTTGGCATTGGTCTTTGGTGCCTTGGGCCTGGTCTTGTGCTATTTGGACCCCTTTGTTCCTTCTTGCACCTCCGTTTCTCTTTTTTTTCCTCTTATTTTGTTTATATTATTTCCCTTTTGTTTTTTGTTTTTATTTTCTTTAATTTTTTCCTTAAATATTCTAGCCATTGTTTTGACATTTATTTTTATATGTTTATTATCCTTATTTTATTTAATATTTTAGATCTTTATTAAAAATCATTATCATTTTTTATTTTAATTTTGATCTTTATATGTGGGTTTTGGCACTTAATGATTGTTGAGGTGAGCAAATTTTAAACCTTTTAAATTCTTAAGGAGTGATCCTTAAGGTGACTCAACCTTCTTTGATACAAACTTGTTGATGAATGATCATTTGATCATTCTTGGCACTTTGCATCAGAGATAGGTTGTCTCTTATTGGATCATGCTTTGAGTCTTTAGGTGGTTGATAAATAATCCCTACATGATTTCCCTGGTTTTTCCTTTTCATTTTCTTCCTACTTCTCTTTTTCACTTTGTGTTGCATTGTTTTAGGATACTAACTTTGTGTTTGTTCTCTAACATGCCTAGCACATAAATTGTCATTAACCGGCCTCATATAGGTGTGACTTCTACATAAGTCCACTTACGATTACTTAACATAGCGCTAAATTGCCCTGATGCAATAAACCAGTCCTTAACCCTAATCAATAACTATTAACCTATTGATTTTACTTTCTTGCCTTTTAATTTTTGCAATTTACATTCTTATCATTTACTTTCTTGCAATTTATATTTCTTTCAATTTATTTTATGCCCATCATCATTCATCTAACTCATGCATCATTTACTTTATGTCATTTTATTTCTCTTTGCCTCATACTATTAAAAAGAACAAAAACATGATAAAATGAAAAGACCAAAAAAGATTTAACTTGTGACTTAAAGGATGGACTCTCATGTAACATGATTGACCTTAGCTCTTGGAGCCTTGGACTTAATATTTGACCCTGTGCAAAGGGAAACTTGGACTTGAATGTTTATTCCATACCCTAGTTTAGGACACTTTGCACACACATGGCTTTCTCTTGGGCTACCTTACAATGAGACTCCTTTACTTCTTGCACACATCCCTTGTACTTTTCATGTACCCCTCTCCCCTTTTGATGTACATTCTTTATTTCTTGATTTCCTTTGGTTTGGTTTTGTTTGCTAGCTTTCCTTAGGGACTTCGATCGACCTCACCACTTTTTAAAATCCTTGATCTAACGTCAAGTGGTATTTTCTTAATAAAACCCTTGATCTAAGGTCGAGCGGAATTTTCTCAATAAACTCAAAAATACAATAAAATACGATTAGAATTTTGCGCCATGAGCCTTAAGTGGTGGAGAAGGAGTGAGAATGGAGCTTTCCTACCCTCACTATGAGTATTTTGGACACAAGACGTTTGACTTGGTAGTTTGAAATATTCACCTCTACCCGTAGTCTTTAGTGCAATCCTAATCAAGAAAAATATCTTTTAAAACCCTAAAATCAACATCAACTCATCAAACTCTTTTTTGCGCCTTAAGGCCTCACCCCGAAAAACCTTTTTTCAAGGTATAAAATCAACAAACACATACTCATTTTCTACTCCTAACTACGGAGCTCTGATTCCTCATTTCACAATGAGGATACGCAGGCACAAGGGCCCTAATCCTTGGCGAGCACCCTAATAAAAAAACCCTCCATTTTCCCTTTAGCAAGTAACCTTTAGATAAATGACACCCATTCAAGCTTAGACGACCTAGATGGTTCCCTTTGAGTACAACAGATGTGAGGGGTGCTAATACCTTCCCCTCGCATAATCGATTTCCAAACCCGAATTTGGTTGCGAGACTATTTTCTTCACCTTTAAGGGGTTTTATCGATATTTTCCCTTTCTTTGGAATAAATAAAGTTCGGTGGTGAATCTATGCATTTTTGCGTAGCGACACAAATGTCGAACCAGTCAACGCATTTGAGGTATTAAAGGATTCAAAGTGGATGAAAGCAATGAATAAGGAATTGAAGTTCATCGAAGTCAACAACACTTGGTCATTTGTCGAATTGCCTCAAAGAAAAAAGGTAGTCGATTTGAAGTGGCTATGCAAGATGAAGTTGAATCCTAAAGGAGAAGTAACTCGACACAAGGTAAGACTTGTGGCAAAAGTGTTTCTTTAGAAAGAAGGAATCGACTCCGACGAGGTTTTTTCACCTGTTGGTAGAATCAAAATAACCAGGTTGGTTATTGGCCTAACAAACATTAATAATAGATATATGTGTCATATGGATGTGAAATTTGCATTCCTGAATGGCCCCTTAGATGAAGACGTACCAGTTGGGTTTGTGAAACAAGGTGAAGAAAGCAAGGTATACAGGCTACATAAAGCTCTGTATGGAGTTAAAAGAGACAAAATTTGTGAAGTGCACAATTGAGCATAAAGTATATGTAAGAAGAAGCAAGAGTAAACTGGTTATACCATGTCTCTATGTCTGTGACTTGTTGATAACAGGTAGTTGCAAGTATGAGATCGATGACTTCAAAGGTGATCTTAGCAGGAAATTCGAAATGTATGATTAGGAAGACATTTCATACTTCCTTGACATCGAACTCTTCAAGAGTAATAGAGGCTTGATGATGCATCAAAGAAGACATGCAAGGGGGATACTCAAAAGATTTAAGATGGAAAACTGCAATTTCACTTCGACACCTACCGAACTAAGACTACAACTTCCGAAAGACTCAGAGGAAGATGATGTCGACCCAACATAGTACAAAAGATACCTTTGTCACACAAGGCCTGGTCTAGCATACAATGTAAGTATGGTGAGTAGATTCATGCAGAAGCCAAAGGTGTCACACCTAGCAGCGACGAAAAGGATACTAAGGTATCTGAGAGGAACTCTCGATTATGGTATTTAGTTTCCTGAAGCAAATGAAGGAAAAGAATGCAAACTAGTGGGTTACATCGACTCAAGTTGGTGTAGTGATGTTGAGGATAGAAAATCTATAACTGACTATGTGTTTATGTGTAATACCCTAATTTTTACCCCTAAGATCCCACATATCATTTGCATTGCATACCACAAACAAAATCACAAGCTTTGGTTCTCTTGCCCTCCTCTGAAGGTTTGTTCTTGAGTGAGATTGCCAAGCACCCTTGTTCTCTTGTTTGCTTGATGTTTGTTTATGTTTATGTTTACTAACCATTAATTAAAATAAAAAAATGTTTGTTTTTCCTTTACTAACTTTTTCAGGAAGAATTTGGATCAAGGATATCAAATACCAGTCCCTCAGCTCGAATGAATTTCATCTTAACAAAGTCAAAGTTAATCTACAAATAATTCAAAATTCATCTGATCAAGAGTTTCCAATATATAATTGATTATTACTCAAGAGACTCCAAGGTTCATGTGTTTATTTACATGCCTTCTTTGACAACCAAAAAGAATCGAGCCAGCGCCACAGCAGCACATCAGAAGGAAAATTTTCACAATTTTTCACTATGGTAATCAATTACCAGAAATAGGGTAACCGATTACTCAGTACGTTTTGTGTGAAAATATGCCAAATTCAAATTCTGCAGCATTTTTTGCACCAATTTTCAAATATTGCATCATGAGAATATTCTAGATCACCTCATTTTAATTCCCTTACCTCATCATAATTAATTCCCACCATACACCCTCATTAATCACCATTTGATTTTGATTTTACCTCCAAAATTCCAATTCCAAGCCTAATTTTGGTTCCAAACCACCAAAATTTCCAAGCCTAAATCCTATAAATAGAGGCCTTATTTCATTCATTCTACAAGCTTTTGATAGCCAAATTCACCTTGTCAAATTTCTTCTTGACTCTCTCAATTTTCTCCAACTACCAAATTCACCAAAGCTCTTTCTTCCATTGAAAGTTAGTAAGTTCATCATTAGAACTTACTAATCTTTGAGCTAAACCTTCATCCATTCACTTTTTCACCATCAATTTCTGTAGATCAAGGCTTAGGAGTGTGGTTCTTGGATTTGATTTGAAGAATTTTCAAATTTGAAGTGGTAAACTCTTGATCCACCATTGTTGTTCTTGATACATCCTTCACAATGTGATCTATTGTTGATTCTTGTTGCTTGATCTTTGGACCTTGCAATTTGTGTTCCATTGGTGTTATTTGTTGTTGTTTTACTTTATTTTTCATGCATAATTGCATCATTGATCATGAGGTGTTTGAAGAAATGATTGATCAAGGATTTTGCATTTTTTTAACTGATTTTCTGCTGTCTTAGCAAGTGTAATCGATTACCTTCATGGTGGTAATCGATTACACCCTATTTCTATGCCTGGATCTGCCTTTTTAGCAGTGGTAATCGATTACCAGCATTAGGGTAATCGATTACCCAGTGTCCAGAGTGTGTTTTTGGCTTGTTTTTGGGATTGTTTTGGTTCCTTTTCCTTTTCCTTCTCTTCCCTTTAGTTCTTTACCTTGGATTACATCTTTGTGTGGTTCAATTAGGCATTTCTTCATCTATTTCTCATTTTCTTTGGATCGATGGATATCTTCGATATCATTGGAACTTATTTTAAGTTCTTGATGAAGATGAGATCGTTACCTCATTTCTTTTCGTGCGGTATTGCTTTCGGAGAGTGATCTACATGCCACTTCTCTAGCATGCATTAGCACTAACATCATTATTGATCAACCTCCCATAGTATTATCTTCCTCATAGATTGTGCTACAATTGCTTAACATAGAGCTACATGTGTCCCGTATTGGAAAATGATTATTCGTGGCCCAAACCTATGTTTGCAAGCCTAAGGATGGTTGGTTATTTGTCTTAGGTCCATTACTTATGAAACTTGTTGTTGGGAGGCTTTGATTTTATCAATCCTCTAATGAGTCTTCATTAACTTTGGCCTAAGTTCATCATTTAACCATCGTTGATCATTTGTTCTAACAAATAATCACTAACTCACTAACAATATTATTTTACTAATTTTGTTTATTTTTCCTTCTTGCTCCCTATCTCTCTTTACTTTTTATGCTTTATGTTATCATGTCATATCATTCTATTTGTTTATGTTTCTGCCATTTTTCTTTTGTCCACTTGGACCATTTGTTTATGTTTATGCTCTTTTCATTTTGTCCATTTGGACCAAAAAACACAAATAAAGACTTAAACCCCTAAAAAACTTGTTCTCATAATGTTGGACTATGGTTACTATCCTTTGCATTTGGACATGGAACTTTGGACTTAGAATTAGGATCCTAACCTATGCTTGGAAGTTTGTGATGGAAAACCTTGGATTTTGGGTACTTGAAGTTCTCCTTTGAAGACTTATTTTGATCAAGGCCTAATCTAAATGAAAGAATGCTTATGCTATGGAGCTTGCTTGTGTGGTTAGACCGTTCTTATCCTTAGCTTTTACCTTTATGCAATAGGATAGTCCCTTCTTCTCCACCCCTTCTTTAATTTTCAAAATCTCCTATCTATTTCAAAATCTTCTTGTTTTCAAACTTAAAACCGCTTTCATAATAAAACCTTGACTTTGGTTAAGTGATTTTCAAACTTTGTTTTCTTTAATAAATGTAAATCAATGTTAATCATACTTTGACCATTTCAAAAGACATAAAAATACAAAACTCTTTTAAACTTTTTTGTGCTTTTGTACACTTTTTCTTTTAAACTTTTCAAAAAGATTAGACATGAGTCATCTTCTTTGATGAGATGTAAAACTCCTAACCATAGTATTTTGTGTAAAGTATGGTCATTTTCCACTATGATGTTGAAGGGATTAGTCTTGTTGATTGTTATCCAAGCAAATCCTCCATCTTAAAGTGATGCAAATGCCTCTTTCACATACTTTTGGGTAATTAGCTGAGCATTTTCTCTTGAGAATGGTGGGTTATCTTTTCAAGATGAATCGAATTATAACCAATAATTTTTGTTATTTGTACCATGAACTACGAGGTTTTGATCCTATATTGCACTTTGTGGGTACGTAGGCATGAGGCGATAAGTCTCTCCAAACACACAAAAATATTAAAAAATATTTCTCTTCTCATCTCCCCGATCTCATTTCAAACAAACCTTTTCAAACCAAAAAGCGTAGATATTTCAAAGGGTTCCTATAGAGTACTATAGATAATTTGGGTGCTAACACCTTCCCATCGCGTAACCAACCCCCTTACCCATTCTCTGTTTGTTCTTGTTTTTGAACTATTTAGGTTTTGTTCGCTCTTTTCCTTTCCTTTTAGATAAAATAAAAGTGCGGGTGGCGACTCTTGCTTTATGAGTTAAGTTAATCAATAGCTTACACTTACAATTTTTATCGCTACAGAAAAGTGGCGACTCTGCTGGGGAACGAACCCAAAATCTCTGGTTCCTAGTGGGTTCAGTCTACTTTGATTTATTTACGCTTATTTGTTTGATTTGTTTATTATTGCTTATTCTGTTTGGTTGCTTGGTGATCTGTGTGGTGAGATAAGTTCTATACCCGGACTTGAGTGCACTTATGATAGGAGGGTGGTATAGTCTTGTTCGGCTTACGTGGAGTAGTTCTTACTAAGCTGACTTGAGATCCCCCGCTCAGTGGAGGCCCCTTTGGGATTACTGATGTCATACGAGTAGTCGTATTTGGCATTACTTTTTTCGATCTGGGAGCCCGAGAAGATGAGGACCTTGGAACCCTTTAACCTATCTTGGCCTTATTAGGACGTGGTGCGGTGGCTATTTAGGTGTAGACTTGAATCAGTTGTTACGCGATACCACACTCAGACGAGTTTCTCTTGAGAATATTGTTGGCTGCCGAGTAGTCGTTTAAGCCGATAATATCCGAAAGATGGATCTATGACTCTGGGAACTTTTTAGAACCTTGTTCTACAGGTGCTGATATAACCTTAGTACACACCATTGTGGAAGGTTCTTAACCTTGACTCTATGCTCGTGACTCAGAACCTTTAAACCCGTATGCCTTATGTGATCTTGTTTGTGGTTGTTGCATCATGCACTCATGCATTCATGGACATTTTTTTCAATCAATTTTCAAGGATCTCAGAGGTTTTCCTTTGCAAACATCACAAATATTGTGATCATGGACGTTGGAAGGAGAAACACTCAGAAGTACGATTTCCGAGCTCCAGATCTTACAAATATGAAAAAGCTAGTGTCCTTGGTAGTTGATCGTGTAGACTTCAGATCTCATCATGGAAGACTTCTATCTATTCTTTCTACCAACATTGAAGACGAAATTATGAACACCCTTGTCCAATTCTATGATCCTGTCTATCGATTCTTTACTTTTCATTGAAGTCCGATATAGATGCTAACCTTATGGTTAAGGGAGGCATCAAGGGTTTGACTTCTAAGTTCTTAATTGGGAAAGCCACTTTATTTGCTAATGCTGGTAGCACATTGGCGTTTGAGGCTATATTTGCTTTGCTTATCTACGGAATAGTCTTATTCCATAACATTGACAACTTTGTGGATGTTAACGCTATTAGGATTTTCTTGACTGGGAACCCTGTTCCGACTTTACTTGGTGGCACTTACTTCTTCATCCATCATAGGACTTCTAATGGGAATGATACCATTGTTTGTTGCACACCTCTACTGTACAAGTGGTTTATTTTGCACTTGCCATAATCATCTACTTTCAAGGAGAACAAGAGTTGTTTAAAGTGGTCTCAAAGGATCATGTTCCTTACTCATGCTGACATTACTTGGTCTTCTCCTGTTTATGAAAATGTCCAGATTATTGATAGTTATGGGGAATTCTCCAATGTACCTCTTCTTGGCACAGAAGGAGGAATTAACTACAACCCGAGTTTAGCTCGCCGCCAGCTTGGTTATATGTTGAAGGATAAGCCTAAAAATATTCATTTAGAGGGTTTGTTTTTCCAAGGAGGGAAGGACTCTCTTGGTTTGAGGAAAAAATGGCTCATGCTTGGACTAAGATTCATAGGATGGATAGAGGATAACTTGGGAGTCAAGTTTGCATTTCCTTGGAACCTTATACGCTTTGGATGAAGGAGAGAGCTAAAGAGCTCAAAATGCCTTATTCGTTTGAGAAACCCATGTCTACAATGGTCGTTACACCGCTCCCTATTCCTTCTAATGATGTGAAGACTCTTCAAGATGCTTTGGCCAAGATGAAGGAAGAAAAAGATCTTTGGGAATCCAAGTTTCACGCTTCAAACCTCGAGAAGTTAGAGTTGCAAAAGTAGATGAAGGAGAAAGATGACTTGATAGAGTTGCTTGAGCGACGTGTTGTGAAGAGACACGAAGAGGATTTATTTTCCTCTGTTACTTCATCATCACATCCTCCTACTTCCGGTGCTTGGAAGGGTATTGTGGATCAGCTCGTGTTAGAGAAGACCGCCATGAAGGACAATTATGAGAGAGAGATTAAGAGGCTCTGAAGGAAGTATCAGCTTGGATCTTCATCAGATGCTCTTTAGGATCAATAGGATCTAGTTTTTTATTATTGTATTTTGATCCTTTGAAATTTTTACTTCCAAGTGTAGCTCTTTCCAATATTCAATAAAATGAGATGTTTATCAGTATTTCAAAAAGTGTTATTTCTTTACGATGTTTGCAATTGCTTTATATTTTAAAGATCCTTGAAAGCTGAATGAAACATTTGCATTTTGCATTTGCATTCACATCATATCCTTGAATTGTTTTGCCTTTTCCAGGTGTCTTATGTTTCTCTTGGTCTTCATTTAGCCAAGCTGTCACACCAATATAATTCTTGAGCTAATCTGAAGAAAAAGATGGATCAATTGCAACAAGAGAACCGTGAGATTTGTGAGGAAGTGACAACTTTGAAGGATAGTTTGGAAAGAATCACTGCTATGATGGAAGCATTGGTGGTTGCTCAGAATCAACCACCCCCTCCTCCTCCGCTTTCGACTGTGAAAAGGATAGTCATTTCTGAGATTGTTTCTATGCCCATCTCTGTGGCGCCTTCTAGTGTTCCTCAACACTCCATGCCTCCTAGCTTCCCCTGGGGCATGCATCTTAACTTTGTTCCTGAAGGTTATCAACCACCACCGCCTCCTAAAATTCTAGCTATTCCTACCGTTTAGCCTATAATGTCTGTACCGCTGCCTGTGGTTCATACTGTTCCTTTGAAAGAGCTGATTTTCCACACTGCTCCAAGTGAAAATGTCAGTGTTTATGAGAAAATGGAAGAGATTCAAGATCAATTTGCTAAAATGCATTAAGAAATCAAAGCTTTGAGGGGTAAAAAACTGTTTGGGAAGAATGCCCATGAGTTATGCCTGGTTCCTAATGTGAAGATCCCGCATAAGTTCAAGGTCCCTGACTTTGAAAAGTATAAGGGTAATTATTGTTCGTTGAGTCATTTGACTATGTTTTCTCGTAAGATATTGACTCAGACCAATAATAATCAGCTTCTCATTCACTACTTTTAAGATAGTTTGTCTGGTGCAGCTTTGAAATGGTACATAGGACTCGACAGCACTCGAATTTGCACTTTCGAAGATTTGGGTGAAGCTTTTGTAAAGCAGTATAAGTATAATGTGGATATGGCTCCTGATCGTGATCATCTTCGAGCAATGGCTCAGAAAGATAAGGAGACATTAAAAAAATATGCGCAGAGGTGGCGCGAGATTGCTGCTCAGATTAATCCTCCTTTGGAAGAAAAAGAGATGACTAAAATCTTTTTGAAAACCCTGAGTCCTTTCAATTATGAGCGTATGATTGCTAGTGCCCCGAGTGATTTCACTGAGATGGTTAATATAGGGATGAGATTGGAAGAAGGTGTCCGTGAAGGACATATGTCAAAAGATGGTAATTCTGCTGGAAGTTCTAAGAAATATGGTGGAGAACTTGCAAAGAAGAAAGAAGGTGACATCAATGCTATTTCTCGTGGAAGACGCATAAAGAGTTATGGTAAGAATAATCAATGTCAGCAACATGTTGCATCTGTTACGCCTGTTATTAATTCAACTCCTGTTGTTCAAGCTGCTCATCAATAACATTCTAATCAACAAAACAATCAATGAGGCCGTTATTAGAAGGATTTTGATCAAATTCTGATGACTTATACAGAATTGCTTTCTGGTTTAATTTAGAAGAATCTTGTTCAGACCCATGCACCACCTGCTGCTCCAAAAGATTCTTCGTGGTGGTATAAGCCTGAGGCTCATTGTGCTTTTCATCAAGGAGGAGTTGGGCATGATACCGAGAATTGTTATCCATTGAAGATGGAAGTGCAAATATTGGTTAGAAGTGGTATTCTGTCGTTTGAAGACTCCAATCCTAATGTACAATCGAAACCGTTGTCCAATTATGGTAAAGCGTCTGTCAATATGGTTCGTGGTTGTCCTGGTACATTCAAAAAAATTTATATCCGTTGTATTCGAAGATCACTTGTGGAAATGCATGAGCTTTTGAGTGAATACCATGATATTGATCATGATTATGCAGCTTGTTGCATCTGTTCCATAAACCCGCGTGGTTGTGTGATAGTGAAAAGGGACATTCAAGGGATGATGGATCAGAATTTGATTGAGGGAACTGCTAAAAGAGACAAATATTAGAATGAAGTGAATGTTATTGTGCCACACTTTAATATTCCTGAACGAGTTGTTATCTCTTATGACAGTCGGAAGACCGCTGTTACACCTTGGGTTATTCGGTTACCCGGTCCAGTACCCTATGAATCTGACAAGGCTGTTCCATATAATTATAATGCTACCATGGTAGAAGATGCAATGAAAGTGCCCATTCCTTCTTTGTCTTCTGTGGTAAGCATCACTGATGTTAGTAGAGTGACTCGGAGTGGTCGTGTTTTTGCTTCTGAGCCTCTAAAGATTGTGGAGAATGTTGTTGCTGGCAAACAACCTCAAGATGAGAATAATGTCGATACTTCCAGTCAGTCCAGTGGTTTGAATAAGAAGTCTTATGAGGATGAGGTATTAAAATTGATCAAGAAGAGTGAGTACAGTGTGGTAGATCAACTCTTGCACACCCTGTCCAAGATTTCAGTGTTGTCCTTATTGATGAATTATGAAGCTCATAAGGAATCTTTGCAGAAAGTGTTAGAACAAGCATATGCTGAGCATGATGTGACTGTTAATCAGTTTGATGGAATTGTTGCCAACCTCACAGCATGTAATAATTTGAGTTTCTGTGATGAAGAGTTACCCGAGGAGGGGAAAAATCATAATTTGGCTTTACATATCTCTATAAATTGTCAAGAAGATGCACCTTCCAATGTGTTGGTTGATACTGGCTCTTCTTTGAATGTGTTGTCAAAATCTACTTTGTCGAGGTTGTCGTACCAAGGTGCTCCCATGAGGTATAGTGGGGTTGTGGTTAAAGCTTTTGATGGATCTAGAAAAACTATGATTGGAGAGGTTGATCTTCCAATCAAAATAGGACCATGTTTCTTCCAAATTACTTTTCAAGTAATGGATATTCGTCCTGCTTATAGTTGTCTGTTTGGCCGACCCTGGATTCATGAAGTTGGGGCAGTGACCTTAACTCTTCATTAGAAATTGAAATTTGTTCAGAATGACAAGCTGGTAATTATTGGAGGCGAACAAGCAATGCTGGTGAGCCATCTTTCATCCTTTTCGCATGTTGATGCCGACGAAACTGTTGAGACTTCGTTCCAAGCTCTTTCCATTGATGATAAAGTTGCTAAGAAGAATGGATTGCCCATGTCTTCTTTGAAAGATGCTCTACATGTATTAGAGACTGGTCGGTCTGACGGTTGGGGTTGAGTTATTGATGTGGTTAATAACCTAGGAAAAACTGATTTAGGTTTTACGCCTGGTACGGTTAGAAGAGATTTGAAGCGTATTAATGAGGCATTTCACAGTGCCGGATTCATCAACAAAGACCATTCCACAGCTGCAATTCTTGAAGATGACTCTAAAGATTACATCTTAAATGGCTCTAAAAATGATTTTATTCCTATTGAAGATTGGGAGCCATATTTGGAAGATCCTGGATACAATTCTGAAATGGAAGATGTATATGTGCCCTTTTATTCCCCTCGACCAAGGCTTAAGGAATCTTAATATGAAGTCAGCGTCATCATTAAAGATGATGAAGAGGAAGAACTTCCCAATTTCGTGACACATGGACTGATCTGCTAGAATTGGATAGTCGTTGATGTTCCCACTATTATTCATATTTCAAAGTAATTTCTTTTTGTTTCTTTCTAAAATCGTTTCACTAAAATGTTATTTTGTTTCAAATTTTATCATCATCAATAAAATGTTATTTTGTTTATCCATATTATGTTTTCCCTTTTTGCTTTATTTCTGAAAAATGGTAACATAAAAAACCAAAAAAAATAATAATAATGTGATGATCATCTTTTATCTGCATAATACTTGCACTTCTTGTTCATATTCTAAAATCAAACATAAAATCATTGTGCAGATTGATTGTTAAACCCATTGAAAACAATGACCCTAAGCCCTCTCCCAACTTTGAGTTCCCTATATTTGGAGCTAAAGAAGAGGATACTGAAGAGATTTCAGATGAAATTTCTCGATTTCTTGAGCACGAGGAAAAGACCATTCAGCCTCATAAAGAGCCACTAGAATTGGTTAATTTGGGTTCAGAGGAAAATATAAAAGAAGTCAAGATTGGGGAACTACTTCAATCAGATGTTAAGAAGATGATAGTAGAGCTTCTTAGAGAATATGTTAACGTGTTTGCTTGGTCCTATCAAGACATGCCTGGTCTTGATACTGATATTTTGGAGCACCATTTGCCATTGAAGCCTGAATGTACACCTGTGAAACATAAATTGAGAAGAACTCATCCCGACATGGCTGTGAAAATCAAAGAGGAGGTTCAAGAGAAGATTGATGTTGGTTTTCTTGTGACTGCTGAGTATCCTTAATGGGTGGCCAGTATTGTGCCTGTTCCAAAGAAAGACGGAAAAGTCCGAATGTGCGTTGACAATAGGGATTTAAATAAAGCAAGTCCAAAAGATGATTTTCTACTGCCACACATTGATATGCTGGTAGATAATACTGATAAGTTTAATATCTTTTCTTTTATGGATGGATTTTCCAGTTATAATCAAATAAAGATGGCACCCGAGGATATGGAAAAAACAACATTCATTACACCCTGGGGAACATTCTGTTACAGAGTGATGCCCTTCAGTTTGAAAAATGCTGGTGCAACGTACCAGAGAGCTATGACCACTCTGTTCCATGATATGATGCATAAAGAAATTTAGGTGTATGTGGATGATATGATTTGTAAGGCGAAGACTGAAGAAGATCATATTGAGTACTTATTGAAGTTGTTTCAACATTTGAGAAAGTTTAAGCTCTGTTTGAATCCTAATAAATGCACTTTTGGTGTCCATTCTGGAAAGTTATTAGGCTTTATTGTCATCCAGAAAGGAATTGAAGTTGATCCTTGTAAGGTTAAATTTATTCATAAAATGCATGCACCCAAAACAGAAAAACAAATAATAGGATTCTTGGGACGTTTGAATTATATCTCTCGATTTATATCTAATATGACTGCCACATTTACGTTGATCTTCAAGCTTCTCCGCAAAGATCAGGATTGTGTCTAGACAGAGGATTGTCAGAAAGCTTTTGATAGTATTAAAGATTATCTGCTTGAACCTCCAATTTTGTCTCCTCCCGTGGAAGGAAGACCTCTAATTATGTATTTGACTGTGCTTGAAGAATCTATGAGCTGTGTTCTGGGTCAACAAGATGAATCTGGTCAAAAAGAGTTTGCCATTTATTATTTAAGCAAGAAGTTCACCGATTATGAGTCTCGGTACTCCATGCTTGAAAAGACATGATGTGTTTTAGCTAGGGCTGCCAAGCACCTCCGCCAGTATATGTTGAGTCATACTACTTGGTTGATATCCAAAATGGATCCAATCAAGTATATTTTTGAAAAGCCTGCTTTAACTGGGAGGATTGCTCGTTGGCAAATGTTGTTGTCAGAATATGATATCGAGTACTGAACTCAAAAAGCGATAAAAGGAAGTGTTTTGGCTGATCATTTGGCACACCAACCAATTGATGATTATCAACCTATCAGGTTTGATTTTCCTTACGAGGATGTGATGTATCTGAAGGATAAAGATTGTGAGGAACCATTACCTGAGGAAGGGTCGGAACCTGGATCCTGATGCGGTTTGATGTTTGATGGAGATGTTAATGAGTATGGCAATGGTATTGGGGCAATAATTGTTACTCCTCATGATTCTCATATTCCTTTCACTGCACTGTTGATGTTCACTTGCACAAATAATGCGGCTGAGTATGAAGTATGTATTATGGGATTGGGAGAAGCTATTGATTTAAGAATTAAGATTTTTGATGTATACGGAGATTCAGCCCTGTTGATTAATCAGATTAAAGGGGAATGGGAGACACGTCAGCCTGATTTGATTCCTTATCGAGAATATGCAAGAAGGTTGTCAACTTTCTTCAATAAGGTTGAGTTTCACTATATACCCAGAGAAAAGAATCGAATGACAGATGCTCTAGCAACTTTATCCTCCACGATTGTGGTAAATCGGTGGAATGATGTGCCGAAAATCAATGTTATGCGTCTTGATAGACCAGCTCATGTGTTTGCGGTTGAAGAGGTCGTTGATGATAAACCTTGGTATTATGATATTAAATGCTTTCTTCAGAATCAAGAGTACCCACTTGGGGCATCGAAGAAAGAAAATAAGACTTTGAGAAGATTAGCCGGTAGTTTCTTCTTGAATGATGATGTGTTGTATAAGAGAAATTATGACATGGTCTTGCTCAGATGCGTGGATAGACACGAAGCAGACATGTTTAAGATTGAGCATCATAATTCTTCTCCTTACAGACCTAAGATGAATGGGGCTGTTGAATATGCTAATAAGAACATTAAGAAGATCATTCAGAAGATGGTTGTTACATACAAGGATTGGAATGAGATGCTCCATTTTGCTCTGCATGGGTATCGTACATCCGTCCGTACTTCAACAGGAGCAACCTCTTTCTCTCTTGTTTATGGTATGGAAGCGGTGCTCCGAATAGAAGTTGAAATCCCTTATATGAGATTTTTTATGGAAGCTAAATTATCTAAGGCTGAATGGTGTCAGAGTAGATACGATCAGTTGAATTTGATTGAAGAGAAAAGAATGACGGCCTTGTGTCATGGCCAGTTATATCAACAAAGAATGAAGAAAGCTTTTGATAAGAAGGTCCGGCCTCGTGTGTTCAGAGAAGGTGACCTCGTGATAAAAAAGATCTCGAATTTTACCAATGATTCTAGGGGTAAGTGGACTCCTAATTATGAAGGCCCATATGTTGTTAAGAGAGCCTTCTCTGGCGGTGCATTAATTCTTACAACTATGGATGGTGAAGAGTTCACTCATCCCGTGTATGTCGATACAGTCAAGAAATACTTCGCATAAAAAATAAAAGAACAACTCGCTAAGTTTAAAACCCGAAAGGGCGGCTTAGGCAAAAATGAGCGTCTCGGTGGGCTGAAAACCCAAAAGGGCGGTCCAGGAAAAAATTAGAGACAAAAACAAAAATAATCATCCCGGTAGATTGAAAACCCGAAAGGGTAATCTATACAAAAGTTAGGGATTATGGCAAGTAACTGCATCTGGCCAAGTCTTGATCATTTAAAGCAACATCGTCTATCAAAGATTATGCTTCAATAATCCACAGCTGAAGTTTTGAGCACAGTGGAATTCAAAGTTGTTAGGGAGAATAGTGGTCATTGTATTTCAATGTAATCCTTTCCATGTATTTACCATTTTTCAAACTTTGTAATGATCCATGGAGTTACGCCATTTACGGACTACCATTCTATTAATATAATTTGGGTCTTTGTCCTTTTATTTGAAATTCTTACTTTGTTTCTGTTTGCAAAATTTCATTTATTGTTGATGATGATTTATGAAACAAAATGTGAATAATTGATTTAAATTTTTGAAAATTGTAAAAAATATTTTATTTTGATTTATGAATACAAAAAGGAATGTCAACGGTTACTCCAAGAACGGTAAGATCGTGAAACGCAAAGCTTAGTTTTTTTCTCAGCAGGATTCGTTCTTACTCCTCTGGTAGAATTTATTGACAGCTCCCCGGTAGAATTTGTTGATACTTCCCTAGTAGAGTTTGTTGATATTTCCTCCGCAGAGTTTGTTCATATAACCAGTTATTGAGAAGATGACAGGTTTCCTCAGATTTTGTTATAATGTGTTGGACTTATAAGATCTGATGTTGTTTAGTTTTTCCCTAGCTAGGTCTTGATACAGATCTTCTCCAGCTGATTATTGTATGGTCAGGCAGTTGGGCAGTGTTGAAATCCACTTCTCCTTGGCGTTAGTCCCTACACAGAGATTCATCTTTTGCTATCCCCAATATAAGTCATATGAGGAATCCCCACTCAAAGCTTTTGTTGCTGCTTTGAATGTCCCTAAACAAAGAGCAATGTTATGTCCCTTTAAGAAGTTTTGACATAGTGGCCGCTTGTCGGGTTTTATTTTGTCTTGAGGATGTCTTTCTCTCCAGGTTGTTCTACCCAGAGATTTATACCCAGCGGAGGCAGTGCATTATTGTTTTGAATATTTCCAATCATAGAGCAGTGATGTTAACTTCTCATTTTCCCCGACAAGTCCAGGATGTACTTTTCTCTAGATTGTTTATTTCAAAGATTCCTCCTAATGAAGATTGTGCATCACTATTGCATCTATTCCCCAGTGAAGTCGCTGATGATATCTTTATTCAAGGAATATTGATGTATTAGTCACCTGTTGGGTTTTCTCTCATTTATGATGAGTATTGATCTAAAATCCCCCACAGTTTGACCTTTTGCTGTTTTCCTCAGCAAGTCCATGATGTTTTGCTTAGAATTGGTTAATCCTCAGAGAGTTCTCTTGTATCTCTAGCAGATCTTCCTTGTTTTCCCAGTGGATTTTGTGTAAATGTTTATATGTTTACAATCCCCAGCGGATCCATTATTTATTTTTTCTGCAGCAGATCTCCTCATCTTAAGTAGAGGTTCTTGTGAATTTTTAATTATCCCCAGGGAGAGTCAGAAAGATTTTGGTTGTTATGGGTTCCCAACAGCTTTCCTTCCATCCTCGAAGCAGAGTTCTTGATATTCTCCCCTTTTGTGGATCGTTGATGTTAGAAGATTGATATTTGGGTTTCTCCCCAAGGAGTGTCTTCTTTTCTCCAGCAAGATTTTAGTCTTGTAGTAGGATTTATTTTCCTTTGATGACTTTTGTTTATCTCTTACAGGATTTCTTCAGCTAAATCCCTAGCAGAGCTGCTAATGATATCTACATATTATTGAGATTAGCCGAGTATTTCAGTGGTGTCGTGATGTTCATTCCACCCTTTGTTTATCTTTATGTCTGTTTTATCAGCATATTCATATTCATATTCATTGCATGCACATTAATTTGTTGTGCATAACATATTGTTGTTGCATTATGTATTTTGCATCTGTGTTGGTGCTTCTTTGCTCTCTGGTGTTGTTATCCCCGCAGAGCGTGTGTGTCCTCTCTCCATTAGAGTGTCGAGCCGTAAGCAAAAAATGCCTATCTTTTTTAATTCCCCACTGAGTTCATGCCTCGTGGAAGATATTTGTTTTAGCCTTCCTCCCCAGTTCATTTATCTGGATGGAATTAATCCCCGGTTGAGATATTTCTTCCTCGGGATGAGTCTTTTTTTACCGTTTCTCTCTGGTTTATTCCTGGATTGAATTTTGGTCCCTTGCTCTGGCAATGGAAGCTTATCACCTTTGTCGTCCTGCTCATTTAGTTAGTAGTAGGTGATATTTCTCGAACCTTTTGAAATTACTACCTTTGTCGTCCTGCCCTTTGTTGGTAGTAGGTAATATTTCTCATATCCTTGGTTGATTACCTTGTTATAACCGGCACTTGGTTGATGGTTGGTAATCCCTCTTTTTGAGCTTATAACCTTTGTCGTCCTGTCCATTTAGTTGGTAGTAGGTGATATAGCTGGCTTATTACCTTTGTCGTCCTACCCTTTAGTTGGTAGTAGGTAATATAGTCGGGTTTGGTTACCTTGTTGTAGCTATCACTTTGTTGATGGTTGGTAATCTCTCCCTTGTTTGAGTTTATCACCTTTGTCGTCCTGCCCATTTAGTTGGTAGTAGGTGATATTTCTCGTACCCCTTTTGAGATTATTACCTATGTCTTCCTGCCCTTTGTTGGTAGTAGGTAATATTTCTCATATGATTTTGGTAGATTGCCTTGTTGTAGCTGCCACTTGGTTGGTAGTTGGAAATCTTTTCCTTTTGATCATGCTATTACCAGATGTCTGGTAGTAGATGATCTTTTCCCCAACAGAGATTTTTCCCTCCCTGTTGGTACGAGTTATCCCTCTTTTATTTCCGGTATTGGTAATTTTCCCTCAGTGGGATCTTACTCTTTATTCTTCCCCAGTGGAGATCGTTCATTCTTCTATTGGGATGTGCTTTCCCTCTTTTGTTTTCCCCTGAGAAGTCTTTTTTCTTTGCTCCCCGGATTTTTATTTGTCTCCTGTGGCATTTTCTCCCTACAAAAGTCTTGTGTCTGCATATCATTTGCACGATCATATCATTTTGTGGTCTCTTAGGGCCAAAAATTAGGTTATTGTTATACGTAAGTCTCTTCTATCTCGTCGAGACAAAGATGCCCATCATCGTATCTCTGGATAGAAGAAACTTAAATAGGGGCAGCTGTAATACCCTAATTTTTACCCTAAGATCCCACATACCATTTGCATTGCATACCATAAACAAGATCACAAGCTTTGGTTCTCTTGCCCTCCTCTGAAGGTTTGTTCTTAAGTGAGATCGCCAAGCACCCATGTTCTCTTGTTTGCTTGATGTTTATTTATGTTTATGTTTACTAACCATTAATTAAAATAAAAAAAATGTTTGTTTTTCCTTTACTAACTTTTTCAGGAAGAATTTAGATCAAGGATATCAAATACCAGTCCCTCAGCTCGAATGAATTTCATCTAAAGAAAATCAAAGTTGATCTGCAAATAATTCAAAATTCATCTGATCAAGAGTTTCCAAGATTTAATTGATTATTACTCAAGAGACTCCAAGGTTCATGTGTTTATTTCCATGTCTTCTTTGACAACCAAAAAGAATCGAGCTAGAGCCACAACAGCACATCAGAAGACAAATTTTCATAATTTTTCACTGTGGTAATCGATTACCAGAAATACGGTAACCGATTACTCAATACATTTTTTGTGAAAATATGCCAAATTCAAATTCTGGAGCATTTCTGGCACCAATTTTCAAATATTGCATCATGAGAATATTCTAGATCACCTCATTTTAATTCCCCTACCTCATCATAATTAATTCCCACCATACCCTTCATTAATCATCATTTGATTTTGATTTTACCTCCAAAATTCAAATTCCAAGCCTAATTTTTGTTCCAAACCACCAAAATTTCCAAGCCTAAATCCTATAAACAGAGGCCTCATTTCATTCATTCTACAAGATTTTGATAGCCAAATTCACCTTGTCAAATTTCTTCTTGACTCTCTCAATTTTCTCCAACTACCAAATTCACCAAAGCTCTTTCTTCCATTGAAAGTTAGTAAGTTCATCATTAGAACTTACTAATCTTTGAGCTAAACCTTCATCCATTCACTTTTTCACCATCAATTTTTGTAGATCAAGGCTTTGGAGTGTGGTTCTTGGATTTGATTTGAAGAATTTTCATATTTGAAGTGGTAAACTCTTGATCCATCATTGTTGTTCTTGATATATCCTTCACAATGTGATCTATTATTGATTCTTGTTGCTTGATCTTTAGATCTTGCAGTTTGTGTTCCATTGATGTTATTTGCTGTTGTCTTACTTGATTTTTTATGCACAATTGCATTCTTGATCATGAGGTGTTTGAAGAAATGATTGATCAAGGATTTTGCATTTTTCAAACTGATTTTCTGCCGTCTTAGCAGGTGTAATCGATTACCTTCCTGGTGGTAATCGATTACACCCTATTTCTGCGCCTGGATCTGCCTTTTTAGTAGTGGTAATCGATTACCAGCATTAGGATAATTGATTACCCAGTGTCCAGAGTATGTTTTTGGCTTGTTTTTGGGACTGTTTTGGTTCCTTTTCCTTTTCCTTCCTTTCCCTTTAGTTCTTTGCCTTGGATTACATCTTTGTGTGGTTCAATTAGGCATTTCTTCATCTATTTCTCATTTTCTTTGGATCAATGAAAGTCTTTGATATCATTGGAACTTATTTTAAGTTCTTGATGAAGATGAGATCGTTACTATTTTTCTTTTCGTGCGGTTTTGCTTTCGGAGAGTGATCTACATATCACTTCTCTAGCATGCATTAGCACTAACATCGTTATTGACCAACCACCCATAGTATGATCTTCCTCATAGATTGTGCTACGATTGCTTAACATAGCGCTACATGTGTTCGGTATCGGAAAATGATTATTCGTGGCCCAAACCTATGTTTGCAAGCCCAAGGATGGTTGGTTATTTGTCTTAGGTCCATTACTTATGAAACTTGTTGTTAGGAGGCTTTGATTTTATCAATCCTTTAATGAGTCTTCATTAACTTTGGACTAAGTTCATCATTAAACCATCGTTGATCATTTGTTCTAACAACTAATCACTAACAATATTATTGTACTATTTTTGTTTATGTTTCCATCTTGCTCCCTATCTCTCTTTACTTTTTATGCTTTATGTTATCATATCATATCATTCTATTTTTTTATGTTTCCGCTATTTTTCTTTTGTCCACTTGGACCATTTGTTTATGTTTATGCTCTTTTCCTTTTGTCCATTTGGACCAAAAAACACTAATAAGCACTTAAACCCCGAAAAAAATTGTTCTCATAATGTTGGACTATGGTTACTATCCTTTGCATTTGGACGTGGAACTTTGGACTTAGAATTAGGATCCTAACTTATGCTTGGAAGTTTGTGATGGAAAAACATGGATTTTGGGTACTTGAAGTTCTCCTTTGAAGACTTATTTTTATCAAGGCCTAATCTAAAGGAAAGAATGCTTATGCTATGGAGCTTGCTTGTGTGGTTAGACCGTTCTTATCCTGAGCTTTTACCTTTATGCAATAGGATAGTCCCTTCTTCTCCACCCCTTCTTTAATTTTCAAAATCTGCTCTCTTTTTCAAAACCTTCTTGTTTTCAAACTTAAAACCGCTTTCATAATAAAACCTTGACTTTGGTCAAGTGATTTTCAAACTTTGTTTTCTTTAATAAATGTCAATCAATGTTAATCATACTTTGACCATTTCAAAAGACATAAAAAAATACAAAACTCATTCAAACTTTTTTGTGCTTTTGTGCACTTTTTCTTTTAAACTTTTCAAAAAGATTAGACATGAGTCATCTTCTTTGATGAGATGTAAAACTCCTAACCATAGTATTTTGTGTAAAGTATGGTCATTTTCCACTATGATGTTGAAGTGATTAGTCTTGTTGATTGTTATCCAAGCAAATCCTCCATCTTAAAGTGATGTAAATGCCTCTTTCACATACTTTTGGGTAATTTGTTGAGTATTCTCTCTTGAGAATGACGGATTGTCTTTTCAAGATAAAACGAATCATAACTAATAATTTTTGTTATTTGTACCATGAACTATGAGGTTTTGATCCTATATTGAACTTTGTGGGTACGTAGGCATGAGGCGATAAGCCTCGCCAAACACAAAAAAATATTAAAAAATATTTCTCTTCTCATCTCCCCTATCTTATTTCAAACAAACCTTTTCAATTCAAAAAGCGTAGATATTTCAAAGGGTTTCTATAGAGTACTATAGATGTTTTGGGTGCTAACACCTTTCCATCGCGTAACCAACCCCTTACCCATTCTCTGTATGTTCTTGTTTTAAAACTCTTTAGGTTTTGTTCGCTTTTTTCCTTTCCTTTTGGATAAAATAAAAGTGTGGTGGCGACTCTTGCTTTTTGAGTTAAGTTAATCAATAGCTTACACTCACAATTTTTACCTCTACATTACTCAAGAAGAGAACTAGTAGTAACATTCTCGTCGTGTGAAGCAGAGTACATAGCTGCTTCCCTATGTGCATGTTAAAAAACATGGATGGTGAATTTGGTCGAAGAAATTATAGGGAAGAGTCATGGAACAATTACCATGAAGATCAACATCATGTCTGCTATCAATCTGGCAAAGAATCTGATACCGCATGGACGAAGAAAACACATCGAAATGATGTTCAATTATCTTCGAGAGCAAATGGCAAAAGCAAAGTTGAACTTGGAACACTGGAGAACTAAGAATCATATTGCAAACATCATGACAAATGAAATGCAGGTCAAAGTGTTCAAGAAATTAAGATCTATGTTGAATGTAGATAATTTAGACACAATGAATTAGGTGGAGTGTTGAGAATAATTCTCTGTGTCGAAACATGTAGCTCGACAGAAGCAGGGAGTTGTCGAATTGTTGAAGTGTATCTCGACATAGTTTTGACTTAGCTTTATTTGTTTGTTTTAGCTGAGTTAGTTATGTTAGTTGAAGATTTCTTAGTGTGCAAGTAATCTCAGCCTATAAATAGGGAGTAACTTTATTTTTATAAAGCGTTGAAAAATAATGCAGTTGCATAGAGAAAATTTGAAGAAAAAAAATCAGTTTGAAAGCAGAGTGAAACTTTGTAGAATTATTCTTCTTATTTCCCTTTTCTCTCAAACCCCGGTTTCCCTTTCTTTCCCAATTCACTTTTCTCTTTTTTTTTCTTTCAATAATCGTTGTGCAGCGCAATTATCTTGCAACCAAAGTTGGTTGATTCACTCAAGTGTGAAGAAAAAGAGACGAAATTGATAGGTGTGATTGATTCTTGTTCATTAAGATTGATTCAAAATTTTCCATAGATTTAATATAATACCAACAATACACACTAACTAGCTAACGTTTGTGCTCATTTATTACAACTTAATGCTATTAACTCCTTCCAATTTCCCGTTGCTTAATTCTTTAATTTCCGACATAAACAAGGCTAAAGTATGATATTCCTCAATTTGAAATTTTAATCGACTTTTTATAAATGGGTTCTGCTATTCAGTGCCCTTAGAACACAGTTTAACAAGCATTAATTTAGCTATGGCCACACCCATTTAACTTTGAAAGAAGTAATTGTCAAGTTTGACAATTAAAATATCAAAGATTCACATTGCTGCCGTATTTAAAGCTAATTACTCTTATCATTTGCTAGCACATGCTCACGTGCCAATGTTGTCGTTTCGATTTTTTTTTTCTTTTAGTTACAAGTCGTTTAGGATTATTATGAAGAAAATTATAGTGTATAATAACCAATAAAAATACTGAAGACTATTTTCCTTAAAAGTTGGAAACAAAAGTTAAACTACAAATTAAAACACACATATATGCCCTGTTTGGTAAAAGTAGCTGGTAGCTGGTAGCTGGTAGTTGATAGCCGGTAGCTGATAGTTAGTAGCTGATAGCTTATAGCTGATGGCTGGTAGCTGATAAGTTAATTTGAGTGTTTGATAAATTAGCTGTTACACTAGCTGATAATTACAAAATGACTTAAAAGAACATTTTTAATTAAGAAATTAGTGATTTCATTATCTTATTAATCTACCAGCTATTAGTTATATCAATCTAAAATAATAACAAAAATAAGTATATTGTCTAATATTTTACAATAAAACTGTAATAATATTATGATTTTTCTTCATCTTTGTTGATTTAATTTATTCTCCTCCTGTGTTTCACTAACTTGAGAATTATCAACACTATTTCTAAATTAATTATATAATTTATATTTAATAAATAAAAATAATGTCTAATAAATTAGAAAAAAATGATAAAAATCTTCTATAACATTCTTCAAAATCTCCCTAAATTCAATCTTTTAACATTAATTTTTTAATAATAAATATTTTATATATATATATATATATATATATATATATATATATATATATATATATATATATATATATATATATATATATATATATATATATATATATATATATATATATATATATATATATATATATTTATATATTGTTAAAATAATAAGGGTATAATTAGAATAAAGAGTCATAAGCTAAAAGCTACTTCAAATAGCTTTTGAAAAAAAAAAGCTAAAAACTAGTTAAAAAGCTATAAGCTAAAAACCAAAATAATAGTACTAACAAAACTAGCAATACCATACACAAACACAAACACAAATAATCAAATATTAAATTAATCCCTAAAAAAAAACTTAAACAAAATAAGACTAAATCTTCTTCCAGCTTATGTATCAACTTTCATCTTTAAATTCTTAGACACACTATTCCACGATATGAAGCTTGTTCCTGTTTAAAAATATAAAAACACAAATTAATTTTAATTAGTAACAAGTATAAAAAATTTGAAAAATAAATAACTCTTTGAATAAAAAATATGCACCTAAACTTTTGAAAGAAGAATCAGATTTAAATTTGCATCTTCACAAGCTTTCTTCTTCTTGTTGTTGTTCTTCTTTTTCTCTTTTAAAAGACATGTAGCAATGTTATGGCCTAGACCTTTGCACAATCCACAAGTGTTCATGTTATGTGATAACTCTTTGCCACCTTTAAGACGTATTCGTTTGGGACGACCTTTTTGTTTAGACTTTGGAGGACAATGAACTTCATTGTTGCAATCTATTACTCCTTCCTCAATGACAACATTAACTTGAGGCTTTATTTCATCGTAGTTGAGTGGTGTTTGAAGCCGCCACCGCGATGACAAGTAGTTAGAAGGAATTTCATTGAAATCTTTGTGAAGAAAAATACTGAGAATATGACGACATACTATCTCCCAAAATTCAAAGGTCTTGCAACTAAATGTAACTATTTTACCATCCCAAAAGACTACATGTTTTCTACTATAACATCTTTATAATACCGCAACACAAACATATTATCATTTTCATGATGAATTGAATATTGAATGGACCTTTCAAATTCCTCTTGAAACTTCTGAAAAGTAAAACGTGTGAGAACACTATGAGCATGCTCTTGTAAGGGTGACGTCAACTTCATAGTCGATCTCTTGCACTTTCCAAACATTATATCATGCTCTTCTTTTTACTTAATATCATCAATTGCAATATCAACCTGAAATTAATTTAAATTAGTTAATACATAAGATTAGAAACAATAAGAACTAATGCATTGAAAATATTAATACATCATACCTGTTTTGCAATGCCAGTTAAACTTGTGTGAGAATTGATGAATCTTTTGATAAATGCATTGATACTCTATGATCATCCGGTGGTTGTCATCCCGCCAAAGAAATAGTCACGAAGATAAGCGAGTGCCCAATAATTCCTGATTTCATACAATCCTTTCACATGTTTATTTGGCTGCAAGTTATACTTAGCAACAACTTCCGGCCATTGATGCTCAAACTCTTCACGTGTCTCCAACTTATACAACTCATAAAAATCAGAACATCATTTTGCATATTTGTCTTGAAGTATAGCATTAAACCAAGAACTAAACTTAAAAGTGATGTGCCATATGCAGAAACTATGTTTTGTTGATGGCAATTCTTTTGAGATTGCTTCTTTCATCCATAGATCTTGATCAATCAATATAGTTTTTGGTGGCTTCTTCATCAAAGATATAAATGTCTAAAAAAATCATAATTAGAAGCATTTAGATTTTTTTATTAAATGAAAAGCATCAACTATATAAAGAAAAAATGTAAGTATATAAATTACATTCATTAACCAACAAAATGCAAATGTTGATTCGTTTCGTAAGAGTGCACATCCGAAAAGTACAATCTTTCCATGACCATTCATACCCACAAATATACCAAATGAAATTTCATATAAATTGACCTTGTATGTAGTATCAAATATAACATCATCATATTTTTGGTACCAATCAAAACAAGAAGCAGGAGACCAAAAAATATGTTGTAACCTTCTTTCTTCATCAAGAGTATAAGCATACTGAAATTTAGAACAACTCTTTTTTGTATCCTCACAATACTTCAGAAGGTTCATAACATCACTTTTTTCAATTTTTTTATTAGCTTTAAAAAATAAATTGTGAATGCCCTTCTCCATAAATGGAAGATAACCATGTTTCACATTTTTCTCTAGCTCCATGACACACATTATTTGTCTAACTGAAAGTCATCCTTCTTTTAATAAGAAAATGCGTTCATAGTCATCTTCTAAGATAGTTCGATAAGGCGGTAAAAAAAGCACATCTGATTGGGTTGGCAAATCTTGGTTATATTCAACAACAAACTTTGTAACTCACCATTCACTTGGAAATATATCATGAGACTTTTGTAATAAAATTCGGAAATGAGCTTTACATTCACACTTTGATGTTTCTCTTTTTCTCTGTTCTTTTGATGGTTCTATGATTTTTTTAGGGGACTTTACCTTCACGATGGTAAAAAAATTACGTCTGCTAATAATTTCAATTTGTTTGATGAATCTGCCCTTTTTAATTGAGAATCCGTGTTGATATGTATATCTCTTGTAAAAGACAAATACTTCTTCTTCACTAAAAAAAATTTGACCAACAAAAGGAAGAGTATTTGTTTCATTACTCGCTCCATCATTATCAACTTCTTCTAAAAACTCATTGATCTCAACATTTTGACTAGAAGGTACAAGATTTTCTTTGTCAATACTACTAATAATACCATCTTCTAACACGTCTTTCGGCACAATATTACAATCAAAATGTTCAATAATTGTTTTTGAATAATCATTCTCCACAGAAAAATCTTCCACTGGACATTTATTCAAATCAAAATTTCTTATATTGTTACTCATGTCTATAGAAGTACTAATATCCATTATACTATTATCATTTACAAATATATCAAAACAATAATTATATCACTATATACACAATAACACTTCATCATACAAATAACTTATTTATATCACTGTCTACAAATAATAAATTTATATCATACAAATAATTATATCACTATATACAGATACAAATGTATTTAAACCGAAAGTTTGAAAAAGAAAAAAAACAATATTTATATCACTATAAACACTATATCATACATAAAAAATAATTAAATTAAAGTTTAAGAATATTGCCTTTGTGTTGAATTGAAGCATTTAAATTTTCATTTTCATTAACATTCTATTGGAAATTTATGAGTAAAGAGAACCAACAAAAATCCCACTGGTCTTTTGTGTACATTATATTAGAGCTGAAAATGAGCCGAGTCGAGTCGAACTCGCTTTAGCTCGGCTCGACTCATTAAGAATTTGTTCAGCTCAAATCTCGGTTCGAGTTCGACACGAACTTTTTTTTAAGCTCAAACTCGACTCGTTAAAAGTTCACGAACTATTCGGTTCATCTCGTTAGGTTCAACTCACTTGCTTCACGGACTTAAAAGTCATTTTTTAATGTCTATTTTATTTTTAAATATTTGACATTTTAAATTAATATTTTTTTAAAAAGAAAATTTTAAAATAAAATAAAAGTTATGAGTATGTAATTTAACTTTATTTCAAAAATCTACTAATTCAAAAACTACACAACTTTCCAGAGACATATTTGAAACTCTTGATCGTACCTGATCAGAATTGGATCGGTGGCCAACACGTCGTCTGGGCTTCAGCTCTGGTGCGGTTGAAAGACGGCCAAGGGGGGGGGGGGTGTACCTGCAAGGTACTCCGACGCTCAAGTAAGATATCGGTCAGAAAAGGCAAGTACGGTTTTTAGAGTAAGAAAGTGTGTAACCTGACCCTCTCAAGTGAGAGGGTATTTATAGAGAGCCCCCGGCGCGGGGCCAACGGTCACTAGCACTTGGCTGGATTGCCAGGACCAATCCAAGTAACTGCCAGGGCTTACGTGGCGTAGTGAAGACCAGCACGTGGTCTTCGCCCTGGGGTAACCGTTCCTAGATCTCTGGAATTAGGGCAGACCGATTCCATCGGGAGTGGGTGGTTACATGAGAACGTGTCCTCGCGGGTGTAGCGAGCGATTTTGGACGCGGTTCTTAAGCGCTGGTCGCTCTCTGCGGTTGAGCTTAAAACTACAGGTCGATTCATTTTTTATCCTATTGTGAGCTGAATAAGGAAGGGAAATAGATGTCTCCAATTAACCCTGCTTTGCATACTGAGTTTAAACAGCGGTCTGTTAAGTTACGGATGCTATCAATGTGGGGGGGCCTTTGTACTGGTTATTTGTATTTTCGCCAATACGGTTTTCTTTCTTTTTATCTTGGCAGAAGGTTTCTGACGGGGAACAAGGATTAGGATGTTAGGACTGATGCTTTTGAATTACTGCTTTTGATTGATGGAGATATGGGATTTTGGGTTTTTGTTTAGTGTGCTCGCTAAGATCTTTCTTTCAATCTTATGCCTACGTATTCCCGTTTACCGAAACAGGGAAATCAGAGCGTTCGTAGTTCCTCCTATTCTATGGGAGGAAATTGGTTTTTGGTGTCTTATTCAAAGCCCAATACGTGAAGCGAAAGGTGATTTGTATCTTGTTCAAAGCCCAAGATGTGAAGCTGAAAAGTCTATTTGTGTCTTGTTCAAAGCCCAAGACGTGAAGCTGAAGGACCTCGACTTTAGAGAGAATTTGTCATCTCTAAAGAAGGGTTTGTCTGTCACAACTGTTGGGTGACTGGTTATAAAGGAGGATTACTTTAACCGGGATACGCGAATCCTAGCAATGCCATAATTTCCTTTATAGGGGGTTTTAACCTGAAGGAGAAGACTTTAACTCAGTGTAGAGTAATGCTATCTTTCCTTAGGAATTTCTTATGCTAAAAGAGGGACAATGGTGTGGATATAGATGATCCAGAGGCTTGCCGCTTACAGCGATTAGATGAAGGGGAAGGAGTTGTTGATGTTTGTATACTGTGAACGAGGCACAGCTTTGATGCTAAAAGGTTAATTGGATTAACCAGTGGTTTTCTTATACAAAGCCTAAGAGGAGGCTAATATGTGTCTCGTACAAAGCCCGAGAGAGAGGCTAAAAGGTTTTTGACTCAATGATGGAATCTTTTGGTATCTCGTACGAAGCCCGAGATGGAGGCTAAAATTTGTTTGGCTCAATAAGAACCTTTTTGTATCTTGTATAAAGCCCGAGATGGAGGCGAAAGGGTGATTGACTCAACGAGGGAGTCTCTTATGTGTCTCGTACAAAGCCCGAGAGAGAGGCTAAACGTTGTTTGACTCCACTGAGGAGAATCATTGTACAAAGCCCAAGAGGAGGCTAACTTCATTGGAGAAGGATTATTATACAAAGCCTAAGAGGAGGTTGTGGTGACTGTTTCAGTTGAGTGACAGATCCAATATACTGATTTTGAAAGAGAAAATCAGTTCTTATATGAGCAACACTGTACTCAGGGATTTGATTTGAGGATCAAGGATATTTCCTTCTCTTTGAGGAAACGGGAAATCCAAAGGGTATTGAGACTGTCCGAGTCTACGGGTTTCATTCCTATTTAACGAAGGGGTCACTTGAGAATGTCTTTGAGACTCAAGGAGATTAGACTGTCCAAGTCTAGAGTTTTATCTTTTGTACTATGCTTTGAGAAACAGTAGTAGACTCTTTGAAAGGACTGTTCTATGAGGATGACTAGGTTTTATTCCTATACCTCTAGGAGGTCGTCGAGACAATTTGTACGAAGCCCAAGAGGAGGCTGGAAACTTTTAAGAAGCCGACGGGTCCTTGTACGAAGCTCAAGAGGAGGCTATCATTCCCGGAGGAAGAGATCATTATACGAAGCCTAAGAGGAGGCTGTGAATACTTCTAAGAAGCCGTAGGGTCCTTGTACTAAGCCCAAGAGGAGGCGGGGTTGCTTTTAGGAAGCCGGTGGGTCCTTGTACGATGCCCAAGAGGAGGCCGATGCTTTTAAGAAGCCCGTGGGTCCCCAAACCCCGAGAAATTCAAGGCAAGCTATTCACAAGGAATAGATCAAGTCAGGAAAGTTCGAGAATTTGGAAGAAACTCAAAGATTCCATTCACGGAGAATACATTCATCTTGGGGAGTAGAGCTTCTTGACAATTCCTAATGAGGACAGCCGAAGAAAAGACTGTATCTGGTGATCCTATTGGGGATCTAGTTGTCTATTTCTACGAATAAACGAAACGGCGTCACCTAGTTCTAGATGTAGTTGCCGGGGAAACTCTAATATCTATACTATTATTACACAATTGATATGAGTTTATGAAAGAAGACTTACAGTGAAACAGCCCCACAATACAGTTATATATATATATGAGTTTGTGAAAGGAGACTTATAGTGAAACAGCCCCACAATACAGTTATATACATATGAAAGCGGTAAATGAAAGCGGGTAAACACTTACTCGGTTGTAGAGCTTCCATGCTGTTTGGTTAGTTGTTCAACAAAGAAAGATTGAAAACAACAGTATATTTAAAATCAAAGGAGGAAGTGCTTTGAAATAAAAAGATTTGGGCCTTACAGCTCAAGGAGAGGCCCAGGGTTTTATCAGTGAGCGCACTGTTGAATTTGTACATAGGGACTTATACAAGTGACTGAGGCCCAAAATGGTTTTCTGTACAAAGGGATGGGTCTTACACTCTCTCAAGAGGCCCAAAAAGTTTTTAAGAAAGGAAATGGGTCTTACTACTCGAGGGTAGGCCCAGATGATTTTTCCGTTTGAAATGGCGATCGCGCCGAGGTTTTCTTTTAACGCAGAGGGACTTATACAATAAGTGAGGCCCAAATGATTTTGGTTAAAAGGTGATTGGGTCTTACACTCTAATAGAGGCCCAAAAGTTTTGAATGGGTCTTATAGCTCGAGGAGAGGCCCAAGTTATTTTTCAAAAGGCGATAATTGCGCCGTTTGTTTTTTACGGTATCGGGACTTATACAATACACTGAGGCCCAAAAAGTTTTGGTCAAGAAAGGATTGGGTCTTACACTCTATTAGAGGCCCAAAATGTTTTAAGAAAAAGAAATGGGTCTTACTACTCGAGGGTAGGCCCAAGTTTATTTTTAAAAAAGGCGACGATCGCGCCGTTTATTTGAAAATGTACAGGGGGACTTATACAACGAATGAGGCCCAAAAAGGTTTTCTGTACAAGGGTGTTGGGTCTTACACTCTAATAGAGGCCCAAAGTGTTTGAAAAAGTTTGATGAGGGTTGAATTAATCAAAAACCCTAATTTCATTTTTTAAAGAGCATTTTTCAAAGAAAAATCAAGTAAAAAAATGATAAAAATATCAAATAAAATCATTAATCATGTTATAAACAGTGATTAAGGTTTATGAAAAAGTATTTTATCCACATGAATATTTAAAATCATTTTGGTTTTAAAAATCAAGAAAAAGAAATCATTTTAAAAGCATTTAAAACAATTTAAAACAATATTTTTGAATATATTAAAAATATATCAAATAATAATATTTTTTGTGATTTTTTGGTGGATTAAAATATTATGGAGTATGAATAACAAGTGTGTAAAACAGATTTGGAAAATGATAATTTTTGCTATGTGAAAAAATTGGTTGAGTTTTGAAGATAAACTAAGAAAAAAAATGTGATGTCACAACATCACTCATGAGTTTTCAACATCTTTTTTATCAAACTTCCAACACCCATAACTTTCTCAAATCTCAATGGTTTGAGACAAAATTTATATGCATCTGGCCCAGAATTTCACAAGGAATCCAATGGTGGTGGTAGTTTTTTCAGATCACACTCCCTCCTCAAAACCCGATAATGGTTTTGAAAAGGACCTATAATTGCATTTTCTGTGCTACACTTTGATACAGGCATGAATTACATGGTGAATTAGCCCAAATACAACATATACAACATGTATGAGATGTGTATAATCAGTGGACTTCAAACTAATGCATGATTTCAAGGATTCCAAGTTGTGATGCTTACCTCTTTTTGAGCTTTTTGGAGTTTTTGTGCAATCTGTCAAGCCTCTTGTTCCAGAAATGATTTGATGCCTTAGACACACTCAAATGATCCCTTAGAAGCTTTTAGGATGATTGGAATCAACTGGTACCTGCAAAAACACAAACTGTCCCTTTCTTGCAAAAGGGGTTAAAAGTGACCAAAATAGCAACTCCCTCAAATAGTGTTCCAGATGTTGGGAACCATTTGGGACAGTTCAAAGATGATATTTGGAGTGTGTTTGAGGTTTTATCTGGTTTGGAAAGTGACTGAATCAAGACATGGCTTGAAAAATGCAAAAAAGTGCCATTTTGAGGTTTTGAGAAGTGGCTTTGTGATTTTGTGATTACAGGTCACTTGTGATAGTTTGCACAGCTTACATATGATATATATGAGGTGTGTGTGTGATTAGTTTGAGTGGAATTGCTTTCTAACTCAAAAACTCAGAATTACTTGCTTTGGAAGGCAAATTTGAGGTGAAAGAAGAGATTTTGAGGAAAGCATCTGTTTGATGGCTTTGGTGTACTCAAACTGAACACAAATGAGCTCTATTTATAGTAGAGCAAGTTTGTTTTCGTAGCAACAGTGAATGGTGGCTGCAGCAGAGGTTTGGCCAATGTTATCCAATAAAAATCAAAGTCTCCTCTAGCCATTGACTAGAGGTTAGGGCACAGAGCTTTGGTTCCCTACTTGTTGGAGGAATGTTGACTGAATTCAGTTGCAAATGTGTCAGTCCATGCCACCTCTAAGCATCTATTAAATGCTCCAATCCAAAATTGGAGTCTTGTCCCTCTTTTAGGGATTTTTAGGAATAGCATGCTACTTCTTGTTCCAAGGACTTTGGAGGCTTGGCTCAGTGATTGTCCCCTTTAGATTTGATCCTCAGAGGTGTCCAAAGTGATGACAAGGCTTGGAAATTCGTGTGGCACAAGAAATGTGCAAATCTGCCCCATGAAAAATTCAGTTGCAGCAAGCCCTATTGTAAAATTCATAACTCCCTGCTCGAGTATGCCACATGGACGTTCTAGGACTTTCTGGAAAGCTTAGATGACGTACTTTAACTTTGATGTTCGACTTTGGTCTTGGTTCAGCTTGCAAAGTCATAAAAAATGGTCTTGAACTGGTGTAGTCAAATCTGTCCTAAAAGTTGTCATGAAAATTCTGCTTTATCAATGCTTTTTGCGAAAATCATATCTCCCTGCTCGAGTATGCTACAAGGACGTTCTACACCTTTCTGGAAAGCTGAGACAACGTACTTCAACTTTGATGTTCAAGGTTTAGCTTGAATAAACTTGGATCATGGAGAAAAACATCCTTGAAGTTGGGACATTCTTGCTGGAAAAATATTAATGATGTCCCATGAAATGTTGAAACATTTGACAACTTTGATCATTAATAATTCCAAACTTTAATCACTTGTATATTTTAATCCACTATGATATTTTGAATTGAAGTGAATTGCATCTTTGATGCTTGTCTTGCATGGTGACAAATCTTGAAAATTGGGTGGCACAAGAAAAGTGCACAAAATCTGTCCTAAAAAATCAGCTCGAGCAAGGCCTGTTGTGAGGTTCATAACTCCTTGCTCAAGTTGAATTAATGGGAGTTCTAATACATTTTGGAAAGCCCTAATGACATACTTTAACTTTGATGTTTGACTTTGGTCTTGGTTCAGCTTGCAAAGTCATCAAAAATGGTCTTGAACTTGTGTAGTCAAATCTGTCCCAAAAGCTGTCATGAAAATTCTGCTTTATCACTGCTTCTTGCGAAAATCATATCTCCCTGCTCGAGTATGCTACAAGGACGTTCTACACCTTTCTGGAAAGCTGAGACAACGTACTTCAACTTTCATGTTTGACTCTAGACCTGGTTCAACTTGGATCATGGAGAAAAACGTCCTTAAAGTTGGGGCATTCTTGCTGAAAAAATATTAATGATGTCCCTATGCAATGTCAGAACATTGGACATGAAGAATTCCCAACTTTGATCGCTTATATCTTTCAATCCTTATGATATTTTGAGTTGATTCCCTCTACAATGTTGAAGTATCAAATACCCTCTTTAAAAGTAGCTCTTACTCAAAATCAATGGATGCTTGGATCAATAGTTACAACCTTGAAAAGTTGTGCACTTGAACATGATTTTAACTTAGAAAAAATTTCTAAGTTTCTTACAATTTGATCAATTTTGCAATTTTACGTGATTTCTTGATTTAAATTTGATCAAATTAAATCATCCATCATATTTTCTTGACTAATTGCTTGTGAAGGTCAAAGTTGACCAAAAGTCAAACTTTGACTTTTTGCGTCAGTTGACTTTCTGCGTCAGTTGACTTTGTAGTAGATGAACTTGAGGCTTGATCCACCTGGAATTTTGCAATCTTGTGCCTAATTCTTGATGTGGGAGTCCTCTTGATCCTTTGTGGATGTTTAAGAGGTTAGACAAGTTGAAGATCATGTCATTCCTTGATTGATCATTTGTCTAAAGGCTCTGAGAGGGCTTAAAACCCTAATTTTGATTGTAGTGAATGCTCAACAATTCCTTGAGGAGATTGATGAGGCATAAAGGTACATCCATATTGTGATGATGATTTGCACAATGATGGGAATCTTAGTGGTCAAAATTTGGGGTATGACAGATGCCCCTATTTAATCTTCTTGGACCCGAAGGTGTGAATGACAAAGGTATTCGGGCATTCGGGGTGCAAGAGGATTAAATATCGGAATACCCGAAATTTTGATGGCTATGAATGGCAGCTTGCACATTCATCTTCTTTTGCTAAGCAATGATGCTTAGAAAAGGTAAACTTCACCTCGATCCTGGTCTTCAGCCAAGGAGCTGGTCTCAGTTTTCTTTTGAGATGAACTTCCCCTCGATCCTGGTTTCCTACCAAGGAACTGGTCTTAGTTTCTGATTTAAACTTCCCCTCGATCCTGGTTTCCTACCAAGGAACTGGTCTTAGTTTCTCTTGTAAACTTCCCCTCGATCCTGGTTTCCTACCAAGGAACTGGTCTTAGTTGCTGAAATAAACTTCCCCTCGATCCTGGTTTCCTACCAAGGAACTGGTCTTAGTTTCTGAAATAAACTTCCCCTCGATCCTGGTTTCCTACCAAGGAACTGGTCTCAGTTTCTTTTGTCAATAAACTTTCTTGACAAGGAACGCTATTTGTAGCGGTTTTCCTTCAAACTTCTCGCCGAAATTTCCTGGGGAGATGCCATTTGAGAGGAAAAAGTTTCGATGTCAGACTTGTTGGGGAACCCAGTCGTCTGTGTTGTAGAGGTGTACAAACTTCTCTGTTTGGAGACGCCATTTGTCGACTCTATCTGGGGAAAACGAGTCTTTTGAGAGACTGCTTCTGCTTGGGGTCTTACATCATACTTTTTGCGGGATCTTTCCGGAGAAATGCCATGTGATGGGGACTAATTTTGAGATGCCGATGACCTTTTCATCAGCGATTTTTTTTCGGAGCGAAACTGACGTGCTGCCGAATCTCTGATTACGAGGATTTCTCTGTAGATTTTCCTTAATCCGGGAAATCAGGGGTATCATCTTCAATGGCGAAGAGTGATGTTTGTTGAACGTTCCTCTGGTTTTTCAGAGGTTCAAGTTATCAAAGTGGTCAAGGGCCAACTTCGATCTAAAGATACACTGGTGGCGAGATTGTTCAGACACAACGTTTCCTGACGAGGAAAGAACTGACAACTCGATTGAGAGAACTCTTATCACTAAGGGACAAGACCGGCTAGAGTGATAGCGATGCACTATGAAATGTGAATGCAAATCAATAATGCATGATGTAGTATGTATATGCGGACAAAACTGACGCGACATACAAACTAAAAGATGAACATGACTGGATACTAGGCCATCGCGGGGCGTGGAAGAAATATCGCTGGTTCAAGATAGCAATTCTGCCTTGCTTAAGAGAGATAGTCCCTGTTGGGAACCATGCTGGTCGGGCTTAGGAGATGAGAACTCGGCCGAAGATGTCAGATGGATTAGTCGCATCTGACACTATTGACCCTTCAATCAGGCGCACTGGTGTAGAAGGAGTACTTTGATTTTGCACTTTAAAGTTCGCTTACTTCTGGAGAAGCGATCGAGATTCTTCTGATGTTCAACAGTCAAAAGAAATTGCCGACTTTATTTTAAAAGCAGATAAAGTTTTAACAAGTAAATTCATTTTGTTTTATTTCAAGAATCGTTAATCATATTAAAATGTCGTTCTGTAAAGCTAAAACAAATAATAATTACAAACAAAAGCACAAAGGCTCAAATTTTATTGATAGGATGGAGATCAGCCAAACGCGTGATTCCAAAGAGTATATACAAAGTTAGAAAATGGTAATTTACAGGGAAAAGGGTTACGTTGAAACATAACGACCACTATCCTTCTACCAACTTTGAATTCGGGATATCCTGAGCTTCTGTCGAAGATGACCTTGACTGGAGTTTTCCTCCGATGGACGATGTAACTACTGCTGAGGGACTTGCCTCTGTTGAACATAGTTACTTGCCATTATCCCTAATTTTTGCCTAGATTATACTGTGATGTTTCCAATCCACCGGGATGATTTTTTTTTCACGTTTCTAACTTTTGCCTGGACCGCCCTTTCGGGTTTTCAATCCACCGAGACGTTTTTTTTTTTTTTTTTTTTAGTTTAGGCGAAGTATTTCTTGACTACATCAACATTCGTGGGGTAGGAAAATTCCTCTCCGTCCATGGTTGCAAGTCTCAAGGCACCGCCTGAGAAAGCTTTCGTGACCACGTAGGGGCCATCATAATTCGGAGTCCACTTGCCTCGCGAATCAGTGAGAAATGATTGTATCTTCTTGAGTAGCTTGAAGATTGGCGCGCATGTCGCGGTCATAAGGAATATAAATCTGGAGATGTAGTTCAAACGTCCCAGGAATCCTCTGACTTGTTTTTCAGTTTTCGGAGAAGGCATTTCTTGAATGGCCTTGACCTTGTCAGGATCAACCTCAATCCCTTTCTGGCTGACGATGAACCCTAGAAGTTTCCCTGAACGGACACCGAAGGTGCACTTGTTGGGATTCAAGCAGAGCTTGAATTTTCTTAAACGTTCAAACAATTTTGATAGATGTTCAACGTGCTTACTCTCTGTTTTTGATTTTGCAATCATATCATCGACATATACCTCGATTTCCTTATGTATCATGTCATGAAACAGAGTAGTCATGGCCCTTTGATAGGTTGCCCCGGCGTTCTTCAAACCGAACGGCATTACCTTGTAACAAAAGGTACCCCATGGGGTAATGAACGAAGTTTTCTCCATGTCTTTCGGCGCCATTTTGATCTGGTTATAGCCCGAGATTCCATCCATGAAGGAGAATACTATGAACTTTGCTGTGCTGTCAACCAACATGTCAATGTGTGGTAAAGGAAAGTCGTCCTTTGGACTTGCCTTGTTTAGATCCCTGTAATCAACACGCATTCTGACATTTCCGTCCTTTTTGGGAATGGGTACGACATTGGCTAACCATTGAGGATATTCAGATGTAGCGAGGAAACCCGCGTCCATCTGTTTCTGTACCTCCTCTTTGATTTTGATGGCCATGTCCGGGTGAGTGCGTCTCAACCTTTGCTTTGCGGGCAGAAATTCCGATCTTAACGGTAAGTGATGTTCCACGATGCTGGTATCCAACCCTGGCATATCCTGATAGGACCAAGCGAATACATCGGGAAATTCTTCGAGAAGCTTTATCAAACCCTCTCTGGCAGTTGGACCGAGCAGCACCCCAATCCTGATTTCTTTTCTCTCTTGCTCTGAACCCAAGTTTACCGTTTCCAACAGCTCTTTATGACGTTCAATGGACCTTTCCTCTTGTCTGAGTAGTCGGGAGATCTCTTTTGGAATTTCGTTGTCATTTTCTTCTTCAGCCTCGAATACCGGGAACTCAAAGTTGGGAGAAGGCATTGGATCGTATGTTTCAACTGGTTTTAAAACAAGCAATCTGCATGACGTGATGATTCGTGTTTAGAAGAGATAGAGAAAATGCAAGAGTGTGCAGTGTATTTGTTTTACTGCTTGTTTTTATTTTTGAATTGTTTTTTAGGATTACCATTTTCTGAAAAAGCAAAAAGAGAAAACAACAAATAATGCGGAAATTACAGAACGACGTTATTTTATTAATGAACAAGTCGATTCTTGAAACTACAGCCCTATAAAACAAAACTCTATTGCTTCGGGCAAAGCGAAGAGGGAAATTTACAGAAAGCGAGCCCTATCAAAACATCTGTTTCACCTGGGCAGGGTGAAAGGTTAAAGATGGCAATTACTTTGACTGGTGAACGGCCTTCAGAACATCGACAGCAACCCATTGGCGGCGAACTCCTCGGTGAATCACAAAGTCTGGCACCTTCCTTGATTTGTCTTCAGAAATGGCGCTGATTTCTGGTGGAGCAGGATCATTGGAATCTGTCTCCCAGGCAGAATTGTCGTAGGAGAATTCCTCTGTTGTATTTTGCAGAGTAGTTGTACTCTCAGATGTATCTCCCCATCCAGTTGCCTGGATATCCTCGAGCCTGATACGAGAGCTTTCGGGAGCGGTGTACTTGACCATATAGTCGTATTTTCCACTCGGTTCTCCCAGAGTGTCCCACACTTCTTTCGAACTGGAGGAGTCATCTCTCTCGATGACGTTGACCTCGGGAAAAGCATAGTTGATGAATTCAAGTCCTGCGAACGTTGCAAATTCATTGTCATGTTGAGTAGTTTCCGAATGACCTGAGTGTTGATCCCATGACATGGTGGGGACACATGTATTCCGCTCAATGACGGTCAGCTGATTTTCATTGTTCGGCTGAATTTCTTGCCCCAAGTCTCCTGGGTAAGGCTGCCACATTGGCAGGCCATCCATTGGGCCATAGTAGGTGTAGTCAAAATTATCTTTCATCGAAGTGTCTTCCTCTAATGAATTTGGTGGAGCGCGGCATCCTTCCGGATCACAATCTCCATATATCATTTCGATGTCTGATCTTGGTATAAATCTCGAACTTTCTATAGGAAAGCAAAAAGGCATAGGCACCTATACCTGAGACATATAACCGTCCTCATTAAGGTAGGACTTCCATTCTTCATCTGTGTCGGAGGAATCTTCCTCATTGATAGCATGTACTGCATGAGACACCGGGTGAAGAAAACCTCCACTGTGGAAGAAGTTTTGAAGGGGATGAAGACTTTCATCGTTGGCAGCTGTCTGGGTACAGGTTGCAGAAAAACCAAGACCCTTCTTTGTTTTATTGTCAATGGGAATGACAAGCTGTCCCCATCCTGTCGTATCGGTACTCTCGACCGCTTTGATAGCATCGTTGTATGAGGAAATCGAGGTTCCTCCTTTGAAATGATTGTCCTTGCTCACTGACAGTGCTTGGAACTGAGTTCCAATAACCTCCTCGGGTTCCACACAAGTAGATGATGATAAGTTACTCACGAGCAAGGCCTGTTCTCCACAAACTGTGACAAGTTGGCCGTTCTTGACGAACTTTAGCTTTTGGTGGAGGGTTGAAGTAACCGCTCCAGCCTGATGTATCCAAGGTCTTCCTAATAAACAACTGTACGTTGCCCGGATGTCCATGACCTGGAAAGTGACTTGGAAAGTGTGAGGACCAATAGTTATGGGAAGATCAACTTTGCCGATAACTGTTTTTCTGGATCCGTCGAACGCTTTGACGACGACCTCACTGGTTTTCATCGGAGGGCCCTTGAATGATAATTGCATCAAAGTGGACTTTGGCATAACATTCAGGGCTGACCCTATGTCTACCAGTACGCTGGCTAAAGCATCGTCCTGGCAGTTAACTGTAATGTTGAGCGCCATGTTATGACGGCGACCCTCTTCGGGTAATTCCTCATCACTAAATCCCAAGTTATTGCAGGAAGTGATGTTAGAGAGAATGCTATCAAACTGTCTGGTTGTTACATCCTGTTCCACAAAGGCTTGCTCCAAGACTTTCTGTAGAGCCTCCATGTGGGCTTCTGAACTAAGTAACAGTGATAATACCGAGATCTTTGAAGGAGTCTGTAACAGCTGATCAACAATGTTATATTCACTCCTTTGGATGAGCTTCAGCATCTCATCATTATTTTTTGAAAGGTCGGAATTACTGGATTGACCGACTGGGGATCGGGAACTTCTGTCTGAAGTTCCTTTTCCTTGTTAAGTTCCCCAACCCCTCGGTTGAAGATTCTACCACTCCGTGTTACTCGACTGAAGTCTGCAATATTCACAACCGAGGGTAATGGAATTTCCTTTCCATTCTCAATTATCGTTGCACCGTATTTGTAAGGGATAGCCTTAGCTGATTCATACGGTAGTGGTCCCGGTAGATAGATGACTATGGGAACTTTCTGATTTTTCTGACCATCGTAAGTAATCTCGATTCGTTCCCGGTTGGGAACTTTAGATTCCTCAAGTAGAGGGATGATGGAAAAAACATCCCTGGTCTGGTGATGACCAGAGATCGTGACAACATCCTCAACTTGCTCGGCAAGGTAGTTCGGCGACCAGTTGATGGGTCCAGAACCCGAATAGGGACGAATTTCTTCACGATCGACCTGACCCTGAAGAGCTGCTCTCACAAGGTAACACCCTTGGTTACTTTCCGAACAGATGCTACAACTATCATAGTTGTGTGGTGGCACCTGGCCATGCCCACTTTGAATACAATGTAACCTCACTAGGTTAGGTTCCACTGATCGGACATCCTGACTCTGACGCCGAGTGGGGTTTCTATTACTGATACTAATCCACTGAGTATCTTCATCCATGTAGATTGACATCCACCAATGATTTAACAAGTGCTGAAGTGCCTCCTGGATAAGGGTACAACCTCTATCGTTTTCACAACCCGCTTTAAATCTTTGATAGTCATGTGATATTAAGAATCCGAGTCGGACCTGCTCAGCATGTAACTCTACCAGGTTGATATTCATTACGTGAATATCGAAGATCTAAACCATGTTGATCTGATAGGGATTCCTATCACGGTAGTCTTGGATCCATCCAAGATCCATCTGACGCTGGAGGGCCTCTTGTATGAAAGAGCATCCCTGTTTGTTTACCGAACAAATCAGACAAGAACTGTAATCGTGCCGCGGCAGATTATGATACTGGCTTTGCCTTGAGTGCATCGCCACCAAGTTTACATTCATTGCACGGATGTCGTGGTTCTGAATGACGTTAGAATTCGTGTAGACCATGTTAACTCCACGAACTCGGTGCTCTTGGATCCATCCGAGATCCATTTGTTCCTGTAGAGCTGCTTGCACCACAGAACATCCTTGGTTGTCTTTAGAGTAGATATCACACTGATGATAATTATGAGGTGGCACATGGCCATATCCACTCTGTCTACAATGCATCTTGACCAGATTGGTCCTCAACAAGAGTACATCATGAATTTGATAGACATTGTTAGTCTCTCTCTCAATCAGATTGACTGCAGCCTTGTCATGTTGAGGCAGCGGATTCGTGAGAACATTAGGATTCGTATCCTTGAAGGATAAGACCCCGCTCTTAACAAGCTTTTGTACGTCGGACTTGAAATTGAGACAAGTCTCTATGTTATGCCCTGAACCTCCTTGATGATAAGGGCATGTTTGATCCACCTTAAACCAAAAAGGCGGATTTTCCGGTACTATAAGAGGAGACTTAGTCTGGATGTGCCCCTTAGCTAACAGTAATGGAAATAGCTCTGCGTACGTCATGGGTATAGGATCAAATCCTGGTGGCCGTGTTGTACGGTTGTTGTTATATGGAGGACGAGCCTGCTGAAGAGGCTGTTGTGTCCTTTGCTGATCAGGTTGGCTCTGCGCAACCTGAGGTTGATACGTAGGAATAAGCGCAGGGCTGGTAGCAGGAGTCACAGCTGCTACCGGCTGATAACGTCGCCTTTGCTTTCTGAGAGAGATATTCCCAATATCTTGCTCTTTTTTCTTAGGGAGAGCACTACCGTATTTTTTAGTACCGCTCGTCGATCCAATGTCTTTTACCAAACGTCCTTCTCGGACGGCTTCCTCAAGACGTACACCCATGCCGACCATTTCGGTGAAATCACTGGGCGCACTGGCAACCATTCGGTCATAATAAAATGAGCTTAAGGTCTTTAAGAAGATCTTTGTCATCTCTTTTTCCTCAAGAGGTGGACAAATTTGGGCGGCAATTTCACGCCACCTTTGAGCATACTCCTTAAAGGTTTCCTTGTCCTTTTGCGACATCGATCTGAGTTGATCTCTGTCGGGTGCCATGTCCAAATTGTATTTGTATTGTTGGACGAAGGCAGTACCAAGATCTCTGAATGTACTGATCATAGTACGGTTTAAACACATGTACCATTTTAATGCGGCACCGGTTAAACTATCCTAAAAGTAGTGAATCAGTAGGTCCTGATTCTCTGTCTGAGCTGACATTCGCCGAGCGTACATCACCAGATGGCTTTGAGGGCAAGAGTTACCCTTGTACTTTTCAAAGTCGGGCACTTGGAACTTGTGCGGAACTTTCACATTTGGGACCAAGCAGAGATCTGCGGCGTCCTTTCCAAATAAATCCTGACCGCGAATGGCCTGCAGTTCCTTCTGCATTTCCAAGAACTGTTCCTGGAATTCATTCATTCTGTCAAACATAGTTTCCTTTTTACCAGAAGGTGTTGGTGGAATCTGTCCTTCTGGGACAGTGTGCACCACAGGGGGTGGTACCGTGACTACGGCAGTGAGTCTTGGCATCTCCCGAAGTTTGTAACCTTCAGGAGTCTTCAGTATGCCCCTGGCACCTTCGCTTTCCCGAAGTTTGTAACCTTCAGGCCCAACGGCTTCTGTTGTGATTCCCTGATCCTCAGTGATCGGCGGAACATATCCTTCCGGGATATAGTTAACAGGCATGCCCCAAGGATGATCTTTCGGTATCTAATACCTAGGATCATACCTCTCCACTACGGGCGTTGAGGTGATCTCTGAGATCACAGTTCTTTGTAGCTGAGCTTCTGCCATGGCTTGCATGTCGTTACGAAGCTTTCTCATATCCTCTCTCAGAGCGTCGATCTCTTCATTTAACTCTCTATTTTCTTCCTCAAGATCATCCATCCTTTTCTGACGATTGGCCCGAGTATTGTACGAATGAGACAATTTGACTCTAGAACCGAGACACAAACGTGAGATTCGTAGGTAAGAAGAATACGCGATGTGAGAATGATGAATGCAATGATTATATTAATTGTTTTTTGGTTTAATCAAAAGAAACTTCGATAATTAGATTGCAAATATCAAACAGTGGGGAAACCCCCTTTTTATTGAAATTTAAAGGATTACAGAAATGGAAATACAGTAGATTACAAAGTGCAGAAACATAAGCCTAAGCTAATGGGTCCCGAGTCCTCTCTGAAGAGAAATCGGGTGTTGATTCTGATATCTTCCTTTTCTTTGACCGGGGCTCTTGGGCCGTTGTCGGGTTGTCGTTCCTTTGCCAAGTGAAAGGAGCGAGCAAATTCCTCTGGTCATCTTGATTATCTACAGCATGTTGCTCCAAAATTTCAATCAAAGCATCTTTCTCTTTCAGTAATTGCTGTATTTTGATGCACCCTACGTCGAGGGTGTGGTACTTGTTCTTCCAAGACCTTCTCTCCTTTTGAATTTTGTTGAGAGTAACCTGAAGCTTTTCAGTTTCCGTCATGAAGTACATGACAGATTCCCTCGGCGGAAGAATTCCGTAACGAGGATAAGGCATCTTTAGCTTGAGAGCTCTAGTTTGTACCCAATGGAGATAAGGCTCCACCGAGACACAGTCCAGTTTTCCTAGAGACTCTAGTCCTTTCTTATGAACATGCTTCCAAGCGTGCACTATTTCCATCTTTAGTGCTCTGTCGTTTTCTCCTTCTTTGAAGAAAAGACCTTCCAGATGAACACCCAGTGGGATGTGTCTCATCGGGTATCCAAATTGACGGCGAACCAATACCGGATGGTAGTTGATTCCTCCTTTAGTTCCTATAAGGGGTACGTTGGGGAAGTTTCCACAACGGTCAATGATCTTGATTCCCTCATAAATCCTATTACACCAATCTATATCAGAGTTGGTAAGAGACATGATCTTCTGTGACCAACGTAAGGCACTCTTGTAATCCCAAAAAGCAGCAGACTTGGGCAAGTGAGAGATAAACCATTTGTAAAGCAAAGGTACACAGCATGTGATCTCCCTTCCGCTGTACAAATTTCCCAGGTGTACAAAATGATACGCATCTGCGAGCAAAGTCGGCACAGGGTTCCCAATGAGAAAAACCTTAATGGAGTTAATATCAACGAAGTTATTGATGTTAGGAAACAAAAATAACCCGTAGGTGAGCAAGACAAAGATGCTTTCAAAAGCAGTTACATTCCCGATACTGGCAAACTACAGGGCTTTCTTCGTCAAGAACTGGGCTGGCAAACCTTGGATGCCACCCTTAGTGGTTAGGTGAGTCCTAACTTCAGACTCGTCCAAATGAATTGCTCTTGCAATAGTCTGATTCTTTGGAATTTCTTCCAGTCCAGAAAATGGAGCTCGATCTGTAATGTGTAGATCGATCATGTGAGAATACTCCTCCAGCGTTGGTGCGAGCTGGTAATCCGGGAATGTGAAACAGTGATAAACCGGATCATAAAACTGAATGAGCGTATCCATGATTCCCTCAATCACATGGACTCTTAACAGTGGTAGCAAACCTCCGTACTTGGCTCTGAAAGCCTCAGGGTTAGTGATCATCCTCGCTAACCTTCTCAAATCCTCAAGTTTTAGAACCTTGAAGGTGTACTTATGAGTTCTCCTTCTACCGAAATCCATTAGCGTAATCCTCTTCTCTGATATTTGCAATCACAGTCTTAGTTTAATTTGAAAAACAGAGAGACTAGAAGAGAAATTTTTTTAATGTTTTAATGTTTTTTAAATTAATGCATGAATGCAGCACACAAAAACATAGAAAAAACATGGGGTCAAAGGGTCGTTGTCATGAAGTCAAGGCTCTACCCATCCCCAAAGGTTTATACTAGGGTGATTTTTGTACCTGTACTCATTATCATTAGCTCCTCCCAGGAAAGCAAAACAACAAGCGGATCGCCAGCGAGTTGTAGAGAAATCTTAGAGTAAGTGCCATTCACCGAGAATAGATCACCAGCCTCAAATGAGGGTAGTATCGCGTAACAACTATTTCTGATAGTTTCTGCACTACGAAAGGGTTTGGCTCCTCAGCTTCTCAGACTTAACAACCGGCCCATTGTCTAGGTGAGAGAATGGGTTGCGTTGGTCAGCCTCCACTGAGGTTGATGGTCAACCCCGTCGCCATCACTTATCTTAGGTGTATACTCATTCTTTCCACATACGGCATCACCCGCATTCCCATTAGCAGAAAAATAAACATGTATAGCAATTAGGAAAAGCAGTATATATATTTGTCCTAAACATCCTAGACCTATGAAGCTAAGAATCCTAAGTTCCTGACAGAAAATGGGTTCCCCGGCGGAAGCCCCAATCTGTGGTATTCACACAAGGAAAACAGAAAGAAAGAATATTTTCACACGCCCCACGGTGGGCGCCATTTTTCTGTAGCGAGCGATTTTGGACCCGGTTCTTAAGCACTGGTCGCTCTCTGCGGTTGAGCTTAAAACTACAGGTCGATTCATTTTTTATCCTATTGTGAGCTGAATAAGGAAGGGAAATAGATGTCTCCAATTAACCCTGCTTTGCATACTGAGTTTAAACAGCGGTCTGTTAAGTTACGGATGCTATCAATGTGGGGGGCCTTTGTACTGGTTATTTGTATTTTCGCCAATACGGTTTTCTTTCTTTTTATCTTGGCAGAAGGTTTCTGGCGGGGAACAAGGATTAGGATGTTAGGACTGATGCTTTTGAATTACTACTTTAATTGATGGAGATATGGGATTTTGGGTTTTTGTTTAGTGTGCTCGCTAAGATCTTTCTTTCAATCTTATGCCTACGTATTCCCGTTTACCGAAACAGGGAAATCAGAGTGTTCGTAGTTCCTCCTATTCTATGGGAGGAAATTGGTTTTTGGTGTCTTGTTCAAAGCCCAAGACGTGAAGCGAAAGGTGATTTGTATCTTGTTCAAAGCCCAAGATGTGAAGCTGAAAAGTCTATTTGTGTCTTGTTCAAAGCCCAAGACGTGAAGCTGAAGGACCTCGACTTTAGAGAGAATTTGTCATCTCTAAAGAAGGGTTTGTCTGTCACAACTGTTGGGTGACTAGTTATAAAGGAGGATTACTTTAACCGGGATACGCGGATCCTAGCAATGCCATAATTTCCTTTATAGGGGGTTTTAACCTGAAGGAGAAGACTTTAACTCAGTGTAGAGTAATGCTATCTTTCCTTAGGAATTTCTCATGCTAAAAGAGGGACAGTGGCGTAGATATAGATGATCCAGAGGCTTGCCGCTTACAGCGATTAGATGAAGGGGAAGGAGTTGTTGATGTTTGTATACTGTGAACGAGGCACAACTTTGATGCTAAAAGGTTAATTAGATTAACCAGTGGTTTTCTTATACAAAGCCTAAGAGGAGGCTAATATGTGTCTCGTACAAAGCCCGAGAGAGAGGCTAAAAGGTTTTTGACTCAATGATGGAATCTTTTGGTATCTCGTACGAAGCCCGAGATGGAGGCTAAAATTTGTTTGGCTCAATAAGAACCTTTTTGTATCTCGTATAAAGCCCGAGATGGAGGTGAAAGAGTGATTGACTCAACGAGGGAGTCTCTTATGTGTCTCGTACAAAGCCTGAGAGAGAGGCTAAACGTTGTTTGACTCCACTGAGGAGAATCATTGTACAAAGCCCAAGAGGAGGCTAACTTCATTGGAGAAGGATCATTATACAAAGCCTAAGAGGAGGCTGTGGTGACTGTTTCAGTTGAGTGACAGATCCAATATACTGATTTTGAAAGAGAAAATCAGTTCTTATATGAGCAACACTGTACTCAGGGATTTGATTTGAGGATCAGGGATATTTCCTTCTCTTTGAGGAAACCGGAAATCCAAAGGGTATTGAGACTGTCCGAGTCTACGGGTTTCATTCCTATTTAACGAAGGGGTCACTTGAGAATGTCTTTGAGACTCAAGGAGATTAGACTGTCCAAGTCTAGAGTTTTATCTTTTGTACTATGCTTTGAGAAACAGTGGTAGACTCTTTGAAAGGACTGTTCTATGAGGATGACTAGGTTTTGTTCCTATACCTCTAGGAGGTCGTCGGGACAATTTGTACGAAGCCCAAGAGGAGGCTGGAAACTTTTAAGAAGCCGACGGGTCCTTGTACGAAGCCCAAGAGGAGGCTATCATTCCCGGAGGAAGAGATCATTATACGAAGCCTAAGAGGAGGCTGTGAATACTTCTAAGAAGCCGTAGGGTCCTTGTACTAAGCCCAAGACGAGGCAGGGTTGCTTTTAGAAAACCTGTGGGTCCTTGTACGATGCCCAAGAGGAGGCCGATGCTTTTAAGAAGCCCGTGGGTCCCCAAACCCCGAGAAATTCAACGCAAGCTATTCACAAGGAATAGATCAAGTCAGGAAAGTTTGAGAATTTGGAAGAAACTCAAAGATGCCATTCACGGAGAATACATTCATCTTGGGGAGTAGAGCTTCTTGACAATTCCTAATGAGGACAGCCAAAGAGAAGACTGTATCTGGTGATCCTATTGGGGATCTAGTTGTCTATTTTTACGAATAAACGAAATGGCGTCACCTAGTTCTAGACGTAGTTGCCGGGGAAACTCTAATATCGATACTATTATTACACAGTTGATATGAGTTTATGAAAGAAGACTTACAGTGAAACAGCCCCACAATACAGTTATATATATATGAGTTTGTGAAAGGAGACTTACAGTGAAACAACCCCACAATACAGTTATATACATATGAAAGCGGTAAATGAAAGCGGGTAAACACTTACTCGGTTGTAGAGCTTCCATGCTGTTTGGTTAGTTGTTCAACAAAGAAATATTGAAAACAACAGTATATTCAAAATCAAAGGAGGAAGTGCTTTGAAATAAAAAGATTTGGGGCTTACAGCTCAAGGAGAGGCCCAGGGTTTTATCAGTGAGCGCACTGTTGAATTTGTACAGAGGGACTTATACAAGTGACTGAGGCCCAAAATGGTTTTCTGTACAAAGGGATGGGTCTTACACTCTCTCAAGAGGCCCAAAAAGTTTTTAAGAAAGGAAATGGGTCTTACTACTCGAGGGTAGGTCCAGATGATTTTTCTGTTTGAAATGGCGATCGCGCCGAGGTTTTCTTTTAACGCAGAGGGACTTATACAATAAGTGAGGCCCAAATGATTTTGGTTAAAAGGTGATTGGGTCTTACACTCTAATAGAGGCCCAAAAGTTTTGAATGGGTCTTATAGCTCGAGGAGAGGCCCAAGTTATTTTTCAAAAGGCGATAATCGCGCCGTTTGTTTTTTACGGTATCGGGACTTATACAATACACTGAGGCCCAAAAAGTTTTGGTCAAGAAAGGATTGGGTCTTACACTCTATTAGAGGCCCAAAACGTTTTAAGAAAAAGAAATGGGTCTTACTACTCGAGGGTAGGCCCAAGTTTATTTTTAAAAAAGGCGACGATCGCGCTGTTTATTTGAAAATGTACAGGGGGACTTATACAACGAATGAGGCCCAAAAAGGTTTTCTGTACAAGGGTGTTGGGTTTTACACTCTAATAGAGGCCCAAAGTGTTAGAAAAAGTTTGATGAGGGTTGAATTAATCAAAAACCCTAATTTCATTTTTTAAAGAGCATTTTTCAAAGAAAAATCAAGTAAAAAAATGATAAAAATATCAAATAAAATCATTAATCATGTTATAAACAGTGATTAAGGTTTATGAAAAAGTATTTTATCCACATGAATATTTAAAATCATTTTGGTTTTAAAAATCAAGAAAAAGAAATCATTTTAAAAGCATTTAAAACAATTTAAAACAATATTTTTGAATATATTAAAAATATATCAAATAATAATATTTTTTTGTGATTTTTTGGTGGATTAAAATATTATGGAGTATGAATAACAAGTGTGTAAAACAGATTTGGAAAATGATAATTTTTGCTATGTGAAAAAATTGGTTGAGTTTTGAAGATAAACTAAGGAAAAAAATGTGATGTCACAACATCACTCATGAGACATCACTCATGAGTTTTCAACATCTTTTTTATCAAACTTCCAACACCCATAACTTTCTCAAATCTCAATGGTTTGAGACAAAATTTATATGCATCTGGCCCAGAATTTCACAAGGAATCCAATGGTGGTGGTAGTTTTTTCAGATCACACTCCCTCCTCAAAACCCGATAGTGGTTTTGAAAAGGACCTATAATTGCATTTTCTGTGCTACACTTTGATACAGGCATGAATTACATGGTGAATTAGCCCAAATACAACATATACAACATGTATGAGATGTGTATGATCAGTGGACTTCAAAGCAATGCATGATTTCAAGGATTCCAAGTTGTGATGCTTACCTCTTTTTGAGCTTTTTGGAGTTTTTGTGCAATCTGTCAAGCCTCTTGTTCCAGAAATGATTTGATGCCTTAGACACACTCAAATGATCCCTTAGAAGCTTTTAGGATGATTGGAATCAACTGGTACCTGCAAAAACACAAACTGTCCCTTTCTTGCAAAAGGGGTTAAAAGTGACCAAAATAGCAACTCTCTCAAATTGTGTTCCAGATGTTGGGAACCATTTGGGACAATTCAAGGATGATATTTGGAGTGTGTTTGAGGTTTTATCTGGTTTGGAAAGTGACTGAATCAAGACATGGCTTGAAAAATGGAAAAAAGTGTCATTTTGAGGTTTTGAGAAGTGACTTTGTGATTTTGTGATTACAGGTCACTTGTGATAGTTTGCACAGCTTACATATAATATATATGAGGTGTGTGTGTGTGATTAGTTTGAGTGGAATTGCTTTCTAACTCAAAAACTCAGAATTACTTGCTTTGGAAGGCAAATTTGAGGTGAAAGAAGAGATTTTGAGAAAAGCATATGTTTGATGGCTTTGGTGTACTCAAACTGAACACAAATGAGCTCTATTTATAGTATAGCAAGTTTGTTTTCGCAGCAATAGTGAATGGTGGCTGCAGCAGAGGTTTGGCCAATGTTGTCCAATGAAAATCAAAGTCTCCTCTAGCCATTGACTAGAGGTTAGGGCACAGAGCTTTGGTTCCCTACTTGTTGGAGGAATGTTGACTGAATTCAGTTGCAAATGTGTCAGCCCATGCCACCTCTAAGCATCTATTAAATGCTCCAATCCAAAATTGGAGTCTTGTCCCTCTTTTAGGGATTTTTAGGAATAGCATGCTACTTCTTGTTCCAAGGACTTTGGAGGCTTGGCTCAGTGATTGTCCCCTTTAGATTTGATCCTCAGAGGTGTCCAAAGTGATGACAAGGCTTGGAAATTCGTGTGGCACAAGAAATGTGCAAATTTGCCCCATGAAAAATTCAGCTGCAGCAAGCCCTATTGTAAAATTCATAACTCCCTGCTCGAGTATGCTACATGGACGTTCTAGGACTTTCTAGAAATCTTAGATGACGTACTTCAACTTTGATGTTCGACTTTGGTCTTGGTTCAGCTTGCAAAGTCATCAAAAATGGTCTTGAACTGGTGTAGTCAAATCTGTCCTAAAAGCTGTCATGAAAATTCTGCTTTATCAATGCTTTTTGCGAAAATCATATCTCCCTGCTCGAGTATGCTACAAGGACGTTCTACACCTTTCTGGAAAGCTGAGACAACCTACTTCAACTTTGATGTTCAAGGTTTGGCTTGAATCAACTTGGATCATAGAGAAAAACATCCTTGAAGTTGAGACATTCTTGCTGGAAAAATATTAATGATGTCCCATGAAATGTTGAAACATTTGACAACTTTGATCATTAATAATTCCAAACTTTAATCACTTGTATATTTTAATCCACTATGATATTTTGAATTGAAGTGAATTGCATCTTTGATGCTTGTCTTGCATGGTGACAAAGCTTGAAAATTGGGTGGCACAAGAAAAGTGCACAAAATCTGTCCTAAAAAATCAGCTCGAGCAAGGCCTGTTGTGAGGTTCATAACTCCTTGCTCAAGTTGAATTAATGGGAGTTCTAATACATTTTGGAAAGCCCTAATGACATACTTTAACTTTGATGTTTGACTTTGGTCTTGGTTCAGCTTGCAAAGTCATCAAAAATGGTCTTGAACTTGTGTAGTCAAATCTGTCCCAAAAGCTGTCATGAAAATTCTGCTTTATCACTGCTTCTTGCGAAAATCATATCTCCCTGCTCGAGTATGCTACAAGGACGTTCTACACCTTTCTGGAAAGCTGAGACAACCTACTTCAACTTTCATGTTTGACTCCAGACCTGGTTCAACTTGGATCATGGAGAAAAACGTCCTTGAAGTTGGGGCATTCTTGCTGAAAAAATATTAATGATGTCCCTATGCAATGTCAGAACATTGGACATTAAGAATTCCCAACTTTGATCGCTTATATCTTTCAATCCTTATGATATTTTGAGTTGATTCCCTCTACAATGTTGAAGTATCAAATACCCTCTTTAAAAGTAGCTCTTACTCAAAATCAATGGATGCTTGGATCAATAGTTACAACCTTGAAAAGTTGTGCACTTGAACATGATTTTAACTTAGAAAAAATTTCTAAGTTTCTTTCAATTTGATCAATTTTGCAATTTTGCGCGATTTCTTGATTTAAATTTGATCAAATTAAATCATCCATCATATTTTCTTGAGTAATTGCTTGTGAAGGTCAAAGTTGACCAAAAGTCAAACTTTGACTTTTTGCGTCAGTTGACTTTGTATTAGATGAACTTGAGGCTTGATCCACCTGGAATTTTGCACTCTTATGCCTAATTCTTGATGTGGGAGTCCTCTTGATCCTTTGTGGATGTTTAAGAGGTTAGACAAGTTGAAGATCATGTCATTCCTTGATTGATCATTTGTCTAAAGGCTCTGAGAGGGCTTAAAACCCTAATTTTGATTGTAGTGAATGCTCAACAATTCCTTGAGGAGATTGATGAGGCATAAAGGTGCATCCATATTGTAATGATGATTTGCACAATGATGGGAATCTTAGTGGTCAAAATTTGGGGTATGACAGCGGGGAGGAGTCTTGCGTGTCGGGGAGAGACGTGTCCTCGTGGGGAGGCCTAACCGTGTGGAAGGATACAGCTCCTCGTGAGGAGGAGCACCCTAGCGTCGAGGAGGGGAGAGCCCGCGGAGGCTTAGAGCCTATGCCCGACGATACATGTTGTGCGTGCCTGTACCCATCCGAGGCTTGGCGTGTGCCCGACACTATGGAGGTGAGCGTGTGCTCGACAATGGTCTTGCTAGGAGGTCCTTATTGGGCCATCCCAGGAAGTGTGGGTTGGGCCTGCTCTACTAGTGAGCAGACCCCGGCCCAGTCCAGAACAGGAGCCCCCCAAGTCGTTGCTCTGAGGCATCAGAGTGATGACTTAAGGGTCCGTACTATGTCGAGGATGTCTCCAGTCGGGGAAGGGACTCTAAACGAGGAATTGTTAGTAAACTGGGTAGAAACATATAGATCTGCTCGCGCGAGACTGGCCTCGGATGGGCGACGTCGCGGGGATGCGAGAAGTCTGAGCCGAGGTGAATGAAAAGACATGTTGGGGAATGAAAAGACGTGCCTGGGGAAGCGTGCGCCACACGTCACGTCTCATCATTGCCTAGGGCGGCTACCCTAGGGTAGCATAATCGATTGCCTAGGAAATCCTCGAGGCTCGTGAGGAGCCTATAAAGGGGCTGAGGTCGTGCCACTTGCATGTTCCCACCTTTTTCGCTCTGGATTTCCATTCACCGTTGCCGCTCCTCCGCCGTACACCACCGTTCACCGCTATTTTCGCCGTTCCGGTCCGCTTTCCACCACCGTTCAAGTAAGTTTTTAACCCTTTCTCGTTCTGTTTATGTTTCCTTTAGTAGTTTTACGGTGAACTGATGAAGTTCCAAGCATTTCCTTGAGGGTTCCGGCCGGGAACGGTGGGACGTTTCTAGGGTTCCGGTAGATTTGGCGGAGGCTTGGGATGAATATCCCGAGGACTCGAAGAATGCCCCGAGAACTCGATGAATACCCCGAGGACATGCGATGAATGTCATGGGGAAGTGAGAGATGAGAGGATCGGAGACCCGAAAAAGAGAGGACGGGGTGACGGCCTCGGGCAGTTCGCCGTGTCCCCGAGTATTTTCTTTGCTCACTGCCCTTTCACTTGATCGGCGGTGGAAGGGTGGATTTGGTCGCGGCCAATGCATTCACCTATTTCCTTTACTTTTCAGGTAAAAAATGGCCGCGAGGATTCCGGGTATTCTCTAGATAGACACCGAACCCGACGTGGATGGACCAGCTCAGATCCCTGGGGAGGTGCTCGTGCGTCCGGCCGACGAATGGGCCGGGGAGGAGCCTGTACGTATAGGGTCGTGTTTTGCTATCGACGACACGGATGCTTTCGCCTTCGTCGAGAACGTCCCCGAGGGGGAGGAGGCGAAGTGGATGGCTTTCCAACCTCGGGCACACCACCGCATATGCTTGAATTATCGTGGGTTGAGGTTTCTCATGTATGATTTCTCCTTTAAAGAGGCCGGTATTCGCCTCCCCTTCAACAGCTTTCAATTGGGGGTTTTCAACCGTCTGCACTTGGTGCCGTCCCAGCTTTATCCTAATGCGTTCGCCTTCATGCGGGCGTTTGAGATCGTGTGTGACTACCTCAAGATTGGGACCGCCCTCACGCTCTTCTTCCGCGTCTTCCATCTGCAACGTTCAACGGACAATAGGCGACATAGTTGGGTCTCTTTCAAACAACCCAGGAAGTTGTTCAAGGCATACTCAGACTCAATAAGGGGTTTCAAGAGTAGGTTCTATTATGTCTTGCCCGCGACGCACGCAGCTGTGGGTACGCTCTACGACATTGTGCCCAACAGCTCCGGGAAGGAGAGGTTCGTGTCCAAGTGTCCCTGGAGTGGGAGGATGCACACTTCGCACTCGGTACGGAGGACTACCTCGTGAAGCCTAGCGAGTTATTGGAGAAGGACAAAGGAGCATACGCCATGCTGGTCGCGTATGTCGCTGGTTTTAACCGGGCGGAGTGCATTGGTAGGGATGGAAACTACCTCCTCGACTCCCTAGGGAGGGTTGTGACCGCGGCTCATTACATAAACACCCAGGGTCTCCTCGAGTGCAAGTCTCCCGATGAGGCCAAGAGGTTCTTAGGTAGGAGCTCCTCGTCTTGTTCGGGCATCCATTTATTTTTGTCTCTGCTAACTTTTTCCTTGTTTTCTCTTGCAGCTCAAATGTCGAACGCCATCGAGTGCATCATGAAGTTGGCAGCTGAACGGGCACCCAAGAGAACCAAGGGCCGCGTTCGAGAAGTTATTCAGACTGCGGCATCGGCTGGGACGACAAGTGGCTCCGCCTCACCACAGTGTAGCCAGTCTCCTCCTCCGGAGAGCACCCCGACCAAGAAAGCGAGGACTGAGGGGCCTGTCCTCATGGATCTCGTGGACCCTGCCTCACCGGAGAAGTTTCTGATGCCCGCTTGTCACCTCCAGCAGAAGCCCCCCTGTCATTGCTGATGCCGAGGTGAAGGCGGTTCTGGGAATGGACGGTGTGGCCAGGAGAGAGACGCTTATTGAGGACCTTGCGGCCATGATGCGAGTATTCGATACTGCCTTGATATTGAACGACAGGACCCCCTCTGCCTCCGAGATACAGAAGCTGAAGGATGACTACACTGCCCTTGAGAAGGAGAATGACAAGGTCGCAACTGATCTGCAGAAGGCCCATGCCAAGTGCGAGGACCATGCTAACACCCTCCGCGAGCTGAATGAGGCCAAGGCTGAACTGAAGGTGACTCAAGAGGAGCTTGATCGCTTTCAGGACAGGGTGGGAGAGTTGGAAGCTGTTGTTCGTCCCGCGGAGAACGAATCCATCAGGGAGAAAAGTCTTGTCGACCGTGCAGCCTTGATTGCAAAACTTTGGGAGCTTCAGCAAGATATTCTGGAGGCTCTGGAGATAGGCTTCAAGAATGCCATGGAGCAGATCGGCACCGAGAATCCAGGTGCTCAGCTGGTGCTCGACAGAATCAGCCCGTTCCTTCGTGTGGTCGATGGCAAGCTGGACCTGCCAGAGGAGGAGGAAGAGGAAGATGGAAGGCGGGTCGAGGATGAGATCGCCGTGTAGTTCTTTTGATTGTTTGGCCTGCGTGCCATTTTTTCTTTGTAATGATTTGTGCCCGGCCTGCGTGTCAGGGGCTTTTTGACATTATAATATCTGTACAATGGGCTTTTGTCCTCTCCAAAGTATTTTTGCTTATCTGCTCGTATGCTGTTTGTATGGTTTTACTTGTGTGTGATGTTAATGCATTTGCTATACTTTGTTTTTTGTCTAAGTAATAAAGACTTTGGGATTTGCTCGACCTTGATAGTCCCGACCGCGTGGAGAGCCGGTCGGGTGGTCGGAGGCGTATTCCGACCTTCAACGAGGCTAAGAGCTCGATCGAGGTCTTAGCTTCGTGGCGTGAACTTCCCATCGCGAGCTGGGTGTTCTGCCTAATCGGTACAACAACGGATGACCTCGATTGAGGTATCCCCGTCGGATCAAAGGTTTTCGCACACACACAACGCGGTCTCTGATCGTCGTGTTCTGTATAGGGGTGTCGCGTTCGTACCTTAGCACGCCCCCTTAATCGCGGTGCTAGTGAGTCGCGGGCAGTGCTTAACTGTAGTATTGTTCGAGCAAGTTATTCCCCGTGCAGATTTTCGAGGAAGTAGGCTCTTGTCCCAGTTTTCGCGGGACACGATACGGGCCCTCCCAGTTCGCACGAGTTTGCCTTCTTGCGATTCTTTCTGGTTCCTTCGTAGGATGAGGGTGCCCACCTGAAAATCACGTTTGATAACTTTGTCGTTATAACGTAGTGTTATTTTCTGCTTGAGTGAAGCTTCTCGGAGAGAAGCGCCCGAACGTGTCTCCTCGACGAAATTGAGCTCTTCTCTCAGGGCTTTTTTGTTCGCGTCCCTGTTGAGGGGGCTTCTGTTCTCCTCGAGGGTTCCCTGATCTCCACGGGGATCACTGCTTCAGTTCTATAGGTCAGATGGAAGGGGGTCTCCCCGGTTGTGGAGTGTGGGGTTGTCCGGTAGGCCCAGAGGACGCTGTGTAGCTCCTTGACCCACCGTTGTTTGGCATCGCCTAGTCGACGCCTCAATCCTCGGAGGATCACTCTATTCGCCGCTTCAGCCTACCCGTTGGTTTGCGAGTGCTCGACCGACGTTAAATGTTGCTTCATGCCTAGCTTGGTGATGAAGTCTTGGAAGTTCCTGTCGGTGAACTGTGTTCCGTTGTCGGTGACAATAGCTTGAGGCACGCCGAATCGGGCGAGGATGTTTCTTTTGTAAAAACGTAGTATGTTAAAGGCCGCGATTTTGGCCAATGCCTCCGCCTCAATCCACTTCGTGAACTAATTCACCCCGATGATGAGATACTTGTTTTGATACGACCCTTGGATGAAAGGTCCGAGGATATTCATCCCCCACCACGCAAACGGCCACGGGGAGGACAGCGTTTTGAGCTCGTTGGGAGGACAGCGTATCGTACTTCTTGACGTGTTCCTTGGCGTCCTGTTGCATGGTGGGCCAGTAATACCCTGCCCGTAGTGCCTTACGGGCTAGCGATCGTCCACCTAGGTGTTGTGCATTGATTACCTCGTGGATCTCCTGGAGTATGCCGGGGACCCTGCTCTCCTCGACACATCTGAGGAGGGGGATAGAAAACCCTCGCCGGTATAGCTTATCCTCGACTATAGTGTACGAGCACGCCCGCCTCTTGACCATTCATGCTTCTTTGGGATCTTCGGGCAGTTTGCCCGTCATGAGGTACTCGTATACAAGGGTCATCTAGCAATTGCTGTCACCAATGGCGTTTATGTCCGACATTGTAGTGGGTTTGTCGATGCTCGGGCGGGAAAGCACTTCCTGTATGACGAATTTGTTCCCGCCTTTCTTCTTTGTGCTCGCTAACTTGCACAAAACATCTGCACGGGCATTGTGCTCACGAGGGATATGAGTTACTTCCGCGGAGGTGAACTTTTTCATCTTTTCTTTCACCAAGGCCAAGTATTCTATGAGGTTATCGTTCTTGGTCTGGTACTCTCCCCTGACTTGCGAGGCCATGAGTTGGGAGTCGGTGAAGATTTTGACCTCCTTGGCGCCGAGGTCCTCAGCCAGACGAAGCCCGGCGAGGAAAGCCTCGTACTCTGCTTGGTTGTTTGACGTGGAGAAGGACATTTCGAGGGATACCTCGATCAGGATACCTTCTTCATTTTCGAGGATGATGCCCGCCCCGCTGCCCTTCGGGATGGATGCTCCGTCGACATAGATCGTCCATTTGTGGGATCCGATGGTCGAAGGTTTGGGGACGGTCATCTCTGCCACAAAGTCGGCTAAAACCTGGGCCTTCAGGGCTTTCCTTCTCTCGTATTGGATGTCGAACTCCGCGAGTTCGAGAAACCACCTGAGCATCCTCCCCGCCATATCCGGTCGTCCGAGGAGTTGCCTTATAGGTTATTCAGTCCTTACGACGATGGTGTGGGCTAGGAAGTAGTGACGTAGCCTCCTGACCGCAATGACGAGGGCCAGGGCGACTTTCCCTGTCTGCTGATACCTGAGCTCGAGGCCTTTGAGGGCTTTGCTCGTGAAGTAAATAGGTTTCTGCCCATCCGGGGTTTCCCTAATGAGGACGACGCTGACTGCCTCGCTCGTGATTACGAGATACAAGAAAAGCGTCTCCCCGCTCTCAGGCCGTGAGAGGACCGGGGGTTGTGATAAGACTTGTTTCAAGTGGAGGAGCGCCTGCTCGCATTCTTCACTCCACTCGAATTCCAATTTCTGTCGAAGAAGTTTGAAAAATGGGAGTGCGTACTATGCGGACTTGGCGATGAGCATCCCGTTCAATGATTGTATTGACTTCTTCGAGTCCGGAGTGGGAATCTCGAAAAAAGCCCTACACTTGTCGAGGTTGGCTTCGATTCCTCGTTCCGTGAGGTAGAAGCCGAGGAATTTGCCTGCCCGAACGCCGAAGGTGCATTTGTCGGGATTGAACCTCATGCGACATTTCCTCACTGTGTCGAACACCTTCTTGAGGTGCGCGGTGTGGTCGATCTCGTCCGCGGATTTGACGATCATGTCGTCCATGTAGACCTCGAGCATGTCGCCGATTTCAGCTCGGAAAACCTTGTTCATCATCCTTTGGTAGGTCGCACCGGCGTTCTTCAGGCCGAAGGGCATTACGTTGTAGTAGTAATTGCCCGACTCGGTCATGAAAGCCGTGTGTTATTTGTCAACCTTGTCCATGGGAATTTGGTTGTATCCTGAGTATGCGTCCATGAAGGATAATAGTTTGTAACCTGCAGAATTGTCGACCAACTGGTCGATGTTAGGCAAAGGATAGCAGTCTTTCGGGCATGCCCGGTTAAGATCAGTATAATCAACACACATTCTCCATTTTCCATTATTCTTTTTGACAAGTACAACGTTGGACAGCCAGGTTGTGTACTTGGCTTCCGAAATAAAATTTTCCTCTAGGAGGTCTTTTACAGCTTTTTCAGTAGCCTCCACTTTTTTGGGAGACTGCCTACGCCTACGTTGAGCTATGGCCCTAGCGGCCAGATCTACTGCGAGCTGATGGCAAGCCACCTCGGGGTTGAGGCCAGACATCTCGGAGGCGTTCCATGCGAACAGATATGCGTTCTCTCGGAGACATGCCTTCAGTTGTTCCTTCGCCAGGTCGGGGATCCCGGTGCCAATCTTTACGTTGCGGTCTGGGTCATCCCCGAGTACCACGAGCTCAAAGTCTCCGTCGGGGATGGGTCGCGATGGATGGAGGAATCGTCCATTGTTTTCCAGCTGAAGGTCGAGATCTTCTGCTCCATCTTCGTCGGGTTCGCCCGGGAACCTGCTGTCAAGGTCGACCGCGTTGACAGGCGGGAGAGGTACCTGTTCGGCGTCCGGGGACGGCTTTGCCACGGTCTTGGGTTTAGTGCTGATGGAACTCATGCCTTTGATCGCAGCGTCGAAGCACCTCCTGGCCACGTCTACGTCCCCGTGTATCGTGACTACCCATCCTCTGGCCGTGTAATACTTCATTTTGAGGTGGACCGTTGATGGTACAGCCGTAAGTTTGGCTAGGGTGGTCCTCCCGAGGATACAGTTTTAGAGGGATGGGCACTCAACCACTAAGAAGCGGATCTTCACCTGTCGGACAGTGTCTTCGGCCCCGAATGTGACCATCAGCTCAACGTAACCCCATGGTCTGGTGGTGGTCCCGTTGAATCCCTGCAGATCTGAACCGACGTACGGGGTCAAGTGTCTCTCGTCGAGCTGGAGCGTCCCGAACAGATGGGTATACATGATGTCTACCGAGCTGCCCTGGTCGACGAGGATCCTTCGAACGTCAAAGTTCTCCATCTGTGCCCTGACCAGGAGGGGGATAGTAGCGTTTGGTGCTCCCCCGGGGAGTTCCTCGAGGTAGAAGGTGATAGGGTTGGAGTTCCCCCGCACTTTCTCGAGAGTGGTTGTCTTCAACGACGTTGCGGATTCCAGTTCATCAAATTTCCGTTTGATCGATCCGACGGACAACTTCTCGGGACCACCCCTGGAGATGACCATCACTTTGGGGAAGCTTTCCCAGGTGCTACGGGAAGCTACGGGGTCCTCGTGGGGGAAGGTCGCCCACATGTTGCGAATTGCTTCTTGGCCCTCAATGATTGGGGGGACAAAGAAGTCCTCGGGTCGAGTGACACTGAGGGCGACCTGAAGCCGACTCTCGTCGGGAGGAGGCGTCGTCTCCTCGACGTTCTGGGCTTCCCGGGAGCTGGGACGAGGAGTATCATTCTTCTGGGCGTATTTCTTTAAGTGCCCTTCCTTGATCAGAATTTCAATCGCATCTTTTAGATGGATGCAGTCTTCTGTGACATGCCCATGGCTCCGGTGGAACCTGCAGTATTTTGACTTGTCAACGTTTGATTTGGGGGCAGTCGGCTTCAGAAAGCGGACTCCTCCTTTCACAAACTCTGAGTTCTGGCACTCGGAGAGCATTCGAGCACGAGGAGCGTTGAGCGGGGTGTACTCCGTGAACCGGCCAGCTGGTCTGCATGGTTCACGAGGATCACGAGAGCGATTCTCTTTCTTTCTTTCTCCTCCGAGTCGGGGAGAAGAGTCTTCATCTTTGTGGCCGCGGGGGCCTTCCTTTCGTCTCGACTCAAGGGTGATCTGCGCTGCCTCCGACTTCTCGAGCTCTATGTACGATTGAGCTAGTTGGAGGAGGTCTTTGAGATGGCGGGGTCTGCGGAGGCCCACAGATTTGGCAAAGTCAGATACGGAACGTAGTCCATGGATGATTAAATACTTCTTCATGTCGTCGGTCGTATGGACCTCTACAGCCTCTCTGTTGAATCTCTCGATGTAATTTCGGAGAGGTTCGTTCTTCCCCTGGAAGATGCTTTCTAAGGCAGCTTTCGTCTTCGGGTGTCGACGAGACGCAGTAAAGTGTTTGGTGAAGCGTAGTCTAAGCTGCTTCCAGGATGTGATCGACCCAGGTGCCAGACCCTTATACCAAGTTATGGCCCCCTTCCACAAGGTGGTGGGGAACAGCCTGCACTTGATAGCTCCCCTGACATTTCGGAAGTCGAGCATTGCTTCGAAACTTTCGACGTGATCGTCGGGGTCGGTCAGGCCGTCGTAGGTCCCCAGAGGTGGGGGTCTCTCCATGCCCGCAGGGATCGGGGCGTTCATGATTTTCCACGATAGAGGGGTCCTCCGGTCTTCGTCGTCGCTTCCGGCCGGGGATCTCGAAGGGGATCGATGATGCGGTGGAGGGGAATTCCTCGAACGGTTCCTCGGTCTCTCCTCGATGGTTTTGGACTTCTTGGTAGTTGCGGAGGGCCTGGGTTCCTTCCGAGGCGGGGACCGATGGCGCTTCTGGGAGATCTCCGGCTGAGGACGTTCAAGGCATGGCCGACTGCCCCCGCGCATCAGCGAGGGGGTTCGAGATTCTTCGAAAGGAGTCCTTCGCGGGGAAGGAGAGCGGCGAGGTGAGGGTGGACGCTGATGTCTTCGCGGGGAAGATCGTCGTGTCCGTCATCGCGCTAGTGCTTCAATTCTGGTATTCTGGTTTGCGATCAGCTGATTGGTCTGATTGATGAGGGCAAATAGGGCCACGGTGCTCAAATCTGCATTGGGCGGGGGAGCGAATGGCCAAAAAATGGCTTGCTGATCGTCTTGTCAGGCGGCGTTGTAGGTCGTGTCTTGTGAATCCGGGGAGGCTGTCTGTCCGTCCCTTACGTCGCCTTCATCAACGTTGAGGGTAGCAGCGTCCTCACGGTGGTTTCCGTTTTCAAGCTGCGCGAGCACGGTGTCCAGAGCCTTGGTAGCAGATGGATTACCGGCCATGCTGGTGATGAATGAGATGACTGCTTTGGTTTATCGAGGAAAAAATAGGGAAGCAAAGGTTCCCACAGACGGCGCCACTGATCGTACCTGATCAGAATTGGATCGGTGGCCAACACGTCGTCTGGGCTTCAGCTCTGGTGCGGTTGAAAGACGGCGCAGGGGGGGGGGGGGGCGGGATGGGGGGTTTACCTGCAAGGTACTCCGACGCTCAAGTAAGATATCGGTCAGAAAAGGCAAGTACGGTTTTTAGAGTAAGAAAGTGTGTAACCTGACTCTCTCAAGTGAGAGGGTATTTATAGAGAGCCCCCAGCGCGGGGCCAACGATCACTAGCACTGGGCTGGATTGCCAGGCCCAATCCAAGTAATTGCCAGGGCTTACGTGGCGTAGTGAAGACCAGCACGTGGTCTTCGCCCTGGGGTAACCGTTCCTAGATCTCCAGAATTAGGGCAGACCGATTCCATCGGGTGTGGGTGGTTACATGAGAACGTGTCCTTGCGGGGAGGAGTCTTGCGTGTCGGGGAGAGACATGTCCTCGCGGGAAGGCCTAACCGTGTGGAAGGATACAGCACCTCGTGAGGAGGAGCACCCTAGCGTCGAGGAGGGGCGAGCCCGCGGAGGCTTAGAGCCTATGCCCGACGATACATGTTGTGCGTGCCCGTACCCATCCGAGGGTTGGCGTGTGCCCGACACTGTGGAGGTGAGCGTGTGCTCGACAATGGTCTTGCTATGAGGTCTTTATTGGGTCATCCCAAGAAGTGTGGGTTGGACCTGCTCTACTGGTGAGCAGACCCCGGCCCAATCCAGAACAACTCTAATTCAAAAAACACTCAATTGAAGTTTAAATTTATCTAAAAAGTCCATAACTTCATCAAATATTCAATAAACTTACAAATTTAATGAAATTGTACACAAACAACCCTGTAAAAAAAAAACATGTCTCCTAAAATTTTGTCACCCATAAGTGTTGAACCCATGACCTTTTGTTTGCAAGTATATGTCTCTTCAATAAGGCTAACATTGATTACATGTCATTTAGTTTGCTTCAAATATACATATTACATAATATGTAATGAATATTTAATATGTTAAATAAATTCTTCCAAAAATGTTAATAAGAAACTAAACCAAAAATATTTATTATATTCATAATTAATAAATTAGTTTATTTTTTAAATATTAAATGTTAATATAAATATTTAATTTTTGTTTAACGTTAAGATATTTATATTTTTAGTTTAATTTTAATTATTTAAAGTTAAGATATTAAATATTTAATTTTAATTTTAATTTTTATTTAACGTTAAGATATTTAAATTAGATTATATTTTTAGTTTATTTAACGTTAAGATATTTTAATTTATTTTATTTTCAGTTTATTAATTATTATTATTTTCAGTTTAAATAATTAATAGTTAATAATTAGTAATAGACGAAAAATAAAAATATTTTTAATTAAAATAGTAGTTTTAGTATTAGTAGTTAATAATAAACTGAAAATAAAAATATTTTTAATTAATATAATTAGTAAATTTTATTATTGAAATTAAATTAATAATAAACTGAAAATAATAATTAATATTTAAATTAGATTATATTTTCAGTTTATTTAACGCTAAGATATTTTAATTTATTATTAATTTTAAAAAAACTATTTTCAGTTTATTAATTATAATTATTTTCAGTTTAAATAATTAATAGTTAATAATTAATAATAGACGGAAAATAAAAATATTTTTAATTAAAATAGTAGTTTTAATATTAGTAGTTAATAATAAACTGAAAATAAAAATATTTTTAATTAATATAATTAGTAAATTTTATTATTGAAATTAAATTAATAATAAACTGAAAATAATAATTAATATTTAAATTAGATTATATTTTCAGTTTATTTAACGCTAAGATATTTTAATTTATTATTAATTTTTAAAAGAATTATTTTCAGTTTATTATTAATTATTAAAAACTGTTATTTTAATTAAAAATATTTTTATTTTCAGTTTATTATTAACTACTAATATTAAAACTACTATCTTAATTAAAAGTATTTTTATTTTTCAGTTTATTATTAACTACTAATATTAAACCTACTATTTTAATTAAAAATATTTTTATTTTCCGTCTATTATTAATTAGTAACTATTAATTATTTAAATTGAAAATAATAATAATTAATAAACTGAAAATAATTTTTTAAAAATTAATAATAATTAATAAACTGAAAATAATTTTATTAATTATAAATATAATAAATATTTTTGGTTTAGTTTCTTATTAACATTTTTGGAAGAATTTATTTAACATATTAAATATTCATTATATGTTATGTAATATGTATATTTGAAACAAACTATATGAAAGTTAATGAATGCTAGCTTAGTGGAAGAGACATATATTTGCACTTAGTTATTTTAACATTTTAACAATAAAATAATAAAAAAGCTAGACGTATAATTAAAAAAATAAATAAAAATTCAACTAAGCAGTGACACATCATCAATTTTGTTGATCAAATCTACTCGTGGGTCAAAACGAGGGAATCTACAAATGATAGAGATGAAATCTGTGTTTTTTTTACAGAGTTGTTTTTGGGATTTCGTCCAAATGACAGAGAGTAAAAGGTGTATTACCCCTATTATTTTATCAAATGCCATAATGTCTCCAACAAGAATGACTTTAAATGTAGTTGTCAATTTTATTGCCATAACTAGTACATAAGGGACAATATAAAATTAAAATTTGGAGTAAAACTTTAAAACTATTTTTAAAAATAATATAATCATTCTCATATGAAATCGAGTTGACTAATAAACTTAACGAATCGAGCTACGTATAGTTCAAGTTCAACTTATTTAGTTAACGAACATAGTTTTTCGTTCATATTCAACTCATTTGGTTCATGAACCTAGTTCAACATTTTAATTATCGAATTATATTCTGAATTATTTTTGAGTTGGTCCATTTCATTGTCAGTCATAATTATATCCTGTATGGTAGGTGGGTTCCCGCTAAAATATTAGCTAGTTGATACCTTTTACCTTGAAGTTTTTTATATTCTTGCTAATAGTAAAAATAAAAAGCAAAGTTTTTAAGACAGAAAGAAGCAAACTTTTTTTAAGAAAGAGAAAGAATTAAATGTTAATAACGCGTGTGCTCACTTTATAATAAGAAGTTATGTTAATACACACAGTGTAGTGTATACAGCAAATTTCAATTTTAATGAACACTTATTGTTGCTAATTTCACAGGTGGGGCCATAGCTAAGTTAATGCTCCCCTTTATTGCCAACAACGCTTTCCAATTTCCACCGGACCTTTCATTGTCAACTGTTGAATAATAATTTCCATCAAACAAATTAGTAAAGCTTTGCATTGACAATGAATACGCTTGACTTTTGACTTACTATTTAAATAGTACTTTCTTAGTTAGTGTCCAAACTTTAAAGGGTGAAATATGAGTGATGGAGGAGAGAATGGGGCCCATGAGGCATTATTGACCGACTCTAGTATGGTTTTAAAAACGGATGCAATTGAGAAGTCGTTTTTTCATTTTCGGTCTACATAGTGTTGATTGGGATCGTTGCAATGAAGTACGTATTATTTATTTTTTAACATAAAAAATTGGTACCGCATATGCTGTCAGCTGTTTTTGCGTGCCGTTTTTTAAAAAGGTGAGCATATACATAAAATTACAAGGTAGATCTTGCCCCAACCCCAGAAAATCAAAATGGTTATGTCGTGCGGGGGACGAATCATATTCGTTGCCTTAGCAATATCGATACCACCGATACCTGTGTTTTACCTTCCTGTCCAGCTCGTTCCTTCATGCACCATTGACATAGAACGGCCCCCCTGCGGAATCATATTCAACAATTGATTTGGAGAGGTGTGTTCTAATCCGAGTTTTGAAGTAATAAGCGAAAACAACAAATCGATAATTTACTTCAACTATGGTTATCGTCATGCCAACGCCATTATAGCTTCTAATTCATCCTCCTTCCGTTACATCATTACCGGAGTTAGTCCCGATAATAACTGCCCTATCATCAATTCCCTTTCTCTTCCGTACGAAAACATCTCCTTCTTTACCAATATCTATTCTATGGAATACATAACGGTTATGCGATGTGAGAACCCAATAAATGATTTCTATGTGGATATTTCTTCTGAGAGTTGCAGTGGTGGAATTGATGGTCAGGAAAAGCAATATTCTTATTTATATTTTGTGGATGGTTATTATAGATCAAATGTGACAGAGATACCAGAGTCATGCAGAATAGAGTTGAAGGTAATGATGAGCAGGTTAGATGGAAATGTGAAATGTAATAGCAAGTGTGGGTATCCAGAGGTTCTCACCGAGTATGTCAATGGAATTGAGCTTCGTTGGCGACCAATAAGCTGTGAGCAACTGCAGAAGCAGCAATTCCAGGATGGGGCACGGCTCACACTCCGCTGTGTTCTTTACGACATAGTATTATATTGGTTTTTATAGATCAAATGTGAGCGATATAGCAGAGTCATGCAGAATAGATATGAAGGTAAAGATGAGGAGATGGGATGGAGATGTGGAATGTAATAGAAAGTGTGATGGGTATCCAGAGGTTCACACCGAGTATGTCAATGGAATTGAGCTTCGTTGGCGACCAATAAGCTGTGAGCAAATGCGGAAGCAGCAACACATAGATAGTGTCCTGGATTCATATGGGGGACGAATCACACACCCCTGTGTTCTTTACGACACAGTATTCTATTCCCTTGTCCATGCAGTAAATTGTAAGTAAAATGAATACTCTTCCTTTTTCTTCCTTTTTAATTAGAGGATAATGGTAACTTGTGCTTACATGTTAAAATACATATTTATAGAAAGTTTATTTTGAAAACATCAATAAAAAAACTAAAAATTTTATTTTTATTAAAAGTAGTATACAATTTCTAAGATATTATTTTTATATTTATGCTCTGTTTGATAAAAATAGCGGTTGACTGATAAGTTAGTTGATAGCTTATAGCTTATGATTGATAGCTGATGACTGATAGGTTATAACTTATATCTGATGGCTGATGACTTATAGCTGATAAGCTAATTGAAGTGTTTGGTAAAATTAACAGTTTAATTATCTAATAAAATAAAATGACATAAAAGATATTTAATAATTATTATTTTATTTTAAATTATAATAAATTATAAAGAATAATGGTGGATTTTAGTTAAAATAATAAAAGTAAAAGTAGAAAAAAAAATAATAAGCTATAAGTTAAAATGCTATTTAAAATAACGTCTAAAAAATAAATTATAAGCTAATAAAATAAACTATAAACTTGTAATGAAAAGACTGTTCCTAAACAAATATTTTATTATCATACAAGCTTATGCTCAAAATCTGTCTTACAAAGCCTTAATTTTTAATTTGTGCTTTTATAACACACGTTAGCATTATCCTTAATTATAAGTAGGATCGGTGTGAATTCTGCATAATAATTCAATGCGCGTATGTACTATGTTATTTTATATTATTGTACATTAAAAAACATTTATTCAAATTTTGACCTTCTTTTTGACATATTCTTCTTTAATCGCATATATTAATGTGTAAAAAAAATCTTATGGTCAAAAACTACAAAATATTTATTTTTAAATTTTAGTTCAAAAATTTTAAGTCAACACTTTTACTTTATTCAAAAAATATTTGGTAACTTTAATGTTGTATTTAATTTTAAAGTTAAATATATTTTTGGTTCATATAAATATCTTACACTTTAATTTTAGTTTCTATAAAAAAAAATATATGTTGATCCCTATAAAAATTTTATGCAAGTAGTTTTAGTCCTTAGTATTTTATAAAATTTTGAAAACTATCTTGTTATCTCTAAACTTTTAAAATTTTGAATAATATTTTTCATACTTGTTTAGATTACTATAAAATACTAGTATTTATTTATTAAATTATATAATTTTTTAAAATGTGAAGAATTAAATATGAATTTTTTAAATTTTAAAAGATAATGATAAAAGTAATAAAATTTTCAATTTATAAATCAAAATTTGAATTTCTTTTTTTTAGTAATTTTTTATAACGTTCTAAACATATCTGCAAAATAATCATTCAAAAATACATAATGGTTTAACAATACGGACTAAAACTACATACATAATTATTTTGTAGGAACCAAAACACATTATTTTTTTAATAGGAACTAAAAATTAAATTTGATAATTTTACATAAACAAAAAAAACATATTTGGTGACATGTAGTTTTCTTTAAAAGCTAAATCATTAGATGATTCACACAAAACACCCAAAATCATAAAAAAAAAAATATAAATCATATTCTTCATCTCAAAACTAGAGAATCCAATATATCTTAATCTTCAACTCCATCTTTTTTTATACTTTTTCTACCTTCATTTTTTTATATACAAGTTACTTTAAGCAACCTTCATTACTCAACATATATGAGTTTCTTTGTCTCCTGAATACCACCGCCGCTTTACAACTTAATAGAAATTAAATACAATAATAACGCATATACTCTTATATGGATTAGAATAATCTTTTTATAATAACTTATTTATTTTTTCAGTTTTTGTTGGAAAATTTGTTCTTGGGTCACCCTTTGTAGTTGCATTTTTGATATTCAAATGGAGAAAAAGGCATTTATCCATATATGACGGAGTTGAAGATTTTATCCAGAGTCACCACAATTTCGTGCCCATAAGGTATTCTTACTCACAAATTAAAACGATGACAAAACGTTTCAAGCATAAGTTGGGCGAAGGAGGCTACGGTTCTGTATATGAAGGAGTGCTTCAAAGCAAAACCAGAGTGGCTGTTAAGGTATTGACTAAGTCTCAAACCAATGGACAGGACTTCATCAATGAAGTTGTAACTATTGGAAGAATTCGCCATGTTAATGTGGTGCAACTGATTGGATATTGTGTTGAAAGAACAAAGCAAGCTCTGGTTTATGAGTTCATGCCTAATGGTTCTCTTGATAAACACACATTTTCACAAGAGCAAGGATACTCATCTTCATTAAGCTGCCAGAAAATATACGACATTTCTCTTGGAATTGCTCGTGGAATCCAATATTTACACCAAGGTTGTGACATGCAAATCATACACTTTGATATAAAACCACATAATATTCTTCTTGACGAGAATTTAAACCCGAAGATATCTGATTTTGGTTTGGCAAAGTTGTATCGAATAGATCAAAGCATTTTAACTTTAACAGGAGCAAGAGGAACAATGGGTTACATGGCTCCTGAGTTACTGTACAAGAACATAGGAAGCATATCTCACAAAGCTGACGTTTTTAGTTTTGGAATGATGCTAATGGAAATGGCGGGTAAAAAAAAGAACAAAAATTATATAGAGAATTGTTGGCAAGACTACTTTCCTAAGTGGATTTATGATCAGTTTGAGGAAACAATAGATACAAACAATGAAACAGAAGAGGAGAAGAATATTGCAATGAAGATGATTGTGATTGCGTTGAAATGCATACAAATGAAACCAGAAGAACGTCCATCAATGAATGAAGTGATAGAAATGCTTGAAGGAGATGAAATGCCTCAACACCTTCCACCTGATCCACAATCAATGTCAACAGATACAAATGAATTTGATGACAACTCTCACCCATCATGAGCTACATATGGAGTGGAAGTGCAATAAGGAGGAGAATGAAACTAATGTCATTGGTTCCAATTATCATGCAAACTTGAAGGCTGCTAGTAGATAAGTACTATATTATTTTTCACGCATTTTTGTTTGTTTACTTTTATATATGTTACTCTAGAAACTATGACTTTTACGTACTTAGTTATCAAACATGCATGTAAAATGTAAACTTAAATAACTTGTGTCATGAGAAAACTTAAAGCTTTTCTATACCCTTCCCCTCTCTTCATGCAATTGATCTCTTCATATTTTAATCACAACAACGAAGCAAGTTGCAAAATTTTACAACGGCCATATCAAGGTGCTGAGGCGCTTCTCAAAGCATTTTGTCATATGCTCTGCTTCAATCTTATGCCTATGCTCTTAATCCTCCATGATCCATATGCTAAGTATATGAAGTAGTTTCTAATTGTGAGATAACTCACTTGTGGCATACGTGAAATGTGAAGATAATTCAAGCGGCGATAATTCGAAGAGAACAAATAGGTTTAACAATGAATCGAACCAATTCGAAAATAGTTTGAAATTCGGTTCGACAATTAAATCGTTGAACTAGGTTCATGAATCAAACGAGTTGAATATGAGAGAAATATTAAGTTCGTTAAGTAAATGAGCTAAACTTAAACTATATATAGTTCGACTAATTAGGTTCATGAGTCAATTCGATTATATATGAGAAGAATAATATTGTCTTTAAGAGTAGGTTTAAATATTTACTCCAAAACTATCCCTATATTGTGAATTTTTTAAACAAATTTAAACTTAAATTTAGTAGTTTTTGAATTAGACTTTCAAATGTATCTCTTGAAAATTATATAATTTTTGAATTAATAGATTTTTGAAACAAAGTTAAAGTTAAATCCCAATATGATAACTTTTATTTTATTTCAATATTTTCTTTTAAAAAATAATTAATTTAAAATGTCAAATATAAAAATAAAATAAAAAAAGTAGATTAAAAAAATGACTTTTAAGTTCGTGAAACAAATTAACTGAGCCTAACTAGATGAATTGAATTGTTCGTGAACTTATAACAAGTCGAGTTTGAATTTTATAAAAAAATCGCGTAGAACTCAAACCAAGATTTGAACTTAACAAATTCTTAATGATTCGAGTCGAGTTGAAGTGAATTCGACTCGACTCATTTCCATCACTACGAACAAATAACTTAATTGTGAAGATGAGTACAACTGTAACAATATGCAAATGGAGTTTCGTTCGGTCAACATGGTTTGTAGTGGCAGAGGGTCAGCATTATAACTCAAAATTGATGAGAGTGGATGATTCTTGCATTCTGTAACTCAAACTAAATGTGTTCACTGTATTCTAAAAAAAATCAACTTTGTTCTTCATCCTTGCAGTGTCATGTGGCCAGACTCCAAAAGTTTTTTTTTTTTTCTATGATAAACACATAATTCCTAGAATTTAAGTGAGCATTTTATTTTCCTTTTTCTACATTCTACCCAATTTCACAATGATTTCTTTTGTTTCTTTTTTCATTTTTTTAAAATTGTATTCATCATTTTCTTTTCCCCTCGTTTCTTTTTGTTTTATAACCTCCCTTCCCTACTAAGCTTAAACAAATTCAATATCCAAATGAATGATCTCTTCTCCTATAGACCAATGAAATATTTTTTATTTGTCATATAAGCTTAATGTTCAATTTTTTAAAGGAAAAAACATTTTCAGTTTTATGTTCAAAGGAATGAACTCACTCGCTCACATGTAAACATTTTAGGTAAAGTGGATATCTCGTTAGAAAAATATCTATGATTATATCTGTGAATTTATGTATATAGAAAATAGATGAAAATTGAACAAAAATTTATAGTTTGAATTATACTGACAACTGTATGATATATTGGGGGTGGACTGCTCATACCTTACTAAGTTAGGTATATTGTATCTTAAGTGATCAATATATTTTCATGATAGAATAAAAATATTTCTATTTTGGAAGAAGAATCTGGTTCGTATTCATGTTGTATTAAAATATAATCAGTAAGTTTGAAGTTAAAAATTTAGAAATGAACTAAATTTTCTTTTTTTATTTAAAGACAATACTTTTGATTTTTCTAAAAAATTAAATATTAAAAAAACATGTATGTGTAAAATAGGTGTACTAGTATAACTGAAAGAGGTATAACTGATAGGGCTTACAGGAGGTAACACAAAGATAACAAAGGGTAGGTGGGTTCGACGCCTCTTTCAAAGTGGGAATAAACATTCGTCCATTTATCATATCACTCGTTTATGGGATGTGGCTCTCATCCTCGGTTGGGATTGGGTCAAACCACCTTTTTTCCACTCGGGAAACATGGAAATTGACCGACCTGTCTTTAGGTACTAAGGACACTAAAGCTTAGTCAAATGAAAAAACCATGTTCTCTCGAAGAATACGGAGAACAACAATTCTTAAGCTCCTAAGAGAGGCAAAGTAACCACCCATGGTCCAAGAACCTAAGCTCAATATGGTCCTATAAATACCTCAACTACAAGGGAGAAGGATATTCAATTAACTATAAAACCACTTAGATACAGAGTTTCTCACCATCTCTAGGTGAGCATGCTCTAACACCAACAAGAACCCTAAAACCCTTAGACAAGACTACTTAGATATGTTTTGAACGATGTCAAAACTAAGTAGTTTAGTACTTTGTGTATATTGAACCTTACCGTCTTTGTCTAGATGTGCATCATCATAATATGACATGTAAAATTAGATTAAATAGGCCATCACATGCAAAAATATGAATTTTCATGAAAAAGTAGTCAATGGGTTGATCCACTATTGGTATGTATCGATACATACTGAGTTGGTTTTTAAAGGAAATAGTTTTGCCCATAATGTATCGATACAAAAGCATAATGATTCGATACATCTTGTGAATGAGTCGACTCATTCATGGTTGAAGTCGACTCCAACTGAAGGGGTGTTCAACCCGGTAGTCTCTGCCCTTAATGTATCGATACATTGATGGTGTGGGTCGATACATCCAGAGGATGAGTCGACACCCCCCTGTTTGGAGTCAACTCTTTCTGAAGATTTTTTTTTCAAACAATAACTCTTTGCCCTTAATGTATCGACCCCTTTATGCTATGTGTCAACTCCTTTGAATTGTGTATTGACTCATTCATATTTGGAGTTAATACATTTTGTTCTAATTTTCAAAACTTGCATTTTTGGCTAAAAATTTATTTTGCTTGTTATTTCTCTAGACACACACGTACAGATAAATATGCATTCATGCCACGTTTCTCAACATTGAAACCAAGAACACACTTAGAAATTTCTCATCATCTTCAACCTTTATTTGCATGCATTCAACAAATACACATAATTATTTTTGTTGAGTGTCATCAATGCTAGATTGATAAGGTGCAATTTAGGTTGGTGTAATCAAATTGGGTTGAGTTTTTCTTTGGGGTTTCATTGATAAAATCTTTAGAGTTTTTTCTCCAAGATCAAGGGTTGATTTGGGGGGTTTTGCACAAGTCTTTGCAACTTGGATTCAGCCGAGTTAAAACTTTGAAGAATGGGGTTCTTGCAAAGAAGTTGTGATAACCGGCGAATCAATTGAAAGACTTGGGGCAAGATTTCACAATTTGGATTCAACATAGTGAAGGCTTTGATGAAACATAGGTTCAGCCAAAGGAGTGGCGGTAATCAGAGGATCAAATTGGAGGTCTTGTGTGACTTGATCTAGCTAAGATCAAGGGAAGAGAAGAAGCTAGGATCAACATCAAACATAGGGTTTGGGGGTTTAGATTGCTACTACTTCTCTTATAAACTACTATTGCAAAGGTTAACTATAGTATCTCATTTTGATTTTGAATTAAGAGCAGACATACCCATAATGAGGACAATTGGGGAAATACCTAAGCAAATATTGGTGCTCTCTCTCTCTCTCTCTCTCTCTCTCTATATATATATATATATATATATATATATATATATATATATATATATATATATATATATATATATATATATATATATATATATATATATATATATATATATATATATATATCTTTCTCTCTACATTTTGATAACACTTAGTGAGTAATTTAATTTGCTAATAATTTTAGTTGTGTTGAAATATCTTAAACTGTTTTTGTGAAACCATTGCAATCTAAACAATTGCAATTGATTTGTCATACCTTCAACACAAAGATAGTTAAGCTTTGTGTGTTGCACACCAAGTGTTTGATAAATTGGTTGCACACTAAGTGTTCGATAAAATTCATGAGTCAAGTTTATTTTTAACTATATTGGAAATCATTTCTCACTGTGTGGTATATAGTCAAACACATTATATAGAACTTATTGGTTTGTTTTTCTCATTTTAGCATACGTTTTACTACGGTTTATACGCATAACCGATTCTACAAATAATGGCTCGGGTAGACGAGAGTCAATCCAGATTCGCTTTCTCTTGCCATAGAAAAATATTTTTCAAAACAAAATTTTTAATAAGAAAATTTTATTTGGAGATCTATTCAACCCCCCCCCCCCTTTCTAGATCGTTGCACTCATCTAACAAGTGGTATTACGAGCACCGGTTTATCTTGTGCTTCAAATTTGCTTATTAGATTATGACTTTCGATCTAACAAGGGCGTATAATAAAGTTCCAATTTTCAATGGTGAGAACTATGGTTATTGGAAGGATTGTATGTGCATCAATATCAATTCTATTGATAGAAAAGTATGGAGCACCATCTAAAATGGTCCATTTGAAATTTCTATGACCAATGCGGATAACGTTGTTAAACCTAAATCGGAAGCACAACGGGATGCGGAAGATGAGAAAAAGTGGTCTAGTGATTGGAAAGCAAGGAATATTCTAATCTTCGCTTTAGAAGTTGATGAATATTATTGAGTTTCTCATTGCGAAACCTTTAAAGCTATGTGGGACGCATTACAAGTTGTCCATGAGAGAAAAAATGAAGTGAAACAAGCTAGAATTAATACTTTGATTCAAGAGTTTGAACTCTGAAATTCTGGTGATCAGACACCAGATGTCGAGTACGATATCACGACACTAGGATCAGGACAGTAACATAACACAAACAATTATGCAATTAAAGTAAATAGATGGAAGTAAATAAAACAGTTCATTGTTAACCCAGTTCGGTGCAACATCACCTACATCTGGGGGCATCCAAGCCAGGAAGGGGCATCCAAGCCAAGAAGAAAATCCACTATAATAGTATTAGTTTGAAGCCCAAGTAAATAACCTCCGGTTTACAACCTTCGCACCTAATCACCACCCGTGCTATTTCTATCTAAAACACTTCTAGATATGAGACCCCTTTCACTTCCCTTCAATCACACAACAATGATAAAAACTTATAACAACAAACAATAGAAGACAAATTTCCAATGACACATAATCCACTCTTGCTTAAAAGCTCACGAGTGATTCAGAATTACAACTCAATAAACTCAGTCCACTTCAAGCATCTAAGTGATGCATGAATGACTCACAAATAAAACACAGTCCAACTCTAGTATCAAGGTGATATAAGAGTGGATCACAAATAACAAAGAACAACTAAAAACCCTAACTTCACTAATCTCAAGTGTAGCTCTCACTTATGTAAATTAGGTTTAGCACCGTCCTTTTTAAATAGCCTTTGGTAAGCATGGGTTTAGGCATAAAACACGTAATAGATCCAATTTGGACTGCTGCACTTATTCTGCAGAATCTTCTGCATAAAATCTGGAACATATCACATGTTTCCTAACATTCCTTTTTATTAAATAAGTGGACATCTGGAACAAAATAGGAGTTCCTAAAATACCCTTCTTGGATTGCGATAATATGTGAGCTAAAACCAAAAGGAATCTCACATTTAAAAAACAAATCTTCTAAGAAGTAAAACCTAAAACCTGCAATGATGTCTAACCAGCATGTCACGAAATCGTGCTTAACATCTCTGCAACGATGTCTGACCAACATGTCAACACATCTTACTCAACATCTTGCTGTGATACATGTTTTAATAAAATTACTGCCAATCCCAAAAACACAGAACTAACAAACTCTTTCATATGAAGCATGGTGAAAGCATTGCTGATATACAAAAGAGGTTCACTCATCTTGTAAACCGTTTGAATGCACTTGGTAAGCCAGTTTTCAATGATATTGCTACTAACAAAATTTTAAGATGACTTAATAGGCAATGGCAACCTAAGGACATGGCCATCAAGGAAGCTACCAACCTATTGACTTTGGATATTACTACTTTATTTGGTAAGGTTGAAGAACATGAGCAAGAGCTCATTAGCTTAGAGAAGCATGAGAAGAAAGTTAAGAAAGAAAAGAACAAGGAAAAAGAGGTGGAAAAGAAGTCGATTATTCTTGTTGCTTCTAACTCCAAGTCCTCAACAAAAGGGCATGATGAAAGTGGAACTAGTGATAATGAGAAGTCAGATGATGAAGAAATGAGGTTGTTTGTTAAACAGTATCATAATTATATTAAGAGAAATGGAGTAAAGCACTCCGACAACAATATCAACTTTAGAAGACAAGTTAACTCCTCAAAGCAAGATAAAAATAAGATGGGAAAGTCCAAAGGTTCATGTTTTAATTGTGGTAAAGTCGGACATTACAAGTCGGATTGTCCACAACATAAGAATGATAAAGATAAGGGTCAATACAAGAATTCTAGCAAGAATAGAAGAGCATACATAGATTGGGAAAGTGACAGTGAATCCTCAAGTAAAGGTAGCTCAAGTGAAAGTGATGAAGAGGCAAATCTTTGTCTCACGGCCCATCATCATAAGAAGAAAAATGTAAGTCATTCTAAATATGAACCTATTGATGAAATGTCTTATTCTGAATTACATGTTGTTTTGAAAATCTATATGGTGACTCAATAGATGCTTTTAAAAGGTTGGTGATTCTGTTCATTGAATCAGTGAGGTGTGGTTAAGTTTTATTCGAGGTCTATGACTATGGCGTGGAACCTGGTTGGTAAGAAAAAAACTTTAGCTAAACATCCCAAACTTTCAGTTTGGAAGGAAAATAGAGGCAAGGGGGCTGATGAGGGTGAGGTTACAACCTCATTTTTATTCAAGGAATTTCCAGACAATATGGAGGCAAGGGATATGTTTGAAGTTTTCAAAGCTTATGGACTGATTTCTGCAGTATTCATACCAGCTAGGAAGGACATGAGAGGGAAGAGATTTGGCTTTGCCAAGTTTAGGAAGATTCATGACGCTCGCATTATGGCAGTTAAACTGGATAATATCCAACTTCAAGGGAAAAAATATTTGCCAATATTCCAAGGTTTAACCGGGATCTTGACGAGTCACGTCCAGAGAAGTTTAATGGATTGGGAGTTAATCATGTTAAATCTGTACCGCGTAGGTGGAAGATGGGGAAATACTCTTACAACGGTAAATCCTATGTGGATGCTGTTGATCATTTCACGAATTCTTCTGCTAAGAGAAATTTTGGTGTAGGTGTGAATAACCTTAACAGTAGCTTTATTAAAGAAAATTTCGTTGAGGTTTCTATTCAATCCAAGGTGGATAAGGAAGTTATGGTTAGGTTTGGCAAGGCCTTTACTGGAACTTTACTGGAAAATAGATTTCCTTATGAGATTCAAATAGAATTAAATGAACAAGGGTATTTTCATGTGAAAGTTTCGCCTCTCGGGGCTAATCTTTGTTTACTGGAAGATACTATTTATGGTGATATGAGTGCCTTTATTCATGAAGCAAGAGTTTGGATTGATAAATGGTTTAGCTCTGTTAAGCCATGGAACCCTAAGGATGTTGATTCAGATAGACTCACGTGGATTAAGTGTTACGGCTTACCGTGTCATGCTTGGAATATATCAACATTTCAAAAGTTAGCTCGTACTCTTGGATCTTTTATTCATTGTGATGAGGCAACGTTCAGGAAAGAGCGGTTTGATGTAGCTCATATCTTCATTAAAACTAAGCGCCTTGGTGTTCTGAATGAGCAGATCATTGTGGAGATTAATGAATTGAACTTCAGAGTGAAACTTGTGGGGAGCCATTGTGTTAGCCCAAGTTATTATGGTCTGAGCTCCGGAGTGCAAGATAGGGATTCCGACTCTATTGCTTTCTCCGATGCCGGTGACGATGAGGGGTGGGTTTCCTACGATGATCATGATGGTGCTGACTCTATCAAGTCTAGTGTAGCAGGGGTGATTGTAAAAATTCTAGAAATAAGGAAAGGGCTGACCTTGGGAGTGATGTTTCTGTGGAGAATACTATTGTTGGTGATAGTTTGGATATTGAGACTGCTTTTGGTGGTGAACTACTCAATGAAAAAGCTGATTCTCCAGAAAAGGTTTCTTTTGTCAAAGAATTACCTGACAAATATGCTTCGTTAGATGGGAAAACCTTAATGGAGATGAGACCTAATCCTTGTGTGCTTCAGAAGGCTAAGGGTAGACGTAGCAGACTTAGCAGACCTAGTAGTAAAGTTTAAAATAACACTGATGTTGGGGTTAATGCCTTGGTTTTGGGCCATTACACTAAACCCAGTGGTGATATGGATTTGAACTTGGGAATATCGGATCCTATTTCTCATTTTTTGGGTGGGCCTGTTGTTCCATTACCTAGGCCCAAATCTAGAAAAAAGAAGAGTCTCGCTGATATTTATTGTAAGGTGAAGATTCCTTTCTCACCCTCGTATTTTGCTTCGCTCTTGCATTCTGCAGTGTACAAACCTGTGGGTGAATTTCCTAAGTGAAAGCTCAAATATTTTGGACAAAATTTAGGTAAAACTTAGTGCTGAAGGGGATGGTTCAACATGGAGACCAAAGCTGTAGAACTCTGCCAAAGAACAAAGATGTCGAAGGAGATGTCTTAACTTAAAGACTCGACATCCTGGACTGATTATAACAGATTGATTTAAATCTGTTTTATCTATTACAACAATCAAGGAAATAATCAGAACGTGGATCAAGGAATCAGCAAACAGCCCAAGGAAGCAGAAGACTCTATAAATAGAAGACTTAGACCTAGGTTTTGATATACCTTTTGTAACCTAGTTCTCTTGCGAAAGAAACAAGGGTTTAGGGTTTTGAGAGTCGTTGGGTCTCTAGGTTGTAAGTCTCCCTTTGTATCAGTTGATGCATTATTGTAGATATAGGTGTCACACAGATCCATAAGCCTTGAGGTATTGGATTGTGTATTGTTCTTGGATGAAGCTTTTAAGCAAATCCGAGTTAGCTTGTTTATCAAGAAATCTTGACATATTTCTGTATTGACAGGGATGATGTAGAAATCACAGTTGGTGATTAAGGGAAGTGAGTGGGGTATCTCATATCAGAGTTGTAAACGTTAGAGTTTAGCTTTGGTAAATATGTTCATTGGGTAGATGTTAGGATAAAGTTGTAAACGGGGGAATTTATCTTTGTAACAGATCTACAGATAGTGAAGTCTTCTTCCTGGATTGGTATCCCTCAGATGTAGGTGAATTGCACTGAACTGGGTTAACAATTGTTGTGTTCTTTATCATTCTGCAGATTTACATTTTCTGTTAGGGTTCATGATAAACATGTTGGATCAGATGTCGTGACATTTGTGATCCTGCAGTTCTGATATTCAAGGTATCAGTCTACTGTTGCTGCTCCTGTTTAAATGATTATGTAGCACAATGTCTTGACATGTGTTAGGACATCTGCTATCTGCATATGCCAGAATTTCAATTGGTATTAGAGCAGGCATCCTGTCTATTTCTGGATGAGATCTTTGGGAGATACTTTCTGGCGTTTAAATAAGGAGGAGTTTTGAAGATCAAATCAATCAACTCAAACATACTCAAGGGTATTAATGGATGAGATGGATGTTCTGGATCGAAGGTAACAACTCGTTGGTTGTTCATGTTGCTGAGGAGGTTCTACAACAACTGCAGGAGAAGTGGATAGTTCTCTTGTTAGGGTGTCTTATAAGATGTTCTGACATCTTATTAGGGCAAGTAGGACCTGTTCCTTGGTGGTTCCGCTGCATGTGTTTCTGATGGAAGAGCTCTAGAATTATGGGATTCTGGAGCTGTTACTGTAGACAGTTGGTGGAAGATCTTAATCGTCGGCATCTATATGTGAAGATGTCTGCATTCTTTTATTCCAATGTCGGGAGCGATGGAATGAAGGGAGTTGTTGGAAGATGTCTGATATGGTGACTTGGTACTTGGAAGGTTGGTTTCATGGTACAGTGTGAAGTCAGTTGAAGAGGAGAAGAGTTGAGTTTAAGTTTATCAAGTTCTTGTTCTGGGAGTTTGATAAATTATTGTCCGTCTATGTTGTCAAAGATACTTGAGAATTACTCTCAAGTCCACTCATAAAGGGGTCTCAGTCGTGCATATGGAGTCTTCTAGTTATTCTTCTGACTAGAAGATGTTTCTTTGAAACACAATCTAAAGGAAGTGGAGGTGATTTATTTTCACCATCCAAAACAGAAAGGAAGGATTCATCTCTCTTAACCCTAAGGGTGGATCTAATCTAATTGGAGCTTTCAGAATTGTTGAGGTAAATAAGGTTCATTTAGAGAGAATCTTAGTTACTTGAGTCAAGGGTGGAAGCCTTAGTATCTCAACACTGTTTGTCAAAGAAGATACTTGTAAAAGATTGAATACTTGATAAGTGCTCATGAAGTGATCTGATGGAGCTTAGCTACAACAATGAAGAAGGGTTATTGGACAAGGATTTAAGATCAATTGCTATTTGTGGAATTTACAAGTATTTAATTGATTATCCTTGAAAGTCAATTTTGGTAATGTTCAACAAGATGTTGGAACATCTCATCATCAGAGTTTATGCGGAATCATGGGAGGGGTACTGCATATGCTTTAACATCTATTTTGATCTTATGTGGTGACCTAAGAAGTTGCTTCAGTCGGGTGTGACAGAAGCATGTGTTCTCTGGAGCGTTTCCAGGCAAGAAACTGGTCTGGACTTTGATGCTGTTGAAGATGAAGATGAAGACATCATAATCTTGATGGTTACTGCTTGGATCAGTTTATTTCTGATCTAGGTACTTGAGAGCATGAGATTTTTCTCAGTTTGAAGGTCAAAGTTAAGTGGCAGTTATCTCTGACTTTCTACAGTCTGCTCTACTAAGGAAAGTGGCATTCTTTGGTATGGCTATGGTGTAGTCTAGGACTACTTATCTTCTGAAGATTCAGACATGGCAGGTGTGAAGTCTTTGGAGTTTTAAAGCAGGATGGAGGTTGTCTACTCAAACTTGGTTGTTGAATCAAGTCTATGACAACATGGAACTCTTGTTCTGCAAAGGCAGGAGGTTCTTCTAAGTGGCAGAAGGAGGAGCTGAATTCAGCAGTTGGATATCGTATCAGAATGTTCTGACATCTAGCTTAACATCAGAAGTCTCAGCTGGTGATGTGACACATCAGCTTAAGATAAGGTGATCTACAGGAGAATGGAAGTTATGAATGCTTCAAAAAGGTCTATCTCATGCAGTTTGTGGGAGCTGTGGATGGGAAGATGTTACATGTCTAAAGGCTTGGTGGATCCAAGATGTCTTGCTATGGTGCAAATAGTTCATGTGACTTGAAGATCTGATTTCATTGGTGGATCAGTGTATCTTGTGGGAGTTCTGAAGAAGAGTGAGATCAATCAAAAGGTGGCATTTGGTTGGTTTCATAGCGTGTATTCATGCAGGATGCTTGAAACTGATTGCTCTTGTGCAAAAGGGTAGTTAGTTGAAAACGTAAGGAGGTTCTGTTTCTCTTGGAGCTTGTGGTAGAAGTTCTAGGTTGAGGATGAAAGTATACCTTCTTTTGGTGGATAATAGTTTATTTCTCTCTGGGTTTCTGAAGTTCTCTTTGTTCAAGCTGGTGGCGCAGTGTTGTGTGAAGATCTTCAGTTTGGATTACTATGCTGATAGTAAGTCCAGTGGTGGAGCATATCAAGAACCATGGTGTGTGGTGTATATGATGTGTGAAGGATATCCTAACTGATGTTAGAACATTTTCGGGTTGGTTATCCTTGGAGGAGGATTTCAATTTCTGTTAGGAACTGGTTACCTGCATCATGTCTAAGAAGTATCAACCTTGTCATATGGGAGAATAATGGAGTAGCAGAACTGTCTTGGAAGTCTGATGTAAGGGTTTTGGTAAGATTGGAGTGGATCACGGGTTAATTGCATGAAGGTATGGATTCTGATGCATTCAAAAGTGGATATTCACCAGGAAAATCAGAAGTATTCCAGGTTATCATACAGGAGAATGATGAAGGAATGACTGTCTTGGATTCTGGGGTGTCTATCTCAGTTGCTGGCCTTGGTAAGGTCAGTGGAAAATCTTGTGAAGGGGATACTGCCCCTTGCTGCAAGTCATGCTAGTAGTGGATTAGTTTGGCAGCTATGAAGTTCTGGAGCATGTATATGATATCTGACATTGTTATTACAAACTAAGGGGCCTTGTGCATCTCTTTGAGGAATGTGAAGCATTCTGATTCAATTGGGTTATGTCTTAGGGAACAAGGAGGTCTATACATGAGAATTCATAAGGAATTCGTGTGGTGTATGGATAGTTTCTGAACGAGAGGGATCAATGGAGCTTTGATCTCAATCCAAGAGTTTGTTATGGTAAGATGGTGATCCTGATATTTCCCCACGGGTAGCATGATGGTGTTCATGTGTGAGTGATTATTGGTTCTTGTCAGAATAACCAATAAGAGGGTTGATAATTATGCTCAGCAGGTAGTTTGGACTGAGGGTGCGCTCTTGAAGACATGAAGATGCATCTTATGTTTCCATTCATCAGCTTAGTGTTCTATGGAGGAGCACTGGTTATCTTAGATAGGGGGAGTTGCTCCTTGATCTAAGATGTATTAATGCGAGGGTGCAGTTGAAGTTCCAGTTTGTATTGTGCCTCAAGCAAGCTGTGATTATGTGTCTATCCTGGGAGGATGAGATGTCAAGAAGGTTGTCCTGACATTTTTATTGTTGCAAGTTGGGGGAGACTTGGCAGTGTAAGTTACATGGTTCTTTATGGATGCTTAAGAATCATTGTTAAGAACCATTGGTTGAGTCTTGGGGAATTTATTTTTCTCTGCAGACTGTGATCATAAAACTGTGAAGGTATTGATCAATACAGAAGTTTTTGATAAACATTGTCTGACTTGATGTCAAGACATTGTTAAGAACATACTTTTGAGGTTTATGGACGGTGTACCATGGAATGTGGAATATGTGCGTGTGCAAAACATGTTCTTCGGGCTTTGCAAAATCTTTGGACGATACTCCTTATAGAAGAAACATTCAAAGAGTTCTTGGCCGATGCACTCTCGGTGTTGGTGAAGTCTCATCTGCTATTAATGATCTTCTCTTGGCTCGTTGATTCCTATGAAGGCCGCTGGGGTATTTGTAGGAAAGCCTTGGTCACCTTTGGCTCAAGATGTGTGTCCTCATGGCATTATTCAGAATTGTTCCTTGGGTATGGTGCATCTGGGCTGGCTTGGTACTTTTTTTTTGTCAATGGCCTCGTACCTCATCTTCGTTTGTGTCTTGTGTCCTGAGTTAAGAACACAGTCATGTGTTTAGGGGGAGTCTTATCCTCCTCTACATGAACATCAACATAAGGAAAAATTAATTTAGGATTTATGGAGTCTCAGTCTCAGGAGTCTTAGGATTTCTGGAGTCTTAAATTAATAATTATGAGTTGGTTATTCAGGTTGACACGAATTCAGGAGAATCCTGACTTTATTGTACAAAGAGTTTTAGCCAAAATTTGCCAAAAAAGGGGAGATTGAAAGCTCAAATAATTTGGACAAAATTTAGGTAAAACTTAGTGTTGAAGGGGATGGTTCAACATGGAGACCAAAGCTGTAGAACTCTGCCAAAGAGCAAAGATGTCGAAGGAGATGTCTTAACTTGAAGACTTGACATCTTGGACTGATTATAACAGATTGATTTAAATCTGTTTTATCTGTTACAACAATCAAGGAAGCAATCAGAACGTGGATCAAGGAATCAGCAAACAACCCAAGGAAGCAGAATACTCTATAAATAGAAGACTTAGACCTATGTTTTGATATTCCTTTTGTAACCTAGTTCTCTTGCGTAAGAAACAAGGGTTTAAGGTTTTGAGAGTCGTTGGCTCTCTAGGTTGTAAGTTTCCCTTTGTATCAGTTGATGCATTGTGGCAGATATATGTGTCACACAGATCCATAAGCCTTTAGGTATTGGATTATGTATTGTTCTTGGATGAAGCTTTTAAGAAAATCCGAGTTAGCTTGTTTGTCAAGAAAGCTTGACAGATTTCTGTATTGACAGGAATGATGTAGAAATCACAGTTGGTGATTAAGGGAAGTGAGTGGGGTATCTCATATCAAAGTTGTAAACGTTAGAGTTTAGTGTCATACCCCAAATTTTGACCACCAAGATTTCCCATTATTGTGAAGATCATTACCACAATATGGATGTGCCATCATGCCTCATCAATCTCCTAAAGATAGTTGAGCATCCACTACAATCAAGAATTAGGGTTTCGGGCCCTCTCAAAACATTTAGACAAAAGATCAATCAAGAAATGACATGATCTTCAACTTGTCTAACCTGTTAAAAGATCCAAAAAGGATCAAGAGGACCCTCACATCAAAAATCAAGCACAAAAGTTGCCACATTCCAAGTGGTTTGAGCCTCGAAACCCGATGTCGCAAAATTAGGGTTTTGGACGACTGAGACCTCCAGAGTGAGATTTTCACAAGAGGATGAGCCAAGACTTCAACGTGTGACTCAATATGCTCAAAATAACCTAGGGGTCCATTTTCAAAGTTAAATTACCCTCAGAGGATGCATTCCCCAAAAGTCGGGAATTAGGGTTTTTACGCGCCGAACCGCTTTGGAGCCAAAAGTCAAAACATGACTTTTTTGGGAAAAATGATCCTTATGACTCATATTTTCATAAAATATGACTTATAATGTCATTTGAACAAGAATTGATCAAGAAACCAAGATAACTTGTAAAAGGGGTAATCTTGAAAAATTGAAAAATTTTCTAAGTTACTAAATTTGGATGGTTTTGGTGCCAACTTTCAAGGATCATAAATTTTGATTTAGGCAGCCATTTTGGGTGATCCAAAGCCTGATTTGTCGGTCTTCCTACATTCTAAAAAAGCTTCAACTACATCAAACTCCAATTCTTCATGGATTTTAAGTTATGGAATGATTAAAATGACAAAAATGAAGAAAATGACACTTTTTCAACACTTAGTAAAAATTTGCCTAAGTTACCAGCCTTGAACATCAAAGTTCATGAGGTTTTTTCAATGGGATCCAAATAGTTTCAAGACCAACTATGATCGCACATGGATTGTGCCATATGAGGGTTTTCTAAAAAGCACAAGAGCTTTCCATAACTCCATTTGAGCAAGGAGATTTGATCCCCTCAAAACCACATCTTCAAACTGTCTTGTACAAGATAGAATTTGGCATTCTTGCTCGAATTGGAAAAATCAGACAAGTTCAAGCATGGTTATCCATCTGCACACCTCAGGGGGGAACAACCAAGGGACAAACACTGATCCACAAGCCTCACAAGTCCATGGATCTATGTTTAGGCATGACACCTCTAAAATTCAAGATGCTTCAAATGGTCAATTTTGTTTCCAAGCATTTAACTGATGCATAGAGGTGGCATTCATCAAGACAATGTTATCCAAGTTCAGTCAAGCCTTATCCCTGCCACAGAAGACTCATAGTCTGTTCTCTAACCTCAAGTCAATGGCTAGAGGAGACTTGAGATTCCATTGGATCAACATTTGCCACAGACCTACTGCAGTTGCCATTCATTATTGCACCCAAAAAAAACTTGCTATACTATAAATAGAGCTCATTTGTGACTAGTTTGAGTACACCAAAGCACCCAAACTGATGCTTTACTCAAAATCTCTCTTTCACTCCAAATTTGCCTTCTAACTCAAGTTACTACCGGGTTTTGAAATTGAGAGTGATTCCAACCAAACCAATCATGCCAGCACCTCATAAACATCATATGTAGGTGATATAAACACTAAAACAACATCTGGAACATCAAATTCACAAAATCACCAGCCAATTGCTCAAGTTCTTGACAGAGTTGCAGTTGAGGTGCCACATCCAGTTCCAACTCATTTCAATCCACTCTAAGCATTCAAACACACTCCTTGGCACCTAAGAAAGCTGTCCATATCATTGGAATACATCTGTAACACATCCAAACTAGAATTCGATTCTCACTTACAGAGGTAAACCTCAAACTTTCAAACTTAATGAATCATGCATCATAAATATATTTTTAAATTACCATTGTGTTTCTGAATGTTTGTAGATCATTTACCCTCAATCAATTAATGTTTATAGTTCATGTATAGGATTTCATTAAGCTCTTGCAAATTTTAGGATTCATCTGATTTCAACTTGTTATCTTTTGATTCACTTAATTTAAACAAAATTGAATATTGCCATTGTGTTCCTTGTTTAAAAATGCACGATTTTCATATTTGAATCCTGTGAAATGGTTGAGAAATGAGTGAGATAGAAGGCTTCACGTAGCTTGCCCAAGGAAGAAGATGGTCATGGCGCCATTCTTCAGAAAATCAACTAATTTTGATATATATTATACACTTGCCATATTATGTTTGAATTGGCATTGCGCCCCAACGATTGATCAGCTGGTTTTGTGTGTGTAGCGAGCAAAGGGTCTGGGGTTCGAATCCCCCTCGCCCCAGACCTTTTGGTTTTATTTTTTTAAACCATTTTCAAAGGTTGCTTTCACATATTATTCATTGTTGCCATCCTCTATCAGCCCACGCACATGGCTCAGATTGTAGAATTTTAAGCTCTCCACCCAAAGGCGTGAGTTCAAGCCTTGGGGGGACCATTTCTAATTTTTTTACCACTAGTTTTCTTTTCACTTTTTCACCATCTTTTTAATAACTTCAAAAATTAATTTCTCACTCTTTTTTTTTATCATTTTTTATTGGTTCTTTTTGTAAAAAGTCACAAAAATGTTAAAATATTTTATTCTACAAAAATCTCAGACAAAAATATTATTTATTTATATATTTAATATTTTTATAAAGAACTTATTTTATTTGTTTTTTAACATTTGAAAATATTTCTTTTCTCTTGATCTTTTCGAAACCCAAATGAGTTTTAAGTCATCTTGTGATTAAAACATCATTTTTTCAAACCTTAACCAAAAATCACAAGTGGTTTATTTAAACTTATTTGGTGTTTTTATCATTTTTAATTAATTTTCTTTGAAAAATTACTTTTGGAAATGAAATTAGGGTTTCTTTGATTTTGGTCTTTTTCAAACATTTCATAAACACTTTGGGTCTCTAATAGAGTGTAAGTCCCAACCCTTTTTGTAAATAAATACCTTTTTGGGCCTCAGTCGTTGTATAAGTCCCGATAAAATCTCAGCGCGATCGCCAATTTTAACAATTTGCAACTGGGCCTCTCCTTGAGTTGTAAGCCCCATTTCTTGTATAAAAATAACTTTGGGCCTCTAATAGAGTGTAAGACCCAACCCTTTTGTACATAAATAATTTTGGGCCTCAGTCATTGTATAAGTCCCACTGTGTTTCTAAAACCACGACCCGATCGTCGCCTTTTAAACAATTCTTTAGGCCTCTCCTTAAGTGTAAGCCTCAATCTTTTCAAAACAACTTTCCCTTTTAATTTAGATTCAAACTCATAGTTGTTATCAAAACTTTCTTTAATTTCTTGAACAACTAACCATACAGCTGTTACAATGGAAGCTTGCTCGCCTGTAAGTTTTAAACAGATTTTCTTTTACATACTTGCGCATATATTGCCATTGTGTTCCTTGTTTAAAAACGCACGATTTTCATATTTGAATCCTGTGAAATGGTTGAGAAATGAGTGAGATAGAAGGCTTCACGTAGCTTGCTCAAGGAAGAAGATGGTCATGGCGCCATTCTTCAGAAAATCAACTAATTTTGATATATATTATACACTTGCCATATTATGTTTGAATTGGCATTGCGCCCCAACGATTGATCAGCTGGTTTTGTCTGTGTAGCGAGCAAAGGGTCTGGGGTTCGAATCCCCCTCGCCCCAGACCTTTTGGTTTTATTTTTTTAACCGTTTTCAAAGGTTGCTTTCACATATTATTCATTGTTGTCATCCTCTATTAGCCCACGCACATGGCTCAGATGGTAGAATTTTAAGCTCTCCACCCCAAAGGCGTGAGTTCAAGCCTTGGGGGGACCATTTCTAATTTTTTACCACTAGTTTTCTTTTCACTTTTTCACCATCTTTTTAATAACTTCAAAAATTAATTTCTCACTCATTTTTTTTATATCATTTTTTATTGGTTCTTTTTGTAAAAAGTCACAAAAATGTTAAAATATTTTATTCTACAAAAATCTCAGACAAAAATATTATTTATTTATATATTTAATATTTTTATAAAGAACTTATTTTATTTGTTTTTTAACATTTGAAAATATTTCTTTTCTCTTGATCTTTTCAAAACCCAAATGAGTTTTAAGTCATCTTGTAATTAAAACATCATTTTTTCAAACCTTAACCAAAAATCACAAGTGGTTTATTTAAACTTATTTGGTGTTTTTATCATTTTTAATTAATTTTCTTTGAAAAATTACTTTTGGAAATGAAATTAGGGTTTCTTTGATTTTGGTCTTTTTTAAACATTTCATAAACACTTTGGGCCTCTAATAGAGTGTAAGTCCCAACTCTTTTTGTAAATAAATACCTTTTTGGACCTCAGTCGTTGTATAAGTCCCAATAAAATCTCGGCGCGATCGCCAATTTTAACAATTTGCAACTGGGCCTCTCCTTGAGTTGTAAGCCTAATTTATTGTATAAAAATATCTTTGGAACTTATATATATATATATATATATATATATTTGTTTGCGCTGGAAGCTTGCTCACCTGTAAGTCCTCCTACCCTCTTTTACATACTTGTATATATTTCATCTGTATATATATGTTTGTGTATATCTGCTTAGAGTTTTCCCCGACAATTAGGTCTAGGATTAGATAAAGCCAGTGGTCACTCTTTCAACACAGTCAAAACTAGTTTCCCATAGGAATTTCCAGATACAGTCTTGCCTCCTCTTGGGCTTATACAATATGGAACAAAGAGAAAGGAATTATTCCCGGTGAAACTTTTCTCAGACTGTCACTATTAGAAAATTGTCAAAGAAATTCACTTCCCCAGAGAGGATTAATTCCCAGTGAAACCTCTCTTGAATTTTTTCAAACCCTAGAACTGTTCACTAAAGAAAAGATTATTCTCGGTGAAACTTTTCTTAAGTTTGGACCCACAGGCTTCCTAAAAGCATCCCCAGCCTCCTCTTGGGCTTTGTACAAGGACCCTCCGGCTTCTTAGAAGTTCTCATGCCTTCTCTTGGGCTTAGTACAAGGACCCAAAGACCTCTTAAAAGTATAGGACAGAGCTTAGTCATCCTTTGTTAGAGAGGTCTTTCTAAAGAGTCAAAACCTCAGACCAATTTAGGGTTGATTCTTATCCCTTAAAGCATCAGCCTCCTCTTGGGCATCATATAAAGATAAACCTTTCATACCGGTAGACTTGGACAGTCTAATCTCCTTTTGGATCTTAAGGAATCCTCAAGCTCCCTACAAACACAGGAGAAACCCTGGTCATTTAACCAATCTTCAGCAGAATTAAAACCCCCATAGGTTCTAAAACTCAATCTTTCATCCTAAACTTCCCCAGCTAAGGGTCAGCTTATCATCAATACAACACTAGCCTATCAGAACCTCAAGGCATCTGATACCTCAACGCTTCTGTAATCATCAGCAAGAGTTGATTCCCCACTTTGGACCTGCCTCTGGATCTCAATAATCCTCAGCAGAAGATTAGCCTCCTCTTAGGCTTTGTATAAGAAATTCCCCAGCCTCTTCTTAGGCTTTGTTTAATGATTCTTTCTTCTTCCTCATCACCTTTCATCACTCTCTTGTTGAGTCAACCTTTTTCAACCTCAATCTTGGGCTTTGTACAAGACAAACAAAAACACTCTCTTGTTGAGTCAATCTTCTTTCTTAAAACACTCTCTTGTTGAGTCAGTTTTTTCAGCCTCAATCTTGGGCTTTGTACAAGATAAACAAAAACAGTCTCTTGTTGAGTCAATCTTCTTTCTTAAAACACTCTCTTGTTGAGTCAGTTCTTTCAGCCTCAATCTTGGGCTTCGTACAAGACAAACAAAAACACTCTCTTGTTGAGTCAATCTTCTTTCTTAAAACACTCTCTTATTGAGTCAACCTTTTTCAGCCTCAATCTTGGGCTTTGTACAAGACAAACAAAAGCACTCTCTTGTTGAGTCAATCTTCTTTCTTAAAACACTCTCTTGTTGAGTCAACCTTTTTCAGCCTCCTCTTAGGCTTTATATAATGATTTACCTCAGTAAAGTTAGCCTAAAAAAGACTCTCTTGTTGAGTCAGTCTCCTTTTAGCCTCAATCTTGGGCTTTGTACAAGACAAATAAAAAACACTCTCTTGTTGAGTCAGTTCTTTTAGCCTCAATCTTGGGCTTTGTACAAGACACCTGAAATGTCCTCAACTTAGGCAAACATCTTTTTTAGCCTCAATCTTAGGCTTTTTACAAGACATATATAAAATTTCTCCAGCAAAATCAAAACCTTCAAAACCTTTTCCTAAGCTCTGTATAAATATCTCTCCAACAGAGTCAATTCCTCCCAGCCTTCTTTTAGGCTTTGTGAATTAATCTCCCTAAGCAGAGTCAATCTCCTTTCAGCCTTAATCTTGGGCTTTGTACAAGACACCTCAAATATACCCCCAGTGGAGTCAATAAGTATTTTTTCGCATCAATCTTGGGCTTTGTACAAGACAGATAAAAACCTTCACCAAAAGTCAATGTCCAACCTCCTCTTAGGCTTTATATAATGATATTCCCCAAAAGATTCAGTCTCTTTTCAGCCTCAATCTTGGACTTTGTACAAGACAGATATAAAACTCCCTAATAGAGTCAACCTTTCAGCTTCAACCTTGGGCTTTGATTAAGGCACATACAAAAACCAAAATCCCCTCAGAGGAAATCAAAAACTCTCTGTAGGAAGATACTTCTCTGTATATCACAATATCAAAACAGATAAATCAAACAAACCTTAATCCCAGATATCCGCTATAAGTGGCACACTTGTTGATTCAAATATCCAAGTTGTGGTCCATCTCTTATCCTGGTAAACCTCCTTTCATCTAACAGCTATAAGTGGCAAACCTCTGGATTATTTACATCCAAGCCCATGTCCCTCTCTTAGCATGAAAGACTCCTAAGGAAAAATGGCATTACTCTACACTGAGTTAAAGTTTTCTCCTTCAGGATAACGCCCCTATAAAGGAAATTATGGCATTGCTGGATTCACACATCCCAGTTAAAGTAATCCTCCTTTATAATCAGTCACCCAACAGTTGTGATGAACAAATGAGATGTCTCCCTTTAGAGACTATAAATTCCCTCTCAATCAAACCTTTAGCTTCAATCTTGGGCTTTGAACAAGACACAAATAACCTCTAGCTTCAATCTTGGGCTTTGAACAAGACACAAAATAATCTCTAGCTTCAATCTTGGGCTTTGAACAAGACACCAAAACATCATATTTTCCTCATATTCTATAGGAGGGAACTACGATTGCTCTGATTTCCCTGTTTTATTTAACGGGAATACGTAGGCATAAGATTGCGAAATCTTAGCGAGCACACCAATCAAAAACCTTAGGTCCAGTACCTTATCAAAAACATTGGAAAACCCAAAATCAACAAAAACTCTCTCTCTCTCAAAACCTCCCAAAGGAGAAACTTTCCCAATCAATAGGCAAACACCAGTAAATAGAAAACAGTATAATTGCTAACGATCTGTGGATAACCATATATAGGATGGGTAATTGACAACTCCCCATTGTATAACCTGACCCCGAACTCCCCAATCTCTAAGCATTTGTTCAGTAAAATATTTGCGTGCAAGGTTAGTTTTAGATAGTTTCCCTTTCCTTTCCAGCTTCATAAGATAAATAAGAAATCAGAAAGTAGCACCCAATTCCTACCATTGCGGTGAGCAAAAACCAAATGGCGATAAGGTGGTCGCGTCACCGACAAAAACTGCACGCTACATTTAGCTTTGGTAAAGATGTTCATTGGGTAGATGTTAGGATAAAGTTATAAACGGGGGAGTTTAGCTTTGTAACAGGTCTAAAGATAGTGAAGTCTTCTTCCTGGATTGGTATCCCCTATATGTAGGTGAATTACACCGAACTGGGTTAACAATTACTGTATATCATTCTGCAAATTTACGTTTTCTGTTAGGGTTAATGATAAACATGTTGGATCAGATGTCGTGACATCTGTGATCCTGCAGTTCTGATATTCAAGGTATCAGTCTGCTGTTGCTGCTCCTGTTTAAATGATTATGTAGCACAATATTTTGACATGTGTTAGGACATCTGTTGTCAGCATATGCTAGAATTTCACTAAGGTACCAAAACAAGGTTGTGTGGTAGATTTCAACTGTATTGGGAAAACATTACATAATAGGCTTGACGAGAAGATGGTGCGCTGTGATTCTGTGACAGAATCTGATGTGTGTAGGGGTAATTCAAGAATTAAAAAATTGATTGAAGATGTTCCTTCTAAAATCTGGTACACTATGAAGCATATGGGAATAGAAGGAGAAGAAGATGAGGAAGTTTTCGAAGGTACTATAAGGAAGTTGGAAGCTGATGATAAAGCTGAAAGAGATCGCAAGAGGGTTGTGGATAATAAGGGATTATGAATATAGTTTCTTTTAATTTCCGTGGATGTGGGAGTTCGCTTAAACGAAGGAGGATTAATAAAATCCTTATTAATGGCCATGCTGATATTTGTTTGTTACAAGAAACAAAGATTAAGGTCATGAAGGAGCATCTGGTTCGTTCTTTGTGGAAGTCTGGCGATTTTGAGTGGTCTGCGACCAATTCGAACGGCCAATCTGGAGGAATTATTACCATTTGGAAAAGGGCATTCTCACTGCTATTTCCAGTTTCGAAGACAACGGATTTCTCGGCCTGAACTTTAATTTGAAAGGTATGAATCTATATATTATTAATATATATTCGCCTTGTGGTCTGAATGATAAGAGGAAACTTTGGAGTAAACTTCTCGACCTTAAAGCTTCTATGCCTCTGGATGGTTGGATAGTCGGTGGCGACTTCAATGCTGTTAAATCAGATGAGGAAAGGGAAGGGAGAGGAGTCCCTAATCTTGTTGAGATGGCTGAATTTAGCTCCTTCATTGATGGTATGAATCTCTTTGATTTACCGTTGGTAGGAAGTAGATTTACTTGGTTTAAACCTAATGGGTACTGCAGAAGTAGAATTGACAGGATATTGGTTGATGATTCCATTCTTAATTGCTGGAACTTTAAGAACCAAGTGGTCGGGGTTAGAGATATATCGGACCACTGTCCTCTGTGGATTAAATCGAATAATCTCAACTGGGGTCCTAAGCCTTTCAGGATTTTTAATTGTTGGATTGATCACAAGGACTTCCATTCCTTTGTGAAAAGTTGTTGGCAATCTTTCGAATTTTCGGACTCCTTTAGCAACATTTTGATTTGGAAATTCAAGGCACTTAAGAATAAGATTAGATGGTGGAACAATAAAATATTTGGATGGATCGATTTAAGCATTGAACAAGGGGTGGATACTCTTAATAGGATTGAGGAGGACATGTGCTTTAGTGATAACAGACATACTGATGGGGATTTACAACAGCTTTGTGATGCTCAAGAAGCTGTGTGGAATAGCCTTAGACTCAAAGAAAGCATGTTGCATTAAAAATCGAGATCTAAATGGATTATTGATGGTGATGTGAATTCTAAGTTCTTCCATGCTACTCTTAAAGATCGCTATAGGTCCAATTGTATTTCTGGCATTATGGTGGATGGCACTTTAGAGGAAGACCCTACTGCAATTAAAGCTGCTGCCATGAATTTCTTCCTTAAGAAATTCCAAAGTCAGAACTGCAGTAGGCCTAGGTTTGATCTGGGAGATATTGTGCAGTTGTCGGAGGTGGATAGATGCTGCTTGGAGACCGAGTTCACTACGGAAGAGGTTCATACTGCTATTTTGAGTGTGACGGTAACAAAAGCCCGTATGTGGACGAGTATAACTTTAGATTCATTAAAGTTTGTTGGGACATAGTTGGGTCTGATATCACCAATTGCGTTCTTGAATTCTTCAGAACAGGTCACTTGCCTAAAGTGTTCGCTTCATCGTTCATTACTTTGGTACCAAAGGTTAGTAATCCTCAATCTTTTGGTGAATTCAGACCTATTAGTCTTATTAGTTGCATTCTTAAAATTATCTCCAAAATGTTGGCTAGAAGATTGAGTAGTGTCATCAATAGTTTAATTTCGCCGTCCCAAACTGCATTCATCCTGGGTAGACAGATTATGGATGGGATTCTTCTTGCTAACGAAACTATTGATTGAGCTAGAAGAAGGAAGAGTAAGTGTTTAATGTTTAAAGTAGATTTCGCTCAGGTGTATGATTGCATCGAATGGAATTTCTTGGATTCTATACTCATTAATATGGGTTTCGGGGATAATTGGTTGAAATGGGTGAGGGGCTCTATTTACAATAGTTTTTTCTCGGTTCTAATCAATGGTAGCCCCTCCAAAGACTTCAAAGCGACTAGAGGGCTTAAACAAGGGACCCTCTCTCCCCTTTTTTATTTGCAATCGTATCTGAAGGGTTGGCTTATTTGGTTCGAAAGGCTTCAGAATTGAGCATTTTTTCTGGTTTTAAATTCGACAATTCGTCTGAGGTTAATATATTACAATTCGCGGACGATACTTTGTTGGTTTGTAATGGATCGTATTCGAATCTTTAGGCGATTAAAGCTATTCTTAGGGGATTTGAACTATTGTCGGGTTTGAAGATCAACTTTGTGAAGAGTTGTATATATGGTATTGGTTTGGATAGTCAATTTTTGGTGGCTGCTGAGAACTTCTTCCATTGTCAGACAGGTTCACTTCCTTTAAAAATTTTGGGACTGGTTGTGGGAGGTAACCACAGGAGACACTCTTTTTGGAATCCGGTTTTGAATTGTCATCGTGCTTGCTTGTCTTCTTGGCTTGGCAGGAATCTCTTCATAGGTGGGAGGGTCACATTGATAAATTCTGTTTTGACCAATCTGCCTATCCATCACCTGTCGTTTTTCAAGGTTCCATCGATGATTGTTTAGAAAATTATTGCGATTCAACGTCAATTCTTGTGGGTTGGTGCTTCGGGTAGGCGAACTATCGCGTGGGTAAGCTGGAATTCAGTTTGTAAACCGAAGGAATTTGGTGGCTTAGGAATCAAACATGTAGGAAAATTTAATCTTGCCTTGGTAACAAAATGGTTGTGGAAATTATTAATTGACGGAAATGAGATTTGGAGGCCTGTCTTGATTGGAAGATACGGGAATCTTCAGCGTAAAATTATGGACAAGTTTCCTACTCGCAATTCCGAAAATAGGCGTATTCAGGATTCTCTCTGGATGCGAGATTTATTATCAGGCAGACTTTCGTCGAACGAATATAGCTTTTTCGACTGCATCTCCTGCGCTGTTGGCAATGACAGCACTGCATTTTTCTGGATGACTCAATGGTTGGGGTCGACTCCTCTTTGCGTGTCGTTTCTTCATCTGTTCGAAGCTGATGTTGGTAAATGGTGCAATATCAAGGATATGGGGGATTGGGAACGTGGTATTTGGACGTGGCATCTTTCCTTCACAGCTAGTCTATTTGCGGATTACCCAAATCGTGAGGCTGCCTTTCTTGATCTAAAGCTTTTGTTGGATGGTGTTAGTATTGATAATGATAAGGAAGATAATTGGATTTGGAAACTTCATGTCAGTAAAGTTTTTTCTGTTAAGTCCTATTATGATCATATTGTTAGTGGCAAGTTGGTTAGATTGGAGGATCCTTTAGCATCGACCATTGAAATTCTTTGGAAGACCTTTTTACTGATGAAAGTTAAAATCTTTGCTTGGCGTTTGTTCCTTGATAGATTGCCTTCTCGTATGAATCTTGTGACGAGAGGTATTATCGAGAATGATCACGAGAAGGTTTGTGTTTTGTGCTTTAACGAGTGGGAAGATGTTTCCTTGTAGGTGTCCTAAAACCATATCACTTTGGAAGAAGGTGTGCGAATGGGTGGATATAGAAGATTTTAGCGAAGCGGACTGTTGTAAGCATGTTATGTCGTGGTTCACTAAATTGGATGGTAGAGGTAGAAAGGATTTGATTGCTTCTATATGGTTTATTACTTGTTGGAATCTTTGGAAGGTTAGGAATGATATTATATTCAACGACGAGGTCGGTAATGTCGATAACATCTTTCATAAAATTGTTGCTTCTTCTTGGAATTTGTTGGCTATAGATAAGAAGGGTAGGAGGGTGTGTAGTCTTTATGAATGGAATAAATTTCCATTTGATTTTATGTAAGGATGGGGAGTCTAGATTGTGTCTTCTAGAGATTTTTCTTTGATAAGCTTTATGCCTCTTGAAGCTGTTTTTGTATCCATGAAGTAGGAGATCCCTTAATCTCCTTTTATTGAATTTTTGCTTATAAAAAAAAAAATGGCTTCCATGTGAAGTTCGCCATAGATGAAGTAAACTACTGTTTTGTTGTTTTCACATATCACTTGGAAAGTGGGACTCTCACACCCTTTTCCAAATAAATATGAAGATTTGTTGAATATGATTCCGCATGGGCCTTCTACTGTAAAGGGACATTCAGGAAATGACCGCGAAACAGCAAAAAAAGACAAGCGAGCATATGATTGATGTCAATATTATAAAGGCAGTCGTCATTTTGGGGGAAGTCCGACCTTGTAATTTTTGGTATCTTCTGATGTCTGGCTAGACTAATTCATTTCTCTCAATTCAATTTTCTTTATCTTCTCAAGTCAGTCAGTGATGGCTGGCATGACTTATTCATTTCACTCATATCAATTGACTTTGAGTCAACCTCATGCACCTCCCAATAATGCCTCATGGGTCCATGTCAGTTTTTACTCTTTCCTTCCATCACTCATATCTTATCTTCTAAAGTTAGGAAATTACTTAAGAAATACTACAACTATTATGTACTGTATATATACTTAAAAAAATTATAAATGTATATAATAATTTACAATGAGAATTATATTTATATTTATTGAAACAATTATTTTTACAAAAAGACTTATGAGTGTGAATCATGGAGTCATGGTCAATGCAATGCAAAGTTGCACTATGTCAATAAGTTATACTGATTTGTTAGATTGATATGATTCTTGATCGGTCATGGCTATTATTTGGTTACGAAAACTCATTCCTGTCATCTTTTTCTGCTTCTTAACTACGCTTGCAGTTGAAGAAACTACTTCCCATGATGACCAATGCAAGGAATCAAGTTGTGATGGTATTCATGGACCATCCATAAGATTCCCATTCAGACTCAAAGGAAAACAACCAAAGTGGTGTGGCTATGATAATTCCTGGTTTGAGCTATATTGCTCCAACACCAACCAAACAGTGCTGGAACTACCCTTCTCTACTAAAACCATCGTCAAAACTATAAACTACACTTCACAATGTTTAACAGTGTCTTATCCTGAACTCTGCCTTAACAAACAGATTCCTAATTTCAATATATCCTCCTCTCCTTTTCAGTTCAACTCTGAGTTTGGACTCAGCGAATATGCTCTTTTCAACTGTTCTGGGAGTAATCACAGAAACACAGATGGCAATACTCAGGGTATAGTAACATCTGGAAACTTTTCATGCCTCAACATGCCAGGATATGAAGTTATAGCAGTGGAGTCCGAATCATCAATAATCTGGATACCTTTGTTGTCCTGTACTAGAATCCAAGACCTTGTAATGTTGCCTAATTCATTGTTTAACCACAATGTTGATGTTGATCTCAATTGGATCCAACCAGATTGCAGAAACTGTGAAGAAAACGGCGGGCAATGCAAGGCCAACAGAAACCCATCTCAACCCGAATTTGAATGCAGAGGTATCATTAAAGGTATGATTTCGTCTATATATTTGCGTAAAAAAGTTATGATGCTATAATCTATATAAAGTCATGAGAAGCTCATGTCTTCAATTTTTTTGCAGGTTCCTCAAAAGGAAAAGTGATTGCTGGTAAGCTTTCCAAACTTCATCTCATTTGTATGGTATATATTTAGGGACAAACTCGTATGCTAAATAAATTAAAGGTCAAAACTGAGTGAGAGTGAATGATATTTATAAAAAATTAAATTTCCTATTTACATGTAATTGATTTATTTGTAATACTCTGTCCAGGTGGAATCCTAGGCCCATTTTCTCTGATATTTGTTGGAGTTGCAACATATTGTATCTATGTAATTTACATTCAAAGGAAGAATTACATAAGGATCAAAAAGTTTTTGAAGGACTATAAAGCTATTAAGCCTGCTAGATATACTTACGCCGATATAAAAAGAATTACAAATCATTTTAAGGAAGAATTGGGGCAGGGGGCTTTTGGATCCGTCTTCAAGGGAAAGCTATCAAACGAAGTTCATGTAGCTGTTAAGGTCCTAAACAATTCAACAGGAAATGGCCAAGAGTTCATCAATGAGATGGAAGCAATGTGTCAGATTCACCATATCAACGTGGCTCGCTTGGTTGGCTTTTGTGCAGACGGAAACAAACGAGCTTTGGTGTATGAATTTTTACCAAAAGGTTCATTGCAAAAATTCATATCGTCTGCAGACACTAAGGATGTCTTTTTAGGTTGGGAAAGACTACGAAACATTTCTGTCGGTATAGCTAAGGGAATTGAGTATCTTCACCAAGGTTGTGATAAACGAATTCTCCATTTCGATATCAAACCCCACAATGTATTGCTAGACGATAATTTCACACCTAAAATTTCTGATTTTGGTTTGGCCAAACTTTGTTCCAAGGAAAGAAGTATTGTGTCAATGACCACAGCTAGGGGAACTTTGGGCTACATTGCACCAGAGGTATTTTCTAGAAACTTTGGCAATGTTTCCTATAAGTCAGATGTTTATAGTTTTGGGATGGTGCTTCTTGAAATGGTTGGTGGAAGGAAAATAACCGACGACACTGAAGAAAATAGCAGCCATGTTCACTATCCACAATGGATTTATAATCTTTTAGAGAATGAGGAAGATATAAAAATTCATATAGAAGGAGAAGAAGACGCTAGAATTGCAAAGAAGCTTTCAGTTGTGGGACTTTGGTGCATTCAATGGCACCCAGCGAATCGTCCAACCATGAAAGCTGTGGTTCAAATGCTGGAAGGAAATGGTGAGAAGTTTGAGATGCCGCCTAATCCTTTTGCGTCTGCGTCTGCAACTAGAACAAATGCTGCTAGGCGTCTGAACATGGAACTAGATGTGATCTCAGAAATAGAGTGAAGTTGGGATCAACAATGCTTAATACTTTGTACTATAAATTACATTTTCTTTAAATAAGTTTCACGTTCGCTTATATTGATCATTTCTTTGAACGTTGATGTTAATTGTTAGTTATGCTGATTCAGTTTGGATAGAAGATGAGTCTCAATGTATTTCTTCTGCTTAATTTGACCTTTGATTTCATGCTAAATTCTTTATATATTGAATGAGATAACAGTTTTCCATTAAAAAATCTAACCAATATTACTAATCCAGTGTCTTAAACATGATTTAACTTTAAATAAAAACTGTATTCCCAAAACTCATATATCAATTGTATCACCAATACCCTGTATGTACTCTCATAACTTGAACTTTCAGTAGGAGAAAAATAAAGTAAAATAAAACAATACAGACAAAAAGTATTATTTCCAAAAGAAGCTACTTTGTTAAGTTAGTCAACTAGTAATTTCACATGTGATATATTCTCAGCCCATTTCAAACGATGCTCCTAATTTCTAAGTATGTGCTATGCAATTTCCAATTAGTCAGTCAACTCTATGCTTCCAAGTTTTTGCATGCGAGAAAGTAAGCATAAGCAAGTTAATTAGCTAAGAAAAGAGAGAAAATTCCGTGTGGACTACGTCTGCAATAAATAAGTCTTTCAACTGTATTGATTAGGATTTTAAGAGAAAATAGTTTGATAAAAAGTATTACAACCACACATAATCTCATATTATTATTAGGCTTAAATGCAGTTTTAGTCCCCCTATTATTGATTTTTCTCACTTTTGGTCCCCCCATTTCCAAATCCTGGATTTTAGTCCCTTAAGTTTCATTTTATGAGGATTTTAGTCCCCCATTCAATTTGAGGCCAATTTTTGATGACATGGGTCTGAAAACGCTGACATGTCAGTGCCAAGTGGATAATAGTATATTAAAATGTTATTCTAATTGATTTAAATTATTTTGCAAATAGAATATTTTTAATTAAGTTTTTTTATTTAATATTAAAGATCAAATGCACCATTTCATCAAAGCTTCTCTTAAACTTCCATCTCCACCAACGAAAACCCTAAAACTGCATTAGATGAACACGCTGAGTGCGTCCTTGTTCGTCCTCGTCTCGTCTGTTCCAGATTGTATTCGTCCTCGTTCGTCCAGCTCGTCTTCGTCGTTGTTCGTCCTCGTTTCGTATTCGTTCCAGCAGGTTGTCTTCGTCCGTTCCAGATCGTCATCAACATGTCAAACTCAACATTTGTTTTGAGGTAAGTGACAATTTTTTTCGCATTTGTTATTGTTAGTTTATAGTTATGTTATGGTGGTCCCAAAAGAACTTATATGATATCATTTTCCTAGTTTATTGTAAGGTTGTGGTGGTCCCAAAAGTGTTGTAACTGTGTGTTTACATGTTTTCTGTATGTAGGCCACCAGAGAAACAAACTGTTAGACTTAGAATTCACCACAAGGGACAAATGGTTAATCATCCTGTAATGTTGTACGTTGGTGAAACGGTGGCTGAAATGAATTGGGATTGGGACGTGGACTTAATGTCCTACATGCAGATTGAATCTATGATAAAAAGTGAAGGCTATTGGAATATAAAATGTCTTTGGTATGTGAATCCTAGGTGTAACACCCCAAAATTTGCCTTGTTTGTTTTTAGCTAATTGGCTTATGTTTCTTTTCATTTCTTGCATTTTTGCATTGTGCATAGCATTTGGTTCTTAGCACGGGATCAAAGTACTTGGTCCATATTCTCAAGTCTCAAGCTTCAAGGTGGTTCAGAGGATTCATCATATCTTCATAAGATCAAGATTGGCAAAGGATTTCAAGTGATTCCTTCCCTCCTGATCAGGGGGGCCAATTAGGGTTTTTAAGATCAAGAGGACTTCTTGGAAGGCTTGATGTGTTCAAGCATGTTCTTGTGGTGTTCTTCATGCTCACCAGTACTCATGAATGAGGGTTTGGTTATTGATTCATTGGGGAGGATGTTCAGTGGATCAGTTGCTTGTGAACTAAGCAAAAGTCAACTGTGAAAGAGAAAGTCAACTGTGGAATTTTGAGTTTCTTTTTATGGTTTTCAAGGTCTCACATCCTCATATGGCATCCAATTGTCAAGATTTGTCCCATTTACCAAGAATCAAGAGGTTGTACAAAGGTTACTAAATTTGGAAAATGACCCATAATTGAAACTTTCCATTTTTGGCAATTTTTTCTTTCACATTCAACTTGACTTTTCATCATCAAGGAAGCTCCAAATAACTTTTCCTCCAACATGAAAGTTGAAGATCTGTCTCTCCCATTTCCAAAAAGTACTAGACCATTTCCACATCATTTGTGGAACTCTAGTTATGGCCAAAACAATGCAAGGTGCTTTTCATGGATTCCTTATGTGTCAAATTTTCCACTTTTTGCATTTTTGCACAAATGGACTTGTAATGTTCCCAATTGCTTCATGTCACATTATAATATCAAAATACAAGTCAAGAAGATCATTTGTGGCCTTTGAATCAATTCATGCCATGCCATTTTTCTCATTATTCTCACAAAGTGCAAAAATGTCAAATTAATTCAAAGCTTGCAAACCAAGAAAGTGCAAGGCCCAAAATCAATCCAGAAGTGGTATGGGAGTAAATTGGAGGTGAATTATGCTGAGAACAAGGGTTTCCCACGTGCAAATTAGTGGTGGTGGTGTAAAATGCATTTTTGCAATTTCACTCAAATCTCATTAACAAGAGCTCTAATCACTTCCTAATCTCAATAAGTGAACTAATCAAGAGTATATAACCTTACTCATGCTCTCACAGCTAGGGTAGAGACTCACATTTGCTCAGTTTCCATTTTTCACTCTCCACTTTCTCATTTTCGTTTCTCCTTCTCCATAAGGTGTTTTTGAGAAATTCTTTCATATTTGGAATCAGTGAAGAGAGTAGAACCAGAATCAACCATCATCTGAAGCTCATACTGAGATTTTCACCAAGCTCCATTCAAGAGGGTTCAAGTTCAAAACTCAAGATCTAGCACGATTCCAAGCTCTAGTTGCATTTATTTTGCAATTAGAGGTTCCAAGGACTTGATCTGCAGCTTTTGGAAGGCGTTCTTGTGATACTTTAAGTTCTTCAAGATCTCAGGTTAGTGATTTTTTCACCATCACAGAACTTGAATTTTTGATATGCAAAATGATCTATGATGTGCACTGAACATGCTGATATATTTTATTTGAAGTTTGGACGTGTAATTCGTGAGATATGTGGATTTAGAGTTTTAGATCTAAACTTGTTTTCGTTCGATTCTCTTTTTGTGTTTGTTGTTTGTTAAAATGGACTGGATATTCGTGATCCTTGCATTTTTCTGATCAAAATGGTATACTCATACGCTTTTTCTGGAAAAAGTCACGTCACGGCTCACCGGAGAGGGTGGCCGGAGCCCTAGCTCCGGCGGCCGGAATGTTCAGTCCGGCGGGGAAGAAGGCAAGTGGAGAAGACGCGAGCTGGCCGTTGATTTCCAGATCCAACGCTTATCAGCACGCCACGTGTTTATTTTATTTATGTTTTAATTTTATGATCGCATGCATACTGCTCCATGCTTGGCTACCGTACGTCCCTTAGATCGCGTCCATTGATTTTGCTTGGTTTTTGATCGCGCGGCTGGAGTTAGGACAGCGCATTAATGAAGCCATGTACGAGGCACATGGCTGGTACATGGTGTACCGTGTGGTTTCATGTGCACATGACCACGTGAAGCTTGGTGGGTCCTTACGTCTGAACCGTTGATTCGTATTACCTGGGATTGTGTTGACTTATGGAGGCACGATGGATCAAATGATTGGCTGAGGATTTGTGCTGACTTTGACTTCTTCCATACTCCTCCATTGACTTCGCCCCTTGGACTCTCTTTTGGTGTGGGCTTTGCTAATTGCGCCTCCCCCTCAGCCCATTTCTTGTACCAGCGTTTTTCTTTTTTGCTATTTGGACCCCCCCTGGTTTATTTAGTTTTGTTTTGCATTTAATTGTTTGCTTTGCATTTTAATTTTTTTAAAATTACTTTCATGCATCTAAAAATCATACAAAAAATCATGGAACTTATTTTTAGTTTTATCTTTTTTTTTTATTTTTTTTTTTCTCATTTTATTTTTATTTTGGTATCTGTTTTAATTAATTGTTTTATTCCCTTTTCTTATTTGTTTCAATTGCACACACCAACTTGTGAAATTTATTTCTCCTCATCCACAATTCATTTTTAATCCATTCTTTTTGCATCTGTTAGGTGACATATTAAATTGCATAAAAACATTTTTCTTTCATTTTTAAAACTTTTCCATATTGCATTTTGGTCCTTTTCTTTTGCATGTTGAAACATTGTTCTTAAGTGATCTTTGTCCATTTTTTTAGGATACTTGGTTTGTGAATTTTGGTTGGATATTTTTGTACTTGTTACTTGACTAAGTTAGCTTCTGTTTGGATTTTTTTTAGGATTTTATTAATCCATTTTTCTATTTTTGATTGAGTGTTGTTTGTGATGCAAGTTTGGTTGAGGTATACTTTAGTACTTGATCTAGTTTGGATGCATTTGCTTACTTGTGATGGAGTGATGCTTAATATGTTTTTATGGTATGATCATGTACTGTTTGAGCTTACTTGTGGCTTTAGAATCATCTCTTTTCACTCATTTTTCTATTTGTTCTTGATTTTACAAAGTGTTGTTATTTTGACTTGAGTTTTGTGGATGTTTTTCTCACTTTTGGTGCATGCTTTGAGTGTGTTGCTTGATGATTAATCTTGTATGACTTGAGTTTAGGTTTGATATGACATTGATGTATATGCTACTGCCTCTTGAGTTCTATACTTGATTTTCATATTACTTGAGCATTGTTGGATGCATTTGGTTTGAATTATGTGATGCATATCATCCCTTTTGCTTTGTAACTTCTTTGATGCATCGTATTGCATAGTGTGAACCTCTTTTGCATATGTGGATTGCTAATGATGATATGATGTGAGTTTTGGTCTTGTTTCATTTTCATCTTGTCTCTTTCATTTCACTTTGGTATGAGATCCATGTGCGTTTAATTGTGCATTTAATTCAAGTGTGCTTGAATCCTTCCATGTTAATCTTTGCATGATTACTTGAAGTGATTTGCATTAATCTTTGAGACATGTTGATTGACTTGAGTTGGACATTTATGATATGATGTACTTGCTGCCCCATCTTGTATCTTATCTTCTCCTTCTCTTTCTCCTTCTTCTCTTTCACTCTTTTCATCCCTCGAGTCTCGAGACTTGTTTAAGTCTTGGACTCTCTCCCGTTAGATGCTACCTAGTCCAACTTAATTTTTGATTAAGCTTGGAGTAGGATTAGCATTAGGTTAGGTAGTCGTCTCTCCTAAACCTCACTAACCATAGGACATCCGTGCATGATAACATTAGGACTCTTAGTTTCCCTTTAGAGTTTCCTTTGTGTCGTCTCTCTTCTCATCTCAAAACTTCTTCAAGACACGTAATAAAAGTTAACGTGTATTGCGCTTGAGCCTTCTATGTGGGAAGTGGGGATTGAGGGGCTTCCTCTCATTCTTCTAGGATACCTAGTGTACGTCCTGTTGGGGACGATGCGCGAAGTATTCGTTCCTATATTCAAGACTTGGGTTCAATGCAAGTTGCGAAACAACCTAAAAGACACTTCTGTCTAAGAAACACCAAACAAATTCAAATCTTTTTTATCCTTCGGGATTGTTGGGTTTCAAACTTCTTTTTTCAGAAAAGAGCTCGTCGCTCACATAAAAAACTCTTACCCATCCGTGGTCGTACCCACGAACTACGTCAGCTCTGATTCCTCTCTCTCGTCCGATTGAGGATACGTAGGCACAAGACAGCGATTGTCTTGGCGAGCAACCTTCCCCCACAGTTCCCGTCCGAACTACGTTGACTCTGACTTTCCCATTGCACTGAGGGAGTACGTAGGCCTAGGACAACGATACCGTCCTATCGAGTCACTTCTTTTTCTTTTCTTCTTCGTTTCTCCGTTCTTTCCGTTCTCGTTTCTTCTCCGATCCAATAGCAGTGGAGTTCCAGACGACGACACCCTTTGATGCAGACAGCAAGCGTGGATCCCGTCGAGTACGATGGACGTGTTGGGTGCTAACACCTTCCCTTCGCGTAACCGATTCCCGTACCCGTTCTCTTGGTCACGTGACCATGCTCTTTCTCTTTCTTTTAGGTTTACGCAGTGTTTCCTTTCCCTCTCTTGGGATAAATACACTTTGCTGGCGACTCTGTGCTCTTTTGCGCCACTCTCGCGTTTGTACCGTTGGATGCGAATCTTTCGGGAGCGACAGCTGGCGACTCTACTGGGGAATCTGGTTGACCTACTGCTGGTCCTTCCCCTTTAGCGAGTCAATCCTAGCGCTTGTCTGTTTATTTTTGTTGGATGTTTCTATGGTGCTTTGCTTTGTTGTATATTACTGTATTGTTGTTTACCGTATTTTCGCTTTACTGCTTTACTGTTTTTACAGCTTTTATCGCATTGCATTTTATATTGTCATACTGGATATACTGCGCTGTGCTGGCTGTTGTTCTGTTTGGCGGGTTGGGATGTTCTGAGAGATGAGCTCAATACACAGGCTCGAGTATACACCTAGGCTTTAGCGTGGGCAGGCGTGACGCTCCCGTGGTGTTGGCCACGTGCGGGTGATCACGATCCCTACAATCAGACGAGGTTCTATCCGGAGCTTTCTGCTACTGTATGCTGATACAGGCCAGTAGTTATTCTCTGGAGGAATCGTCGACTCTGATGACCATTCCCGAGGACTCAGTTGCGGCACTCCTCCCGGGATGTGACAGTGGCAGCCCACTTTCTGTGGCAAACCCATTGCACACTCTCGATCTGAGGACCTAATGTTGGGGACTTGCCATGGGATCCTTCTTTTTGAAAGAGAATCAGCAGACGACCTCTTTGATTGGCGGTAGCATTGTATCCTTCGGGCTGAATGTGCTATTGCTTCTCAAACCTCTGAAGCTGAGGATCTTTCGTTTTTGGAGAATCAGTTGAGGCCTCCTCGATTGATGATGATGCCAAACCAGAAATGGTGAACGTATCATCATTTCTCGACTTGAGAGCCCGGGATACTGAACATCCTAGTACCCACATGTGAGAGGGACAGTTTGTTTACAGGTTTGCAGGTAACCGTGACCATCAACCGACCCGGTTTTCTGTTGTTATCACTATGGTTGTTGTTGATTCTGAGTTTTGGTACAGAGCCTTGATTTGTTCAGTCAGCACAGTGCAGCCAGTTTATGTGGATACCTTGATCCCGTGCTCTGCATTGCATTCCATTTATCTGACATTCATGTTTGTGCATTTTCAGGTAGTATCTAGTCTTTGATTCCAATCAGAGGGCGTTCTTAGGGATGGACACTAAGAGGGGTAAGAAGAATATCATCATCTACAAGTTTTCGAAGATCGCTCTTGGTCCTTTGAGCAGTTTACAGAGTATAGCTGGTCCGGAAGTTTTGGGAGCCTTTGAAGAGAAGTATGGTTGGATACTGTCCCTGGTTCGGAGTCTCAGTAAATATGAATATAATGGGCTACACACCTTGATGCAGTTTTATGATCCTTCCCTGAGATGCTTCGTGATGCCGGATTATGTGTTGGTTCCTACCCTGGAGGAATACTCCAACATCTTGCGGATTCCTGTCAAAGAAGGTGTTCCTTTCTGTGGTTCCCAAGGAGAGTGTGATTTCCAGGCAGTGTCTGAGGCTCTTTATTTGAGCAGATCTACAGTGGAGGATAATTTTTCTAAGAAAGGAAAATCCCGAGGGTATCATTTGGAGTACTTGGTAAAGAGGGCTCAAGAGGAAGCTAAGGAGAATAGGTGGAGGGCTTTCAATGCAATATTAGCTCTGTGTATATATGGCATTGTGTTATTCCCTAATGAGTCTGACTTCGTCGATACGGATGCTATTCAGATATTTACAGCTCAGAATCCGATACCGACTTTGTTAGGTGATCTCCATTACGCTCTATATAACAGGAATGAGAAAAAGCGAGGTGGTGTGGTTTGTTGTTGCGCACCTCTCTTCTACAAGTGGTTTGCCAAACGTTTACCCCAATCTGGTGCTTTTGTGGATTCGAAGACTTCTTTAGAGTGGAGTAAGCGTCTGATGGGATTAGTTGCTAAAGACATTCTCTGGGTGGATAAGGGTTTGTTGGGGACTGATATTCTACATAGCTGTGGCAGGTATCCTAATGTACCTTTGATCGGAAGAAAGGGAGGTATTAACTACAACCCATCTTTGGCTATCAGGCAGTTTGCGTACGCCCTAAGAGATCCTCCAGCTGAAAAAATTTTGGAAGAATCCTTGTATTTTCATATGACTGATGGTGTAGCTATTGCACAAGAAGCTTCTCAAGCCTGGCTCAACAGACAGAAGATAGGTAAAACTGTTTTGGGGAAACCCAATAACCAAGCTTTCGCTCCGTATGTTGAATGGGTGAAAAAGAGGGTAGAAGAGTTCTATTTACCTTTTGATCAGGCGTCTCCCTTGTATCCAGAGAGTGTGGAGGAAAGACTTACTGTGCCTATTAAAGAGTTCAACAAGCAACAGAAGTTGGTGCAAGAATTGAGAGCAGAGAATTCCGGTATGAGTAGTCAGCTGCAAGGAGCTTTGCATGACAATTTGGAGCTGAAATGGCAGGTCAAAGAGTCGACTGAGCGTCTGAAGAAGACAGAAAATGATCTGGATAGCAGAATTCAGCATTTCAAAAAGATCAGCATGGCAGCAGAGACTTCAAGCCAGACCACCAGGACAACTAAGAAGCTTTTGGCTAAGACTGAAACCAAGCTTGATGTTTATCAAGAGATGTGGAGTGAGGTCCAAGTCGAAAACGAGGTACTAAACAAAGAGCTGCAAAAGGCAAAAGAAAAGGGGAAGCATTTCTTCAACAAGTGGAAAAAATCCCAAAAGGAGATTGAAGAGCTCAAATTACAAGTTAGAATCAAGAAGGTAAGACATGAAAGTAGCAACGCTGAAGAACAGATTGCAACGCTGAACCAAGAGATTGCAAAGAGAAACAGGTTAATCAAAGGGCTAATCTCGCCACCGGCACATCCTGACACTTTGAATCTTCTGGAAGAAGTGGAGGCTAGCCTGTTTGGGGTAGAATTGTAGTTTATTGTGTATCCACTTTTATGTGGTTACCATCAGGATTGTTGATGGAATCACCGTTGGTTACGATTGACTTTGTTTGTATGAATTCTTCCATCTTGATAATAGAATGTTTGATTCGGATATTTTTGCCTTGGTAGTTTTCTATTTTTGTGATTGGTTTCCAGTGGTTGGATCCGGTGGTATTTCTGGGTCGGATTTATTTTTCGATATTGCGTCTAATCCCTGGCCCGGTTGCTTGGAATGGAATCAAAGCGGATATACCTTGGAAATGTTCAAATATGTTTGTTGCATTTGCATTTTTGCATAATCATATTCATTCTTTGCATTGCAGGTTTTCTTGGGTTTCTCTGGTTTTCTTATGTTCTCTCTTTCTTTTAGTCGGGATTGATCAACCAATTCATCGTTATTCTACCAGGCTCAATCAAAACAGAGTGATGGACAAAGTAAAAGCAGATATGGCCGCTATGCAAGCTCGCATCGACCAGTTCATGGAAATGATGCAGGGTGTGGTACAAAGTCAGAACGAGTTCAGAACTCTGGTTCAGCCGTTAGTGGCGCAGGTCGACGAAAATGGTATCCTACACGGTGGTCTTATTAACCGTAATATCCCTCCGGGCGGAGTTGGTGCTGGTGGACAGGGCAAAATTCCTACAGTGGTTGGAGAGGGAAGTACTGTTCGGGCTATCCATGGCCATCATTTTGATGATCAACAGGACGATGTGTTCTCGGTCAGGAGTCTAGATGCTGCCCTTCCTGTGGTAAGTGATGAAAGAATCCGTTTAATCGAAGCTCAATTGAAAGGAGTGGTGAAACAGGATGATTTAGGGATTGATTTGGACGACCTAGGGTTGGTCCCTGATATTGTTATTCCACACAAGATTCAGATTCCTACGCTAGAAAAGTACAATGGTTCTACCTGCCCAAGGACTCATGTGAAGGCCTATACCAGGAAGATGGCTGCTCACGCTAAGGATGAAAAGTTAATGATGCACTTCTTCCAAGACAGCCTGTCTGGCGCGTCTTTGGAATGGTACATGGGGCTAGAAAGCAGAGATGTGCGTACCTGGAGAGAGCTAGCTGCAGCTTTCATCAAGCATTATCAGTACAACACGGACATGGCTCCCAACAGAACTCAGCTGTTGAGCATGTCCCAGAAGAATGATGAGAGTTTCAAAGAATACGCGCAAAGGTGGCGTGAATTGGCGGCTAGGGTGCAGCCACCAATGCTAGAGAAAGAGATGCTAGATATGTTTATGGACACACTGCCGAAGCACTACTATGAAAAGCTTTTGCCTTGTTCTCTAGGCAAGTTTGCAGATGTGATTGCTATTGGGCAGAAGATAGAGGTCGGAATTAAGGCTGGGAAGGTTTCTAGCGGTGATGGATCGGCTTCCGGATAGGGAAAAAAGCCGTTTGATAATTATAAGAAGAAAGGAGAGACCAACGTTGTATCATCCCACAGGGGAAAAGGGAAACAGTGCCAGTTTAACAATCAACAGGTAGCATCAGTAACCATTCCAGCAACATTACCTCCACCACAGCAGCAAAGGGGTAATGCTAATCAGAATATACAGCAGGGTCAGTATCAGAACAGACAGAGGAATGCAGAGAGGCATTTTGATCAACCCCCAATGTCATATGCACAGTTGTTGCAACACTTGCTGCAGTTGCGTCTAGTTGAGCTTCGTACCTTGGCGCCACCAACAGGGGAACTCCCACGAGGCTACGATGCTAATGCACACTGCGATTTTCATTCTGGTGCCCCTGGGCACACGGTGGAGAAGTGCAGGGCGTTTCAGCACAAGGTGCAGGACCTTGTGGATTCTAAAGCCATTAATTTCTCGAATGACGGACCCAATGTTATTCAAAACCCGATGCCTAATCACAATGGGCCAAGGGTGAATGCTATAATTGAGGACTGTGAAACTTTAAATTTGATCGTGGATGTGGAGGAACTGAAGACTCCATTGGTGGTGGTTAAGAACAGGTTATTGAAGGGTGATGTCTATCCGGGCTGTGGTGAGAACTGCTCAGATTGTTTGATAAAGGCTAATGGTTGTGATTCGTTGAAGAGGGGTATTCAGAATCTGATTGATGAGGGCTGTTTACAGTTTGACAGAGGTAATCAGCTAGAAGAGGTTGTTAGTGAGAAGGTTGCCACTATCACTATTCCATTCAAAACAATTACTATTTCTGGTCCAGCAAAGCCACCTCCAGTCATTATCACAAGGGCCGGACCCATTCCATACGAGAGTTCTAAGGCTATTCCGTGGAATTATGGTGCAGAGGTGTTTGTCAATGGGCAAAAGCAAGAGCTAATGAATGCTTCACCAGTGGGTTCTAGTTCAGGGGTTAAAGTTGAGACTGATGCTATAACCAGAAGTGGTAGAATGCTCCCTCCGGTTAACGATCAACCCAGTACCTCTAGGCAAGATAGAGGAAAACAAGCGATGGATGGTTCTGTTCAGACTCCAGTGATTGTGGAATCTATAGTGAAACCGGTTGATGATGCTTTTTCAGAAAATGTAGAGGAATTTATGAGGCTCATCCGAAAAAGTGATTATAAGATCGTGGACCAATTACATCAGACCCCGTCCAAGATCTCTATTCTGTCTCTGCCCTTGTGTTCTGAGGCTCACAGGAATGCTCTTTTGAAGGTTTTAAATGCAGCATACGTTCCTCAAGAGATTTCTGTTAATCAGCTGGAAGGGGTTGTAGCGCACGTGAATGCGGGTAACGGCCTGGGTTTTACAGATCTTGACTTGACTTCTGCTGGCAGGAATCATAACAATGCCCTGCATATTTCGATCGAATGCCGTGGCTCGCTGATGTCACATGTCTTGGTTGATACTGGTTCATCGTTGAATGTATTGCCCAAGAAAGCGTTAATGAAGTTGGATACTCGAGGACTTATTTGTACACCAAGCGACTTGGTGGTGCGAGCTTTTGATGGCTCGAAGAGATCTGTTTTTGGCGAGATTGTGCTTCCAATCAAGGTTGGACCGGAAATCTTTAATGCAACGTTTTACATTATGGATATTCAGCCAGCGTACATCTGTTTATTGGGTCGTCCTTGGATCCATGGGGCAGGTGTTGTAACTTCCACTTTGCATCAAAAGCTGAAGTATATGGTTGATGGTCACATAGTGACAGTGTGCGGAGAAGAAGACATAATGATCAGTCAACTGTCAACCTTTAAATACGTGGAAGTGGATGGGGAAATCCACGAGACGTTGTGCCAGGGATTTGAGAAGGTGAAAGTTTCTGAAGAAGTTGTTCAGTCTGAAGCTGTAGTGCAGCCCGTAGTGGCAAATCAACCTGAGGGTTCCATGTCTTCGTTGAGAGACGCCAAAGCTGTGGTTGAAGCTGGTGGCTCACAGAGGTGGGGCCGGGTGGTTGAAGTCCAGAAAAAGAAGGATACTTATGGATTGGGATATAAGCCATCCAGAAGAGATGAGGATCCCCCAAAATTCTATGGCCCTGTCCGGTTCACTAGCGCTGGAGTTTTCTTCGATAGAGTTAATGCTATTGAAGAAGAAGGAGACAGTGATTGTGACATGGATAGCTGGATCCGTCCTTGTGTCCCAGGGGAAAGTCTACACAACTGGTCTTCCGAGAAAGTCATTCAAGTGACAGGCTTCGAGTAATTGCTTTGTTTTCCTATTTTGTTAATCCTACGTTCTGCCCAAGACGTAGTGATTCTGTTTGTAGGGCTTTTAACTGTCGCATGTTTTGCTTTATCATCAATAAAGGACTTTTCACACTCAAATATTTTGATCTCTGTCTTTCTGTTTTTATTTTTATGCATTAAAAAAACCACATCAAAATGGCAATGTGTTTCTTTTGTTGCATCATAATAAAACATACCTCATAAATCATTGCAGGTCTTTTTGTTCAGATGACACCGATCATGACTCAGTTATAGCTCGATATGACTTTGACAATCCAATCTATCAGGCTAAAGAAGAGGCTGACGAAGATTGTGAACTGCCCGAAGAGTTGGCCAGATTGTTGAAGCAAGAGGAGAGAGTCATCCAACCTCATCAGGAGGAAATTGAGATTGTGAATCTGGGAACCGAGGACGCTAGAAAGGAAGTAAGAGTAGGGGCTGCGTTGGAAGACAGTGTCAAGGGAAGATTGATTGAGATGCTCCGTGAGTATGTGGACATCTTCGCCTGGTCTTACCAAGACATGCCCGGGCTGGATACTGATATTGTTGTACACCGGCTACCACTCAAAGAAGGTCGTGCTCCGATCAAGCAAAAGTTGAGAAGAACTAAACCGGAGATGTCTGTCAAGATCAAGGAAGAGGTTCAGAAGCAGTTGGACGCCGGATTTCTTGCCGTAACAAATTATCCTCCATGGGTTGCTAACATCGTGCCTGTACCTAAGAAGGATGGGAAAGTCAGGATGTGTGTTGATTACAGGGATTTGAATAGAGCAAACCCAAAGGATGATTTCCCGCTCCCTCACATTGACGTGCTGGTTGACAATACTGCTCAGTATTCTGTGTTTTCCTTCATGGATGGCTTCTCTGGGTATAACCAAATCAAGATGGCCCCAGAGGACATGGAGAAAACAACATTCATAACACCGTGGGGAACTTTCTGCTACAAAGTGATGCCCTTTGGATTGAAAAATGCAGGGGCAACTTACCAGCGGGCGATGGTGACTCTCTTTCATGATATGATTCATAAAGAGATTGAAGTCTATGTTGATGACATGATTGCGAAGTCACAGACGGAAGAAGAACATTTGGTGAATCTTCAGAAGTTATTTGAAAGGTTAAGGAAATTCAGACTGAGGTTGAATCCAAACAAATGCACCTTCGGGGTGAGATCAGGAAAATTGCTGGGGTTTATTGTTAGTGAAAAAGGTATTGAGGTTGATCCTGCAAAGGTAAAAGCCATACAAGAGATGCCTGTGCCGAAAACAGAAAAAGAGGTTCGTGGTTTCTTGGGGAGATTGAATTACATTGCTAGGTTCATCTCGCATCTCACAGCCACGTGTGAACCAATCTTCAAGTTGCTAAGAAAAGATCAAGCGGTCAGGTGGAATGAAAATTGTCAAAAGGCGTTTGAAAAGATTAAAGAATACTTGCAGGAACCTCCGGTCCTTATGCCGCCAGTGCCAGGAAGACCTTTGATTATGTATCTCACGGTTCTTGAGAATTCAATGGGTTGTGTGCTCGGTGAACAAGACGAGTCAGGTAAAAAAGAGCACGCCATCTATTACCTGAGTAAGAAGTTTACTGATTGCGAGTCAAGATACTCGATGCTGGAGAAAACATGTTGTGTACTCGCTTGGGCCGCTAAGCGTTTGAGGCAGTACATGTTAAACCATACAACCCTTTTGATTTCGAAGATGGATCCAATTAAGTATGTGTTCGAGAAGCAAGCACTTTCTGGTAGAATAGCCCGTTGGCAGATGGTTCTGACAGAATATAATATTCAGTATGTTTCCCAAAAGGCCATTAAGGGAAGTGTTTTGTCAGAATATCTCGCTGAACAGCCAATTGAGGATTATCAACCGATGAAGTTCGAATTTCCGGATGAACATATCATGTATCTGAAGATGAAGGATTGTGAAGAGCCTTTGCCTGATGAAGGACCTGAGATTGGATCTCAGTGGAAGATGGTTTTTGATGAGGCTGTTAACTCATATGGCAACGGAATCGGGGCAATCATTACGACTCCACAGGGCTCTCATATACCCTTTACTGCCCGATTAGCGTTCATATGCACCAACAATGAGGCGGAGTATGAAGCATGCATCATGGGGTTAGAAGAAGCAATTGATTTGAGAATTAAGAACCTCGATGTTTATGGTGATTCTGCGTTGGTGGTGAATCAGATTACAGGAGAATGGGAGACTCGTCAAGTAAATCTCATTCCATATAACAATTATGCCAGAAGATTGTTACCTTTCTTTGACAGAGTAGACTTCCATCACATTCCCCGGATAGAGAATCAGATGGCTGATGCGTTGGCAACGTTGTCATCAATGTATAAAGTGAATCTTTGGAATGAAGCTCCCTCAATCAGAATCATGCGCTTGGATAGACCTGCTTTTGTATGTGCAATTGAAGGGGTATCAGATGGCCAGCCTTGGTATCATGACATTAAAGTCTTCTTGAAGAGTCAGGAATACCCAGCTGGGGCATCTTCCAAGGATAAAAAGACATTGAGGAGGTTATTAGGAAACTTCTTTTTGAACAAGGATGATGTGTTGTACAAGAGAAACTTTGACATGGTCTTGCTACGTTGTGTTGATGAACACGAGGCAAGCTTGTTAATGGAAGAGGTTCACGAAGGTTCCTTCGGTACTCATGCCAATGGGCATGCTATGGCCAGAAAATTGTTGAGAGCGGGGTATTATTGGATGACTATGGAGTCTGACTGTTTTAAATACGCCCGGAAATGTCATAAATGCCAGATTTATGCTGACAAGGTGCACGTACCGCCTACTCCTCTAAATGTTTTGTCGTCACCTTGGCCTTTTGCTATGTGGGGCATTGACATGATTGGAAAGATCGAGCCGACTGCTTCAAACGGACATCGTTTTATCTTGGTGGCTATTGATTATTTCACGAAGTGGGTGGAAGCAGCATCGTATGCCAACGTCACCAAACAAGTGGTAGCCCGGTTTATTAAGAAGGACGTCATCTGCCGGTATGGAGTCCCGGAGAGAATCATTACTGATAATGGTTCAAATCTGAATAACAAGATGATGAAGGAGCTATGCCAGAGCTTTAAAATCGAACATCACAATTCTTCTCCCTATCGTCCGAAGATGAATGGGGCTGTTGAAGCGGCTAATAAGAACATAAAGAAGATTGTGCAGAAGATGGTAGTGACATACAAAGACTGGCATGAGATGTTGCCTTATGCTTTGCATGGTTATCGTACTTCGGTACGCACATCAACTGGGGCAACTCCTTTCTCACTGGTGTATGGTATGGAAGCGGTCTTGCCATTAGAAGTTGAGATTCCTTCTTTGAGAATTCTGACAGATGTGAAGCTTGATGAAGCTGAGTGGGTGCGTTCCCGGCTGAATGAACTGAACCTCATTGAAGAGAAGAGACTGAAAGCCATTGCGCATGGCCGGTTGTATCAGAGCAGGATGAAGAAAGCCTTTGATCAGAAGGTGCGTCCTCGGTGTTTTCAAGCTGGTGAATTAGTTCTGAAAAGGATCACTCCTCCTCAAACAGATCACAGAGGCAAGTGGACTCCGAATTACGAAGGGCCATATGTAGTAAAACAGGTTTTCTCTGGTGGAGCCTTATTACTCTCAACTATGGATGGCGAAGATTTTACGTCCCCTGTGAACGCGGATGTAGTCAAAAAATACTTTGCATAAAAGAGATCCGCTGAACATAAAAAGAAGGTTCAGGCAAAAATGGGGCATCCTGGCGAACCATAAAAAGAAAAGGTTCGGGCAAAAATTAGGGATAAAAAGAAAAAGAATAAACCCGCAAGGTTGAAAACCTGAAAAGGCAACCTTGGCAAAAATGGGTATCCCGGTGGATTGAAAACCCGAAAAGGGCGATCCAGGCAAAAGTTAGGGATTTTAAAGCAAAGACTACGATCCGCGTTCGGTCTGTGATCACCGTTCACACTTGGAAAATTCGGAGGAAAGGAATCAGTCCAGTTAGTTGTCTTCGAAGGCCAAAGTATCTGCGGATGAGCAAGTCATATGGGTTATAACTGAGTCGAGTCATGGTGGATGTCTGTTCCCCACATTGCCGACATTTGTATTTTCTTTTGCTTTTTGCGCAATTACCTCTTTTCAGGAATTGTTTCCAGATGTAAATGCCTATTTACAGGCCAATTCATTCAATAAAGTTTGCATTTCAGTTAAAGAGCTTTTGTTTTCTTTTTTACCTGTTTTGTTTGTGAAAATGTCCGATATTTTTGATAAAAACATTACATGCTAAAACGTTGAGCTTTATGACACAAGTTGGAAAACAGTGGCAATTGCTTAGGCGACAGTCACTATGTTGATGATCAATGTAATCATCTCTGCGCATAGACCTTTCTGTTGGTTTTGCAGGATGACAGATGTATTCCCCAAGTAGAGTTGCTCTCTTCATTTGTGAATTCTGATCGTCCTCAGCAGCTTGCTTGTTTTCCCCAGTAGAGTAGAGCTCTCCCCTACTTTGAAGTCTGATCGTCCTCAGCAGGTTATTACTCTTCCCCATCAGAGTATCGAGGGTCGTCTTCCTCAACCAGAGTATAAAGAAGTAATTCCCTAAGCGGGATCGTTAAGGATTGTTTTCCTTAGCAGGATATAAGAGGTTTTTTCCCAGGCCAGAGTTGTGACTTGGCACATCTTTCTTCAGCAAGTGAAGTTTCCCCACGGAGCATGGGGCATTTATTTGTCCCCCAGCTAGTCAGGAAGCATGTGTTATCCCCTAGCAGGTGAATGTTGACAATTACTTTCTCTCCCAAGCGGAGTCGTTGAGGATCGTCTTCCTCAGCAAAGTACAGAGGATTATATACCCAGCCGAAGTTGTGTTTGGATTATTATTCCCTAGCAAGTACTCAGAAGTTGATTGCTTTGAGGTGAGTGTTGCCGTGCCTCCGGCAGGAAGTTTGTGGACGAAGATGTTATTATCCCCACAGGGTCCTGGTGTCTACTTTCCTCGGTTGGTCAGAAAGTATAGTTTCGACGACAATGGTTTGATCTAGTACCCAGCAGGGTGAGGGTAAAGTTACTTCCCTAGCAGCAGATTAAGCTCATTTCCCCAATCAGAGTCTGGTGGTGAGTGGTATCCCCAGCAGGTCTCAAGGTCAATCGTTTTTGGCAGGCGCCGAAGCCAAGTTCTGAAATAGTTGGTCGTCCCCAGCGGTGGAATGTCCATCTTCAGTATTCATATCCCTCCCCAGCTGAGTGGGTATTCTCTCGGAGCTTCGTTCATCTCCAGCAGAGTTGTTGATCTTGACATTCCCCAACAGAGTGGATATTCTCTTGGAGTTTCGTCCATCTCCGACAGAATTGGTGATTGTGATCTTCCCTAGCAGGGAGAAGTTCTCCTCAACAAATTCTCCTTTATTTCAGTGGCAATTTAGTTTGCCATCCCCAGCGGAGTTGCTTCTGGTCTTCAGCATTTATTTTGCTGAGACATCTCTCCTGCATTGCATAAGCATTTGTTTGCATGGCATCCTCCCAAATGCGTAGCATTTCCACTTCGTGTGGAGCATTACGGCAAAATTCAAACATGTGCATCTGAAGCATAAGCCAAGTTTGAGTTTTCCTTCGTCAGGAAAGCCAGATTTCAGGAAGATATCTTTTGACTTTACTCCACAGGTGTTGGGTTAAGCAATATTTGACAGTACCCCGGCAGAGTGTTTTGCCAGGATTGTTTACCCTTGATTTCATTTCTACCCCTTCGTCCAGGTGGTCCTTTGATTTATTCCCTCAAAAATTTTTACCGTCAGACACTCGTCCGTGTTTCTTTCAGCACCCGTCCGTGTTTGACCCTTTTGTTTCAATGCCCGTCCGCATTGACATTTGGAACTCGTCTGTGTTTCCTACAGCACCCGTCTGTGTTTAAACCTTTTTGTTTCAATACCCGTCCGTATTGATCTTTCGATGACACCCGTCAGTGTTGCGATTCAATCCCCAGAGAGGTCGCCTTTTTTGTTTCAATACCCGTCCGTATTGACCTTTTGATGACACTCGTCTGTGTTGCCTTCCATTCCCCCAGCGAGATTAATTCCCGATAAAGTTGCTTTACAACCTTTTTTTTCGGTACCCGTCCGTATTGAAACCTCTTACACCCGTCCGTGTACCTTCTCAATACCCGTCCGTATTGAAATCTTTGGCACCCGTCCGTGTACCATTTTCAACACCCGTCTGTGTTTGAACTTTTATTTCAATGCCCGTCCGCATTGACATTTTACACCCGTCCGTGTATCTTCTCAATACCCGTCCGTATTTGATATCCTGGATTCTTTGACACTCGTTCGTGTTTATCCCCGGCGTAGCTAACACTCGTTTGTGTTTATTTCAAGACTTTTCAATACAGTTTTGGTTTCCAACACTCGTATGTGTTGTGACAGTGCAGCATTTATTGTTTATTCCCCAGTGGAGTCGTCCCTCCTTTGAGGATTGCAAATTTCAGGTTTCTTATGGTATTCAATCTCCGTGAATCCTTGGAACGCATGATAGCCGTCACTATCATACCTTCAGGATCAAGTTGATTGAATAGGGGCAGCTGTAACACCCCAAAATTTGCCTTGTTTGTTTTTAGCTAATTGGCTTATGTTTCTTTTCATTTCTTGCATTTTTGCATTGTGCATAGCATTTGGTTCTTAGCACGGGATCAAAGTACTTGGTCCATATTCTCAAGTCTCAAGCTTCAAGGTGGTTCAGAGGATTCATCATATCTTCATAAGATCAAGATTGGCAAAGGATTTCAAGTGATTCCTTCCCTCCTGATCAGGGGGGCCAATTAGGGTTTTTAAGATCAAGAGGACTTCTTGGAAGGCTTGATGTGTTCAAGCATGTTCTTGTGGTGTTCTTCATGCTCACCAGTACTCATGAATGAGGGTTTGGTTATTGATTCATTGGGGAGGATGTTCAGTGGATCAGTTGCTTGTGAACTAAGCAAAAGTCAACTGTGAAAGAGAAAGTCAACTGTGGAATTTTGAGTTTCTTTTTATGGTTTTCAAGGACTCACATCCTCATATGGCATCCAATTGTCAATATTTGTCCCATTTACCAAGAATCAAGAGGTTGTACAAAGGTTACTAAATTTGGAAAATGACCCATAATTGAAACTTTCCATTTTTGGCAATTTTTTCTTTCACATTCAACTTGACTTTTCATCATCAAGGAAGCTCCAAATAACTTTTACTCCAACATGAAAGTTGAAGATCTTTCTCTCCCATTTCCAAAAAGTACTAGACCATTTCCACATCATTTGTGGAACTCTAGTTATGGGCAAAACAATGCAAGGTGCTTTTCATGGATTCCTTATGTGTCAAATTTTCCACTTTTTGCATTTTTGCACAAATGGACTTGTAATGTTCCCAATTGCTTCATGTCACATTATAATATCAAAATACAAGTCAAGAAGATCATTTGTGGCCTTTGAATCAATTCATGCCATGCCATTTTTCTCATTATTCTCACAAAGTGCAAAAATGCCAAATTAATTCAAAGCTTGCAAACCAAGAAAGTGCAAGGCCCAAAATCAATCCAGAAGTGGTATGGGAGTAAATTGGAGGTGAATTATGCTGAGAACAAGGGTTTCCCACGTGCAAATTAGTGGTGGTGGTGTAAAATGCATTTTTGCAATTTCACTCAAATCTCATTAACAAGAGCTCTAATCACTTCCTAATCTCAATAAGTGAACTAATCAAGAGTATATAACCTTACTCATGCTCTCACAGCTAGGGTAGAGACTCACATTTGCTCAGTTTCCATTTTTCACTCTCCACTTTCTCATTTTCGTTTCTCCTTCTCCATAAGGTGTTTTTGAGAAATTCTTTCATATTTGAAATCAGTAAAGAGAGTAGAACCAGAATCAACCATCATCTGAAGCTCATACTGAGATTTTCACCAAGCTCCATTCAAGAGGGTTCAAGTTCAAAACTCAAGATCTAGCACGATTCCAAGCTCTAGTTGCATTTATTTTGCAATTAGAGGTTCCAAGGACTTGATCTGCAGCTTTTGGAAGGCGTTCTTGTGATACTTTAAGTTCTTCAAGATCTCAGGTTAGTGATTTTTTCACCATCACAGAACTTGAATTTTTGATATGAAAAATGATCTATGATGTGCACTGAACATGCTGATATATTTTATTTGAAGTTTGGACGTGTAATTCGTGAGATATGTGGATTTAGAGTTTTAGATCTAAACTTGTTTTCGTTCGATTCTCTTTTTGTGTTTGTTGTTTGTTAAAATGGACTGGATATTCGTGATCCTTGCGTTTTTCTGATCAAAATGGTATACTCATACGCTTTTTCTGGAAAAAGTCACGTCACGGCTCACCGGAGAGGGTGGCCGGAGCCCTAGCTCCGGCGGCCGGAATGTTCAGTCCGGCGGGGAAGAAGGCAAGTGGAGAAGACGCGAGCTGGCCGTTGATTTCCAGATCCAACGCTTATCAGCACGCCACGTGTTTATTTTATTTATGTTTTAATTTTATGATCGCATGCATACTGCTCCATGCTTGGCTACCGTACGTCCCTTAGATCGCGTCCATTGATTTTGCTTGGTTTTTGATCGCGCGGCTGGAGTTAGGACAGCGCATTAATGAAGCCATGTGCGAGGCACATGGCTGGTACATGGTGTACCGTGTGGTTTCATGTGCACATGACCACGTGAAGCTTGGTGGGTCCTTACGTCTGAACCGTTGATTCGTATTACCTGGGATTGTGTTGACTTATGGAGGCACGATGGATCAAATGATTGGCTGAGGATTTGTGCTGACTTTGACTTCTTCCATACTCCTCCATTGACTTCGCCCCTTGGACTCTCTTTTGGTGTGGGCTTTGCTAATTGCGCCTCCCCCTCAGCCCATTTCTTGTACCAGCGTTTTTCTTTTTTGCTATTTGGACCCCCCCTGGTTTATTTAGTTTTGTTTTGCATTTAATTGTTTGCTTTGCATTTTAATTTTTTTAAAATTACTTTCATGCATCTAAAAATCATACAAAAAATCATGGAACTTATTTTTAGTTTTATCTTTTTTTTTTATTTTTTATTTTCTCATTTTATTTTTATTTTGGTATCTGTTTTAATTAATTGTTTTATTCCCTTTTCTTATTTGTTTCAATTGCACACACCAACTTGTGAAATTTATTTCTCCTCGTCCACAATTCATTTTTAATCCATTCTTTTTGCATCTGTTAGGTGACATATTAAATTGCATAAAAACATTTTTCTTTCATTTTTAAAACTTTTCCATATTGCATTTTGGTCCTTTTCTTTTGCATGTTGAAACATTGTTCTTAAGTGATCTTTGTCCATTTTTTTAGGATACTTGGTTTGTGAATTTTGGTTGGATATTTTTGTACTTGTTACTTGACTAAGTTAGCTTCTGTTTGGATTTTTTTTGGGATTTTATTAATCCATTTTTCTATTTTTGATTGAGTGTTGTTTGTGATGCAAGTTTGGTTGAGGTATACTTTAGTACTTGATCTAGTTTGGATGCATTTGCTTACTTGTGATGGAGTGATGCTTAATATGTTTTTATGGTATGATCATGTACTGTTTGAGCTTACTTGTGGCTTTGGAATCATCTCTTTTCACTCATTTTTCTATTTGTTCTTGATTTTACAAAGTGTTGTTATTTTGACTTGAGTTTTGTGGATGTCTTTCTCACTTTTGGTGCATGCTTTGAGTGTGTTGCTTGATGATTAATCTTGTATGACTTGAGTTTAGGTTTGATATGACATTGATGTATATGCTACTGCCTCTTGAGTTCTATACTTGATTTTCATATTACTTGAGCATTGTTGGATGCATTTGGTTTGAATTATGTGATGCATATCATCCCTTTTGCTTTGTAACTTCTTTGGTGCATCGTATTGCATAGTGTGAACCTCTTTTGCATATGTGGATTGCTAATGATGATATGATGTGAGTTCTGGTCTTGTTTCATTTTCATCTTGTCTCTTTCATTTCACTTTGGTATGAGATCCATGTGCGTTTAATTGTGCATTTAATTCAAGTGTGCTTGAATCCTTCCATGTTAATCTTTGCATGATTACTTGAAGTGATTTGCATTAATCTTTGAGACATGTTGATTGACTTGAGTTGGACATTTATGATATGATGTACTTGCTGCCCCATCTTGTATCTTATCTTCTCCTTCTCTTTCTCCTTCTTCTCTTTCACTCTTTTCATCCCTCGAGTCTCGAGACTTGTTTAAGTCTTGGACTCTCTCCCGTTAGATGCTACCTAGTCCAACTTAATTTTTGATTAAGCTTGGAGTAGGATTAGCATTAGGTTAGGTAGTCGTCTCTCCTAAACCTCACTAACCATAGGACATCCGTGCATGATAACATTAGGACTCTTAGTTTCCCTTTAGAGTTTCCTTTGTGTCGTCTCTCTTCTCATCTCAAAACTTCTTCAAGACACGTAATAAAAGTTAACGTGTATTCCGCTTGAGCCTTCTATGTGGGAAGTGGGGATTGAGGGGCTTCCTCTCATTCTTCTAGGATACCTAGTGTACGTCCTGTTGGGGACGATGCGCGAAGTATTCGTTCCTATATTCAAGACTTGGGTTCAATGCAAGTTGCGAAACAACCTAAAAGACACTTCTGTCTAAGAAACACCAAACAAATTCAAATCTTTTTTATCCTTCGGGATTGTTGGGTTTCAAACTTCTTTTTTCAGAAAAGAGCTCGTCGCTCATATAAAAAACACTTACCCATCCGTGGTCGTACCCACGAACTACGTCAGCTCTGATTCCTCTCTCTCGTTCGATTGAGGATACGTAGGCACAAGACAGCGATTGTCTTGGCGAGCAACCTTCCCCCACAGTTCCCGTCCGAACTACGTTGACTCTGACTTTCCCATTGCACTGAGGGAGTACGTAGGCCTAGGACAACGATACCGTCCTATCGAGTCACTTCTTTTTCTTTTCTTCTTCGTTTCTCCGTTCTTTCCGTTCTCGTTTCTTCTCCGATCCAGTAGCAGTGGAGTTCCAGACGACGACACCCTTTGATGCAGACAGCAAGCGTGGATCCCGTCGAGTACGATGGACGAGTTGGGTGCTAACACCTTCCCTTCGCGTAACCGACTCCCGTACCCGTTCTCTTGGTCGCGTGACCATGCTCTTTCTCTTTCTTTCAGGTTTATGCAGTGTTTCCTTTCCCTCTCTTGGGATAAATACACTTTGCTGGCGACTCTGTGCTCTTTTGCGCCACTCTCGCGTTTGTACCGTTGGATGCGAATCTTTCGGGAGCGACACTAGGTTTTCATTTTCTAGAGGGATTCGACCTTTGAATAATGACAGAGATGACTAAAGTTTATTGAAGATGTTAAAGGGTTCCATGTCATCGATGTTTACGTTGAACACACGATTGACATACCTGAATACATAGAAGCTGAGGAAGTTCAAGACAATGTGGATGTGGAGGAAGTTCAAGGTAATGTGAATGTTCATGAAGTTCAAGAAAATGTGGATGTGGAGGATAATTAGGATAATGTGGATGTGGAGGATAATCAGGATAATGTGGATGTGGATATGGATGTGGAGGATAATCAGGATAATGTGGATGTGGATGTGGATGTGGAGGATAATCAGGATAATGTGGATATGGATGTGGACGATCGGGTTAATGTGGATGTGGAAGATGTTAATGCTGATGAGAGTGAAACTGATCCGGATTATGAGTATAGTGAGAAGGATGACGAAGAAAGTGAGAGTGACATTGATTTAGTTCCGGAAGATAGGGTTGAAGCTAATGTAGACTGGACAACAGTTCTACCCAATATTGAAGGTACTTCCAGTCATAATCATGTTTGTGATAATGAAAGTTGTGATTCAGATGAGCTTCATAGCCCTCTAGAGAGTGATGTTGAAGATGAGATGGAAAGGTTTCCAACGTTTAAGGGAAGTGCTAAGTTTGAGTTAGGCCTGACGTTGAAGGATAAGTTGCAAATTCGAGATGCCATAAAGGAGTATATAATGGCTAACAAGAAGAATATTGTGTTAAAGAAGAATGACAAGAAAAGAATGGTTGTAAGATGCATGGAAGGTTGTCCATTTTACATAAGATTTAGTATGAGAACCACCAATAAGTTTTGGCAAATTGTTAGCTTTGTTGAGGAACATAGTTGTCATAGGACAGCTAAGAATAGACAAGCCAAAACCGATTGGTTAGCTCGTCAATTTGTGTATACATTAAGACACAGTCCTGATATGAGATGTAAAGGTTTGATTGCAGAAGCCCTTCAAAAGTGGGGTGTAAAGTTGTCGATTGATCAAGCTTACAGAGCCAAGAGAAAAGCAATTGAATTGATTCAAGGTGCCGGTCGTGAACAGTTTACATACTTAAGAAGATATGCTGATGAATTGCTTAAGTCCAATCCTAACTCTCCAGTTAAGATTCAATGTGCTGATTCTGAAGGTGGTCCTATTTTTGAGCGAGTCTATGTATGCTTGGAAGCATGTAAGTCTGCATTTGCAACTACTTGCAGACCGTTGATTGGGTTGGATGCTTGTTTTTTAAAAGGTGAGTTTGGAGGACAGTTGATAGCCGCAGTTGGAAAAGATGGAAATAACAAGATGTTGCCCGTTGCATATGCCGTTGTGGAAGCGGAAACAAAGGACTCGTGGCAGTGGTTTATAAAGTTACTGCTTCATGATTTGCAATCTATTCAACACAAGGTCTATGCCTTTATCTCGGATCAACAAAAGGTTACTTCTTGACATTATGATATTAATAGCATTTGTACATTCTGTTGTTAGTTATACATTGTGTTTACATGTTGTTCTGTTATACATTGTGTTGACATTATGATATTATACATGTTGAAACATAGATTGTATGTGAAACATCTTTATGGAAATTGGAGAAAGAAATATCCTGGGCTACAGATGAAGGAGGCTTTATGGAGAGTAGCTAGAGCCACAACAGTCCCTGCATGGGAGAGAGCAATGAATCTTATGAAAGACCTCAATGTGAAAGCTTGGAAAGATATGATGGATGTACCGACTGCATGTTGGAGTAGATCACATTTCAAGCTTGATACACAAAGTGACTTGCAAGTTAACAACATGTGTGAAGCCTTTAATCGCGTAATTTTGGAGTATAGGGACAAACCTATCATTACATTGCTAGAAGGAATCAAACACTATATGACTTTAAGGATCACAACTCAGAAGGAAGCATTAGGTAGAGTGAAAGGCATCTTATGTCCCAAAATTTAACAAGTTCTGGAAAAAACAAAGAGGCTGGCTGAAGGATGGAGTGCAACGTGGCATTCCGATGATGACTTTGCAATATTTGGAGTGTCTAATGGTATTGAGACATATTCTGTTAATTTATTGCAGAAAAAATGTGCTTGCAGGAAGTGGGATCTGACGGGGATACCTTATTGTCATGCAATCGCATGCATATGGTATAAGAAGAATGAACCGGAAGAGTATGTTTCGTCATACTATAGGTAATTTACTTCATTTTCTTGTGTGTTAGCTTACTTCAATTTTACTATGATCATTGGTTATCTTGTGTGTTAGCTTACTTCAATTTTACTTTGATTAGGAGGTCTACCGTAATGGCTACTTACAGCTATATCATCCAACCAACAAATGGCTCGCAACTATGGCCAACAAATGATACAACTGAACCAATTCAACCTCCGGTCATGAGGAGAGCTATTGGTCGACCAAAAAAGAACCGTAACAAAACAAATGATGAGCCAAGAAACCCACACTCCTTACCAAGAAAATTTCAAACAGTGAAATGCCAAAAATGCGGGAAGTTGGGACACAACAAGCTCACGTGCAAAGGAAAAAGAGCAGCTGAGAGATCAATACCCAAGGGTGGAAATAAAAAGGTGAAGGCAAAGGATGATGGACAAACTATTATTAAAGGGGGGTCTCAAGCTCCAAGACCAACTCAAGACTGATGACTGTTTTTTATTCAGAGTTTATGTAGTTTGACAATGTGTTTTGGTTAAACTAGACCTTGTATTTTGTTGTTCAGCATTTGGAAACATACCTTGTATTTTGCTTTTGGTGTTATTTTGAAACAAACCTTGTAATTTTTTAGTGCAGAATTTGGTTTATATGACACATTTCTATGCAGAATTTAGTGCAGAATTTTTTAGTACAGAATTTAGTGCAGAATTTTTTAGTGCAGAATTTGCTTTTGGTGTTATTTTGAAACAAACCTTGCAGCATTTGGTTTATATGACACATTTCTAGTGCATAATTTTTTACCATAATTTTAGTGCAGAATAAGCCATGTAAACATATTTTCTACAGACATGTAAACGTGTTTTCATTCTGCACTAAGCTTGTTTAGCTACAGACATGTAAACTATGTTCTACAGACATGTAAACATGTTTTCATTCTGCACTAAGCTTGTTTAGCTACAGACATGTAAACTATTTTCTATGAATAGAATACCATAATTTAGAACAAGTCACAATACATGTAAACATAACACAACAGACATTTGAATACATTTGTATACATTTGAACTTTCAATAACATTAGAATACAATCATTTGAATACATTTGTTGCAACTAATGCACACAAAAGTAACAACACAAACACAAAAGATAAATCCAACAAATAACCCATAAACTTTATCTTCATTTTCAACAAATCTTCATTTTTCTTTGTATGCTTAATTAAATCCATAGCCTCATCATTCTTGTTTTTCAAAGATCTAATCACATCTTTGGCATGGTTGTACATCTTTTCATCAACCCATTCAAAATAGTTACATCCTTTTTTCCTCATCACCTTATAATTACAACAACCAAGAAATCTTCTTCCAGGATTCTCATAAGTCCATGATGTCATCAATGGTGACTCAAGCCCACACCAACATCTATTTCCTCTTCTTCGTAGACCGGATTGATTTGTTGAGGCAAATGAGAAGCTTGTTTCAGACATTGGTGGAGAAGAAAACGAGATTGAGAGGGTTTGATTAGGATGAAGAAGAAAACGACCATGAGAGGGTTTGATTAGGATGAAGAAGCAAACGAGCTTGGAGAAGGAGGCGCTGCTTTTGGAATGGATGAAGAAGAAGATGAATTAGTGTTTTTAAAATAATAATACATATTTATCATATTCAAGTTAAATAAGGATAAACGAAAAATAATTTAAAAAGAATTAAAATATTAAATTAATATAAAATTTATGACTTGACATTGACATCTGGCAGTTTTAATAGCCATGTCATCAAAAATGGCCTCAAATTGAATGGGGGACCAAAATCCTCATAAAATGAAACTTAAGGGACTAAAATCCAGGATTTGGAAATGGGGGGACCAAAAGTGAGAAAAATCAATAATAGGGGAACTAAAACTGCATTTAAACCTTATTATTATTATAAAAAATACCCAACTAAATGAAACTAATTAATAAACTAATAATTAAGTAGTAGTTTCTAATTGTTAGATCTTGTGTTAGGGGTCTGTTGCAAAACATAAATAATAAGAAGATGAAAATGGTACGATGAAAGTTGTACAAAATAAATTCTATAGCGTGTGTTTACACTAAGCTTTAGGTTCGATTCGCTCTCATTAATTTAGGCAAATTGGATGTAAATGGATTAACCGACAAACCCCTTTCAGGATACTTTAGAAACCTTAACATGAATCACATATTCATATTAAATATATGGATCAACGATATTTTACTGAATAAAATTTCCTAACTTATTCTCGTGCACTAGAAAAATAAAGAAATGATTTAGATATAATTTTTTGTGTCTGAAAATATGTCATTTTCATGTATTTGCAAGCCTACAAATTATCTCTATCTTACTATATAAGAAAAACTAAGGTCTTGGATTTGACCATACTACCCCACTCCTACTAATTGCCACATAACCATTTTTGTCCTCACTTTTGTCTTTTCACCACCATTTACTAACTACTCTTTACACTAACCACTCTTTACCACTTTTTTACTGTATTTTAATTACTATGGTTATGCATATTACATTAATGCCCCACATCTACTCATTACCATATACTAAGATTTGCCAAATTTTTTGTCTTTTCACCACCCTTTCCTAACCATTGTGACGAAAAGCAAAAGAAGTGAATACATGTTTACAGTAAGCTCTGCTCATCCACCTCAAACACACTGCCCAATGAAGTGAAGAGTCAGCTAGAGCAACTGTAGACTCTCCCATTTCATTTCGTCTGTGTATTTGCAGTCTCCATTTCCATTTCATTCGTCTCTTCCGGCTTAGGCTCCTTCGTCAACAGCTCCTCAACAATGGCGCGACCTTTCGAACTCATCGCCAATATGAACGACCGTAAAGAGCTGTGGAAGATTGCTGTAAAGGTTCACCACAAATGGACAGTCAAAACTTCAGCAAATGAGCATTTCGAAATGGTCGTTGGCGACACAAACGTGAGTTAGTTACGTTGTTTATGTAGTATACATGATAGTTTTACACAAATTGCTCATTCTTGCATATTTGTCCATCTCTGCATCTTCATCCGCTTTCTGAACGTCGGTGTTGCAAGTTTGGTCATCGTGTTGTTTATGTTGTCTTAATACGCATTTATTTATTTCTTACTTGTGTTGTTCAGGATGTTCTTTATGTTGTTGTAGATGGTGTTGTTCAGTAACTGAAAGTTCTTATTTGACTTTCAACTTCTGGCCGTTGCTTATGGTGTTGTTTGTGTTGGCGTAAATAACCAGTTATTTTCCTGTGTTGCATAGACTGAAATGAATTTAGACAAATGTTTTTCATTGCAGGGACATAACATTCACGTCGTTGTTCCAACTGTGTTTAAAAAAGCATTTGACTCGGTATTGTCGGTTAACGTCACCTGCACGATATCAAACTTTCAGGTCCACCCTAACGATTTGCTATTCAAACCTACTAGCCACAAATATCTCCTCAAGTTCACAGGTGGAACAACCATTGGGGATATTGGCAAGCACAACATTCCTGACAAGATTATCAACTTGACATCCTTTTCTGACATAATTTCTGGCAAATGGCAGACAAATCTTCTCTGCGGTATATAGCTTTTCCTTCATGTTGTTGTTTGCTTCTCCTTGTATTTTTCTTACGTTTTCGCGAAACTTCTATTATTTGTAGATGTTGTTGGTGTTATTGATGAGGTGGGATACTCCCAACCAAAGACTGGGGGGAAGAAGCCTCAAGTCAACCTGGTGTTGCGCGATTTAAGGTATTTCAATGGCTAACGATAAGGTTTCCTAGGTGGTTGAACGTTTGTTTTCCAACTGACTGCGTTTCTTGAACGTTTACGTGATTTAGTGACCAGACGTTGCTGTGTACCCTCTGGGAGGACTATGCTATCAAGTTCTTTGAATATAAAAAACATCAACATGAGATTAACACCCCGACTGTTATTCTTCTGAAGTACGCAAAGATTAAGGAAGAAGGTATTCCCGTAACTCGCGTAAGTCTGCTCTTTAATATCCGTTACCAATTTTGATGTTCTTGCTTAATTCCATAATATAATATATTCCATTTTGGTCGTGCAGGAAAATACCCCCTAGCTGTGACAAACACTTACAACGTGACAGAGTTACATATTAACGACGATTTTCCTGAGATCAAATCGTTTCTGAATAGGTCAACAACTATGGACTTTCTTCCATTGATATTATCTGCCATTACTATTTTATAACAGAATTTTCATCTACAGCTTGCCCAAAGAGACTGACTATGGGAAAGCACTCTCCACGGCTAGCAACCAAACACGTGATTCGTCTCATATGTCGTTTGGTTCTCAACAATCTGCAAGTGAAGCTTTTATAACAAAATTTGTTCAGTTACCACTGCGAGAAATCATCCAACTGTACCAGGTAACGCATGTTGGCAATGATATTCTTACAATTTCACGCAATTCAATAGACCTGAGACATCTTTGAATCCCATTCAGGCAACTGTATGCGTCACAGTTGCAACAACCGACAAACTTATCGCTTCGCCAAATGGGTGGTGCTACAGAGCTTGCCACCAATGTCCTCAAGTTACCAAGGGCTCCATGCCTCCTTTTGTCTGCAGAGATGGCCACCGCATTGAGGCAGAAATATGGAGGTTGACCTTTCATAATCTTTATCGTAATTACTGTTGTTTAAAAATTTACGTTTGCCATGTCTGAATTTGGTTGCATCTGTAGGTATAAAATAGAGGTGTTTGCAGTTCATAAGGGATGTTCGGCAATATTTGTTTTTTGGGATGAAATTGCAGCACAGCTTTTGGCAACATCTGCTGCTGACTTACGAGCCACAATGATTGAGGTGAGTGAAAACTATAATCAACAACATTTCTAACTGTTTCTGTTATCCAATTCAAATTCCATCTGTATTATTGGGTTTAAACGTGATGGCAAACAGGCCGGAATCACTGACCCGCTTGAGTACCCACTAGCTCTTGATAAAATGTTGGGAAAGAAGTTGGCATTCAAGGTGAAGTGGAATCCTCGGTTTAAGAGTTGCTCCGTCATTCACTATCTTGACGATGCCCAGCTGATAAACAAACTTGAAGGGCCGCTTGCAATTACTCAGGTTACTATTGTGTAAAATTTCGTATTTTGTCTATTGTTGGTTGCAGAATAGGGCAAGCAAGCAAAAATATTTATTTTCGGAAAGAATTCCCTCCGGGATTTATGTCGTGTCCACAGAGATCGATTCGAGGGAAAGAATGACGTTCGACAATCTCTCGCATTAATGAGTTTGGATTAAAATAGTTTCAAACAAGAGAACATAAAAGTAAATATTAAAACAAAAAGAACTTCATTCTTCAACAAGAAAAACTCGTCCGGCAATGCATACAAATCACTCCTCACAAACTTAAACTTACCGACCAGTTATACTCCACCTACAATACTCATCAATATCACCCAGCATCGCTCACAACACAGGTTATGTCTAACGCAAAGTTGAGAAAACAACCGTGTTACTCTCTTCGTCAATCTCGCGAGCGAAGCCTCGAAACACGGAAGGCATTAAGCTTCGACGCCTATTAAAGATTGTTAGCTCCTAAATCTATCTCTAGAGTCCAGCAACCAACAGACAATCCTCCCTAATCGACATTCGTGAAGGTTATGTCTAACGCGACACAAACCCCGCGCATAAAGCAAAAATTAGAGACAATTACCAATAAAGATTTGTAAAGCAAGTTTTATACAACGCCATGGGCGACAAATATACATGAGATCATAGTCAATACATACACACAATCCAACAAGAAAGAATACACAAAGAGGAAGAGAAATGAACCAAACACTTCATGGATTGTCGGAGCCGATCGATGAGAAATCCACCTCGGATCATCCACATGCAAGCTTCCATGTTGTTTTCTAAGCTAATCTACTGAAAAAATGAAGTTTGATGGAGTTGGAGCAAGAATCCCCAAAACCATAACATAAAAAATGATGAAAAATGGCTAAAATAGGCAATTCTGACTTTCCAGGTTCGCCTAGCGAGCCCCCGTTCGCTAGGCGAACGTAAACCGCCTTAAAGTTGAGTTTTTTCACGATTCTGGAACTTGTTGTTCGCCCCGGTTCGCCTAGCGAACAAGCTAGCGAGTGTTCGCTACGGGGGCTCGCCTAGCGAGTATGATAGAAAACCAGAATTTGTTTTCTTCATAACTCTTGAACCGTAACTCCGATTGACGCACGGTTTGAAGCGTTGGAAAGCTTATTAAATGCTCTTTATGAATATGGAAATATCCCATTGCTGGAACACCTACAAAAATAAATGAAAATCGATTAAACTCAATGATATTTACACGATAACGCACTATACACCGAAAACGTAAAGTAAACGTATTTACACACAAAGTGGGTTTTATTCGCACGATATTTACCAAAAAGAATCGATAAGTGCAACAAAACATATATACAAAAATAGGTACAATTTGCACTTATCAAACTCTCCCCAACTTACCTACTTGTTTGTCCACAAACAAAAATCAAACAAACTTGAAAATGCAAAAGCGATATCCAAAAAAAAAGACGAATCAACAGGTTTTGAAAAACGGAAACGAATGAATGGTTCAAATGACAATGGTACACACAAAAAGTAAATACTTACCACTAAACTGCAACGATAACATAGTCACGAAACAAAAGCAAAGTACAAAAGTCATGCCAAAAATTCTAAAACAACACAAGTTCAAATGTGAATCACACCTAGCAAAAACAATCATCGGTAGATGAAAAACACAAAATGAGGTTCTTTCACTCACACAACAATCTTGCAAACAAAAGACTAAATTATGCATACATCCAAAAATCATATTGAACATACAAAGGCAAGAATCACAAGGACTTTCAAGGTTGTAGCGTGGTCGGGTAAACAAACAAGGGGCAATTTCTAAAGGTAATTGAAACAAAAACTTGCCTAAACCTAAGGGAGTGAAAACTCACAAAGATTCACACACAAAATTTCAACCAACTTCTTCCAAAATCCCAAGTACTACACAACACACAATACTTATTTAGCACAATTGTTTGAACTCTTTTTGTTTCCTTTTTCAAGGATTTTTCTTTTTCTTCCTTTTTCACTTTTTTTTTTCTTTTCTTTGTCATATTTTTCTCTTTTTTCTTTTCTTTTTCAATCCTCATAGAATCCAACCAATGAGTAAACAACCATTCTCTCCCCAACTTGAATTCAACCACATCATCATGTGAATACTCCCTACTTTCTAAGGCAAGGAAAAAATCCATACAACAACATATAGTTGAGGTCCAAGAAAAAACAAAATCCATTCAAAAATAAGTGAACTAAATACTCATAGACAAGCATTAAGTTCAAATAGAAACATGGATCAAAAAGCTCAAAGGGGTTACGAATTCTCACACACTCACAAGGTGAATTGACTATTTGGCTAAGGTAGTTGTGCTCAAAATGAAACAATTGCCTTGATCCTTTTCATGCATTCATAAACTCAACACAAACAAAAGATTCAACATAATAAAGTCCAGTTATAACAAGAATGTTGGTTCTCCGCGCATATATGAACAATAGAAGGCTACCTCACAAAAAGGTGGGAACTAAAGTGATTCACTATAAGAACAAGTATAAAAAAGAATGGATGGCATGGAAGTTTGTAAAATGCCTAAGTATCATGAATATGCTAAAGTATAGAAAACGATAAATACATACCTCAGACGTGTACAAAACTTAACAAAATCATTACCATACATCCGCAAGTTGAAACGAACCAACTTGGAAAATCACAACAGCGTCCTCAAGTAATTCAATCAAAATCTGTGAGCAAACAACAAACAAAATCTTAGCAGCCTTCGCCTAGCGAAGGAATCATTCGCGACGCGAGCCTTCGCTACATCCTTCGCCCCAGCGAAGTTTGGGTGTTTTTCAAAAGTGAAAGTTTCTGCCACCCCCTCGCTGGCACCTTCGCCTCGCGAACACATCAGCGAGCATTCGTTGGCACTTTCGCCCAGCAAATTTACCCAGTTTTCCTACTGAAGGTTTTTGCATACTTTCTGCCACTCCCTCGCTGGCACCTTCGCCAACGTTCGCCAGGGAACCTTCGCTGGTGACTTCGCCAGAACTCGCTTAGCGAGAACAAGAATTATTAATATAAACAAACGAAAAGAAAGGGAGAAATTTCATTAAACAAGTTGTAAAGTGAAGATTTGATAAGTTTACGAAAAATCCGAGTACAACTTGTTTAATGAAAGTTCACCACACAACCAAAGAAAATAATACAACATGCTTGTTTTACGTCGTAAGCTCGACGCCTTTACATTGCTTAGCTAGCAAACTCACTTCCTTCATGCCATAGTGATGCCTCACCGCGCAAACCTAAAGTAAGTGTCCTAACCAAACATATGAACAAACGGTTACGGGAACAAAATGTATACAACACTTGAACAAACATAATGGAAATAGACAATATATACGATATATACAAAACTCAAAAACAAAGAAACTATCGCAATGCGATTCAATATCAAAACCAATCCCCGGCAACGGCGCCATTTTGTTGGTTGCAGAATAGGGCAAGCAAGCAAAAATATTTATTTTCGGAAAGAATTCCCTCCGGGATTTATGTCGTGTCCACAGAGATCGGTTCGAGGGAAAGAATGCCGTTCGACAATCTCTCGCATTAATGAGTTTGGATTAAAATAGTTTCAAACAAGAGAACATAAAAGTAAATATTAAAACAAAAAGAACTTCATTCTTCAACAAGAAAAACTCGTCCGGCAATGCATACAAATCACTCCTCACAAACTTAAACTTACCGACCAGTTATACTCCACCTACAATACTCATCAATATCACTCAGCATCGCTCACAACACAGGTTATGTCTAACGCAAAGTTGAGAAAACAACCGTGTTACTCTCTTCGTCACTCTCGCGAGTGAAGCCTCGAAACACGGAAGGCATTAAGCTTCGACGCCTATTAAAGATTGTTAGCTCCTAAATCTATCTCTAGAGTCCAGCAACCAACAGACAATCCTCCCTAATCGACGTTCGTGAAGGTTATGTCTAACGCGACACAAACCCCGCGCATAAAGCAAAAATTAGAGACAATTACCAATAAAGATTTGTAAAGCAAGTTTTATACAACGCCATGGGCGACAAATATACATGAGATCATAGTCAATACATACACACAACCCAACAAGAAAGAATACACAAAGAGGAAGAGAAATGAACCAAACACTTCATGGATTGTCGGAGCCGATCGATGAGAAATCCACCTCGGATCATCCACATGCAAGCTTCCATGTTGTTTTCTAAGCTAATCTACTGAAAAAATGAAGTTTGATGGAGTTGGAGCAAGAATCCCCAAAACCATAACATAAAAAATGATGAAAAATGGCTAAAATATGCAATTCTGACTTTCCAGGTTCGCCTAGCGAGCCCCCGTTCGCTAGGCGAACGTAAACCACCTTAAAGTTGAGTTTTTTCACGATTCTGGAACTTGCTGTTCGCCCCGGTTCGCCTAGCGAACAAGCTAGCGAGTGTTCGCTACGGGGGCTCGCCTAGCGAGTATGACAGAAAACCAGAATTTGTTTTCTTCATAACTCTTGAACCGTAACTCCGATTGATGCACGGTTTGAAGCGTTGGAAAGCTTATTAAATGCTCTTTATGAATATGGAAATATACCATTGTTGGAACACCTACAAAAATAAATTAAAATCGATTAAACTCAATGATATTTACACGATAACGCACTATACACCGAAAACGTAAAGTAAACGTATTTACACACAAAGTGGGTTTTATTCGCATGATATTTACCAAAAAGAATCGATAAGTGCAACAAAACATATATACAAAAATAGGTACAATTTGCACTTATCATCTATCACAAATGTTTTGTTCAAAATTTGTTTTAATAGTATTTTACCAATGGCAGGATGACAAGCTCATTCAAGACAGCGACCACTTTGTTGAGGCCTCCTCTAATTCAATGCAGGTAGCTTAATTGTCCTTTATAACGATTCCTTTAGGAATGATGTATTACACGAACCATAACCAAATACCAACTAATGACTCTAACAAGATGCCAATGCATTATGATTTACACAGGTTGTGGAGAGTTTTGGTGAGGATGTACCGTTTGTAAAGCTAACTCCTCCTACGGTAATCTGTTCTTATATGTCATTCCTAAATTTACTGGGAGTATTTACCACAGCCTGCAATTGTAAGCCTTTCTGTGTTGTTGTCAAATTCAGGATGGTGAAATCACATCCACCCACACTCCTGATCCTTCAACCCCTAAGGCCAATGCTAAGCGGATGTCTACGGAACCAGCCGGTGAACCGTCGATCAAAACTGAACCAGATGGGGACCTTTCATCCACAAAAGCCAAGAAACTTAACAAGCGGGGTAAAAAACAAGTTTGACCGTCGACCACTGCCGGGACAGTTAACATGTTGTTGGACTCTTTTTTGAATTTTCACTTGCCACTACTACCGTGTCTATTTAATACAACAAATTTGTGTATATGTTTTGAAGTTTTTTTATCTTTGTTTGATCAAATCACTACAACAATAGGACAACTGAATATATGTTGTAATATATGTTGACCTCTATTGTTAACATATGTTGTAATATATGTTGTATTCTATTAATGTGATATGTTTTCTCATTCAAGATATTTTGATCTGTATTGTTAAGATACATTGATACAAGCCCCCTAGTCTACAGCTTCAATGCATTTGTATTAGAACAACTGAACCATAACGGATAAACATAAGCTAATGCTATACATTTTACTATTAACGAGACAGAAAAGCATTGGCAGCCACCCCTTACTAAGTCATGCCATTAGCATTATATTTACCACATCAGTCGATTTACTTGACAATATCAGCACAGATTTTGTTATTAAACAGCAGAAAACCATGTATGTCCTACTAACCATGTTACAATAATATTAAAATATTGATCCTACCAACTTTTGTACATTGTCTAGTAGCTAAACACATCTGCTCAGTAGGTAGCACTGCAAAGCACTCAAGCACCACCTCTATCATATGTCATGTCGTCGTTCCTTCTTGCTTCATGTGAAAAAACAAGTACAAACTTAATGATAATTCCTACTTGCCTTCCCAGCATATTATAATAACAATAAAAAGAACAATACAAAGTTGGCATTAAAATATTAGTGCTCTGCTGCATCTATTTGGAGGGGTTTTAAAATTTCAAATTTTTAGTGGGAAATGAATTATAACACACAGCCAGTCCATCATCACCTCAGCAAAGCAAGCAACCTGTATTTCTTCGGTCCCACTGCCCATGTGATTGCTTACTATTTCAGACTTTCTCCTTCAAATTTAATGGTGCCAAATCTTTACTAGGTGTTCCTTTTGCACGTCCAAGGTTTTGCGATAGCCTTCCCATGGATGGTGACAGTCATACGCCTGCCATTATTGCAAGACAGAAAAGAAAATTATTCTTGAGTAACAAGAGACAACATAATTTGCGACCCAACAAGGAGAACAATGTTGCTTCACCATCAACACCTTTGCTTCCTAATGCAAAACACTCCCAAACTCAACGTACATCCCCCCACAGTAATGTCGACGATACGACACACACTGGACCGTCTATTTGGCACAATCTTCCTACTGCCCCTCCGAAGCGTAGACGAATCGATATTAGTTCTGGCATAAATCTATTTCCCATGTTAAATTCTACCGTGCCTATGTCAGTAAGAGACATTAATTCTCCCTTGGATGCGTCCTCATCAACCAACACAGGCACTTTTGCATCTACAAGCTATACTTCCCCACCACCCTCATTCATGCCCTATGACTCCTCGCTGACGGTCCTCCGCCAAATCCTGCCTCTTGTCGGAAGTAATGCATATTCACCATGTAATGCTTCTACTTCTGGCACTCCACAACGCAACGCACCTATACATTCATCTTCTGAGGAAAACTCTGATTCAGATTTTGATCATACGGTTGCAGATTCTTCAGACTCTGACATTGAATCTGGTGTTGAAGATGTCGAAGATCACCTACAAGGTAATTTCTTTACCAATTTAACTAACATAATTTCCATTTGTTTCTTAGTCGCGTATTATGGACATCTTATTGTTACATGCACAGAATACTTCGATATCGGAGCTCCTACTTGGGAATGCCAGCATTGCAAGGCATGTATGTGGTACCAGGAACGTAAATCCAAACATAGACACACAACTGCCCCTAAGTTTCACATTTGCTGTAAGTCTGGAAGATTCGTGCTACCACTGATGCGGCAGCCGCCACCTTTATTAGCTAAGCTCCTTTTCGATGGAAATTCCCCCTGTAGTAAAAACTTCCAGGCCAACATACGAACATACAACGCTATGTTCTCTTTCACTTCTCCTGGGATGAAATTTGACACAACATCACAGAGAGGGAACGGTCCTCCAACTTTACAACTACACGGTCAGGTGCGCCACCGGATAGGTACTATGCTTCCTGATATCGTTCAACCTCCGCAATATGCTCAGCTATACATCTTCGATACGGATAATGAGGTTGAAAACAGGATGGATTGTTTCAGGTATCTCAACTCTCTTTTCTCATATGTACAACTAAGTGTCTGACAATCTCTTTGAAATGAAAATCGTATGTGGACTAATATATGTTCTTGCTGTTTATTGTAGGGACAACAAAAAACTTGAGAGGGAATTGGTCAGGGACTTGAAGGTGATGTTGGATTCTGTTAATGTCCATGCCAAAGCGTTTAGAAATGCTAGGGATATGTTGAGGGATAATTCTTTTCTAGACTTGAAATTGAAATTGATATCCAGTAGACCCCGCGACGGTTGTGTCTATAATATGCCAATTGTTGCGGAAGTTGCTGCTCTCATTGTCGGTGATATTGATTCTGCAGAAAAAAGGGACATAATAGTCCACCCACGCGATGGAGGGTTACAACGAATTGATGAATTCCATCCGGCATACCTTGGATACCAATACCCACTCATTTTTGTATATGGCGAAGACGGTTACAGAGATAATATTCTTCACAAATATAGTCACCAAAAACAGGTCACGAACAAAAATCATCAAACAATCAAGGATTGGTTGTGCTTCCATCTACATGAGCGCGTCTCCAAACCTAAGACTTTACTTCATTCGCGGCGCCTTTTCCAACAGTTCCTGGTTGACGGTTATACTATGATGGAATCCGAGCGTCTAAACTGATGGCGGAAAAATCAATCTAAATTAAGGGTCGGTAAATATAGCAACTTACAGCAGGAAAACGCTGCTGGTACTTCTAATCAAAGTACAAAATAGGGCAAGCGTGTTGTTTTGCCTTCGACCTTTGTCGGAAGCAGACGATACATGGACCAGCTCTATTTTGATGGAATGGCGATTTCAAGTAAACTTGGCTTCCCTGACCTGTTTATAACATTTACCTGCAACCCCGCATGGCCTAAAATAAAACGTCTGTTGCATAGTAACAATTTAAGTGCTATTGATCGTCCGGATATTGTAGCAAAGGTCTTCAAAATTAAGTTCGACGAACTTATGCGTGACATAACAAAGAGACATGTCCTAAGACGCGTTTTGGCATGTAAGTCTATGTTTGGAACTCTGCCTCTATTTTATGTTCACTTATATTACGTCCAACTATTATGCTTATGCTGACTTCTGTGTTATTCTATTCAACAGTTATGTACACCATTGAATTCCAGAAAAGAGGTCTACCTCACGCTCACATTCTTATCTTCTTGAATCCTCAGAGTAAATACCCCACACCCAATGATATTGACAGAATTATTTCTGCCGAGATACCTGACTCGGACATTCATCATACGTTGTACAACTTGGTCAAGTCGCATATGGTGCATGGACCTTGTGGTATGGCTAGGCAATCATCCCAGTGTATGAAGAACAGAAAGTGCACAAAATTCTTTCCAAAAAAGTTCATTGAGAATACCATTGTTGATGTTGATGGCTACCCTCTATACAGACGACGATCAACTACGCATGTCATACACAAGAACGACATCCCTCTGGACAATAGGCATGTCCTCCCGTACAACACAAAACTGCTCTTGAAGTACCAAGCCCATATTAACATGGAATGGTGTAATCAAAGTACTTCAATTAAGTATCTTTTCAAATATATACACAAAGGCCATGATAGAATTACAGCTTCTATTGTACATAGGTCTCATCCTTCCTCGAATAGTGTCGAACCCGTAGACGAAATTCAATAATATCTTGACTGTAGATACGTCTCTCTGTGCGAGGCGAGTTGGAGAATCTTCTCTTACAATATTCATGGCCGTAAACCCGCTGTGGAACGCATGTTTTTCCATCTTATAGGTGACAAACCTGTCTACTACACCGATCATGACCGGATGGAGAATATATTAGAGAAGGCGAGCATAACAGAGACTATGTTTTTGTCGTGGTTAATTGCCAACCAGACTTACGAAGAAGCCACAGAATTAACTTATGGTCAGTTCGTCACACGGTTTGTTTACCAAAAAATAAATAGATTGTGGAAGCCTCGGAAAAAGGGGTATACAATTGGCCGATTAATTTGGGTACCACCGTCTACTGGCGAGCTGTTTTATCTTCGTATGATGCTGACTGTCGTGAAAGGACCCACGTGCTATGAGGATATTCGCAAGGTCGGCGATAGACAGTGTGATTCCTTTAGAGATGCATGTTTTGCTATGGGTTTCCTCGAAGACGACGGGGAATACATCGGAGCCATTAAAGAGGCAAGCGAGTGGGGGTCCGGTCATTTCCTACGCAAGCTTTTCGTTGTTATGCTTATGTCCGACACCGTCAATCGCCCGGCGTATGTGTGGACACATACATGGCCTTTACTGTCCGACGGTTTGTTGCACCAACAAAGGCTCTTGGTTAATAACACAGGTCAGGTTTTAGATTTCATCCATTTCAATTACTTTAGCATTTACCTTTCTAATATGGGTTTTAAGTGGCAAAACTATACAACCCTTCAATTATGGCCATACTGCATGGTTAAGTGTTGTGCATTCGAATAGTCTGTCCATACTGACCACAGGGGTATTTTCCTTTGACAGAACTAATATTGAATGACCATGAGCTGCAAAATCTCATGTTGCATCACATTGAAACTCTCCTTCAAAAGAATCGAAAAAGCCTCCATGACTTCAAACCTATACCATACCCCGACAGTTATGTGTTGGAGCAGCTGGGGAACCGTCTCATATATGAATAACGTAGTTACGACATACAAACCATGAAAAATGAATTCCAATCACTACATTCTGCTCTTACAGGTAGTTACCAGGAAACTGAATGCCATTCCTCATTTAATATTTAGGCGTTGCTTTGATCGTATACTTTTGTTATTTGTTTTAGACAAGCAGCACGAAATCTATGAGAAGATTATGACCGCCGTAACAAATCAGAAAGGTGGAGTTTTTTTCCTGCATGGGTATGGTGGAACCAGGAAAACTTACATGTGGCGGACGATGGCAAGTGCAATTAGATCTAAGCACGACATTTGTTTAACTTTTGCCACCAGCGGAATCGCATCGCTGTTGTTACCGGGTGGGAGAACGGCTCGCTCAAGATTCAAAATACCTGTCCCTACTTTGTCCAACTCTACTTGTAATATCACTCACAAAGATGAGGCCGCGGAACTACTTCGACAACAAAACTAATCATTTGGGACGAGGCGCCCATGGCTAACAAATGGTGTTTCGAAGCACTTGACAAGACATTAAAAGATGTGATGAGTACTGATGGGAACTCGGAAGAACTCTTTGGTGGGAAGGTTGTCATGTTTGGTGGGGATTTCAGACAGATATTGCCGGTAATACCAAGGGGTAGTCGTTCCGACATTGTACATGCCACCATCAACTCTTCCTACATATGGCATTCGGTACAGGTATTGAACTTAACTAAGAGTATGCGTCTTAATTGTGGTCCCACCGAACACGACAGGAAAGAAATGGCGGAATTCTCCGATTGGCTACTCAGAATTGGAGAAGGAAAGGTCGGAGAACCAAATGATGGGACTGCTCAAATTGAGTTCCCTCCTGAGATGCTTATCACCGATTTTGATGATCTTATCCTTGCTGTCATAACGAGTACGTATCCTGATTTTCTCACTAATTATACAGACTTCAACTACCTAAAGAGCAGGGCTATATTGGCATCAACAATAGACATGGTTCACAAGATTAACGATCATGTGTTGTCCATTATGCCAGGTACTCTCACTTTTTGTTTGATAAGCTCCTTAACACAATATAGTTGGTGATGCCTTTCTTGATATACGGTGACTCATGTTAAAAATGCAGGTGACTTGAGGGATTACTATAGCTGTAATTCAGTCGATCGATCGGAGATACATGACAGGGACGTTCTTGATGTTCTTACACCGGAGTTTCTCAGATCATTAAAAACTTCTGGCTTGCCTAACCATCATATCAAACTTAAGGTCGGGGCACCCATTATGTTGATGCGAAACATCGATCAGTCCGAAGGCCTGTGCAATGGTACTCGCCTAATCGTGACCAAAATGGCTACACATGTGCTTGAGGCACATATCATGGGGGGAAAACACCATGGCAACGTTGTATACATTCCCAGGATGGATATGTCCTCGTCACAGTCTCCTTGGCCTTTCAAACTAAGCCGGAGACAATTCCCCGTCATTGTCTCTTACGCGATGACGATTAACAAATCACAGGGTCAGTCATTGGATTGGGTCGGGCTATATATTCCACGAGACGTTTTTACTCATGGCCAGATTTATGTCGCACTTTCAAGGGTTACAAGCAAAAAGGGTATCAAAGTATTGATACACGATGAAAACAACAATGCCAAAACATGTACATCCAATGTTGTTTACAAGGAGGTTTTCAACAATGTTTAGTTATATGAATTTAACTCCGTATGTAACCTTAATATGACGACTTTAACATTGTTGTTTAGGTGTCAGGTTTTTTGTTGCACTTTGTGGGATGTCCGTAGGTTTTTTTGTTAGTTCACAATCGACTAATGTATTTTCACCTTCTGTATAAAAAGTACAGAATTACATTACCTACAGTCATACCTATTTTACACTTCTGTATATAAGTATAATACAGAAACATACATTAATCTGTAAAGCATATCAACAGAGAGACATAAATTTTTAATATCAAGTGCAAGCTTACCTGTGTCATATCTTATACACATGACACCCTTTTTTTTCATCAGTTGTATCCAAACGGAAGCGTATTCGGTCTCCACCTTTGAAATTGTTTAACACGCAGAATGCATCCCAGTCTTTTCCTAACTTGGTGCGGTATGCATCATCGATGTTCAGTATCGACAGCATTTTACAACATCTGTTGTCCCCATAAAGCAGCAGATCTTCGTAACCGAATTTTTGTAGAACGTCGGAAAAATCAAGCTGTAGCTTCTGAATGTGTATAAAAGATCACCCAATTTATCAGCTATTCAACTAATTTGCAACTATATCACAACTGACTTAAACATAAAAAACAGAACTCAAATAATTTCGGTGAGATCTCACTCAGTGGTGGGAGCACGACGTCAAAAGCATATATCTATTCGTTATACAGATACCTACTATGGAACCTGGGTAATTCCTGTTTTGCATGAATCTCTTTAAACCCACATATCCCAAAGTTATTGTCCTCATAGTAGCCGAACCAAACAACGACGTTAGCTGGTAGTGAGTAGTAATCTTCAATACCCTTCCACCCACTGATTATAAGTGGTTGAACCTCCCTATTGTTGTATACTAAAGTATGATGAATACCTTGGTTGTTCAGTACTGTCCAAGTTTTGTTTAAGTCTCCCTAGTACGCTCGAACGAATACAGGCTCGATCTCAGGAAAGGCCTACACACATAACTTTCTTATAATTTAGTTCATGAAATTAATATATAACACCCTATATTCAGTGATAAACGCAGACAAAAACCCAAACCACATATGTTTTACAGCCACATGGTTATACTTACTTGGAAGGATAACTTTTCTATTACAACTGTGTCATTCACCTCTTTATGCAGCAGAGGACCAACCCTTTCCATTGCAACTCTATGAATTGTTAATTTGAAGAGGTGGTTGCAGGTATGTTGTGGCTATTTTTACTAACGAGTGGATGGTATTTATTGCTTCAACTAATGTTTCCTCTACCCTATCAAAATCACATGTCAACAGTATGATTAATATTTTATATTTTCTCCTGCAGTGCGCCAGTGCCCATGTGAAGTGAGGGAATAATGTGGTCCTTTTAAAGTTATTTCACTTGCTTTACACCTGTGCTGTATTTGTGTGCTCATTGTGTGGTCTACAAAGCATGCATTACTTCTGTTTTCTCCACGTCTATTTTGTGTTTTTCCAACTATGTTTTAAATACATTACACAAACACTGCTAATAAAAACACGAACCATATTATATTTCCACACTTGGAAAACTGTTGGATGAAGACAGAAACAACAACATGAAATATAAAACTCCACAACCAGAAGCATTCTCAATATTTCCATTGCAGCAGTCAAACATTACATCCTTTTACAGGGTGTTATAAAACATAATCAAAACATAGTAGCTACATATGCTGCATATTGTTACTGCTAAAAGTTACAAAACTATTACAACTCATGACAGAGACAAAACAAAACAACACCACCAGACAATTTAAACTACACCTAATTCCCACGCTTCTTGAACCACACCGCGGCACATTTCAACCCCGCTTTCTCTACAAATTTCCAAACACCACTGTCAGAAAATTCACCGCCTCACGTTCCCACGCTTCACAGACACCAATATTTCACTGGCTGGTGGGTGTCTGATGCAGAAATGCAGCACATCTCCATCCTGGATGTCTCGGTCTTTCACAAAGTCGTACCATCCACCGAGGAGATACTTCTCCATTTGTCCACGCCTCTTCTTCAATTCACATTAGTAAGCGCATGACCTATCTGTATCATATAGGTTGATAGAGTTCTGTCGTTTGCGCAGGCGCCTCTTGATCACCAGCCGCGGTATTTGCTGTACAACCAATAAGCCAACGGAAATAACATCAATTCATGCATGAAATCATTACATAATAACAAACATAAAATATATATTACTTACATATACATTCGAACGCAAGGCCTTCGCATCTTTCACTACACGAACCCAATTTTCTTCAGACTCTTCACAGTAAATGGGTATAACCTCCCTGCATTTCAGAATAACCCATATCAATATCCCAATACCTCCATATGAACCAAACCGTATTGTACCTGCACCAATATATCAGTTGCAGTGAAGCTGCCATCGTAAATACTCATCCATCGCTATCAGACGATATACAAATATAGTCCAGCTCTGTTTTAACTTCCACAAAGCCAACCCCAACCTTACTTTTCCCCTTGACGTCTTTCCCGACTACCACGGCTTTAGCTTTACCCTTCCCATTCGAAGGCTGATCATCAGCATCGTGTATAACAATGCCCTTCTGTTTCTTCATCCCTTCAGTAGCCAACGTTGTACTGTAGCTACAGAATAACAAAAACACATGACTCCTGGATTCCAACGACGACCCTTATGCATGCAAACAGAGAAATATAACTTAAATGAGCGATGTTTAACAAATTTGACCTACCCAATCCATATATTCTTTCAATCTTACTGTACTCTACAAAAACCAACACCATGTTTTACCATTGACAAGTTCTGATCGAAGTCTTACCGTGATCTGCGTTCCAGTTTCGTGTAGGGAGAGACGAAATGAGCACCCATTGTGTCTTTCGCCGCCTGCGACGTCATCGTGAAGGACTTTGTTGGAATGCCATCGTTGCTTCGCCTGTGACATTTGAAGTGGGCAGCCATTGTGTCTTTCACCACCTGCTTCAACTCCTTTGCATGCGTCCGGTTGGTTGCAATGAAGACCACGGTGACACTTTTGAGAAATAAGGGTTGTCAAATAAGTCTCCCAAGGGCATTTCTGGGTTTCCATGCTTACTATTAATTTATTTTTGGTTTTATTTTTTTTAGTTTTATTTCTATTACTATTTTTCCAAGCAATATTAAATATTTTATCCTCAATTATACCTCAACCGTAGTGATTCCTTAGGTAAGTGACAATAGATCATGGAGACTGTACGGCATGTACCGATATGGTTGATATGATGGTCACATTCTTTAGAACCCTAGTTAACTCATCTTTGGCCATTAGAAGGTAGTGACATGGCCGGCTTTGGATTTAGACCGAAGTTGGTTGATACTGGAGACTACGCTCATTGAGATTGGACTTTCGGGATGTTTTGGTCGGCCGCTCGAGTGTCGCACCAAAATAAAGCCTGCGAGAAAGATCCGTGATATGAGATTCCTAGAACCCAGTTACTATTTTAGGACAGGTTGAACCAACTAAACCTTGGTATGGGAAGAGTACTTACCTTTGGACTTCATGCAAGCCTTTAAACCTAAGGCTACTTGTGTGACTTGTTTGTATTCACTATCTAACAACTTGAATTCCTTGCAGGATTTGTTTGTACTCTAAAAAAGAGGGAAAACTAATAACCTTTTTTCACAAAATCACAAAATATCCAAAATATTTTTTTTAAATTAAATTAGATTTATATCTTTCTTATATGTTTATGTCCATAATAAAAATAAAATAATTTTGTAAATGAACATTTAATTTAGCTTTCTTTTTTAATCAAATTAATCTTTTATGAAAAAATAAAATATCAAAAATATTAGATTTTTTTAATCAAGTTAATTTCTTTAAACCATAATTTATCTTTTCTAATCAATTAATCGACATCCGAACTTTTTTATTCCTTTCATTCCCGATTTTATTTTTATTTCTAGAATCAATGAGTAGGATGTCAATTCTCTTGTAATAGTTAGTTTTAATTTCCGCACTCCCCCGATTTTAATGTATCCCCTCCCCATGATGTAATAGCTTAGGATTTATTTTTCGCTTTTAATTTCCACAAAACAATTAACTGTGTGGTTAGTAATAATAGGGTGTGAAAAGAATGTATGTGAATAAAAATGGACTTTGCCCACTAATCCAAAGACAAATACCATGAATACAAACACTTTCACACACCTCACCTTTAGGGTAACACACCTCAGTTGCCTTCGAAATTAAATGGTCAAGTCCCTCGGATAAATAGGATACCCTTAGCAAAGACGCTTATCAAATGAAATCATCATAGTCCCTCAGATAAAAGATCATGGTCCCACGGAAAGTCCCTTCGATAAAATGATCTTGCCCCTCGATGACCCTTCGATTAAATGATGATGTCCCTCCAAAAAAATGCTAAGGGTACCCTTGTTGCCTTCAATGACTATACCCCCCAGCACGTCTTAAAAGATGAGGACTACTTACTCTTCACTAGTAAGGACAGTCTTATCCTTTAAAGACTTAACAAAACGATTGTCCCTCACATCCAAGATAGTGACTACCTACTTCTAAATAGTATGGATAGTCTTATCATAAAGGATTCAAGAAACTAACAGACTAAGACCTATTGAGTAGGGTAGGATGGTAAACTCCTAGATTGCTTGCTCACACCTCCAACAAACAAAAAATCATTCACACTTCAAATTCTTTTCAAACTATCTTTTCCAAAACAAAACATTTCAAAGATAAACACTTTGTATACATCCCAAACAAGGATCATTACAAAGTTAATTATTTTCCTAAACATTTTCTAAATACACCTCACACTTTCAAAAATATTTTCAAAAACAAACACTTTGTATACATTCTCACCCGAATTATTACAAAGTCAACTTTTACAAAATATTTTCTAAACACACACCACATTTAAAAAAAAAGAGCAAGTTAAAGTGAGCAAGCAATTAAGAGCCCGTAGATAACTACGGATGAAAAGGGATGCTAACACCTTCCCTTTTCATAACTTACCCCCCGAACTCAAAATCTTTTCAAAAAGGTCTTTCCTGTTCTTTTCACCTTTCCTAAATAAATTGGACAAAAGAAAAGTCGGTGGCGACTCTTGCTAACCGCAACATGTTTTGCGAAAAACAAAATTAAAAAGTCAGTTCTCCACCGTATTACAGAACTGGCTCATATACCTAACATTTTTATCTTTATAATTTAACTTTTTCTCTATCTCAACTTTTGTGATTTAACACTCTTTCATATTACATTTTTTTTTGGCACACTCCTTTAAAACTTGCAAATTTATATTTTGGCATTTCAAAATATATTGGTCCAATTTCATAAGCCCACCGCGGAACCCGTGCATCCGCACGGGTATCCCACTAGTTTATAGAGAAATTCATGCCAATTGATGAAGAAAAGTAACTTTGGAGTTACTGAATATTTGAACCAATTTATAATATTACGTTCGAATTTATTCCAAATAGTTGCAATGGTCTAGTGGTAAACACACTCAATCTGTGTGCCCTATCACATGCCAGTCGCTGGTTCAATTCCCAGGAGGTGCATTCTTTCGTAACACTTTAATTATGCATATCTCTTTTACTATATCCTAGATTATAAGCGTACCGTTATTCTTCGGATGAGATTATTCCTGGATAAAGGATGGTAGAGTTAATGAGATACACATAAGTAGGCATGGCAACGGGGCGGGTCGGGGACGGTTTTTACCTCCCCAAACCCAAATCTGAATCCCCAAACAATCCCTGTTCCCCGCCCCAAACCCAATCGGGGATGGAGAATTAAAACCCAAACCCGTCCCAAACGGGTTCGGGTTAGGTTTGGGTATCCCCGCCCCGCCACCATCTATTTAGTAAAATCAATTTTTTAATAGAAATATTTATCTTTTCCAAAATCAAATTACATTACAAATAATAAAATAAAATAAAAATCTCAAAAAAAAAATCTTACATACATTTGAAATATGTCAAATAAATAAAACAAATCAAAATATCAAAACATTGGCCGCATATTTAATATTCTAAATTAACAAAATTAAATAATAATGTACATAATATAATAAACGGGGCAGGTTCGGGGACGGGATCGGGGTGGGTACTAGTGTCCCCATTACCCAACCCGTCACCATATTTTTTAATCGGGGAAAACCCAAACCCAAACTCAAACCCAGTCAAAGCGGGTTTTCCCCGTCAACTTCGGGGCGGGTTCGGGTGGGTACCCGCGGGTATGGGTTTTGTTGCCATGTCTACACATAAGGAGTGATGTGACTTACTCCACCAATAAATGTATAACCCATTATCAGAATTTAAAACTTATTATGTACAAGTATGATGTTAATTATTATCATGTAATACTAGAATTGATAGATAGGTATTAGTAGGATGCTAATTATCATATAATACTAGACACGATATGTGGAGTAGGGGTGGACATTGGGCCGGGTTGGGCGGGTTCGGGCCCAAACAGACAACCCGTCTTAAACCGCAGATGAAGAATATTGGCCCAATTTCGCCCAAATTTAATAACGGTTTTATCGGGTTGGGTTCAAACGGATTTCGGGTAATTGCAGGCGGGTATTTCGGGTTATTGGGTTGATCTAATTTGGAGGCCCAATAACACTTCTTTTCCATTTTTTATTTAAATTGGCATCAGTTTAGTAGCATTTTAGGCCAGTGTAACATTATAAACTGTTTAATTTCACGTTAAAAATAAAACAATTTTTTTATTGAGAGAAACATACCAAATATAAAAATAATTACTTTCAAATCAAAATATTCCTAACACAAAATAAGAAATTTTTTACTTTAATACATCACATACCAAACCTCAAAATAATTACATTTATATCAACTTATTTACAAACCAATCTTAATCACTACTTCAACGAACCATCTGCAGTGTAGCACCTCAAAATTTGCCCTCTCATCTTTCATATCATTTAGCATGAGCTTTCATTGCATTGCATTTCATTCAAGCATAGAAAAATAAAGCATTCATCATTTGCATTTCATTGGTTCATGGGCATGGGATCGGGGTATTTAACTAAATCCAAGAAGCCTGGGGCCTCAAGAGGTCTCAAATTGAGTCATCAATCTTATCATATGATCAAGCCTGACAAGAGAATGCAAGGGAATCACATCATCCTAATCAGTGCAAGACTAGGGTTTTGGAATTCTTGAGTATAATGCCCCAATGGGCAAGATCTTTGAGCTTTTATCACCTCCAAATAGGATATCTCGTCTTTGTTAGAAAGGATATACATCATATTCAAAGGGATTTGGATTTGGAGGATATGATGTTTTCTCCTAGACTGAGGGGTTAAAACTAGGGTTTGCCATGAAATCAGTTTATTTATGATTTCTTGGGCAAGACTTGATCTCATGGTATTCTACATGTCCTCAATGGTCTAAGGATGAAGAATGGTCTATCAATTTTATTTGGGAGGGTTTTAATTGACCAATTGACTGAAAATCAATACAATTGGGGAAAAGTCAACTGTGCAGAGGAAAAAGTGAACTCCTGACTTTTTAAGGTCAAATTCATGAAATTCAAGTTACATATGTTCATTGGACAAGATTTGATCAAGAAATGATGGAGGAATCATGAAAAATCAAGAATTGCACAAAGTTTCCATTTTTAGAAACTTAGGGTTTCCAAAAATGGCAAGTTTGGACCATTTTGTACCACACTTTGAGGCTTCCTTTCTTCAATATAAAAGCTCCAAACTTCAGGCCCAAGTTGAGCCAATTAAAGTTCACACTCTAAGCTTCAAATACATATAAAGAACTCTTCCATTGGATCAAGATTGAGGGAGTTATGATCAATCAAAGTTTGGAAAAATCAAGGCAAAAACCAAGTCATGGCAAGGCAAGTTCAGGCCTCCAGGCCATAATTTCATCAAACACTTGGTGTGCTAAATGTCAAGCCATTTTTCTCATTGAAGGATGCTTCAAATGAAAAAATGTTAAACATCAAAGTTGTTCCTCTCAATGTCCTCTTCAACTTTGATGTTGGACATTTTTTAATTTGAATAAGTTATGAGAGCGTTATAATGGTCCCAAGTTGATGGTTTCATGCTGAAGTTCACCAGTCAGGATGCCATGCCAACCTACCAAGTCACACGCCCATGAAGTCAGTTTTGTGCCTTGATGTTTTGAGCTATTTTTTATCATCTTACAAGCCTCTATTCAAGTCAATTTCCATACCAATCTTGTTCTATGATGTACCATCTTTCATTTGCCACCAAAAACTCATCATTTCATGCACTACATTGAGAGAAATTCATCCCTAAATATCTATAGTTTCCACTGATTTGTTTTGATGACAAGTTGAGAATGTTATGACATTAGTGTTGTTGTATCAGTTTGCACGCACACTACACCATCCACTCTTTACTTCTTTAAGCCAAACACATTCCCTTACATATTGTACCATACCATCCACTATACATCAAAGAGGAAAAACAAAAGAAACTTGTTCACTAAGTTTCTGCAGCATAACCTCATCACCACCTTTCCATTCATCAACCTCACCATAGTTGTCATGAACTTCATCCTCACCATATCCAAACCTCACTAACTCGCCACTAACTAACTTGACTCAGTTAGTTAGATGCAACTCATTTAACCAGCTCAGTTAACTCATTTTCCAACCATCAACCACATGAGTTAACATTTTAACCTCACCTATATAAGCTGAATTCAACACTATTGGAAAGGAGGCTTCTTCGTTTTTCAGATTTCACAAATTCTTCTCTCCAAACTCTCTCTGAACTCTCTCTCTTTCATTGCATGAATTCATCAATCTTCATCCACATTTCATCTTCATCATCATCAATGTTTCATTTCTGATCAAGAATAAGAAAGAAGAAGTTCAATTCATCAAGTGTAGTTTCAGCTCATTTGGAATTTTATTCTGGTTTTCTTCAAGATCTCAAGGCAATAGCATTTATTTTGCTCAAAATGAAGCTCTAGAAGTTCAAGATCAAGGTGATATCTCTGGTTTTCTCATCAATTCAAAGATCTTCAAGTTTCAGGTTCCAAAATTTCTCAAACTTTTCTTGCACGATTTTATCCTGTTTTAGCTTGTTGAGGTGGTGTTTGAGCTTATTATAAGCTATGTTGAATCCGGCTAGTTGATAGGCATGCTAGATGCATAGTTTCAGAAATTAGGGCAAAGCTTCTCTTCTTCGATTCTTTTTATTCATGCTTGATATGTGAATTTTGTTGCTGAATTTGTGTTCCTCATGAGATTAGCTTTCGTTTGATACATGATTTGTGCATTTCTGGGGAGATGTGAGGGTTACAGTCGCCGGAGATGGCCGAAGAAGATGACCGGAGGTCCTTCTCCGACCGGTGAGGGTTCAGGCAAGGTTTTAGTCCAACTTTATAACGTGGTCGTTGATTAGTTTTTGATCCAACGTCTATTATCTTGTCAGCGCATAAATGATGGTGTGGTCTCCCACGTGACTTCTTTTTTTGAATCAGTTGGCTTGCGTGTGTGTGCGTGCAGGATTATTCCCATGTGCTAGTGCTATGATTTGTCCATCTTGCATACTTGGATGTTTGATCTTGATTGACCTCATTGTTTGGCCCTGATTGAATCCCATATTGACTGCATGTGCACCCTATCACACACGAACGCGCGCCTTAATGGACTGAACCCTAATTGTTTTTTACACCCCCTTGCTTGAGCCCAATTGTTTCTTTCAACGTGAAAATTACTCACGCCGCACCCCCTGCACTCTTTTAGTTGCATTTTAATTTTCTTTTTCCATATTGTTTCATTTTCTTATTTTAAAAATACCAAATAAACTCTAAAAATTCCAGATTAATTCATGTATGTTCTTAACATATTTGGATAATTTTCTATAATTTTTAATTCTGACTTTATGAATTTTAGATCATAATTCCATAATTTCTTTCCAATTTCTTTTTTGAGTGAATTTCTTCATGAACACTTGAGCTTACACATTTTATTTCTCTCATTTCACACACTGTTTTGCATCCATTATTTTTGCATTGATTAAGGGATATCTTGAAGCATCTAAAAAAATTTTCATTTGATTTTTAAAGTCATTTTATCATGTGTTTGGATGTGTATCTTTAAGTGTTTGTGTGGTGTGTTTCCATGTGATTTCATGAGGCCTTTGGAGGAATTTGTCTTTTGAGTTTTGCTATGAGGTTTTGTTGCATGTTTTACTTCTGATCAGTGATGTATATGACCTCTTCCCATAATTTTCTCATTTGCTTTGACATTTGTTTGATGCCTTATGATTGGAGTTACTTTTGTGCACTTTTTTCTACTTCATGCTAACATGTTTTGATGAGGCATTTATGCCACCATTTTCTGATTGTTTGTGCATATTTTATAGGTCATTTGTGTGATATTATAGGTCATCCTTGTTTCATTATAAGTCACTTTGACTTGTGTTTGCATTTAATATGAGTTTATGCATGGTAACTTGAAAGTTTGACATGATTCCTTCTCTTATATCTTCTTAAGCTCTACATGTTTTATGTGTGCATTCTTGTATGCCATTTCATGCATTCCATTTGCATCTCATTAATGGTAGGCCACTGTCCATATGCATTCATTAATAATTCCATATGATATACATCCTTAACATGTAAATTTGTGTATATAATTGAACTTGTTTCTTCTCCTTACTTCTACTTCATCTTATTTCTTCTACTTGTATCATTGCATCCATGATTTGTATGATGATTCATATACATTAGAAGACATTTATAAATGATGCATGCTTCTGACCTTAGCATTTCATTAAGCATTATTGCATGATCACATTGCATATTCCTTCATCTTCCATCTATTCCTTTCATGGTGCATCTCTTGGATGTTTAATGCATTATATGTGCAAAGTTTGGGTGTGTTTGATCTCTTAAACTTAGAGAGAATCCTTTGGATATAGGTTCTTACCTTGAATGATTTTTATCTCTTAGGATCTTTATCCATTGATTCTTAATTTGTTTGATCATTACTTGTTATTCCTTCCTTATTTCATTACTTGTAAATAGTTTTTGAACTAATCTTTTCATGTAGGTGCTAATGGTAAGTAAGTGTGTGGATATGCTTCCACATACACTTCTCTCTTTTATTTTTTCTCATCCCCTTTAATCATTCAACTTGTGATCATGATAAGCATTTATATGCTTTCCTTGCATAATTTCTTTCTTCTCCCCTTTGAGTTACAACTCATCTTCTACTTTAGAAGTGAGTTGTTTAGCTCATTCTTCTTTGCTTTTCTTTTAGACTTAGAGTTCTCATACCACACTTAACCGTTAGGAATATCCATGTATGATAACTTTAGGGCTTGAGTCGTAGTCTCCCTCATTAGATTTTACCTTTCTTAATCTTTGAGTCCTTTCTCTCCTCATCTCAAAACAAAAAAAGCAAAAAACACTTAATAAAGGTTAACGCATATTGCATGTGAGCCTAGAACATGGGAAATGGAAGGAGGAGGGTTTCTCTCCACCTTCCTAGAATGTTTAGCATACGTCCTGTTAGGACGACCATGCGACGCATTCGATCTTATATCGTGGACTTGAATGCAATACGTGTTATTAACACAAAGATAATCAAAATACTTCTCCTTAAAAGACGAAAACAAACAAACAGTTCTCTTCTCATCTCCTTCATTCCATTCTTAAGGATTCGTCATGTCCATTCTACCGCAAATAGGTAACGCCTAAGTCTCCTTACAGCGAGCTGCAACACTTAACTGCTGGGATGTGCACTCTGACGTTTCCATTAAAAAACACAAACAAAACCCCGACTTCGTTAAGTCGAACTACGACTGCTCTGATTTCCTCTCTCTGGTTAGATTGAGGATACGTAGGCACGAGACGGCGATGTCTTGGCGAGCAACCTCCCCCTAATTCGTGTCCGAACTACGTTGACTCTGACTTTCCCATTGCACGAAGGAATACGTAGGCCTAGGACTCCGAGGACGTCCTATCGAGTCGCTTCTTTTCCTTTTCTTCTTTGTTTCTTCATTCTTTTCCATTCTCGTTCCTTCTTTGGTCCAGTAGCATTGGAGCTCCAGACGAAGACATCCTTTGATCGAGACAGTAAGCGCGGACCCCATCGGGTATGATGGACGCATGGGGTGCTAACACCTTCCCTTCGCGTAACCGACTCTCGAACCCAGTTCTTTTGGTCGTAAGACCATGCTCTTTCCCTTCCCTCAGGTTTATGCAGTGTTTCCTTTCCCTCTCATGGGATAAATACACATTGCTGGCGACTCTGTTTCCTTGCCACTTTCGCGTTTGTACTTGGATGAAAATCCCGGGAGCGACATGCAGCAACATATAATTTGCAGCAACATACCTAAAATTTTAACAACAAAGTTAGTAACAAAAATTGCAGTTTTTAATGATATAAATTATTAATAAAAAGTAGCAAAAGAAACTAAATTAAAAAAGCATTATAAAAAAAAACTACAATTGAAACTCAATGAATTAAAAATAAAACATACCTTTGAAAGAGTAAAAATCCTTTAAAAAGAGGACAATGACAAAAATGTTTAGAATCACTTAAATATAAAAATAAAAAATAAACAAAATCAACATAATCAAAATGAAATAAATCTAAATTGCTGCAACAAGAACATGCATAAGCATATTTGATTTTATATGGTAATAAATTTCAACATCATAACAAAATTAAAAAGAAGAAATAACAAAATCAAAATAAAAAATTTATCAAATAAAAATATACATCTACATCTTCTAGATCTGAAAAATATGCATAGCTAATAAAAAATAAAAATAAATAAATAAAATACATCAACATCTTCCATATCTGAGATCTAAAAATTTATGAAAAATAAATAACAAAATCAAACCCAACATAGAAGATAAAAAATGAAATGAAAAATCTAACCTTTTAAGTGAGGGGATTGATGATCTATCTTATAAATTCAAGACCAAAATTTCTTTAGTGGTAAGAGTGTTAAATGAGATTTGGAAGATGAATGATATGCAAGGAGGTTGAGTGACGAGGTGAGTTGAAAGAGAGAAAGAAACATAGACATAGAAGGTTAGTTGGGTTGTTTAGCAAACATCTGAAAGGTGGAATCATGGTGGCTGATACACAAATTTTTCTACTTCTAAGTTTTTTTAAGTGAGAGAATGAAAGAGTTTGATATAATAAATAACCCTTTAAAAATACAAAATGACAATATTGTATATACCAGGCGGGTTAAGTTACCGTCGGTTTGCATTTATTAAACCGGACCCGCCCACCATAACCCTTACAACCCGGTATTTATGGACCGCATAACCCGTGAGCCCATTTAAACTCGTCCAAAATATACAAACCCGCACGGTTTGACTGGTTTTTTTTTCGGTCTAGCGGGTTTTGTCCACCCCTAATGTGGAGTACTAGTAGAATGTTGACGGTCCCGTAATGCTAGAAGTGACCTGAGGTGTAGATATAATGTATGAGATAACCTATCATTGTCTATATAATATATTGGGTGATGCGACTTACCGCACCCCGTAAAGGACGTAAAACTTATCCAGTACGAGTAGGATGGTAATTATCTTGTACTCCCTCCGTTCCACAAGGAGTGACCCATTTGGAATAAAATGGTGTCCCAAAATATATGATTCATTTCAATTTTTAATGCAACTTTTCCTATTTTACCCTCTAATTAATATTACTTTCATCATTTCCAATACATCATAAGGATACTTTAGTAAAAATATCATTCTCTCTCTTTCAATTATTCCTTTTTTCTTAATATGTGTGAAAAGTCAACTGGATCACTCATTGTGGGACGGAGGGAGTAATATTATACTCGCTGCGTAAGGTACTAACATGACATTAATTATCCTATAATAGTAGACTCAATATGTGACTACTACAAAACGCGCAAACAACAATGCCTAAGTTACCACGGTTCTTCCAAACACCGTGGTGATATCACTAAACTCAGGCACTAACTTTTTATTTTACTTTTTAATTATAAATTTTTAGGGTATAATAACGGTTAACGTTATAACCGATATGATACAATCAATCTTTCATGGATTCGAACCTCAGCGCTCTCAAAAAATTTATTCATTTAACGTTAAGGTGCTCCTTTCATTTTTATTTATTTTTAAATAAATAATAAAAGGGATGTCACTACGGTTATTATGAGTAACCGTTGTGATATAATTTGCTGTTATTTAAAATATAATTACGACTATTCTTGTAAACCGTGACGTAAAGTGATATATATATATATATATATATATATATATATATATATATATATATATATATATATATATATATATATATATATAAACGAAAGTATTTGTTTCCCAATTCATAACAGTCGTTTCTCTCTAAAGAAAACCCCAACACAACCCTCTCCTCTCATGAATCTTAACCAATACTGTAACAAGTGAATGGAGAAAAGAAGCTTAAAGGGTATCTGATGGGAGCAACGTCCGACGCAAACTCCTACGGCGGTGAAGATGGTATGTTCTCCTGCTCTCTTCTTTCTACTCTTCTTCTGGATGTTGTTGATGTTTAGAATTTAGGATTATTGTTTTAGGGTTTGGTTTTAGGATGTTGTGCAAAACATTATGTTGTTGATATTTTAGGGTTAAGTTTGAAGTTGGTTGTGTTTCCTTGTAGATACATGGTGATGATGGTGGTAGCAAGCGTATAGTATGGTGATGGTACATATGGTTTTTGTTGCTATGGAAAAAAAATGAGAAGTATGAAGTCATTGTATAAACTTCATCCACCTTATATTTTTTCTTCATAGCATCACAAACTAGATGAACTTAATATATTTTGATTTGTTACAGTTCCACGATTATTTTCACTAAGAGGTTTTGTCACAGTCAATGTATCTTGATTACAGTCAATGTATCTTGATTTGTCACAGTCCCACTTAGGGTTTTGTTTCAACTATAGCTGAATTTGTTTTGAATACTAACTATTTTTTTTTTTTGAAATAGCTGAAGTTGTATAGTAAAGATGATACATGGTGATGATAATGGTGGTATCAAGCGTTTAGTATGAGTTGATAAGGTACATATGGTTTGTGTAGCAATGGAAAAAAAATCCAAGAAGTATGAAGTCATTGTGATATTGTATGCTGTTAGTGTTTTGTTGCTAAAATAATGTATGTTTTTTTATTGTGTTGCATGGATTTGTTGTGTTGTTGTATGTTGTTGTTGTAGACAAATGTTCTTAAAACAAGAACAAAACATTGCTAAGTCACAAGAAAGAGGCTTCTTGTGACTTAGCAATGTTTTGTTCTTTAAATTCTTATACAGGTTGACACTAGATGATGTTTAGTTTATTATATACTATGTATATTGTTTTTCACTAACCTTTTAATGAAAATACAATCATTTAAATTGACATAGAAACTTATAATCTGAAAATTAAGATGTATTTGAAAACCAACCTATATCAATCAATGTTTTTCGAATTGCATGCGTCTCATTCTGCACATTTTATGTTCTTTAACACATAATATATGGTTCAATGGTTTGTTTGCTTCAATACATCGATATCTACAATTCTACTTTACCTCGTCGTCGTCGCTTATCACTGTGATTGTTAAGATCATGATTGTTATGATGATAAGTCATCATAACAATCGCGATGATAAGCGACGATGATGAGGTAAACTATAATAAAAGATATCGATGCATTGAAGGAATCCAACCATTGAACCATATATGTGTTAAAGAACATAAAATGTGCACGATGAGACGCATGCAATTCGGAATATAGTGGTGTGTTTAAGTTGACTTTCAAAAATAATTTAATTTTTCAGATTATACAGTTCTTTACCAATTTTAATGGTTGTATTTCTTTAATGAGGTGTATGGTAAAACACGTAATATACATTGGTATATAATAAACTATGGGTACGTTCCACAACGGTTTTCTACATTAACCGTGATCTAATGTAATTTATTTGCTGCTACTGGGTTTCAAACCCAGTACCGTATATATCACAACGGTTGTTAAGCATAACCGTTGTGATATGCTGCACGCTTTCCAGAATACAACAACGATCCCAGGACCGTGATTATAAGTAGCGCATTTATGACAACACTCTACATAACAACGCCTTGATCTGCGTGATTATATGTATTTTCCAACCATTGTTAAATGGGTTTTTCGTAGTAGTACTAGTAGGATGTTGACGGTCTTGTAATGCTATACACGATCCGATGTGTACATATAGTGTATGGGATATCGTGCCATTGTGTCTATAGTGTATGGGGTGATGTGACTATTGCATTTGCTAAATGTATAACCTGTAACCAGAACGTAAAGTTCTCGAGTACTAGTAGGATGTTAATTATTCTAAAATACTAGACTCGATAGGTAAGGGTACTTGCAGGACATTAATTATCTCGTAATTCTAGACTCGATATGTGGAGTACTATAAGGACGTTGATTTTCCTGTAATTTTAGACACGATTTGAGGTGTCGTATAAAGCATAGTGTATTATTGTCTCTATAGATGACGAGATAGGTTAGTGTATTATTTCCTATTTATTCTTGTCTGCCTAAGTCCGCAGAACTACGCTTGGCGAATATTAACCTGAGTAAGACCAAAGAACTACGTTAGGCGTCGGATGATTGGATAAATAATGAATATGTTAGACGAGGGAAACGATCTTGATGGGGGGTTGAATAGATCGCCAATTAAAATTTTCTTATTAAAATTATGTTTTGAAAAATATTTGTCTATTGCAAGCGGGAGCGAATCTGGATCGACTCTCGTCTATCCGAACCGTTATTGGTAGAATCGGATATACGTAAACCGTAGTAGAATGTATGCTAAAAATGAGAAAAGCCAATCAACAAGATCAACACTTTTCCAAAGAGAAGTAAAATAAAACTTGATAAATAAATTTTATCGAACACTTAGTGTGCAGTCAAAATATCAAACACTTGGTGTGCAATACACCAAGCTTAATTCTCTTTGTGTTGAAGTTGTAACAAATCAATTGCAATTGTTTAGATTGCAATAGTTTCACAAAAACAGTTCTAAACACTTCAACACAACCAAAATTTTCAACAATTCAAATTACACATTACCTGTTGTCAAAATGTAATGTGTGTGTATGTGTGTGTGTGTGAGAGAGAGAGAGAGGGGGAGAGAGAGAGAGAGAGAGAGAGAGAGAGAGAGAGAGAAAGAGAAAGAGAGAGAGAGACAGAGATAGAGATAGAGACAGACTGAGACAGAGATAGAACACTGGTATTTGCTTAGGCAGTTCCCCAATTATCCTCACTATGGGTATGTATGCCCTCAATTCGAAATCGAATTGAGATATTCTAATTAAACTTTGCAATATCAATTTACAAGAGAAGTAATACAAATTTAAACCCCTAAACCATATGTTTGATGTTGATCCTAGCTTATTCTCTTCCCTTGATCTTAGCAAGATCAAGTCACACAAGATCTCCAACATGATCCTCCGGTTACCACTACTCCTTTGACCAAACCACTATTCTTCAAAGCTTTCACTCGGCTGAATCCAAATTGCAAAATGATGCCCTAAGCCTTTCAATTTATCCTTTGATTACTGCTACTCCTTTGCAAGAACCCCCAATTCTTCAAAGCTTTCACTCGGCTGAATCCAAATGCAAATACTTGTGCAAAAACCTCCAAATCAAACCGTGATCTTAGAGTAAAACCCCTAAAGGTTTTCTCTATGAAACCCTAAAAGAAAACCTCAACCTAATTTGATTACAAAAGCCTATATTGGACCTTATCATTCTTGTCTTGATAATAAACAACAAAAATGATTGTGTGTAGTTGTTGAATGCATGCAAAGAAGGGTTGAAGATGATGAGAATTCTTTGTATCTTTCAGGTTTCAATTTCTTTAGAAATGATGCATGAATGTGTAATTATATGTATGAGTCTGTGTAGAAAAGAAATGAGCAAAACAGATTAGCCTGTTTCCCAGTTGTTGTAGAACGAAACCATCAAGAGATAGCATGGTTTTGAACTCGCAAGACTCCTGCGGTTGGCCTGAAGTAATGATTCTATTTCAATAAGTGTCAAATTCTTTAACTCGTCGTCTTGTAAAACCAGTTCTGTAGAAAGTGTGAAACATGCAAGAGTAACGGTTACATTAGGGATAGCAGTTCCTGAAACGGTTAGAGCAGAAATAACATACAAACATGGTATAGGAAAGAAGAATTACCTTGGTTACCTGCCACGTTTCTCTGTTTGTGCAGAATACCGTCACACTGCAAGGCCCACGTCTCAGTCCATACATGTTCCGATCTGTTAATAGTTCCTGAAATAAGCATAACAACAAATAATTTTCTTATGAAATGGTCGGATCCCCAGTGACTTGCATCTTTAATAGCTCCGATGTATTCCCGATCGTCATCCAGAAAACCCATTGCGAAGCATGCGTCCCTAAAAGAATCATATTGTATTTGTCTGACCTTACGAATGTCCTCATAGGTCTTTGGTCCTTCCACAACTGTAAGCATCATCCTGAGGTAAAACAGTTCTCCTGTTGTCGGAGGTACCCAAATCAAGCGGCCAATGGTAAAGCCTTTCTTACGCAGCTTCCATGCCCATTTTGTTTTAACATAAACAAATTTGGATACGAATTGGCCGTAAGTTAAATGTTGAGCCTCTGAAAAAGTCTGGTTGGCGACTAACCATGAAGTGAACATCGATTCCGTTACGCTAGCCTTTTCCAAAATATTTTCCATTCGTTCGAAATCAGTATAGTAAAGAGGTTCTTCGCCTATCAAATGGTAAAACATGCGCTCAACCGCAGGCTTTCTCCCATGAATTTTGTATGAAAATATCCTCCAACATGCCTCACTTGGGGAAACATATCTACAGTCAAGATATTCCTTGATCTCATCAACGACATTTTGCCCAGCTGAAAAAGAATTAGATGCAGGAACAACCGTAGCCGTGATTCTGTCGTATCCCTTGTGGATATATTTGAAAAGGTATTTTATGGAAGTACTTTGATTACACGACTCCATGTTTATGTGGGTCTCATACTTTAAGAGCAATCGTGTGTTGTACGGGACGACGTGCCTATTGTCTAATGAAATTCCAGACTTGACAATTGTATGAGTTTGAGAACTTCTTTTGTACAGTGGGTATCCATCGCTATCAACAATTGTTTCTTCATTGAATTTTTTAGGAAAAAACTTAGAGCATCTGTTATTCTTCATGCACGGTGAACTCAACCGGGCGAAACCGCAAGGTCCATGCATCATGTACGATTTAACTAATTGATACAACTTAGGATGCAGGAGCAGATCAGGGATTTCAGCATAAATGATGTTGTCAATGTCCGACGGAGTAGGATACTTACTTTGCGGATACAAGAAGAGTAGAATGTGCGCGTAGGGCCCTTTTGGAATTCAATTGAATAAATGTCTACAAAAAAAAATAATGGGAATAACAGTTATTTGTGGGAAAAATAGTAGTTAGGGAACTATGAAATGTTAAGTGACTCACATGCCAAAACTTTTCCCAGTACATGACGTTTGGTGAGGTCCGTCATAAGTTCATCAAACTTGATCTTGAAAACTTTGGAAACAATATCCGGCCTGTTGTGTGCTTTTAGGTTATCCTTTGAAAGCAATCGCGTTATTTCCGGCCAACTCGGGTTGCATGTAAATGTAATTAATAAATCAGGAAAACCCAGTGCACTTGAGATATCCATACCGTCGAAGTAAAGTTGATCCATGTAACGTTTTCCACCGACATACGTATAAGGCAAGACAACTCTTCGCCCAAATTTGTTTTGTTGGTTTTGTTGATCAGTTCCATGAGCGTCATTAAGTTGTCTGTACTTCCCCACACGCAGTTTGGATTGGTTTTTTCTCAGCCAGTTTATACGCTCGCTCTCCATCATTGTGTATCCGTCAACCAATAATTATTGGAAAATTCGCCTTGAACTCAAAAGTGTTTTAGCCTCTTCCGTTCGTGCGTGCAAGCGGAAGCAAAGCCAATCCTTGATTGTTTGACGATTTTGTTTGGTAACAACCTTCTGATGTATAAAATAGTGGAGTATGTTTGGCCTATATCCATCTTCACCATAAGGAAAAATCAAAGGGTATTGATATGCCAAGTAAGCCGTGTGGAATTCGTCAATTCTTTGTAATTGTCCATCACGCTGCTGAACTATAATGTCTCTTTTCGACGAAGAATCTATATCCCCTACTATTAATTCCGCCACTTTAGAGATGGACGGACAATTATAAATGCGACCGTCGGTGGATCTTTCAGAGATTAACCTCAGTTTTAAATCCTGAAAAGTGTTATTCTTCAACATATCTCATGCCATGCGGAAAGCCTTGGTATGGGGGTTGTGTTCATCCAACATGAATTTGAGAGTTGTTACTATGGAACTGTCAATGATTTTATTGTCACTGTCAAAAAAAGAAATGACGGTCAACAGTGATACATAAACCAATAATGGAGATGCTGTATAATGAGTATAAATGTATTTTGAATAAAACCTGAAACACCCCATTCTGTTGAGAATTTTGTTGTCGGTGTCGTGGATATATAATTGTGCATATTTTGGCTTTTGACCAAGTTCGGGAAGCAAGGATCCAATTCGATGGCATGTTTGACCATGAAGCCGCAAAGTAGGTGGACCCCTTCCCCCTCTTGTGTTGGAAGTATCAAATTTTATTCCCGAAGAAGTGAACGAAAACATTGCATTATAGGTACGTATGTTGGACTAAAATGTTTTAGCATGATTGCACTCATGATCAAACAGAAGTTTCTGTAATTGAGGTGATGGAGGCTTAAGAAGTGGAAGCACAACCTTTCCTCCCTTGCAACACAATCTGAATTTTGGAACGGTTGAGTGTTTGGCCTTAGCTGTACGCTCTTGATACCACATAGCGGCACGACAGTGTTGGCATTCCCATAAAGGATCTCCAATGTCTGAATATTCTGGAAAAAAATTTAACAGCCAAATTTTTGAGACGTCATGAGTATGTTACACATAAATGTGCAACAAATAGCACAGTTGCATTAAAATGATTGTAATGGCATGTAATGGGTAATAATTTGAACCTTGAGCGTAAGAACTTCCTAACGGGAGAGAGTGTTCATCATCGTCGTCACCTGAACTTTGATCAAACGCATCCTCGTCTCCAGAGTTGTCGGATTTGTCGGTGTCTGAAGTGGCCGATGTTCTAGTGTTTGGATGAAGAGGAGACTTTCTGAAACCATTCCTGTTTTTGTTAGAATTTAGCATTGTAGCTGTTTATATTTCTGTATGGAGAAATGAAAATCAGTATTGAAAGAAAAAAACAATGAAATATTGAATACGTTAAGTCGTGGTAAGGCAGTTGTCACCATGCACTAGAAAGGAGGTTAAACACAATTACCTTTAATGCTTGATGCGTTCATTATCCAGGTTGATGATAGTGTTCCCAGGTCAGTTAACATTTAAAAGGTTGGATTGTTGAGTCAATGTTGCAGCAGATACATATATTCCATGGGTGCTTGCTGTGTTAGTTTCATTCGTCCTTATAGAATAAGGTGATAACTAATAACTACTGTAGGGAGAGTAAAAAATAATGAGAAACGGGTGCATGCGTTGCGTGTTCAAAGTTTGTTAGTGAAGAACGTGAGCTTGAGATGGTATGGCACCATCAAATTGTGTGGGATGTGAGAAGAATATTAAATGTTAAAATAATAGTTAAGTATAGGAGTTGGCAAAGGGTTGTAAGTACTGAGTGAACCAAATTTGTCCTAGGAAAACGTGTATAATTGTTGGCAAGACAGCAAGTGTATAATATATTATAATTTAAAGTACTGAGGTGATGTATTAGGTTGCAATTGAGTACCTACGAAAAAATGGCAGTACAGTTGTAATGATGCTGGGAAAGTGGCATACAATATAATGTCACATACCCCATATAGTACTTCACAAATGTGAAAATGAAAAGAAAGTAACAGTTATTCAACCCATTATATTGTTAGGAGTGATATCATTAGTGTGAGGACGATGGAATGAAGCAGTATACCATAAAATAGCATGTACGCTAGTATTTAGCATTAAGTGATGCAGAAAACGCCTTGAATGAGTGAATTCAGATGGCTGGTTATTCGGAGAAGGTTTAATACTATTAAAGCAAAGGGTATGGCATGGTACATAGGAGTAACATTTGTTGAGGACACTCAAAACTGAATCACATAATTCATAATTTTAAAAAGTTAACAAAAGTTGTAGTGCAAATACAAAAGTATGCATTAAAGATTCATTACATAACAGAGACATGAAAGCATTGTTAAGAAATCAAGAAATTACACTTCAATTTTGCATAGGTATTGTCTTAACATAATACAACATTAAGGAAGAATGCCGTATTCAAAAAAAGCTGATGCAAACTGAGATTGTACGACTGCTACAAAATGTGGAATACTACATGTCCATTGGTGCAAGCATTACTTCTCCAGTTTAATGATTTTCTTAAGTTTGGTGGATGAATGTTGAGAATCGTCGAAGTCATTTGATACTGCAAATGCATCCGAATCAGGTGTTGCATCCCGCTTTGAAGCAGTCGAGGGTGTAACCGGATCAGGAATAAGTTTCGAAGTAACATCAATGTCCTAAACATCATATAAAAGTTATAGTAAAAAAGATATAGTGGATATAAGACTTTCAGAAACTATACTGAATTATTGAAGGAGTTATAGTAATTTGTTTTACAGCAACTAATTCTCACTCCCCAATTGGAACGACCTCAGAAACGCTCTCGACGATCTAAAAAATAAACAGTATGTAACAAAAAACCGTATTAATATACAATATTATACTTGTGTCAAAATGGAAGGAGTCACTGAAATAATATGTGTTATCAGTAAAGGGTGTGAACCTCGAACTTTTTGGGGGAACATTGTGCTTGTTTTTGTCGCAGACAGAGGTGCCACCGGTAAAAACCAACATAAATTTGTGTTCAGATGCCTTGAATAGCAGTTCATTAGAAATGAGTTGAAAATTTGCAATAGTGTATGTGGTATTAACGGATAACACGAAATCAAAGGCCTGTTTCAGCATTGTTGGCACCTTGACATGAATATCAGAACCCTGAAATTTTGATGAACTATCATTGATTAAACCATATAAATAACTTTGTAGAAAACCAGTCTACACACGACATGATGAGCTGAAATAATGATTTCACAAAACCAAGTTTTCAATAATTTGTAAGAAGGAAGGGGAATAAAACATACCTCTTTATCAACCACAACCATCTCAAAGTGTTCCTTTGCTTTCAAAACAACACTCCATTTGTGATGTACTCGAACCAATATTTTCCAGAGCTCCTTCCCATCATTTAAATCCCGTACCATTGCAAAAGGCCTTGCCATTGATGATGATGGAGGTATGAAGGTTTTCTAAAAAATATTAGGGTTTGTGGATGTTCACAGAGGCACTGGTTGTGGAAACAAAATGTAGTGTTTTGCTGCTGCTACTTGAAACACACATAGAGTGGAAGTGAAATATTGAGGGGTGTTGCTCGGGAAACCAAAGTCGCGGGTAGGGGGTGGTATGGTGGGTTGCAGCAACATTGGAATGGGCACTGATGATGACCTGCTCTGCACTTGTGTACATACTTGTTTGTACATGTGGTGCCAAACCACTACTTTTTAGTTGACTTCAAAACTTGTTTCGTCTGTTTTGGATGCAACATTGTGTAAAGCATGCAACTTTCCTGCAAACTACGTAGTTAGTGTCTGTTTGCTTGGAAAATTCGCAAACAACCGCTGATCTCCTAATTTATGTAAAATTAGTTTACTTACAGGACCGATCAAACAAATCCTAGGACAATGTGCTTTAACAATTTTGGCAATTTTCGTTAGAAAACCTTTTGTTTATTGAATTCATCATAGTTTTCATATCAATCTTTGTATTTTCGACAGAGATGATGAACTTTGTTTCTTGAAATAAAGGGGGAAATGTAAATAACTTGCAAGTAAGAAAATGACAGAAATGTAAAAGGAATTGTAAATGAAGAACTTTAAACTTCTATTTAGATGTAAGAAATGAAAACTGGTGTTTTTCAAACGTACATTTTCTCAGTAATTACTCTTTTCTCTCTCACGGTTACTTTGAGTATTTCTTGAGTGATTTGTACAAATTCTGAACACACACGTAAATCTAACACTAAGATCCCCTATTTATATACAAACGAAATAACTACCAATAACAGCTATTTCTCCTAATGGCGACAAATGGCATTCTGCATGCATTCGCCTCCTAGATGCGTTCCATGCGTCCAATTTCAAAAGCGAAACTCCCTCCTGAAATTTGAATTTCAAACACCCGTCGAATGGGCCTATTTCTCTTGTGTCGAAACTATCCTTCTTACTTAGAAAAATCTGCCAATGCTTTCCCTAAGTACCATTTGTCTTCGACTTGCCTTTCTCATCAAAAACCTTCTAATCGAAATGACCTTTCGAAATGACCTTCTAATCGAAACCATTTTCCACTTTGCTTTTGAACAATTTCCTTGGCGTCGAAATTAGCAACCTACAAATTGCCCCCCAAGAAATGCATTTTCGACCCAGGGAGAAAAGCATTTTTTGCCAATGCAATTCGACGCCATCAATAATTCGACCAGTGACTGTTCATATGACTAGACGTTAGAAATGTCAGAATAATCATTACGCTTTTCTCAAACGTCTTTTCAGTCCACGTTTTGAGATCTTCATCGTCCCTACTCTAACCCCTAGCAGATCGTGGGTCAAAAAACTAACTGCCACCGTCTGAATCATCCACTTCAAAATCTCCACGTGTCCTACAATATTTCCATTATTCTTCCATTAAAGTTTCTGAATACTAACCGCTTCCATTCCTCCATCTATATATAAGTTAAAAACTCCATTTTTTCACCTTTTTATGTTTCCTCTTTCCAAAACAAGACTCTCTTCAAACTTCATCTTCTCCATTTTTCTCTATTGCTTTGTAATCAATAATGGCGTCTTCTGCTACTCCAAAAATCACAAGTAAAGACTCCCGGAAATCCAACAGCTTAGCGCCAGTGGAAAGAATCTTTGGTCCCAAGGTGGTGGGAAATCAAGAATATGTTCCGGAACCTCCCAATGAAGAGGAAAAACGCTGCATCTATCAATCCCAGGTACTCATTCCTATCTTGATTTCTGGTAAATCCCATGCCATGCTAGGACCTTTGCCTGACTTAAAATTAGACCCGGTTAAGGTACAAGAATTTTTCCCAACTTATCATCGTTGCAAACCCATAGCGAACGGGGTTAGACCTAGAACTGACAAGGAAAAATTTATAGACGAAAAGTCCAAAGTAGATGGCCAAGGGACCCCCTCTGAAGAAGTCATAAACTTAGAGTATCTGAATAATTTTAGAATTTTTAGATCCTGCCCTTTGTCGAAAGATCCCTCTAACTACCTAGCTTGGTTGGAAAAAATAGATAAGGTTAAAAGTAATGATTGGAAAACTATGGGTATTTTTGATCTTATTCAGCTGTCGAAAGTAGGGCCAGGATATTGTCCTTCCATGCTTCTAGCTTCCCTCTATTTCTGGGACATCACTTATAACAACTTCCACATTCCTTGTGGGATTATTACTCCCACCCTTTTCGACATAGCTGCCATTACTGGCTTAAGTCCCTTAGGAGTCGATTATGATCCAAACTTGCTATCTGACGATTCAATAGGATTCGACACCAACAAAGCCACTTTTACAACCTACATTGCCAACTATCATGATAAGGAGACTAAAGAAGTATCCGATCAAGAACATGTAGCCTTCCTAGCCCTTTGGTTGTCGAGATGCGTCTTTTGCTCCAGATCTCTCCAAGTGGCGAAGCGCTACATCACCATAGCAAATCAGCTTCACGCTGGACACCGGTTGTGTCTTAGCGAGATGATTTTGGTGAACCTCTACGAATCTCTTGGCGAAGGGGTTACCATCCTGAAGAATATTAAGGAGAAGAAAACTCTGTTGTTATCAGGACCCTTCTGGCTCTTACAATTGTGGCTCAATGCCACCTTCGAAGCTTCCCTTCCCAATAAGTCACCTGTGGACGCAGCTGCTCTAGGGGACAGAAGAGTCGAAGGCCTCTGTTTGGCACAACTAACGCCCCATGACGAAGGTCTGAGCCTCCAACAAACCTTTACCAGCTGTGTTATGATGTTTGTTAAACGTTACAATTTTACGCCCAACATGGCTCCTTTTGCTGATAGGAAGGTTGGACCTGCATAGTTTATCAGAAAACTTCCCCTTGAGTCGAAATCTCTGGAAGACAAATTTCTCAATGTTTGGGAATCTTTTCTTACTCTTAGACTTTTAGTCTCCAGACTTGGTCCTTCGAAACTAAAGGTTTCCCTTGTCAATTACCAGCCCAATCTGGTTTCTCGACAGTTTGGGTTAATACAAATAATACCAAAACCCCTCTTTTCCAGAAAAGGCTCTTTGATTCACTATAATATGACTCATACTGAAGATGAATGCTCTGAGTTGCTGGCGAAGTATTCGAATCTGGTCGAAATCCAACCAGTGGTCTTTCGACCCAGCTTCTTTTGCACTCAAGAGTTTGACGAATAGTGGAGGGCCTATTATGATTCTCAAATTTTTAATGTGGATTCTTTCACCATTCAACTGACCAGAGCCTTTGCCCTTGTGCAGGACAAGACAAAGAAAGGTACTTCTCGACACGTCAAAGAAATCCAAGCTTTCCAGAAATACTTTGAAACTGCTTATAGGCCTAATGAACTTAGTCGAACCATTGGCGAAGCAGCAGTTACTTTGAAACACAAATTTACCAACAAACTGGATGAGTTAAAATTATCTGCGTATGTTCGACCAGAACAACGTTATGAGGTAGCTTTTAAACTCTATCGCCCAAAATTTCCCCCTCTACCATCTTCTGAATTTGGCGTAGCTCTTAGCCCTCCATTTCCAGATTGGTTCATTTGTGGGGATTGTATGAAAATTCTTCGCCAAGAAAACCAGAAATGTGCCAAGCGAGTGGTTCCGACTAAGTACACCTTGGACAATTTCAAAGGCCACCTTCATATTGGCATAGAACACGTTCGCGTGGAAACTCCTATATATGAAGGTGTGAAAAATGGGAAGAAGTTCAACCTCACTTTTCATTTACTTAAACATATATACGTTATTTTACGCTTGACCCTTTTCTTCTTTCCTTTTCTAGCTATCAAGATTTCGACCAAAAAACCAACCACTGGCGAAGCAACAACTGCTGGAGATGCAGAGCCCCAAAAAGACACTACCAAGACACTCTTGGCGAAGGTATTACTTTACTTCTTTTTTAGGTCACCACGTGTTTTCTCATTTTCTGACATACTAATAAAATTTCTCTTGTTCCACAGGGCAGTCGAAGACCGCCATCAACGCCTAAGAAAAGAAAAGTGAAAGAACCTGAAGTCAAAGTTGCCGACACTAATGATGGTGATGAGTCACCAGACGAAGTAAAGCCTACCAAGAAGAAAAAGAAAACAACCAAACCTCCACCACAAAAACCTCCTACTTCCAGAATTTTAGAAAAAATTCCACTCAAAAATCCAGGCGAGGAAACTACCCCTGCTCCCGCAGAAAGCGAAAGCTCTAGCCTTAAGACTAAAACTCCCAAGGTATGGTTTTTTCTCTTTTCTTTCGACGCTGAAAAGGATGTTCACTTGTGTTACCTCTCTTGATTTATTTATCTTTCAAGTCCTTGTCAATACTCATGGGCATCCCATGGTCCAGGTTCTCCCAAAGACCAGTAGTGATCCTACTTACAAGCCAACCAGCGCCTCCAAACCTTCTCCTAAGGATTCGACAAAGGAGTCAGCCACTGAAGTAAACCAGCCCACTGCTATCTCTAAACAAGTTCCAGACGTAGTGGAAGAAGAAACTGGTCCTGAGACTGCCGAGTTAGTCGACACTGGTGGGGATACTGTGATGCCTACTGCACCGCTTATCACAAGTAATGAACCTGAAGACCAATATCCCCTCAACTCACAAGTCACTGACGAAGGGAAGGATGAGGAGGTTGTAACTGATGACGAAGAGGAGGAAGAAAAAGTAAGCGAAAGGCCGCCAACTCCCACAGCTGCTACGGACGAAGAGAAAGAAAGCGACAAAGAGGACCTTGGTAAAACAAATAAAACTGCTTCGACCGCGACAACTTCGACCCAACTTTTTCACGAGGAGCTTGAAAATCTGAAGGTGCAAAAACCTTTTGAGTACCTAAAGGCCATGCTGAGTTCCAGCTACAGTTTTGCTGATAATACCATTAGTAGTTCGACCACTTCAGGGACTACTTCTGATGCCAAATCCATGGACGAATCGTTGGCAAATATTCGACACAAAATTCTCAACGTTGACCTATTTCAACTTCTGGAGAATGACTCATCTGCTCAATTTGATCTAAAGAAAATCTTGAAGCAAATCAATGTCTTGGAGGCTCCCCCTGAAGTTACTGATGTGGTGTTGGACCTCACTACCCTAATAGATCTTGTGGTGACTGACTTTAATCGGCTTCGAGATTACTCCAAGAAGCTCGAAAATAAGACAGAAACCCAACTTGTTGAGTGGAATGCTGCTTCCAATTCGTCCAACAAAGTATCTGAACTAGAAAAAGTGTCTGAACAAAATAAGAAAGAAGCAACTTTGTGTGGTGAGAACATCCTTAAGTGGAAGAAGCAAATTGCTGTTCTTCAAAGCAAAATTTCCCAGGCGGAAAAGCGTCAAGAAGAACTGCAACACATCGACCAAGAGGAATTCCGTAAAGAACTTGAAGTTGGTGTGCATCATGTTGATAGGGCCCGAAAACTTGGTGAAGAAATTGAGGAGCTCTCGAAAGGCAAGGCACTTTGTGAGCGTCGTCTCCAAATTCAGAAGTCGAAATTTGAAAAGCTGAAAGAGTCTTTTCCTATCTGAATATTTGTAATGTTTTTGTTTGGCCTTTTAAGGCTTTTTTTGTAATGACATTGGGGCCATTTTATTTGGTGAAAGATTTTCTATCCACCATATTGCTTGTTTTTTCTGCATAATTATTCGACTGTTATTTTAACTTCTTGTAATGTGGGCTTATATTTTTTCAAATACTTCCCGTTTATTTTTAATATACACTTATCTTTATCCAATTCTTCAACTTCATATGTGCCATTGGAAAATACTCGTATGATTTGAAAAGGTCCTTCCCACTTAGGGGACCATTTTCCCATAAGTCTGTCTTTCCGATCCATGGGGAGAATCACCTTCCACACCAAATCACCAACCGAAAAAGCTTTATTTTTTACTTTTTTATTGTAGAATCTCCCCACTCTTTCTTTTTTCCTTTTCAGTAAGTCCAACGCTGTTAATCTTTCTTCGTCTAAATCCATTAATTCGTCCATCATCATATTCCAATATGTATCTGATGGAATTTCATGATGTCTTTGTATCCTTATTGACTGCAAGTATACTTCGACTGGTAAGACCGCATCATGGCCAAACGTTAATCGAAAAGGCGTAGTGTTTGTAGCTTCCTTAGGCGAGGTTCGACAAGCCCATAGAACTTGGTCCAACGTTTTGTGCCAACTCTTTGGTTTTCTTCCCACGTGCTTCTTTATTAAGCCAATTATAACCTTATTTGCAGCTTCGACTTGACCATTGGCTTGAGCGTAGTAAGGTGTTGATGTGAGGAGTCTGAAACCCATTTCCTTCGCGAATTCTTGCATATTTTTTCTCGTGAAGAGAGATCCTTGATCCGTTGTTATCGTCTCTGGGATACAAAATCTGTAAATAATATGCTTTCGAATGAATTCGATCACTGCTTCTTGATCCACGTTCACTAAGGGTATGGCTTCAATCCATTTCGTAAAATAATCTATTCCCACCAAAATAAATTTCTAGCTTTTTGAAGAGGCAGGTCGAATTTCTCCAATTAGATCCAAAGCCCAACCTCTAAAAGGCCAAGGCTTTATTATAGAATGTAATTCACTTGCTGGAACATGTGGTATCCCTGCGTGTACCTGGCATTCTTGACATCCTTTCGCGTATTCGACGCAATCTTTTAACATAGCTGGCCAATACATTCCCTGTCAGAATAATAACCATTTCATCTTATGGCATGCCTGATGTGCACCACATGCCCCACTGTGTACATTCGACAATGCTATGTACGCCTCTGATTCGCCTAAACACTTCAGTAGTATTCCTTCCGGAGTTTTCTTAAATAGTTCATTTCCCAAGATCACATAACTCAAGCTCGATATCTGATTTTCCTTTCGACTGGTCCTGTTGGGTTTTGCAGGTATTCTATTATAGGCTTTCTCCAATCTCCAGCCATTGAGTCGTCTATGTTAAAAAATTTGAAATTTTCTTCGTCAGCGTATCCAAGCTTTATTGTTTCTAAATCTGACGGGAATAATCTTGCTGACACCACTCTTCCTCTAACTTCAATGGCTTTCTGTAACTTTTCCTTTGATACTCTGTACCCTGAAGCTATCTGCGCTAAATCATTTGCTTCCTGGTTCTCTATTCGTGGGACATGTCGAATCGTAACCATATCGAACCTTTTTAAGAGTCGATTAGCTATTACGAAGTACATGATTAAATTTTCCTTAACACATTTGTACTCTTTTGTTATCTGATTTATGACTAACTCAGAGTCGCCCATTATTTCGACCCGAGTTGCCCCCAATTCCAACAAAATTTCAAGTCCTGCTATCAAAGCCTCATATTCTGCCTCATTATTTGAGCAGAGTCCTTCGACTTTATACTTGAATTTTGTTTTGGAATTTTGTCAGGAGAAATAACAAGAACCCCGATTTCAGTTCCATTTCTATGACTAGAACCGTCGAAGTACAACTTCCATGGTTCCATTTCAATATAATTCAAAGAATCTTCATTTATAGCGTGGTCGACTATGAAATCAGCCACTACTTGTCCTTTGACTGCCTTTAAAGGTAAATATGTCAAAGAATACTCAGTCAATGCTAATTCCCATTTTCCAATTCGACTGTGCAAGATTGGCTTAGATAACATATATTTTATAACGTCGAAATGAGAAGAAACGTAAACATCAACTGGTTTTATATAGTGCTTTAATTTCATACAAGAAAAGTACACACATAAACACAATTTTTCAATCACACTATATCTAGTTTCCGCATCGTTCAAGACCCTACTGAGGTAGTAGATGGCTCTTTCGACGCCATTCTCGTCCTCCTGAGCCAACATGCTCCCTAAAGTCTTGTCCGACGCAGATATGTACAACCTCATACTTCTACTTCTACAAGGTGACACTAAGATTGGGGGGTGCGTTAGGTACTCCTTCATCTTGTCGAAAGCATCCTGCTGCTCTTGCCCCATTCGAAATCTCCTTTCTTTAGTCGAAGTAGAGGAGAGAAGGCTTGCGTCTTCCCACTAAGGTTGGAGATGAACCTTCTAAGAAAGTTGATCTTGCTAAGTAAAGGCTGCAACTCCTTCTTTGTAGATGGCGCTTTCGCCTCCATTATTGCCCTGGCCTTATTATGGTTGATTTCGATCCCCTTCTTGTGGACCACAAAGCCTAGGAAGTCTCCCACCTGCACACAAAACGCACATTTGAGAGGATTCATCTTCAGACCAAACTTCCTCATCCTTTCGAAGGATTGTCGAAGATGGTCTATATGATTGTTCTCTGAAACAGACTTAACAACAATATCGTCAATGTAAATCTGCATAAAATCCTCAATGAAATCGTGAAAAATTGAATTCATTGCTCGCTGATATGTTACCCCAGCATTCTTTAAACCAAAAGGCATTACCACCCATTCGTAAGTGCCTAACGCTCCAGGGCATCGAAATGCCGATTTTGGGACATCTTCCTCAGCAATAAAGATTTGACTATAGCCAGAATACCCATCAAGCATACTAAGGTACTCATGTCCTGCGGCAGAATCGACAAGCATTTCCGCCACTGGCATAGGATATTCATCCTTTGGGGTAGCTGAATTCAAGTCTCGAAAATCGATCATACCCTCAACTTGCAATTTTTCTTTATTACGGGAACTATGTTAGCAATCCATTCGACATACCTGGTTGGACGGATGAACCTGCACCTGAGAAGTCTTTCGACTTCTTCTTTAATTTTCGAGAGGATTTCTGGGGTGAATCTCCTTGGAGTTTGCTTCACAGGTTTCCTCCCAGGTTTTATTGGCAACCTTAATTCGACCAAGCTCCTATCCAGCCCGGGCATTTCTTCGTAGTCCCATGCGAAGCAATCTTTGAATTCTTTCAACAATTGGACTATTTCGACCCTGAGTTGGGGGCTTACTTTCGCGCTGATGTAAGTGGGTCGCTTCTCTGCCCCTGAACCCAAGTCGATTTCTTCCAGTGGATCCTGTGCCGCCATCTTGGTATTTGATGCTAAAGGATCCTTTTTGAAGCCCAACGGTTCGTTGTCATAAATCGCGTCAAGCCTCTGATTCTGCAAATCACCTTGATCTTTATCCTGAGGATCCCAATTTGAATCCTTTTCGAGACCTTGTCGATCTGCTTCAATTTGATTGGCTTCGACAGCCATATACTTTACTTCGGCCTCTAACGCCGCTTTGAGTTTGTTCTCGGCTACGTAAGCCGCGATCTTTTCAAGAATTAGTGACTCACCCATTGTCACTAAATTCGCTGCCCCAGCCAGTTGGCTGGATGTGTGCGGTTCCAAAAATGTAGTTTTCTTCACCAACTACCTCCCTATCCCACTGAAACCCGTGAGTAGGATGAAGGTATTATGAGCAAAAAGCATTATCCGTTGGCGTCATGTCGAAGGTGGCTGGGCTACAAGGAGCTATGTGAGCCAGATTCCTGTCGAAACTCCTCCTATCCACCTGGTTTACCTCAGCCAAAAAATAACTTTGGTCTGCCTCTATATTTTCGACTATGCCGTCTGCGCGCCAGATGGTTATTCGCTGTTGCATTGACGAAGGGACGACACCAATACCGTGTATCCACTCTCTACCCAGGAGAAGGTTGTAGTTTGCTTTCGACGCAATCACCATAAACATAGTTGACCTCGTAATGGTTCCAACTGTTAAGTCTACCTGAATCACACCCATAGTAGTTCCTACTTTCCCTTCATAATTCGACAATACCATATTGTGAGGTTTGGTATCGGAATCATCTTTTCCTATTTTCTTCAGCATAAAGTGCGGCATCAAGTTGACAGCCGCTCCCCCATCGACCAGAATCTTATTCACCCCTACATTGCCAACTTTCCCTTTTATAAATAGGGGTTTAAGGTGGTTCTTCATTGAGTCATCTGGCCTTGCAAAAAATGTGTTATGTTCCTCGACGCATCCGTTGTTCATTATATAGTAGCAAACGGGCATGTGTCTGGCCGTTTCGACCTCCAAAGCTTCCTCTTCTTCTTCGATTTCCATAATTTGATCATACTCCCTGGGGAGCACTGAAACGACATTACATGTCACATCGAATGATGCTTCTGACTCTGAGTTAAAATCATTTGTCATTTCGTCATCCTTGGTTACTTCCTCCTTTGGTGCTTCTTGCACTGGAGCAGTGGGTGGATTATCAGGCTTCACTTCTTCCTTCTGGGTCGAAGTTTGAACGTTGCTGCTAGTTTCTGGCTTGTCTTTTCCTGCAGCCTCCCTCTCAGCCTTCTTTTGACGTTGGTATCACCTCCATTGTGACTTCTTCATAGGTTTCTTACCCTTATAATTCTCAGAAGGGTAAGTCACCCTTTTGGACTTCTGAATTTCCTTTCTGTATGACATAGAGGATCCCCTCTGCACTTCAAAATCCTTCCATTTTCCTTGCCCCTGGGCTTGTCGGATTGGATTCACCCACCTATCATCTTGAGCCTTGGTTGTTGGTTTGAACGTGTTAGGGCGTCTTTCGCCTAACCTTTCTCCATTTTGGTTCCCTCTCCTGGGGTCGAACCTCTCTCCAGCAGGCTTCCAATTTCCTCTTTTTCTTGCCCTCTCTATTCCTTCTAAGTTTTGTGTTGCCTTTTTGTCGAAGACAGCACTACAGCGAGGGCACAACATCACCTCAGACCTCTTCCTCTGGCATCTATGAATAAAATCTGCCAGATTTTCTTCCTCTTTTGGGTAAGTCACTTTCTGGTACTCCTCCCGTCGACGTTCTTCGTCAACTTGCATTGCAGCGTCCTGAGTTACTTCGACCATATTTATATTGGCCGGTGATTCTGCATCCATGCCCAACTTTTTCAGTTTCAAGGTGAGGCCCTCATCGACCTCATGCTCCTTCTTCATTCGATTGAAATCCTCAGAGATTTTCTTCGACAGAACCTTTGGGAGTGGACTCCTGGCAACTTGTGGGATGATGAATCCAACAGTTTTGTCCTTCGGGTCCTCCATGGTTCTTCGGAGAATCCCAACAGCAGCTTGTTTGTCAGAGCCTTCAATAGTTCCTTCATTGATTTTGGTGAAACCCTCAGTGGTCTCATTGTTGTCTTTGTCGAAACCCTCAGTAGTTTCGTTGTTGACTTTCTCGAAACTCTCCGTAGTTTCGTTGTTGATGCCCTCAGTGGCCTCAGCAATGTAGTTCTCGATGCTCTTTGCGCCAAGATCTTCAGCAATCTTGACCATCATCGACCGGTCCACACCATCAGTCATGTCTCCGACCATGTCAACTTTGTCAGCGGGGTCTTCAGCAACCTCCACCATATTTATGTTGCGGTCGAAACCATCAGCAGCTTTCTTCATGTCCAAGGTATTGTTGAAGCTCTCAGCAACTTCAACCATGTTTACTACGGATGGCTCAGCATAGTGGGCTTCCACCACCTGCAAGGAGTTTGAATCCACTTTAGCCTGGGACTTCGACTTGTCTCCGAATTTGAGCCTTCCATCTCTTATTGCATTCTGGACTAGATCCCTGAAAAGGAAACATTGAGACGTTTTATGACCCAAAAAATTGTGATATTTACAAAAACCTCTATTTTTCTGTTGTTCTAAAGGAGGCACCTTAGTACTAGAAGGTACTATCATTTGGCCATCCTTAACCAATAAGTCAAATATTTCGTCGCATTTTGTAAAGTCGAACGTATAAGTTCTCTTAGGGAACTTGTCGTTCTTCTCCGGCTCGGCTGGATTTTTTCCATTCGACGGAGCCAAAACTTTACAGGCATAAGGTGGGCCCTGTTTTAACTCTGCCAAATCTACCTCTTGCTCGTCGAAATTTGACGATTCTTCTTCGTCATCCTCCTCACAGACTCCGACATAGGCCACCCTTTCTTTCCTATTTTTATTAACCCTAGCTTTTTTGGCTTTTAGTCTTTCGACCTGACTAACCCTATCAGCTAATTGGGCCATGTCTCTTAAATATTGGGTGTCTAATTTCTTTCTTAAAGAATAGACGAGGCCGCCAGCGGCCATTTTGACTAACTCGTGCTCTGGCACTTGTGTGAAACACCTTGCCTTGAGCAATCTGAACCTATTCAGATAATCATCTATTGGTTCTAAAAACTTTCTTTTTATGGCAGCCAATTATTTCAGGCTTATCTTTGTCTGCCCCATGTAAAATTGTTCATGGAACGATCTCTCCAACTGGGTCCACGTATGGATCGAACCTACAGGCAAAGACGTGAACCAAGTAAAAGCATTTTTCGTCAGAGAGCTAGGAAAATATTTTATCTTCAAGTTCTCATTGTGCGATATTTCGCCTGCTTCGATCAAGTAACGAACCACGTGTTCGACCATCGATTCACTCGTGTCTCCTGAAAACTTAGTGAATTTGGGGACTTTCCACCTTGGGGGTAAATTTTCCTGCAATATATATTCAGATAATGGTGATGTGTAACTAGGCCTCTGCAGTCCTACATTTACCCCATTTCGAACCATTATTCTTTCGACCATGGCTGCTAAATTGTTTTCTGTCGGCATGTTATTACAACGTATTCGTTGCACAATATCATCAGCGTCTTGACCCCTATTTACTATCACCCTCGCAGGTTCTTGCTGGACAGGTATTTCGACACGAGGTGGTTCGACCACTGCTCCCTGGTCTTGTAAGTTTGCTTGAGGAACGTTTATTGGTCTCTGGTTTATAGTAGGTTCTTCTTCGACCGCTACCCTTGGGATCTGAACTTCCTGTCCCCTCGGGGGAGGTCGAGGGACGCCGAAAAAATCAGCAATGCGCGTCATCTGTGCCGCCAATTGTTGATTCGTTTGTGTAGTGTTTTGGATCAAAGGATTGAATATAACCCCCATTTGTTGGGCCAACATCTGAACCATATCATGGTTACTCTCATCCATGTGTTTCCTGATCACTTGCGCAGAGTTATTGGTGATGTTCGGCATGTAAGTTTGGTACCCCGTTCCTAAAGGCTGGCTAATTCGACCTATATTGTTCACACCAGAACCGGACCCTTGTAAGGGCGAAGGTATGTTCATTGTTGGGTCTGTAAATGCTGATGGAGCGTTATGCAAACTTGCCATTACTGAAGTTGGAATTCCATATGGTTGCTCTCGATTTAGTGGCATCGAAAACCCAGACATAAAGGGTCTGTAAATACTTGCTGAGGGAGGGGGAGTCATTTGAGGCATTTGGGGTCCCATAGTTGAAAAACTAGGCGCACTCTGAGGTGTTGTAAGTGGAGGCGTCGAACCCGCTGTTGATGGATTAGCCTCTGATACTGATATTGAGGCCATACTGCCCCCAATCGAAGGATTAGGGGGTGGTATTTCATTGTTCGCAACATTCTGATTGTTAGGCGGATTTGGATTTGCCATTCTGGGTACTCGTCTTCTTCTGGGTCTTTCTTCGTTATTTATGGCTAGGTTACCACTTCTTAATTTCATGCAACAAGACGAAGCAAGTTTCTTACGAGTACACTGTAAAACGAAGATTTTCAAATGTTAATAGCACAAGGTCCCACTGGACGTGCCAATTTGTTTGCTTGGAAAATTCGCAAACAACCGTTGATCTCCTAATTTATGTAAAATTAGTTTACTTACAGGACCGATCAAACAAATCCTAGGACAATGTGCTTTAATAATTTTGACAATTTTCGTTAAAAAACCTTTTGTTTATTGAATTCATCATAGTTTTCATATCAATCTTTGTATTTTCGACAGAGATGATGAACTTTGTTTCTTGAAATAAAGGGGGAAATGTAAATAACTTGCAAGTAAGAAAATGACAGAAATGTAAAAGGAATTGTAAATGAAGAACTTTAAACTTCTATTTAGATGTAAGAAATGAAAACTGGTGTTTTTCAAACGTACATTTTCTCAGTAATTACTCTTTTCTCTCTCACGGTTACTTTGAGTATTTCTTGAGTGATTTGTACAAATTCTGAACACACACGGAAATCTAACACTAAGATCCCCTATTTATATACAAGCGAAATAACTACCAATAACAGCTATTTCTCCTAATGGCGACAAATGGCATTTTGCATGCATTCGCCTCCTAGATGTGTTCCACGCGTCCAATTTCAAAAGCGAAACTCCCTCCTGAAATTTGAATTTCAAACACCCGTCGAATGGGCCTATTTCTCTTGTGTCGAAACTATCCTTCTTACTTAGAAAAATCTGCCAATGCTTTCCCTAAGTACCATTTGTCTTCGACTTGCCTTTGTCATCAAAAATCTTCTAATCGAAATGACCTGTCGAAACGACCTTCTAATCGAAACCATTTTCCACTTTGCTTTTGAACAATTTCCTTAGCGTCGAAATTAGCAACCTACAGTGTCCTAACCAATACAAATGCGGTTGCAAATCGTTGGATTTAGACACCAAATACCCCTAAAATGCTGATGTGAAATTGTTTGGAAGAGGGTTAGTGTAGTATTAACCAAAACTACAAAAGTTCCTATATTATAGATTTGTTTAAGCTTAGTAGGGAAGGGAGGTTATAAAATAAAAAGAAATGAGGGAAAAAGAAAATGGTGAAAACAATTTTTAAAAAAATTGAAAAAAGAAACAAAAGAAATCATCGTGAAATTAAGTAGAATGTAGAAAAAGGAAAAGAAGAGAAGTTGTATATATTTTGTATGATGAAAATAAAATGCTCACTTAAATTCTAGGAATCATGTGTTTATCCTAGAAAAAAAAACTTTTGGAGTCTTGCCACATGACACTACAAGAATGAAGAACAAAGTTGATTTTTTTAGAATACACATTTAGTATGAGTTACAGAGTGCAAGAATCACCCACTCTCATCAATTATGAGTTATAATGCTGACCCTCTGTCGCTATAAACCATGTTGACTGAACGACACTCCATTTGCATATTGTTACAGTTGTACTCATCAGTCTTCGACTGATTGTCTTTCGTAGTTGTATTTCTTTTGTTCTTACTTCAAAATTCAGTTATTTATTCTCTTCGAATTATCTCCACATCTCACTTGAATTATCTTCACATATGCCACAAATGAGTTATCTCACTATTATAAACTACTTGGCATATACATAGCATATGGATCATGCAGGATTAAGAGCATAACCATAGGATCGAAGCAGAGCATATGACAAAATGCTTTGAGAAGTGCCTCGGCCCCTTGATATGGCCGTTGTCAAATTGCACAACTTGCTTCGTTGTTGTAATTAAAATATGAAGAAGAGATCAATTGCATGAAAAGAGGGGACGTGTATAGAAAAGCTTTAAGATTTCCCATTATACAAGTTATTAAATTTTACATTTTACATGCAGGTTTGATAACTAAGTATGTAAAGTCATAATTTCTAGAGTAACATATGCTAATAAAAGTAAACAAACAAAAATGCGTGAAAAATAATACAGTACTTATCTACTAGCAGCCTTCAAGTCTGCATGATAATTGGAACCAATGACATTCGTTTCAGTCTCCTCCTTATTGCACTTCCACTCCACATGTAGCTCATGATGGGTGTGAGTTCTCATCAAATTCATTTGTATCTGTTGACATGGTCTGCCAGGTTAACATTGATTGTGGATCAAGTGGAAGGTGTTGCGACACTTCATCTCCTTCAAGCATTTTAATCACTTCACTCATTGATGGACGATCGTCTGGTTTCATTTGTATGCATTTCAACGCAATCACAATCATCTTCATTGCAATATTTTTTTCCTCTTCTGTTCCATTGTTTGTATCTATTGTTTCCTCAAACTGATCATAAATCCACTTAGGAAAGTAGTCTTGCCAACAATTCTCTATATAATTTTTGTTCTTTTTTTTACCCGCCATTTCCATTAGCATCATTCCAAAACTAAAAACGTCAGCTTTGTGAGATATGCTTCCTATGTTCTTGTACAGTAACTCAGGAGCCATGCATGTAACCCATTGTTCCTCTTGCTCCTGTTAAAGTTAAAATGCTTTGATTTATTCGATACAACTTTGCCAAACCAAAATCAGATATCTTTGGGTTTAAATTCACATCAAGAAGAATATTGTGTGGTTGTATATCAAAATGTATGATTTGCATGTCACAACCATGGTGTAAATATTGGATTCCACGAGCAATTCCAAGAGAAATGTCGTAGATTTTCTGGTAGCTTAATAAAGATGAGTATCCTTGCTCTTGTGAAAATGTGTGTTTATCAAGAGAACCATTAGGCATGAACTCATAAACCAGGGCTTGCTTTGTTCTTTCAACACAATATCCAATTAGTTGCACCACATTGACATGGCGAATTCTTCCGATAGTTGCAACTTCATTGATGAAGTCTTGTCCATTGGTTTGAGACTTAGTCAATACCTTAACAGCGACTCTGGTTCGCTTTGAAGCACTCCTTCAAATACAGAACCGTAGCCTCCTTCACCCAACTTATGTTTGAAATGCTTGGTCATGATTCTAATTTGTGAGTAAGAATATCTTATGGGCACGAAATTGTGGTGGCTCTGGATAAAATCTTCAACTCTATCATTTATGGGTAAATGCCTTTTTCTCCATTTAAATATCAAAAATACAACTACAAAGGGAGGCCCAAGAACAAATTTTCCAACAAAAACTGTAAAAATAAACAAGTTATTATGAAAAGATTAGTCTAATTCATATAAGAGTATATAGATTATTTTTGTATTTAATTTCTTGTAAATTGTAATGCGCGGTGGTATTCAGGAGACAGAGAAACTCATATATGTTGAGTAAAGAATGGTGCTTCAAGTAACTTTGTATATAAAAAATGAAGGTAGAAAAAGTATAAAAAAATTGGAGGTGAAGATTAAGATATATTGGATTCTTTAGTATTGAGGTGATAAATCATTGAATGATTCAAACAAAACACCCTAATTCATTAATATATATATATATATATATATATATATATATATATATATATATATATATATATATATATATATATGATCAATTGTCATGACACCAAATCCTACTCGTTTATTATTATTAATTTAAAGTTTAAAATATATTCACTTAAAACTAACATATGAGTTTTTTTTAAGGGAATTCATCATAGCCATTGAATTCATCATATATATATAAGGTTATGCTAATGCACACTCATGTAGGTGTGCATCAGCAACATACACCTTAGTGTATCACCAATTTTGGGTGTGTGTTAGCATTTTCCATATATATATATATATATATATATATATATATATATATATATATATATATATATATATATATATATATATATATATATATATATATATATATATATATATATATATTAATGAATTAGGGTGTTTTGTTTGAATCTTCCAATGATTTAGCTTTTTTCTAAAACTACATGTCACCCATTATTTTGTTAAAATAAAATAGGGAAAATATTTTTTTGGTTTCTTAATTATATTTTAGATTCAGATCCTTTTTTGTTTTCGCGTTAGATTAACCCCTTAAATTGTTAAACGTGTCATTTTAATCCATTTTTATATAATTATGGACGAAAAAATTCAAAAATTGAGCTTTACATTAATCGTTAATTAGAAGAAAAAAAATTAATATTATACGTTTTAAGAGTTAAGGGACACACACAAAAATATTAGGAGATCAATCTAAATTTAAGAATATAGTTAAGGGATAAAAATATTTTGCCAATAAAATACAACATTAAAATTACCAAATATTTTTTGAATAAAATAAAAGTGTTGAGTTAAAATTTTTGAACTAAAATTTTAAAAGAAGTATTTTATAGTTTTTGACCATGAGATTTTCTTACACATTAATATATGCATTAAAGAATAATATCTCAACAAAAATATAATAATATGTCAAAATTTGAATAAATGTTTTTTAAAGAACAATAATATAAAATAACACCAATAAGAAGGAATTAAAATTAAAAAGGAAGGGTATTCATTTTACTTACAATATACTGCAATTTCAAGGCAAAATAATACTGCGTTGTAAAGAACGCAAAGGAGTGGGAATCGTCCCCCTTCCTGGACACTATCTATGTGTTGCTGCTTCTGCAGTTGCTCACAGCTTATTGGTCGCCAACGAAGCTCAATTCCATTGGCATACTCGGTGTGAACCTCTGGATACCCACACTTGCTATTACATTTCACATTTCCATCTAACCTGCTCATCATTACCTTCAACTCTATGCTGCATGACTCTGCTATCTCTGTCACATATGATATATAATAACCATCCACAAAATATAAATAAGAATATTGCTTTTCCTCACCATCAATTCCACCACTGCAACTCTCAGAAGAAATTTCCACATAGCCGAAATCATTTACCGGATTTTCACATCTCATAACTGTCATGTATTCCCGACGATAGGGATCGGTAAAGAAGGAGATGTTTTCGTACGGAAGAGAAAGGGTATTGATGGTAGGGCAGTTATTATCAGGACTAACTCTGGTAATGATGTAAGGGAAGGAGGATGAGTCTGAAGCTATAATGGCGTCGGCATGACGTTCGCCATAGTTGAAGTAAATTACCGATTTGTTGTTTTCACATATTACTTCAAAACTCGGATACGCACACCCATATTCATGTGGATTTGAAGATTTGTTGAATATGAATCCGCAAGGTTTCTCTAATTGAATGGGGCATACAACACGTGCGGGAAAACTTTCCGGAAAATGATAGACAAACATACATATCAAAATAACAAAGGCAATCAAAATGATTAGTCGCCCGCACCACACAGCCATTTTGATTTTCTGTATCTGCTTTACTCAGTCACTGTGATGGCTGGTTGGACTCATATATTCTTTTCACTCACAGCATCTGACTTCGAGTCAACCTCATGCACCGCCCCAATAATGCCTCACCGGTCCCATTTTCACTTCCAAGTCAATTCTCGCTCTTTCCATCCCTCATATTTTATCCTTTAAAGTTAGTGTGTACACTAATTAAGAAATATTATTTCTTAGATAAATTAGTAAATGTAATATATTACAATGAAATTTATATTTAGTAAAATAGTTATTTTTACAAACAGATTTATATCTTTTATTCAAACTGAAGTGTGAATCATATGCTCACGATCAATGCAAAGCTCTACTAGGTCAATAGGTCATACTAATTTGTTTGATGGAATGGTTAATTATCAATCGTGGCTCTTTTGGATAAAAAAAAAATAGTGTTCATGTTATTATCATATAACGGGTTAAAAACTAATGTAAAGATAATAATTTATTTGAATAATAAATCAAAACAATTAGTTTTATTTTATGGTTAATATATAAAATTAAAAATAAACTTTTGTATCAATATAAATATTTAATACTATTTTTTATAGAATATGTATGAAAAGTTCTTTTTTTTTTTTTACGAAAAGAAGATACTTAATTAAGATAATCAAAGATACCTAAGCTATGTTGGCATCCCATTAACTAAACTTAAAAAATAGTCTACCTTCAATACCATTAAAAATGAAAGGGATTGTGCCAAAACTCAATTGTATGAGCGTATACAAAATAAACCAATTGCATGAACATTTATTTGTAAGCCATTAAGAAAAATCAAGTTATTGAAGTATGCCTTATAACCATAAATGGTAAAGAGAAATAAAAACATATTTCAAGATTCTAGAAAAAAAAAAGTAAAAACAGCTAGGACAGTCGATAGAAGTCGTTGGAACCGCAGGGAGGTGGTTTCCAGATCGTGTCAGTTTACGGTCGTTCAGGTTTTTGGCAAAAATAACATATGATCCCGACGATTGAAATTGGTAAAGGAGGAGATGTTTTCGTACGGAAGAGAAAGGGTATTGATGATAGGGCAGTTATTATCGGGACTAACTCCGGTAATGATGTAACGGAAGGAGGATGAATTAGAAGCTATAATGGCGTCTGCGGTACGTTTGCCGTAGATGAAGGAAATCACCGATATGTTGTTTTCACATATCACTTGGAAATTGGGATTCTCACACTTTTTTCCATCTAAATATGAAGGTTTGTTGAATATGATCCAGCAGGGGTTTGAGCCTTCTACTGTACAGAAGTCTTGAGAAAAGAGCGGCAAAAAAAGGACAAGCGCGCATATAATTGATATCAATAATATTACACAGCAATTCATTTTTCAGTATCTTCTGATCTCTGCCCAGACTAATTCATTTCTCTCGATTCAATTTTCTTTATCTTCTCGAGCCAGTCAGTGATGGCTGCTTGGACTAATTCATTTCACTCACACTACTTGACTTCGAGTCAACCTCATGCACTGCCCAATAATGCCTCATGGCTCCATGTCAGTTTTTACTCTTTCCTTCCATCACTCATTTATTATCCTCTAAAGTTTGGAAATTACTTAAGAAATACTACTACTATTATGTAATGTATATATAATTTACAATGAGAATTATATTTATATTTATTGAAACAATTATTTTACAAAAAGACTTATAAGTGTGAATCAGTTAGGCTGATGGAGTCATGGTCAATGCTATGCAAAGTTGCACTATGTAAATAATGTTGTGAGCGGTTAAAAATCTGATTTTTTGGAAATTCAGCAAGCGTAATCGATTACGCATATGTTGCTAATCGGTTACAGCTGTTAGTTTTCCAAAAGTAACAGAATTTTAACAGCATGGCACTTTAGTTGATTTTGGTTATTAGTTGTAATATTCTCTCATGTATATATACATTGTTGTAATCCCAATTTACAGTTAATGTCAATTTTCATTCATCACTATTACTCTACCCTAATTCTCTCTCTCTCTCAATTCATCTTCTTCCCCAAGTTTCTTTTTCACCATTGTTACTACCTTCAAAATTCTGGTTTTATGTTTTATGTTGTTCTAACATTTGGCATCAAGAGCTTTGGTTAATGATCCTAATCTGCTGCAACAACAATGGCTACCGTTTCCAAGGATCGAATTCCCACCAATCTCCCAATTCTTGATTCGAAGAACTACGACAAATAGGCGAAACAATTGAAGGTTCTATTTGGTTATCAAGAGGTTCTTGAGATCGTCATCAATGGAGTTACACCGTTAGGGGCAGATGCTAACGATGCTCGTAGGGCTACATACAAGGAAGAAAAGAAGAAGGATTACAAAGCTCTATTCTTGATTCATTCGTGTGTTGATAACGACAATTTCGAGAAGGTTGGTGATTGTGAATCCGCTAAGCAAGCATGGGAAATCTTGGAGAAAGCGTATGCTGGTGCCGTCAAAGCGAAGGTGGTAAGGTTACAAACTTACAAACGTCAATTCGAGTTAATGCAAATGGAGGACAAAGAAACGATCAACGATTACATCACGCGCATTACCCGGTTAGTCAACCAAATCAAGTCATGTGGCGAAACGATCCTTGAGGAGAATGTTGTATCGAAAGTGTTGTGTTCGTTAACATCACGTTTCGATAACATTGTTGTGGCTATTGAGGAGTCAAAGGATCTAACAACTTTGAGCAAAGATGAGTTGCAAAGTTCGTTAGAGGCGCATGAACAAAGGATGGATGAGAGAGGTGTCGACAAAGGCAAAGCGGAGATCGCTTTGCAAGCGCGTTTACATGAGAAGAACAAGAGATCGAAAGGGAAGTGGACTTCTAAGAATAAGAAGAATTTTGGTGGAAAAGATCCACAAAATTCAAAGGGTGAAGGAAGCTCTAAAGAGGGTAATCAAAGTGCTCACAAACCGTTTGACAAAAGTTCTGTGAAGTGTTATAATTGTCAAAAGCTTGGGCATTTTGTGAAAGAATGTCGCTCAAAACGCAAGGAAAAGGATGCGGATGAGGCTAAGGTTGCTAGGGAAGAGGTAGACGATGAAGATACCCTTCTTGTGATGATTACGGAAGAGAATTATGGCATTGGTGATGTTCCTGGCAGCAGCTACTGTGATGACAGTTTGCAGGACAGCAGCTGTACTGTGTCGGAAAGTGGTGGAAAAATGCGTTCGGATCGAAATGCATTACTTACCATGGGTGATAGAGTTCAAAGTAAAGATGAGTGGTATTTGGATTCCGATTATTCAACACATATGACGGGTCGAAAGGATTGGTTTGTGCAAATCAATCAAGTGACAAAGAGTAAAGTCAAGTTTGCCGACGACACCACTTTAAGAGCCGAAGGGGTAGGAGATGTTTTGATCGGAAGAAAGAATGGTGGACATTCTAGGATCAAAGATGTCTTGTACATACCGGGAATTAAGTGTAATCTTTTAAGCATTGGCCAATTACTTGAAAGAGGTTACTTAATTCGGTTGGAGAACAAGATGTTACACGTTTTAGATTCAAATGGTGTGTTAATTCTAAAAGCGCCGATGGCTGCCAATAGAACTTTTAAGATTGAGTTAAAGGTTATGGAGCATCGTTGTTTAGCTACCACGGCAAGTAGAGATGAGTGGTTATGGCATTACCGTCTTGGTCACCTTAATTTTAGGGATCTTAAAATGTTGCAACAAAGTGAAATGGTAACAGGGCTGCCACATATTAGTGTTCCGACAGAATTGTGTGAGGAATGTGTGACGAGTAAGCAACACAAGAATGTGTTTAGCAAGGATGCGGGTCGAAGAACCAAAGGCTTACTTGAGGTGGTGTATTCCGATGTTTGTGGACCGATGCAAGTAGAGACATATGGCGGTAATCGATATTTTGTTACATTTATTGACGACTTTAGTAGGAAGATTGGACATATCTTATCAAGAGGAAGGATGAGGTATTTGGAGTGTTCAAGAGTTTCAAATCCATGGTGGAGCGTCAAAGTGGTCGGAAGCTCAAAATTCTCAAAACGGATGGTGGAGGTGAGTATACCTCTAGTGAGTTTGGGAAGTTTTGTGATCTTGAAGGTATCGTGTGTGAGGTAGTGCCTCCATATACGCCTCAACAAAACGGAGCTGCCGAGAGGAAAAATCGTACAATAATGAACATGGTGCGTAGTATGCTTTGTGGGAAGAAATTGCCTAAGGAATTGTGGGGTGAGGCCGTGTCTACAACCACCTACTTGTTGAATAGGTGTCCTACTAAGAAGCTGGAGAAGATTACACCAGAAGAGGTTTGGAGTGGTTTCAAACCGAGTGTGAATCATTTGCGCGTTTTTGGATCGATTGCATATCGTCATGTACCGAATCAACTTAGAAAGAAGTTGGATGATAAAGGTGAGAAAATGATATTTGTTGGATATTACTTTACTGGTGGTTACAAACTGTTTGATGAGAGGAATCGGAAAATCGTGATAACCCGGGATGTCCGATTTGATGAAATAAAAACTGCTGAAACAGCAGGCGTAATCGATTACCCAAATGTTGCTAATCGGTTACACCCTGCTGAACAGCAGCAGTTTGTTGATTTGTTTGATCCGGAGAGTTCCGATGTCGCTGTACCTGCACCTACTTGTCGCGGTGAGAATCGGATATCAAGCTATTGGATTAACTTGAATCACATTTCTTTTATTTCACCACCGGTCTTTATTTTATCCAAAGGAAAGGGTTAAAGATCGAAAAACCTAATAAGAGATCTAAGGTTCGGGGGTTGGTTACGTCTAGGGAAGGTATTAGCATCCTACACGTCTGTAGTACTCTACAGGAACCTCTTGTTATTATTTATGTTATTTATTGCTTGCTTGCTAAGGGTATGTGCTAAAGGAAACGATCTAAAGGTCGATGGCGATGCTTAAAAAGCAATCGACTTACAAGGGAAGAAAATGGCTCGATGTGAATCGAGAGTTTATTTTGAAAAAATGGTTTGGATAAATGGAGAAGGTTGTAAAGGTAGAATAAACTGTGACATGGCAGTCAACAGAGGAAAATCTTTCCTTTGGAATTTGATCAAGAAGAAATTTACTAATCTAATGCTATCATGCAATGGTCCGTATCCTAAGAACTATTATGACTCAATTTAAATCAAGGATCAAATAGAAACGGGATATCCTAAGAGACATGTAAAATCAAAACCATACAGGTATATTAAAACTCTACAAGAAAATTGATAAACAATTATACTTAACATCAAAATCGATTAAGCTTTAACTAAAAAAATTAATTAATTAATAAAAATTAATTAAAAATTAATGAAAAATCTAATTGAAAGCTAAATAGATTAAAATCTAATTAAAAATTTAAATCTAACTAAATTAGAAAAATAACTCTAATTAAATTAAATCTAATTGTTTAATTATAAGAAACAATTTAAAATGTAAAATCAAAAAGCAAGAAAGGAAAAGAAAGTATATAAAATAATTAAAACTGGAATAAAAAGAAACAAAAGACCAGGTTGGTGGCGGATCTAGTGTGGCGAAGGTCCATGAGACCTGATGCGCCTCCAAGGTTAAAAACGTCAGATCAGATAGTCTCACTTTGTCGACCAATCTAGCGGTCACGTATTGGGGTGCACGGTAAGTAACAAAAAGGGTGAGGCGTATGGAATAAACATCGGTGGCCACTTGTCATTGCCTGGGTCAGACAACAGTAGGCAAGGGATAAGTATGAATATGAAACAATAAAAACATGAGGGTCATAGAACGAACCCTTCATCTCTCTTTCTACTCCCAACGTCTCTCTCTCTCGCCCTAATTTCTACTTCCTCACCAGCTTACTCAAAACAAACCCAAATTTAAAGAACATTTCAGAATTCCACCCAATCAAACACAGATTTAAACACCAACAAATTCGAATTACGTAATCAATTAATTGATGAAAAGGAGAGAAGGAAGGAACAAACAAACCGACGGAAGTCCGGTGATGGCAATTGGCGGAGTATGTGCGTCGCGTCGGAATGTGGTGGTGAAGGTGAAATGTCTGTAGCAGTATCGTTGACGCGGCGACTCCAATAGACTAGCAGGGAGGATTCACGACGGCTGAAAGTTGGAATGAACTCTGTTCGGTACGTCTTTGATTCGCTGCCTTCTTTTGTTGTTGGTGATGCGTCAAGCTTGTTGTGGTGCGTCGTCGTCGACGTCGGTTGCTTCTGAGAATGGTCTGGTCGCGTTAGTGATGGTTTTACACGGCGACGCGAGGCTCATTTGGTGCTTCGCCGGAGGATATGGGGCGGCGCATCGGAGTGTTACGCGTGTGAGGGTGGTCTCAGCTGCTGATGCTTTTGTTATTACGAGATGTTGTCGTGGTGCGTCGTGCTTTGATTCTGTCGATGGCGACAATGTGATGACGAGGAGGTTCTAATTCTAAACCTTTCTGTTGTGAATTTTTTTCTGCTATCAATGTGTAACTGTGGTACTGGTTTTCTCTCTTCTGTGCGTGTGAATTTTTGTGTGAATTTCTCAACTATGTGTATGTTGCTATCGCGAATGGTTTGTGTTTGTGAACTGCTCTGTGTTTGTTTCCAATCTCCCCCCGTTCTCAATAGTGCAACTCCTCTTATATAAGCTCAGCTCTGATTTCAAATTGATGTTTGATAATGATGTTTCCAATTTGGTTTGAACCTGTCTGATTATGTTTCTTGAGAATTCCACTTTAAGCTTCATTATGTTTGATTTTGTCATGAATAAACTTTAATCGTGTGATTGATGATGGATATCTCATACTGTTTTGGAATGAGTGTGAATGTGGTCTGAATATTGTTTTGGAACTAACTTGAATTGTGTCTGATTTGCTGCAGATTTTTGTCTTGAGCACTTGAATTTCATAAATACGTTTCTGTTTTCTGTTCGACCTGTCTAACAATTGTTTTGGAAATTGATTAATTCTCAAATTTTTGCCAAAAACATATGTTATTCGTGTGGTTTTGAATTGTGCTACCATATTCAGAATATTCAACCGCGATTAAATTCATATTTGACCATGTCGGATCCTTTCTTTTTTTCCTCATTTGAAACACGCTTTGGTTTGGAACTTAATGCCCTTTTTTCTGTGAATTTTATACCGCAAGGGTTGGATGCTGTAACTTTATTTCTTTTGCCTAAGAAATCTCAGAAATATCATCAGTGGCGGCAGCCTTGGGCCGTCTGTATTCTGCTCACGTCATGCCTTTGAAGGATAAATAATTCTCTCTTGCAGTGGTGTCAAAAGCAATAAGGATGGTCCTACCACTATAAAGCTCAAACACCCAAGTCAAAAGCTTCCAAAAGGGTGCTCGTTCAAGAGTTATGAAACAAATAGAACTTCCTTTCAATTTTATGTAGTGATTCTTTAGGTAATGTGAATTTGTAAGAACCATCATAAAATCTTTGGACGGTGAATTCCTCAATTGTATTTTGGAATATAGTGACTTATATTTCGCCTTTGAAATTCTTATCATGTAACCTTGACATTGATTTTGTATGGAGGAAAACTTTTGAAACATGATTAGAACTTCTTGTGAACATTCTTTGGAAATTTTTAGAATCAATTTGGACCTTTCATTTGTATCATTGACTTGTAATTCTTCAAAGCTTGAACTTTCATGAGAACTTGGAATGATTACTTGAATGAATTTTTGAACTTTGGCCATTTTGAATTTAATCTTCATAAATTGAATCCTCTTGAGTTTAAACACGTGAACCCACGACGACTTGATGTGGAATCTTGGACCTTTTGACAAGACTTAATCACATGAGAACACATGCATAATTTCTTCGAATTGAGCTTGAATTCTCGAATATGGACTTTGCAAATTCATGGTGAAATATGAATCATTATTTGAATTTGAACTTTATGAGCACGACTTGGTTCTTAAAATCAATCTTTGAGTTTGAACCTTGTAAGAAACAGTGGATTAGTCAGAATATAAGTCTTGAATTTCACTTTGACAATCTCTGGTATAAACTTGATTCGAGACTTTTATCCAAACTCTACCACATCGAAACACATTGATCACCAATTACCGCAAGTCTAAATCCAACTTCGCGAGTAAGACCAAACTATGCCATGAGAAGCCATTTGAAAGTGAGGATATTGCTTGTAACGTAATACACCACACAACTTCAATCATTTCTCAAATAAACATGTTTATCAAAAGGGAATAAAATCATGATTCGAGTTTTATGAGAAATACTGAAGAGGATGACCTTGATCCTGGATGAGGATATGCTCAAACCCTAGTTCCACAATTCATGAGGGAACCAAATGATCCAGTCAGTGGAAAAACTCTAGGATCCTTGAATCAGAACCCATTAGCCACGTCTTGAAGCATTTGACTGAGGGAATGAATACTAACGTCATTTGAAACCAATGTTCCTGCACAAACCTGTTAGTAATAAAGCGTGCAGATATGCAAAATGATATAGAAAGAGGCGGGATCTTATGGTCAAAAATTAGGGTATGACAGATGCCCCTATTTAAGTTTCTTCTATCCGGAGATATGGAGATTGAAATCTTCGTCTCGACGAGATAGGAGAGACTTAAATATAAACATGCACAATTTTTGGCCCTAAGATACCACAAATGCATATGATAGGATATGAAATGAAATGGAATGAATGCAAAGACAAGGATCCTATGGGAAATGGTGCCACAGGGGAAAAGGTGTTACAGTCGTGTCAGAAATGAATTGAAACAAAGCAAAGTATCTGGAAAACATCATCCAAGAATGGAATTGGATGAAGAAAAGCATCAAACATCCAATAATGGCTTTGGATGAAAGGTAAACTCACAATATCTAAGAAGGCAACAGATGAGAATGAGACAAAATAATGTAATTTGAGAAGGCATCGGACACAAAGGAACCAGTCATCCAATAATGGCTTTGAATGAAAGGTACGCTCATAATATCTGATAATGGCTTCAGATGAAAGGGAACAAGGTAAAGAAACCAGACATCCAATAATGGCTTTGAATGAAAGGTACAATCACAATATCTAATAATGGCTTCAGATGAATGTGAGATAAAGGCTACATTCAAGAATGGCATTGAATGCAAAGAAACCAGACATCACAATATCTAATAATGGCTTTAGATGAATGTGAACAAAGACTCGATCTGGAAGAACATCAGAAGGAGGGACCCATCCAGAAGAGCATCAGATGGTAAAGAAACCAGACATCCAATAATGGCTTTGAATGAAAGGTATAATCACAATATCTAATAATGGCTTTAGACAAAGTGAACAAGATAAAGAAACCAGACACCCAACAATGGCTTTGAATGAAAGGTACAATCACAATATCTAATGATGGCTTTAGATGACTGTGAACAAAGACTCGATCTGGAAGAACATCAGAAAGAGGGACCCATCCGGAAAAGCATCAGATGGTAAAAAGCATTGTCGTTCCGGAAGAGCATCCGAATAACAAAGCAAAATATCCGGAAAAACATCAGATAAGTTCTGGAAGAACATCAGAACAAAAGACTCAATCTGGAAAAACATCAGAAAGAGGGACACATCCAGAATAACATCAGATGGTAAAAGCAATGTCGTTCCAGAAAAGCATCAGAATAACAAAGCAAAATATCTGTAAAAACATCAGATAAGTTCTGGAAGAACATCAGAACAAAAGACTCAATCTGGAAAAACATCAGAAAGAGAGACACATCCGGAAAAGCATCAGATGGTAAAAGGCAATGAAACTCCGGAAGAACATCAGAATAACAAAGCGAAATATCTGGAAAAACATCAGATAAGTTCTAGAAGAACATCAGAACAAAAGACTAAATCTGGAAAAACATCAGAAAGAGGGACACATCCGGAAAAGCATCAGATGGTAAAAGGCAATGAAATTCCGGAAGAACATCAGAATAACAAAGCGAAATATCTGAAAAACATCAGATAAGTTCTGGAAGAACATCAGAACAAAAGACTCAATCTGGAAAAACATTAGAAAGAGAGACACATCCGGAAAAGCATCAGATGGTAAAAGGCAATGAAATTCCGGAAGAACATCAGAATAACAAAGCGAAATATCTGGAAAAACATCAGATAAGTTCTGAAAGAACATCAAAACAAAAGACTCGATCTGGTAAAACATCAGAGGAGACAAATATATATGACATCCAAGAACGGCATTGGAGAAAAGACAGACGAAGGCATCCAAGAATAGCATCGGATACAAAAGAGGAACAAACATATCCGGAAAAATAATCGGATAAGAAATGTCATTTCTAGAAGACCGTCAGATAGACACAACAATATCTGTTTGGTAGGTGCCACGTGAGTTGGACTTTGACCATAAGGTAAGACGTGAATAACAACACGACCTATGGAGAATGCAAAATGAGTGCAAATGAGGATGACACTCTTGCTATGCATATGGTATATGAATTATGCCATGATATATGATTAAATGCAAATGCAAATGTAACGCAGATGTCGACGACACGACTCGACTCTTTTAGTGGAGAAGACAAGACTGGAAGACTGATTCCTCAACACGGAGATCACTGCCATTCTGGTTGGGGACTAAAGATGTTACTACTGAGCACAATCTCTGCCACACTGGTAAACTGTATCAAGTTATTGATCCCTGTAGGAAGGAAAGCTGCATGGGGAGTCTTCAAGTAAACTGCCCCAGATTGGTTGACTGTTGTAGATGAACTGATAATTGCTTCAGCTGGATCGACGCTGGAAATGACTGAATTACTGTGCGCTTGAAAAGCTTGCCCCAGCATGAGTCTTGAAAAATCTTCTGGATAAACCAATTCTGGGAAGGACTTGCCCCAGAACAACAAATCTTGAACTGGTCTTTCACCAGGATTTGGAAAGGACTTGCCCCTGATTGGATCACCGACCATGTTTCTTAAATGTTTGAAAATTCCTTAAGCGGAAGCCAGATTGCAAACAAAAGTGTTCATACAAACATAGTAAATGCAATGTTCATGCAACTTTTAAAATCAAAATCATTTTTGGAAAGAGGTAAAACAATAGGGCCACTGGTCAGAACACGGTGGTTCAAGACGTTTAAAAGTGAAAGATAAAGCAAAAAGGCGTGATGCCAAAAAAATGATCTGCAAAGATCTTTAGGAGTCAGTTTACGTAACCTCGTTGTAGTATGCTTTCAAAATAACCTTGCTTCAATTAGGTCTTTTGAGGGTTATAACGTGGCCTGGTTCACGGTTTAAGAAACAAAGGATAAAGGCTCAAAGTTTATTTGTACCCACCCAATCTTCGTGATGATCTCCAGTCCTACACTCAGTTAACTCAGACTTTGCACTCAGGTTCCCATAGGTTAGGGATTGCATTGATGATAGTGATGATGGTTCAGAAGTTAAGGTACTTTTGAGGTGACAGTCACTACTTCCTTATAACTCTTGGTTGTTTTTTTTCATTGAGGATTTCATGGTAAGGATTTAAATATTTCTCCTTTTTATTATCCCTAAATTTTGCCTGAACTGTTTCTCGTGAATCTTACAGTCAGCGGGATGCCCCAGTTTTTTGTCTGCCTAAGTCTCCTTCACAGGTTTCGACTTAGCGGGCTTTTTCCTTTTTTTAATTTTTTTATCTTTTTTTTTTTAAAGAAAGTGACTGCTTGGCTTAATGATTACAACGAACCATCATCGGCTTTTGACTTGAAGGACATCTTCGACACTTGCTTGTTGCGTGCGAAGGAAAATTTGAGAATGCAACCTTTTTGTTGAAAGATGTCTTGCATGAAACTCTTGTATTTGAATGCACAATCCAGTTAACTGAGAACTACCCTGCCCCAGGTTAAAGATTGCGGGTTTTTATTTGTAAAGAAAGAAACTCCTACTTCTAAGCTCAAAGGGGTTGACGAGGGGTTATCTTCCTTATTTCTCCAGTGTTTGGGAATTGAAACAATGCCTTACATCCTCAGCAAAGTTTTGATTTGAAAGCATACCAACAGCAATTATGGGTATTTACGTTATCATCATCCTCCCTCCAATCTTAGCATAATCAGAAGGAAAGTGGAAAAGAGATGATTTTTTTGTTTTTTTTTAAATATGAAGCGTAAGATAGCAAACACAAATGAATTGAATTAAAAGTTGCAATGCTCATTTTATTAATTATGAAAGTACAAACATAAATCGAAAGCAAACAACTAATACAAATAAGGAAAATGCAAATAATAAGAAACATGGTCTAGTGACTAATCAGAAACAAGGGTGAGCTGTCCCGTCTGAAACACTGAAATCTGCTGAAGTCGACTGAAGCTTCACTTAGCGTGCTCTGGCAAAGGATTGTTCTTGACATTTGGATTGGTGTCACGAAAGGAGAGAATACCAATTCTGATCAGCTCTTGTACTCTAGCCTTCAACGCAAAGCAACCTTCTAAATTATGACCTGCACCACCTTGATGGAATTCACAATGGAGATCAGCCCTATAGCTGGCTGGAAGAGGATTTGGAGGAGGAGGCAAAGGCCTTGTAGTAATCAAACCTTTCTGAACCAGACCAGGATATAATTCAGTATATTTCATCGGAATAGGATCAAAATTATTCCTATTACGGTACCGATTCTGTCCTACAGCTGGACGTTGAGGAGCTGGTCGTGGAGCAGTAACCACAGGTCTAGGCTCGGAGAAAACTGGAGCTTGAAACACTGGTCTGGAAGTCTGACCAATCATAGCAGTAGATGCAAGATGTGGAGAATAGTTGGAAGGTAAACCAAACTCTGGCCAAGTTAAAGGTTGCACCTGAGCAGGATGAGGATCTGCATTTGAAACTTCCTGAATGACAGTCCTTTGAGGTGGTTCTCCTCTAGCAATCAAAACTTGGAGCATCTCAGTGACCTTTGCCACGCTTGACTTAAGGTCGTCGATCTCCATTCGCATCTCAGCATTGTGTGCTTCTTGCTCTGCCATTATGCATCTGTAGTTAGCTCTAGTCTGGTATCGATGCCGAGGAATCAGCTTGACGACTCACAGGTGACACTGAAGATAAAGATAGCTGGAAATGAGTTGCTGGACAAACGGATGTATGCAATGAATCATGCAAATGATATGCAATGCAATGTAATGGTTTCAAGGAACTCAATAGTAGGTTGCAAACATTTCGAAAAGGCTGAAAAAAGTTTCATTTTATAATCCAGGATTTTTTTATTGATTTTGTAAATGAAAGGACAATTGAGTTTCTTGAAACCGAATGGTTATGCATGAATACATGAATGGATGCATAAGCACAGGTATACACATATACAGGCAAACAAAGGCCTAGGCTTGAAGATCACGAGCATGGAGCCATGGTCTACCCTTTCCAAGGTATGTACTAGAGTTTTATTTGTACCTGCCGAACGGGTTCTACAAAGTTCCCAGAGTCTACAATCCATCTTTCGGATATTATCGATTTTCCAAATCACTTGGTAGTCAATAATATTCTCAAGAGAATCTCGTCTGAGTGTAGTATCGCGTAGCGACTATTGCAGAAATAGACTCCCGCATAGTCCCCGCACTACATCCTAATAGGCCAAGTTGGGTTAAATGTAACTACGGTCCCCAGTCCCGAGGGCCTTTAGATCGAAACCATATCGTCTTCACGAAAGAACTCGTTGGACAAATATTTTATTCGAGAGGGCCTAGACTGAGTGGTGAAGTCTCAATTTACTTTTTCAGGAATCGACTCCCTCAAAGTATCATTAAAGTCTCACCGTTTTCCTATCTTAATTTCACTCTAGTCCGGGTGTAGGACTTTGTCTCACCACACAAATAGTACCCTGCACACAGAAAAACCAAGCAAAACAGGTATATATACAGATATAAAGATATATAGGCAAATAAGCAAATATATAACATAGATATAAACAAGTTAGGGGAAACCCTTCAATCTTCCCCAGTGGAGTCGTCATTTCTGTCGCGGTGAAAATCGGATATCAAGCTATTGGATTAACTTGAATCACATTTCTTTTATTTCACCACCGGTCTTTATTTTATCCAAAGGAAAGGGTTAGAGATCTAAGGTTCGGGGGTTGGTTACGTCTAGGGAAGGTATTAGCATCCTACACGTCTGTAGTACTCTACAGGAACCTCTTGTTATTATTTATGTTATTTATTGCTCGCTTGCTAAGGGTATATGCTAAAGGAAACGATCTAAAGGTCGATGGCGATGCTTAAAAAGCAATCAACTTACAAGGGAAGAAAATGGCTCGATGTGAATCGAGAGTTTATTTTGAAAAAATGGTTTGGATAAATGGAGAAGGTTGTAAAGGTAGAATAAACTGTGACATGGCAGTCAACAGAGGAAAATCTTTCCTTTGGAATTTGATCAAGAAGAAATTTACTAATCTAATGCTATCATGCAATGGTCCGTATCCTAAGAACTATTCTGACTCAATTTAAATCAAGGATCAAATAGAAACGAGATATCCTAAGAGACATGTAAAATCAAAACCATACAGGTATATTAAAACTCTACAAGAAAATTGATAAACAATTATACTTAACATCAAAATCGATTAAGCTTTAACTAAAAAAATTAATTAATTAATAAAAATTAATTAAAAATTAATGAAAACCTAATTGAAAGCTAAATAGATTAAAATCTAATTAAAAATTTAAATCTAACTAAATTAGAAAAATAACTCTAATTAAATTAAATCTAATTGTTTAATTATAAGAAACAATTTAAAATGTAAAATCAAAAAGCAAGAAAGGAAAAGAAAGTATATAAAATAATTAAAACTGTAATAAAAAGAAACAAAAGACCAGGTTGGTGGCGGATCTAGTGTGGCGAAGGTCCATGAGACCTGATGCGCCTCCAGGGTTAAAAACGTCAGATCAGATAGTCTCACTTTGTCGACCAATCTAGCGGTCACGTATTGGGGTGCACGGTAAGTAACAAAAAGGGTGAGGCGTATGGAATAAACATCGGTGGCCACTTGTCATTGCCTGGGTCAGACAACAGTAGGCAAGGGATAAGTATGAAAATGAAACAATAAAAACATGAGGGTCATAGAACGAACCCTTCATCTCTCTTTCTACTCCCAGCGTCTCTCTCTCTCTCTCGCCCTAATTTTTACTTCCTCACCAGCTTACTCAAAACGAACCCAAATTTAATGAACATTTCAGAATTCCATCCAATCAAACACAGATTCAAACACCAACAAATTCGAATTACGTAATCAATTAATTGATGAAAAGGAGAGAAGGAAGGAACAAACAAACCGACGGAAGTCCGGTGATGGCAATTGGCGGAGTATGTGCGTCGCGTCGGAATGTGGTGGTGAAGGTGAAATGTCTGTAGCAGTATCGTTGATGCGGCGACTCCAATAGACTAGCAGGGAGGATTCACGACGGCTGAAAGTTGGAATGAACTCTGTTCGGTACGTCTTTGATTCGCTGCCTTCTTTTGTTGTTGGTGATGCGTCAAGCTTGTTGTGGTGCGTCGACGTCGACGTCGGTTGCTTCTGAGAATGGTCTGGTCGCGTTAGTGATGGTTTTACACGGCGATGCAAGGCTCATTTGGTGCTTCGCCGGAGGATATGGGGCGGCGCGTCGGAGTGTGACGCGTGTGAGGGTGGTCTCAGCTGTTGATGCTTTTGTTATTACGAGATGTTGTCGTGGTGCGTCGTGCTTTGATTCTGTCGACGGCGACAATGTGATGACGAAGAGGTTCTAATTCTGAACCTTTCTGTTGTGAATTTTTTTCTGCTATCAATGTGTAATTGTGGTACTGGTTTTCTCTCTTCTGTGCGTGTGAATTTTTGTGTGAATTTCTCAACTGTGTGTATGTTGCTATCGCGAATGGTTTGTGTTTGTGAACTGCTCTGTGTTTGTTTCCAATCTCCCCCCATTCTCAATCGTGTCACTCCTCTTATATAAGCTCAGCTCTGATTTCAAATTGATGTTTGATAATGATGTTTCCAATTTGGTTTGAACCTGTCTGATTATGTTTCTTGAGAATTCCACTTTAAGCTTCATTATGTTTGATTTTGTCATGAATAAACTTTAATCGTGTGATTGATGATGGATATCTCATACTGTTTTGGAATGAGTGTGAATGTGGTCTGAATATTGTTTTGGAACTAACTTGAATTGTGTCTGATTTGCTGCAGATTTTTGTCTTGAGCACTTGAATTTCATAAATACGTTTCTGTTTTCTGTTCGACCTGTCTAACAATTGTTTTGGAAATTGATTAATTCTCAAATTTTTGCCAAAAACATATGTTATTCTTGTGGTTTTGAATTGTGCTACCATATTCAGAATATTCAACCGCGATTAAATTCATATTTGATCATGTCGGATCCTTTCTTTTTTCCTCATTTGAAACACGCTTTGGTTTGGAACTTAATGCCCTTTTTTCTGTGAATTTTATACCGCAAGGGTTGGATGCTGTAACTTTATTTCTTTTGCCTAAGAAATGTCAGAAATATCATCAGTGGCGGCAGCCTTGGGCCGTCTGTATTCTGCTCACGTCATGCCTTTGAAGGATAAATAATTCTCTCTTGCAGTGGTGTCAAAAGCAATAAGGATGGTCCTACCACTATAAAGCTCAAACACCCAAGTCAAAAGCTTCCAAAAGGGTGCTCGTTCAAGAGTTATGAAACAAATAGAACTTCCTTTCAATTTTATGTAGTGATTCTTTAGGTAATGTGAATTTGTAAGAACCATCATAAAATCTTTGGACGGTGAATTCCTCAATTGTATTTTGGAATATAGTGACTTATATTTCGCCTTTGAAATTCTTATCATGTAACCTTGACATTGATTTTGTATGGAGGAAAACTTTTGAAACATGATTAGAACTTCTTGTGAACATTCTTTGGAAATTTTTAGAATCAATTTGGACCTTTCATTTATTTCATTGACTTGTAATTCTTCAAAGCTTGAACTTTGATGAGAACTTGGAATGATTACTTGAATGAATTTTTGAACTTTGGCCATTTTGAATTTGATCTTCATAAATTGAATCCTCTTGAGTTTAAACACATGAACCCACGACGACTTGATGTGGAATCTTGGACCTTTTGACAAGACTTAATCACATGAGAACACATGCATAATTTCTTCGAATTGAGCTTGAATTCTCGAATATGGACTTTGCAAATTCATGGTGAAATATGAATCATTATTTGAATTTGAACTTTATGAGCACGACTTGGTTCTTAAAATCAATCTTTGAGTTTGAACCTTGTAAGAAACAATGGATTAGTCAGAATATAAGTCTTGAATTTCACTTTGACAATCTCTGGTATAAACTTGATTCGAGACTTTTATCCAAACTCTACCACATCGAAACACATTGATCACCAATTACCGCAAGTCTAAATCCAACTTCGCGAGTAAGACCAAACTATGCCATGAGAAGCCATTTGAAAGTGAGGATATTGCTTGTAACGTAATACACCACACAACTTCAATCATTTCTCAAATAAACATGTTTATCAAATGGGAATAAAATCATGATTCGAGTTCTATGAGAAATACTGAAGAGGATGACCTTGATCCTGCATGAGGATATGCTCAAACCCTAGTTCCACAATTCATGAGGGAACCAAATGATCCAGTCAGTGGAAAAACCCTAGGATCCTTGAATCAGAACCCATTAGCCACGTCTTGAAGCATTTGACTGAGGGAATGAATACTAACGTCATTTGAAACCAATGTTCCTGCACAAACCTGTTAGTAATAAAGCGTGCAGATATGCAAAATGATATAGAAAGAGGCGAGATCTTATGGTCAAAAATTAGGGTATGACAGATGCCCCTATTTAAGTTTCTTCTATCCGGAGATATGGAGATTGAAATCTTCGTCTCGACGAGATAGGAGAGACTTAAATATAAACATGCACAATTTTTGGCCCTAAGATACCGCAAATGCATGTGATAGGATATGAAATGAAATGGAATGAATGCAAAGACAAGGATCCTATGGGAAATGGTACCACAGGGGAAAAGGTGTTATAGTCGTGTCAGAAATGAATTGAAACAAAGCAAAGTATCTGGAAAACATCATCCAAGAATGGAATTGGATGAAGAAAAGCACCAAACATCCAATAATGGCTTTGGATGAAAGGTAAACTCACAATATCTAAGAAGGTAACATATGAGAATGAGACAAAATAATGTAATTTGAGAAGGCATCGGACACAAAGGAACCAGTCATCCAATAATGGCTTTGAATGAAAGGTACGCTCACAATATCTGATAATGGCTTCAGATGAAAGGGAACAAGGTAAAGAAACCAGACATCCAATAATGGCTTTGAATGAAAGGTACAATCACAATATCTAATAATGGCTTCAGATGAATGTGAGATAAAGGCTACATTCAAGAATGGCATTGAATGCAAAGATGATGACCTTGATCCTGCATGAGGAATAAAATCATGATTCGAGTTCTATGAGAAATACTGAAGAGGATGACCTTGATCCTGCATTAGGATATGCTCAAACCCTAGTTCCACAATTCATGAGGGAACCAAATGATCCAGTCAGTGGAAAAACCCTAGGATCCTTGAATCAGAACCCATTAGCCACGTCTTGAAGCATTTGACTGAGGGAATGAATACTAACGTCATTTGAAACCAATGTTCCTGCACCTACTGAAGCGGAAAATGATGTTGTGAATAATGGTAGACCAGTGAGGCAAAGAGCCTTGCCTCATAGACTCCGAGATTGTGAGAGGTTCCAAGATAATGAAGTGAATAATGATGGTGGTTTTGTTTATTTCGCACTTATGGCCGAATCTGAACCGGTAAATGAGGAGGAAGCCTTAAGTGATCCTAAATGGATATGTGCAATGAAAGAGGAGCTAGAATTTATTGAAAAAAATGGTACTTGGGAGTTGGTCGATTTACCACATGGAAAGAAACCGATTGGTGTGCGATGGGTCTATAAAGTCAAAGCAAATCCTAAAGGTGAAGTAATCAAGTACAAATCTCGATTAGTTGCCAAAGGGTTCTTGCAACATGAAGGGATAGACTACGAGGAGGTATTCGCACCGGTGGCTAGATTGGAGACTATTCGTTTGGTTGTTGGAATTGTGCATAGCAACAATTGGGTGATTTACCAAATGGATGTGAAATCTGCGTTTTTGAATGGTCCTCTTGATGAGGAGGTTTATGTGGGGCAGCCACCCGGTTTCGTGATTAAAAATCAAGAGAAGAAGTACTACAAGCTACACAAGGCGCTGTATGGTTTGAAACAAGCTCCGAGAGCTTGGAACAAACGTATAGACGGCTTTCTTATTGACATCGGTTTCAAATGGTGTGTATCCGAACATGGTGTTTATGTGAGATCGGATACTATTGATGGTGTTATTATACTTTGCTTGTATGTTGATGATCTCTTGATTACGGGCAGCAATGACAAGAGTATTTCAAGGTTCAAAGTGGAGCTCATGAGTGAGTTTGAGATGACAGACCTTGGTGTCATGAGATACTTTCTTGGCATAGAGTTTCACAAGTCAAAAGTGGGGCTGCTTATGCATCAAAGAAGGTATGCTCTAGATATCTTGAGAAGGTGTGAAATGGAACATTGTAATGCTTCTAATACACCTTGTGAGGCTAGAGGTCAGCTGTCCAAAAGTGATGATGAGGATGATGTGGATCCAACACTTTACCGGAGTTTGATTGGATCGTTACGGTATTTGTGCAATACTCGATCGGATTTGGCTTTTAGTGTCGGTATTGCGAGTAGATTCATGGAGAGACCTAAGGTGTCTCACTTGGCAGCGGTCAAGAGAATCCTTAGATATGTGAAAGGTACTCTTGGTTGTGGTATTTTGTTTTCCACATCGGATATGGGTCGCAAATGTACTTTACTTGGCTACACCAATTCTAATTGGTGCGGAGATAAAGATGATCGGAAATCTACGGCGGGTTACATCTTTATGTTCGGTAGTACACCAATCTCATAGTGTTCGGAGAAGGAACCGGTTGTAGCACTCTCTTCTTGTGAGGCCGAGTACATTGCGGCATCATTGAGTGCTTGCCAAGATATGTGGTTAGTGAATCTTATGAAGGAATTGGGGTGTGGTGATGATGATGCCACCACACTGTTTGTGGATAATGTTTCCGCGATAAATCTTGCGAAGAATCCGACTGCACACGGAAGGAGCAAGCATATTGAGACGCGGTTTCATTACTTGAGAGAATTGGTCGGTGATGGAAACCTTAGATTGAGCTATTGCCGAAGCGAGGACCAAGTTGCGGATTTGTTGACCAAGGGTGTGACAAATGAGGTGTTCAAGAGACTGTTGAAGAGCTTGAGCATGATGAACTTGGAGCAACTAAAGTGAGGTGGTGTGTTGTGAGCTGTTAAAAATCTAATTTTTTGGAAATTTAGCAAGCGTAATCGATTACGCATATGTTGCTAATCGGTTACAGCTGTTAGTTTTCCAAAAATAACATAATTTTAACAGCATGGCACTTTAGTTGATTTTGGTTATTAGTTGTAATATTCTCTCATGTATATATACATTGTTGTAATCCCAATTTACAGTTAATGCCAATTTTCATTCAGCATTATTACTCTCTACCCTAATTCTCTCTCTCTCTCAATTCATCTTCTTCCCCAAGTTTCTTTTTCACCATTGTTACTACCTTCAAAATTCTGGTTTTATGTTTTATGTTGTTCTAACAAATAAGTTATACTGATTTGTTAGATTGATATGATTCTTGATCGGTCATGGCTATTATTTGGTTACAAAAACTCATCCCTATCATCTTTCTCTGCTTCTTAACTACTGTTGCAATCGAAGAAACTACTTCCCATGATGACCAATGCAAGGAATTGAGTTGTGATCGTATTCATGGACCATCCATAAGATTCCCATTCAGACTCAAAGGAAAACAACCAAAGTGCGATCCCATCTAACCATAATTGGAGCATGATGACGAGTAATTGGTCGTCATGGATGAAGAAATGTTAGTTTCCCTAGACGTTCTTATTAGACAAAACGGCCGAGTGGATAAGGCTTATAATAAAAAGATTAAGTCGAAGGTCTTTTCAGTCAGTGACTATGTCTAGAATGTAATATTACCTATGGATCGAAGGGATAGAGCCTTAGAGAAGTTTTTTTTTTTAATAAGCAAGTTGTATTAAAAAGAAGAATTAAGGATTCTCCAACCTATTTACATTAAGAACGGGAATGACCCGAAACAGAAGAGATTACAAACCAAAAAGAGTTACGAAATAAATAGTAAAGGGTCTTTACTAAATTCGTAGAAACTACAATTGGGATGAGTAATTTCTCCACAAAAAGACCATTTCCAAAGTAAAGCTTTTATACCCCACACCGTATTGTTAATATTCCACTCATCCGACCGGAAACAAACATAGTTTCTTAATAACCATAAGCTCCAAACAATGGCTAGCCAAACCATCCCCAATTTGCCCTCTTTAACATTTTTTAAACGGCAAAATGAATATCAATCCATAAAAGATGAAAGGTATTCTTCCTCCATATCCTCCGATTTACCTAACTAATTGGCTATTCCCACTACTACAAAACGCTAAAATAACAACGTCAGGCTTACAACGCATCCTTTTATGCCGTTGTAATAGGTTAAAAATTTCGCGCCCAGGTAAAAGCTGAGTCATTTAATGACGGTTGAACGAAACCACCATAGTAATAAATAAAATGTATCGAGCTTCGATTCCCTGCAACTACATTTTTTCCATTTTTTAGAGTATATTTAGCGTGTGTCAATTAAGTCCATTATTTAAAAAATAAATTGTAAATTATTTTACAATGGTTAAGATGAACAACCGTAGTAATAAATAAAATGTAACAAACTTCGATTCCCTGCAACTACATTTTTTCCATTTTTTAGAGTACACTTTGCATGTGTCACTTAAGTCCATTATTTAAAAAATAAATTGTAAATTATTTTACAACGGTTAAGATGAACAACTGTAGTAAAAAATGAAATGTAACAAGCTTTAATTCCCTGCAACACATTTTTTCCTTTTTTTAGGATACATTTAGCGTGTGTCACTTAAGATTCCACTACGGTTTGTTTCTCCAACCGAGATTAAAAGGTTTACTGATAAATTAAAACAAAACTTATTATGTATTTCTTTCATAAGACGCCCTAATCGAACAAGTGAGTCAGAGACGCCCTAACCTTTACCCTCTCCGTATCCATTCATTTGGAGCTCAAATATTGCTCAAATATTGCTCAAATAAGGTACTCTTCAACATCTTCATTCCTTTTTTCTTGGTTTATGCTCAAATATTGACCGTCTTCATTCATTTGCTTCTTCAGCTTCGAAGTAAGGTACTCTTCAACATCTTCATTCCTTTTTTCTTGGTTTATGCTCAAATATTGGTCGTCTTCATCATTCATTTGTTTCTTCAGCTTCGAAGTAAGGTTCTCTTCAACATCTTCATTCCTTTTTTTCTTTGTTCATATTGTATATGCTCAAGTTAGAATGAGATGTTTCATATGCTTTACGTTTAGTATGAGAGTACATCTTCATTGATTTTTTCTTTGTTCATATTGTATATGCTCAAGTCAGAATGAGATGTTTCATATGCTTTACGTTTAGTATGAGAGTATATCTTCATTGATTTTTTCTTTGTTCATATTGTATATGCATATGCTTGAGTTTTTGGATTAGATTTTAGTGTGTCATTCACATTATTATACATGTATAAATTTCAGAAGTTGTAATGGATCGTAGTTAGATGAAAGCCAATAGATTAGATCTGGTTTATGAGAACGAAGTTTGTGAATTCCTTGAATACACTGATAAACATCTTCCCGGCAATGATGGTATCTTTTATTGTCTTTGTGTTGTTTGCGCTAATATCAAAAAGAGTACAAAGAAAGAAATACACAATCACCTTTGTAGTGATGGTATATGTCAAAATTATATAATATGGACGTGGCATGGTGAGGTGGATAATAAGGAAAGTCGGACGTCACAAAGTCAAAGAGTGGAGGAAGATGAATATATGGAAGATCACCTAGAGGATATGTTCCGTGATATTGGGGAATCTTCTTTTATGAATGCTCATATTTATGATAATTTATGTAGTGATAAAGACACCCCTTTATATAAGGAATGCACAGAGTTCACACGATTGTCAGCGGTGTTAAAGTTGTTTAATATGAAGGAAAAAAATGGATGGTCGGATAAAAGTTTCACGAAATTACTTGAATTGCTACAGCAAATGTTACCAGAAGATAACAAATTGTCAGATTGTTGCTATGAGGCCAAGAAGATATTGTGTCCACTGGGTCTGGAGTATATCAAGATACATGCTTGCCCTAATGATTGCATATTATACCGGAAAGAGTATAAAGACTTGTTTCAATATCCGAAATGTGGTGTGTCACGTTACAAGCTGAAGGCTAGCAATGGTGATGACAATGATCACTATGACAATGTTAGTAGGAAGCATCCTCCTGCTAAAGTGTTATGGTACTTGCCAATACTTTCACGATTAAAGAGACTTTTTGCTAATTCGAATGACGCAAAGAATCTTAGATGGCATGTAGATGAAAGGATTCGTGATGGAAACATTCGCCATGTAGTTGATTCTTTGCAATGGAAGAAAATTGATTCGTTGTTTCCGGATTTTGGAGTCGAGCCAAGAAATCTTAGGCTTGGGCTTGCCACCGATGGAATGAACCCCTTTGGTAATATGAGAACTAATCATACTTCGTGTGTCATACCCCAAATTTTGACCACCAAGATTTCCCATAATTGTGCAAATCACCACCACAATATGGATGTATCATTATGCCTCATCGGTCTCTCCAAAGATAGGTGAGCATTTACCACAAACAAGAATTAGGGTTTCAAGCCCTCTCTGAGAACTTAGACAAAGGATCAATCAAGGAATAACATGATCTTCAACTTGTCTAACCTCTCAAAACACCTATAAGGGATCAAGAGGACTCCCACATCAAGAACCAAGCACAAAGTTGTTACATTTCAAGTGGATTAAGCCTTAAGATCGCCATGGCTAACAGCATTTGAATGGATTTATGCTTTACAACAGGCGAGAACACATCATTGAAGTCGACACCTTTTTTCTGAGTAAACCCCCTAGCAACCAGCCTCGCCTTAAAGCGCTTCGACATCACTCCTTCGATTCCTTCCTTGACCTTGAAAATCCACTTACAACTGATTAACCTTGCTCCAGCAGGTTTCTCAATCAGCTCCCAAGTGTTATTATCATGAAAAGATTTCATCTCTTCATCCATGGCTTTTTGCCATTCAGTCTTGTTTCGAATCCTTATAGCTTCCTTGTAATCTCTAGGTTCTTCGTCAAGTACCTCACTTGCAGAGATTAAGGCAAACGCTATAAGATCTGCATAACCAAGTCTCTGAGGTGGCTTGATGACTCTTCTCGGCCTATCTCTTGCCAGTAGGTAGTCATCGACAGTTTCCTCAGCCTCTTCAGCATCTTGCTCTTCTTCTTCGACTTCATCTGGGCTATGCACTTCAGCATTACTATGCTCCACCTCAACAGGCATCTCTACCTGTTCCAGCTCCTCTTCAAAGATTTCTGTACTTCGACCAACATCACCAGTTTTCTTGAACGCCATTTCGACTTCATTAAAAACTACATCACAACTTGTGATACATCTTCTGTGACCTGGTTCTAGGCACCACAGCCTATAAGCCTTGACTCCCTCAGGATATCCAAGGAGCATGCATCTCAGAGCTCTAGGTTCGACCTTGTCTTGCCTAATGTGAGCATAGGCTAAACAGCCAAATAATCTCAGTTTGTCGAGATCTGGTGGATGATCCGATCAAACTTCTTCAGGTGTCTTCATTCCCAGGGCTGTCGAGGGACATCTATTTATCAGATAAGTTGCTGTCGAAAAAGCCTCTGCCCAAAACACCTACTTCAATCCAGCACTAACCAACATGCATCTAACCCTTTCAAGGATTGTTCGATTGAATCTCTCAGCTAAGCCATTTTGTTGAGGAGTACCTGCTACAGTCTTATGCCTTGTAATCCCAGATCAACACAGTAACTGTCGAACGCTTCGTTGCAGAACTCAAGGCCATTGTCGGTTCTCAACCTCTTAACCTTTCTATCAGTTTGAGTTTCGACCAGAATCTTCCAACTTTTGAAATTCTCAAAAGTTTCATCCTTCGTCTTCTGAATGAATACCCATAGCTTTCTAGAATAGTCATCAACGATGGATAGAAAATACCTTGCACCTGAGTGTGAAGGATTCCTTACAGGCCCCCAAAGATTAGCATGAACATAATCCAGGGATCCATGTGTTCTTTGCTTGCCTTTGTTAAACTTCGCCCTACAGGATTTTCCAAGTACACAAGATTCACAAAACTCCAACTTTTCGACTTTGTCACCACCTAGCAGGTTCTACTTCCCCAATTCGACCAGGCCGCTTTCGCTGACATGGACCAATCTCATGTGCCATAATTTTGTCTTCGACACAGGTTTCGTGGATACAACATTTGTCGAACCACTTACAACCTCAGCCTCAAGGGTATACAAGCCTTGTTTCTTCACGCCTCTCAAGACTTTCTTCGACCCCTTCATGACTTTCAGGATACTTTTCTCTCCTTGGAAAACATATCCTTTCCTGTCGAATTCACCAAGAGAAATCAAATTTCTCTTAATGTCAGGTACATAACTAACCCCAGTCAATAGCCTTATTGACTCATCATGGAGCTTGAATCTAACAGATCCAATACCTGCAATCTTGCAAGCTTTATTGTTCCCCATGAGCACTGATCCACCATCTTGATCACATAATTCTTCAAACACATTCTTGTTTGGATTCATATGCCAAGTACATCCAGAATCCATAATCCACTCTTCGCAAGAGTTGTTGCTCGAAACTACAAGGACATCAGATGATTCATAGCCATCTTGCATAATAGCTGCATTGCCATTGTCCTTACCTCCATGATTATTCAGGCGCTCAGGGCACACCTTTCTTGTGTGACCCTCCTTCTTACAGTGATAACATTTAATACCAGACATATCACTACCACAAGACTTCTGTTGAGCCTTACCTTTCTTCTTGTCAAACCTACCATCTTTCTTTGACGATCTCCCCTTCACGGACAACCCTTCGCCAACTGATGATGATGGTTTCTGCTCATTTCTTTCGTTCAAATCCTTCGAATACAAGGCTGCTTGAACTTCTTCAAAGGTCAGGGACTCTCTTCCATACAAGAGGGTTTCTTTGAAGTGAGCATACGACTTAGGTAAAGAACACAACAATAATAGTGCTTGATCTTCATCATTGATGGAAACATCAATATTTTCAAGATCAAGAATCAGCTTGCTGAACGTATCCAGATGTTCCGTCAACACTTTATCTTCATTCATCTTGAATGAATACAAAGCCTGCTTCAAGTACAAACGATTTACCAACGATTTGGTCATGTACAAGCTTTCAAGCTTCACCCATAACCCCGCTGCCGTCGTCTTCTTTGATACCTGCCGGAGAACCTTATCACCAAGGCTCAACAGTATTGCGCTGTGTGCTTTTTCTATCATGGTGGTCTTTTCTTTTTTCGTTAACGCATCGTCCATGGCTGCCATTCCCTTCAACGCTTCCAAACAACCCTGCTAAACCAGTAGGGCTTTCATCTTCAAGTGCCACAGACCGAAATCGTTCACTCCAGTGAACTTTTCAATCTCATACTTTGTTGAAGACATCTTCTCCACGCTCACCGCACCAATTTGTTGTGAAAAACAATGCCTTTGCACAAAGTATTAAACGGTTTCTTGATTTCAAGAAACTCACAAGGGTTAGGTTTTAACGGAGAAACAAGAAGGAAAAAACAAGGATTGAGGCAAATATTTTTTGTTTACTATTCACTTTCTCATTTATGGTTACAAATGATTACAAATGAATATCACAATTTGCCACACTCAACAAACTGAGTGTACTAGCCTATTTTTAGACTAACTAGATAACTTGTAGCCCAAGCTACCTAAAACAATTGGATCCTTAACACAAGGCCCAATTCAACAGAATACATATAAAAAAAAACTTCGACTACAATATGTAACAATCAGGCATCAGCATGTGAACCAGTTTCGACTTCATGCTTGCCTCCTATCGAAACACATGAAAGCTTTCCCTCGACACAACTTGAGTTCGACCCAACAGTCTCACAGAGTATTTAAGAGTCATAGTGTCTAAATTAACATATGCTAATAAAAGTAAAGAAACAAAAATGCATGAAAAAAGACTATAGTAATTATCTAGTAGAAGCCTTTAAGTTTGCATGATAATTGGAAGCAATGGCATTAGTTTCATTCTCCTCTTTATTGCACTTCCACTCCACTTGAAGCTTAAGATGAATGTTAGTTGTCATCAAGCTCATTTGCATCTGTTGACATAGCGTTCCAGGTTAACAAAGATTGTGGATTAGGTGGAAGGTGTTGATGAACTTCATCTCCTTCAAGCATTTTTATCACTTCATTCATTGATGGACGATCATCTGGTTTCATTTGTATGCATTTCAACGCAATAACAATCATCTTCATTGCAACATTCTTTTCCTCTTCTGTTCCATTGTTTGTATCTATTGTTTCCTCAAACTGATCATAAATCCATTTAGCAAAATAGTATTGCCAACAATTCTCTATATAATTTGTGTTCTTTTTTCTACCTGCCATTTCCATTAGCATCATTCCAAAACTAAAAACGTCAACTTTGTGAGATATGCTTCCGATATTCTTGTACAGCAACTCAGGAACCATGTAACCCATTGTTCCTCTTGCTCCTGTTAAAGTTAAAATGCTTTGATTTATTCGATACAATTTTGCCAAACCAAAGTCAGATATCTTTGGGTTAAAATTCACATCAAGAAGAATGTTATGAGGTTTTATATCAAAGTGTATGATTTGCATGTCACAACCTTGGTGTAAGTATTGAATACCGCGGGCAATTCCAAGCGATGTCTCGTAGATTTTGTGGTAGCTTAATGAAGATGAGTTTCCCTGCTCTTGTGAAAACGTGTGTCTATCAAGAGAACCATTAGGCATGAACTCATAGACCAACGCTTGCTTTGTTCTTTCAACACAATATCCAATTAGCTCAACCACATTGACGTGACGAATTCTTCCAATGGTTGCAACTTCATTGATAAAGTCTTGTCCATTGGTTTGAGACTTAATCAATACCTTAACAGCTACTCTGTGTTTGCTTTGAAGCACTCCTTCATATACAGAACCATAACCTCCTTCACCCAACTTATGGTTGAAATGCTTGGTCATTGTTTTAATTTGTGAATAAGAATATCTTATGGGCATGAAATTGTGGTGGCTCTGGATAAAATCTTTAACTGTGTCATACACAGATAAATGTTTTTTCCTCCATTTAAATATCAAAACTGCAACCACAAAGGGTGACCCAAGAACAAATTTCCCAACAGAAAACACTGTACACATATATCAAATTGTTAATCGGAAGATTACTCTAATTCATAGAAGAGTTATATTTAAGGTTAAAATTGACTTACGAATCATTCCATAACCAAGATAGGTAACTGCGGCATCTAAGAGAAAGCAGTGGATAGGTTCCTCTCCCCAGTCGGGGTATCTATTTTGCTGCTGTTCAAAGCTTGTTGGTCGCCAACGTAACTCAATTCCGTTGACATACTCACTATGAATCTCTGGATACCCACACTTGCTATTACAAATCACCTTTCTACTCCACTTACTCGTCATTACTTTCAATTCTATTTTGCAAGACTCTTTTATCACTGTCACATATGATTTAGAAGAATCATCCACACTATATAAATAAGAATATTGTTTTTCTTCCTCTCTGTCAATTCCACTACCACAGGAAGAAATATCAGTATTAGTTTATTACTCTCTCACTCCATTAGTTAGCTATTTATTTCCATTGTCCACGTGTATAGTGTTTATTAGTTATTAAGATAACTTGTATATAAGACTTGTATCTCTTCATTTTTACACAATGAATGAAAGAATTATTTTCCTCTGCTCTGCATATTCACAGTTTTTCACTTTGCTCTAACTGTTGTAACAGAATTCTGTTACAACTTCATCTTCTTCCTTGGCTCCTTCAATGGAAGGTGAGCTTGCATTCTTCAACCTCAATATGGTATCAGAGCTCATACAGCTCTGGTAGCCATTGTTGTTCACCTCATCGTTTCACATTCTCGTGATATCGGTGTTCTTCTGTTTTCTGTTCCGTTTTCTTGCATCTTGATTGATTTTCACTTCTCTCAACAATGGCATACCAGCAATTTCTTGATTTTTCAACGAATTCCACAAATCTGTTTTATCTTCATCCAAACGAAAATCCTGCTTTGGTGCTTGTTTCTCCTCCTCTTGATGACAAGAACTATCATAGTTGGGCAAGATCTATGCACATTGCATTGATCTCCAAGAACAAAGACAAATTCATTGATGGATCTCTCAGCAAACCACCGGTCTCAGATCCTTTATATTCGCCGTGGATTCGCTGCAACACGATGGTGCTCGCTTGGATTCATCGCTCCATTTCTAATTCAATTGCCAAATCCGTTCTTTGGATTGACAGTGCTGCAGGTGTTTGGAAGAATCTTCAAGTTAGGTTTTCACATAGTGACATTTTTCGCATTTCTGATTTACAAGAAGATGTGTATAAGCTACGCCAAGGTAACAATGATGTATCAAATTACTTTACTCAATTGAAAGTGTTATGGGATGAATTAGACATTTATAGACCAATCATCACTTGCTCTTGCGCAATCCCATGTTCTTGTGGTGCTGTTACTTCTGCACAAAAGTATCGTGCTCAAGACCAAGTGATTCGGTTTCTCAAGGGGTTGAATGAAAAATTCACTCATTCCAAGTCACAGATCATGATGATGAGTCCCTTGCCTGATTTTGACAAAGCTTTTTCTCTTATCATTCAACAAGAACGTGAATTGAATAGCTCAGCTTCTACATTGGCTCAAGCTTCTTCCAATCCTGAAGAGTTGAATGCTGCTTGTCAAGTTCAAGCTAACTATGGTAACTCAAATTCCAAACCTGGATCTAATTCTTTTAAAGGCAAGAATCAAGGTTCTACTAGAGGTCACAATCGTGTGTGTACACATTGTGGTAGGACCAACCATACAGTGGAAACCTGCTTTATCAAACATGGCTATCCACCTGGGTATAAGGCCAAGAGCAAAAGTCAGTCACCTCACAACAACAATCAGCCTGCTGCCACTATTAATGCTGTGAGTGACACTCCTCAGCAAGATTCAAAGGCTTCTCCATGTGTTTTCACTCAAGAGCAGTACAACAATATCCTTGAATTGCTCCAACAATCAAAACCACCATCTCAAGCCAATTCTGTGTCAACCTCTCCTCTTGCCATGATCTCTCAGTCCTCTCATAACAATGGTAAGTCTTCTCATCTCTGGATCTTGGACACTGGAGCAACAGACCACATTTCATATGACATACATGTTTTTACTAATTGCAAAAATATTATTCCTATCAATGTTAATTTACCTGATGGATCATCTCTCACTGCTTCTATGTCTGGTAATGTGGTCATTTCACCCTCTTTAACCCTTCATAATGTCCTTTACATTCCCAATTTTCATGTTAATCTCATTTCCATTGCCAAACTTACTAGTAATAATGATTGCTATGTCCATTTTGGGGCTGATACCTGCAAAATCCTGCAGAATCATTCACAGGCAATGATTGGTACAGCTAGGATCCAAAGAGGTTTGTATGTCCTGGATGCTATCAACAAGTCATCAGCCTATAATTCCACTACTACTGATCCTTATGATTTGTGGCATTTGAGATTAGGTCACATTTCTAACATAGGCATAAAGTCTGTATCCAAAATGTTTCCTTTCATACCATGTAAATCTAATAATACTCCTTGTGATTCATGCCATCTTGGCAAACAAAGGAAATTACCTTTTCCAAATAGTGTTTCTCTTTCTGCTTCTATTTTTGATATATTACATGCTGATGTATGGGGTCCTTATTCCACCATTTCTATGTTAGGCCACAAATATTTTCTCACTCTAGTTGATGATTATAGTAGATATACTTGGGTGATATTTCTTAAAACAAAAGATCAAACCAAAAACAGCTTGATTCAATTTGTAGCTTACATTGAAAACCATTTTAAAACTACACTAAAATGCCTTAGATCTGATAATGGAACTGAGTTTATGTCTTTATCCTCATTTCTGCTTTCCAAAGGCATAATTCATCAAACTACTTGTGTTGAAACACCCCAACAAAATGGGGTGGTTGAGAGAAAACACCAACATATTTTAAATGTGGCAAGATCATTATATTTCCATTCTAACATTCCCCTCACCATGTGGAATTTTTCTGTCCAACATGCTATTCATGTTATAAACAGATTACCCTCACCTTTATTAAATTCCAAATCTCCCTATGAAATGTTGTATTCCCAACCACCCTCTCTAATTCACTTAAAAGTGTTTGGGTGTCTTAGTTATGCTACTACCTTACAAGCTCATAGAACCAAATTCTCCCCTAGAGCTAGAAAATCTGTCTTTCTTGGCTTTAAAGATGGTACTAAAGGATACATTTTATATGATCTTCAGAATCATAATATTTTTGTATCAAGAAATGTCATTTTCTATGAAGACCATTTTCCTTTCAAAAATTCATCCAAACCTAGTACTACTCATGCTCATGTAAATCCTGATCTTCTTTCCCTATATGCAGACATACCTATAATGTCTTCTCCTACTAGTACAACTGACATTTCTCTTTCCATTGATTCTAGCACTTCTAACAGTACACCTGTCATTCAATCTCCCTCACCTAATCAATCCCTCCCTATTGCCACGATTCCATCTTTATCTCCTTTATCACATAGTCATAATAACCATCATGACTCTACCTCCCCTTTAACCAATGGTCATTCTCATAATACCAATCCTTCCTCTCCAGTTCCTACATTATCCAACAGTTCTTCCCCATACTCTGTGTCTGCTAATTCTCCTCCTATCTCTTATGATTCATCCCACTCATCCATTAGTCCTACTCCTCCCATATCCTTAAGACAATCCACCCGTATATCTCACCCTCCAAGCTACCTAGCAGATTATCATTGTTATCTTGCATCTCATGATACATCTGCATATCATTCAAATGATTTTAAAATTGCACATCCTTTATCTTCTGTCATATCTTACAATAACTGTTCTCCATCATATAAACATTTCTGTTGCTCCATTTCATCTAACATTAAGCCTAAAACCTATAACCAAGCCATCAAGTTTGATTGTTGGAAGCAAGCCATGGATACTGAGTTACAAGCTCTTGCAGAGAATAATACATGGGAAGTAGTTGATCTTCCTGTTGGAAAACACCCTATTGGTTGTAGATGGGTTTACAAGGTGAAGTATAGAGCAGATGGATCTATTAAGAGATACAAAGCTAGGTTGGTTGCCAAAGGGTATACCCAACTAGAATGAATGGATTACTTTGATACTTTCTCTCCAGTGGCAAAACTCACCACTGTCAGAATTCTCTTGTCCATAGCAGCTATCAAAGGATGGCATTTAGAGCAACTGGATGTTAATAATGCCTTTTTGCATGGAGATCTCCATGAAGAGGTATACATGACTCTTCCTCCTGGCCTCCCTTCTTCTAATTCTTCTCAAGTTTGTAAACTGCATAAGTCATTGTATGGTTTAAAGCAAGCAAGCAGGCAGTGGTATTCTAAACTTTCATCCTTTCTCATTTCCATTGGATACCAACAATCTCAGGCTGACCATTCTCTTTATGTTAAACTAACCAACAATGATTTCACTGCACTATTGGTATATGTAGATGATATTGTCTTAGCAGGCACCTCTATGACTGAAATTACACAAGTCAAGCAGCTCCTTCATCACACTTTCAAAATCAAAGACCTTGGTCAATTGAGGTATTTTCTTGGCTTTGAAATTGCAAGAACTACAGCTGGTATTTTTCTCAAACAGAGAAAATACACTTTAGAGCTACTTGAAGATAGTGGTTTACTAGCCTCTAAGCCATCTTCAGTTCCCTTTGATCCAACTGCCAAGCTCTCTATTCATGAAGGCCAACCATTGGAGGATCCTACCATTTATAGGAGATTAATTGGCAGACTCATCTACCTCGCCAATTCAAGGCCAGATATATCCTATGTTGTGCAACACCTTAGCCAGTATGTTTCCAATCCTCTTACACCTCACTATCAGGCTGCTATTAGAGTCCTTAGATATCTCAAATCAGTTCCTGCTAAAGGTCTTTTTTATCCTGCTTCTAGTCAACTCAAAGTATCTGCCTTTGCTGACTCTGATTGGGCAAGATGTCCAGATACTCGTAAATCTGTTACAGGATATTTCATCATGCTTGGATCCTCTCTCATTTGTTGGAAATCTAAGAAGCAGAAGACTGTTTCCAGATCATCTACAGAAGCTGAGTATAAAGCACTAGCCTCTCTCTCTTGTGAGCTGCAATGGTTGCAATACATCCTGCAAGATCTTCAGATTAATCTTCCTCAACCTGCAGCAGTTTATTGTGATAGCAAGTCTGCTATCTACTTAGCTCATAATCCAGCTTTTCATGAGAGAAGCAAACATATAGAACTAGACTATCATGTCATTCGAGAAAAGATTCAGTCCAAACTTATGCATTTACTTTCTATCTCCACCTCAAACCAGCTTGCAGATATGTTTACAAAGCCTCTCCATCTTCCTGTTTTATCTAGCATCTTAGCCAAGTTAGGACTTTGTAGTATACACAATCCAACTTGAGGGGGGATATTAGTTTATTACTCTCTCACTCCATTAGTTAGCTTTTTATTTCCATTGTCCACGTGTATAGTGTTTATTGGTTATTAAGATAACTTGTATATAAGACTTGTATCTCTTCATTTTTACACAATGAATGAAAGAATTATTTTCCTCTGCTCTGCATATTCACAGTTTTTCACTTTGCTCTAACTGTTGTAACAGAATTCTGTTACAACTTCATCTTCTTCCTTGGCTCCTTCAATGGAAGGTGAGCTTGCATTCTTCAACCTCAATAATCAGAATACCAGTCATTGTCAACGGCCTTTTCACATCTCATAACCGTTATATATTCCTGATTATCATGATCGGTAAAGAAGGAGACGTTTTCATACGGAAGAGAAATAAAATTGATGATGGGGCAGTAGTTATTATCAGAACTAACTCCGGTCATGATGTAGCGGAAGGAGGAGGAGGATGAATTAGAAGCTATAATGGCGTCCGCGTGACGATAGCCATAGTTGAAGTAAATTACTGGTTTGTTGTTTTCACATGTTACTTCAAAACTCGGATGCACACACCCGTAACCAACTGAACCGTGTATGGGTTCGTTGAATATGATTCCGCATGGGCGTTCTGCTTTGCATGGAACACTTACAAACACACATATCATTAATATCAATGTTAAAAATACAGCGTAGATGATTAATCTCCCGCACATCATGGTCATTTTGATTAAAATCCCACGCGACAGAGCCATTTTGATTTTCTGAAGGATGGGGAAGATCGACCTTACAATCTTCTCTATCTATCTGCTCCAGCTGGCTGGACTAATTCATTTCATTCGCAGCTGACTTTGAGTCAACCATATGAACCGCCCAGTAATGCCTGATGGGTCCCATTCTCAAATCCAGGTCAATGTTTACTCTTTCCAACACTCATATTTTATCCTAAATTTGGACACTAATTAAGAAACACTACTGCTAGAGAAAAACATGCGTAAAAATAACTTAAATCTTTATTGTTATAAATAATTAATAAAAAAAAGAAAAAATATTAAATTTATTTAAAATTTAATTTATTTTTAAATTGAATTTATGGGGTCGTTGTGATGACGTAGGAAAAAATATATAATATTTTTATTTTTTAATTAATTAAAAAAATATGATTGATTGTTTTTAAAATCAAGTGTTAGATTTGTTTTTACCTTTGTTTTTTTCCTACTACTATTACGTGTTAATTATAACAGATTTGCTATTTTGACACCGCCATCTCATACACCATATACGACATCGTATCTAACAACAATGCAATATGTTCCAGCAAGGAAACCAATACAAGATAAATTATTAAAATAATAAAACTAGTAGATTTTATCTATACCATTACGGTGTAGATATCACAAATAAGTGTCAAGATATATTTTCTCTAATTTTGAATATATTTAGAAAAAATGATAGTTAAGTAATTTTTTAACTTTCAGTAGTGGTTTTGGGAGTTACTGTGGCATGTCTATCGTAGCTATCTGTATCCAAAATGAACTAGTTTAAATATTTTTCACTTACTGTAGTGGTATGGTTTATGTGAATTGTTGTAAATTATGAAGAACCTGTTCACAAAAGAAATATGAATCGGTTTGTACGAACCAATTCGCGTTTCTCTTTTTTATTTGATAAGCAAAATTTGTATTAAAGAGTAAGAGTTTAAGAGGAACTTCACCCCAACTTTACAAATACAATTACATAGTAATCTTCCAAACAATTTCCAAAACATCTAATAAAAAATCTAATGGAAGCTTAGTCTAATCATACAAACTACACTTCCCACGGTAATTCGTCAGAAGAGGTATCTATCTCCAAGATAAAACAATGATGGATTGGAATATGGACTCGACAATACAAAATTCATCATTGAATAATATGTCGTTTCTTGTTCTCCAGATGCACCAACATGTGACAAACCATAGTGCATTGGCATTTTCCGGTTTGCATTTCCCACATAACTAGGGCTGGCAATGAACCAAACCAACTCGAAAATAATTCGAAATTCGATTCGAAAATTAAATCGTTGAACTAGGTTCATGACCCAAATGAGCTGAATATGAGCTAAAAACTAAGTTCGTTAACTAAATGATCTGAACTTGAACTATACATAGTTCGACTCGTTAGGTTCATGAGTCAATTCTATTATATATGAGATAGATTATATTGTCTTTAAGAGTAGGTTTAAAGATTTGTTCTAAATCTTAGTCTCATATTTTCTTTTAATCTAACAGTTTTAATTGATAATTTATATTCTCAAGTGAGTAAAATACTTCTACGAATAATTATACAAATAAAATTAACATCGTATAAATTCCAATCTTATAACTTTTATTTTATTTCTATATTTTTTATTTAAAAAATATTAATTTAAAATGTCAAATATATATATATATATATATATATATATATATATATATATATATATATATATATATATATATATATAAAATAGACTATAGAAAATTACTTTTAAGTCTATGAAATAAGCGAGTTGAACCTAATAAGATAAACCTAACGAGTTGAACCGAGATATTTGTGAACTTCTAACAAGTCGAGTTTGACCTGAAAAAAAAGTCTGTGATGAACTCGAACTCGAACTCGAACTCGGTCAATTCTTAACGAGTCGAGCTTGAGCTAAAAAAAAAGTTCGTGATGAACTTGAACTCGACTAATTCTTAACGAGTCGAACTGAGCTAAGGCGAGTTCGACTCGACTCGACTCATTTCCAGCCCTACACATAACCATAAAAACCAAACCATAGCATGGTTCTAACTAATGGTTTCATTTATCCATTCAAGTCCAATCCAATTATACACCTTCAGCCAAACCAATTTCACTATATGACAGTTGAAAACAGATGGTTTAAACCCTCAATCTCATTAAAACATAACACACATACCTCTTCAAACCTTGTATTAATTATCCCACGATCAATGAGATTCTTGCGAGTTGGGAGTCTATTTAGCAATAGTCGCCATGCAAAGATTTTAATCTTCATTAGAATATTAGTTTTCCACAGTATTGCCAATGTTGTTGTAATTGAATCTTCTAATAACGGCTGGTTTTTTCCCTGCTGCTAACTTGTTGTAGAATGATTTGACAGAAAAAACCTTTGAATTTGGAAGCTGCCAAATCCAACTGTCTATAGTATCACTCTTTGGATGGATTTCTACCAGCAGATCTTCAAGTTCTTATAATTCTATCCTTGCTTCACCTACGATTCCTGGATGTAAAGTTGTTACATTCCACTTCCATTCTCCAAGGTCCCAAACTCCCATATCAGCCACACACTAGTTTTTGGTACAAGACAGTTGAAAAAGGTTTGGGAACAAGAGACTAAACTCTAAGTTGCCAAGCCATTTACAATTCCAGAACAGGATGTTTGTCCCTTTGCCTAGCACAGCTGATAATTTTTTTAAGAAGCAGTTTTCACTTGTTGGTCTGCAAATAGAGAGCAGATCCCTCATCCAAAATGACTCAGCAGTAACATTTTTGTCTTCATCTTCAGTCCAAATTCTTTTTGCTAAGTTACCATATCTGATTTCAAGAATATTTCTCCAAATCTCACTGCCATTTTGAAGAAACTTCCACAGCCATTTGGAAAGCAGAGCCATAATGAAGTGTCCAACATGTTTAATTCCCAATCCTCCAAGCTTCTTCTCTTTACACAGATCTCTCCAACTCACCCAAGAAATTCCACTGGTACCTGCTGCTCCTGACCAAAGAAATTTCCTTTTAATTCTAATAATCTCTTTTACCACCTTTTTTGGAGCCTTGAAGAATGATAAGTGGTGAATTGGCAAGTTAGCTAGTACAGAGTTCAGAAGTATAACTCTCCCACCAATAGACAACTTTCTCCCAATCCAAGAAGATAACCTAACTCTCAAGCACTTAATGACAGGTTGCCAAAACTTGATTCTTCTTTGGTTACCTCCTACCATTAGACCAAGGAATTTGAACAGCAAGGAACCTGATTTACAAAACAAGAATTGTTCTACTGTCAACAAGAACTCATGGTCAATTCCAACACCATAATGACATCTTTTCAAGAAGTTTATCTTTAGACCTGATACTAGCTCAAATCCTCTAAAGATAGACTTGATTTCCCACAAGTTAGAATAACTACCATCGCATAGAAGCAACGTGCCATCAGCAAATTGCAAAATACTGCCTACCAATTTATCTTCCACTTTGAATCCATTAAACAAACTAAGATCATTTGCTCTCTTAACTAATATTTCCAAACCTTCGACCACAATAGTAAAAAGCATTAGGGATAATGAATCCCCTTGCTTCAAACCCCTAGATGCCTTGAAATCCTTGGATGGGCTTACATTTATTAAGACTGACATGAAGCTTTGTTGAACTACCCCTCTAATCCATCTTCTCCATTTGGATCCAAAATTCATAACTGGCATCATTGTGTCAAGGAATTCCCATTCCTCTTGGACGTCGGGCACGCGAGGTAAAGGCTGTTGGACAGGAGCATGTGCCCTACGGGCACACCTCTCCCCGACACCCGCGTACTCCTCCCCGCGAGGACACGTTCTCTTGTAACTTCCCACTCCCGAAGGAATCGGTCTGCCCTACTTCTAGAGATTTAGGGACCGTTACACCAGGGCGAAGACCACGTGCTGGTCTTCACTACGCCACGTAAGCCCTGGCAGTTACATGGATTGGGCCCTGCAATCCAGCCCAGTGCAAGTAGCCGTTGGCCCCGCGCTGGGGGCTCTCTATAAATACCCTCTCACTTGAGAGGGTCAGGTTACACAACATATTCTAACTCTCACCTGTTTTTCTGTACTTGCTTACTCCCTTTCTTACTTGAGTGTCGGAGTACCTTGCAGGTACACCCCCCTCCCCCCCCCCCCCCCCGGCCGTATCATCATCACCGGAACTGAAGTCCATACGACGTTGCTGGCCACTGAACAACTGTCTGATCCAAGTAAGATCAATTGTGTTCATCCCTTTTGATAACATTTAGATATCACCTTCAATATGCACCCAATGAAACTAATAGGTCTATATTCTTCAAAGCAAAGAGGGTTCTCCACCTTTGGCACTAGAGATATGAATGAGGAAGCAAAGGCCTTGGGAAGGGCTGCAGTGTCAAAAAATTCGAATACTGCACTTATAACATCATATCCTACAATGTCCCAACAGTGTTTCAAAATTTTGAAACTATATCCATCTACCCCAGGGCAATATGGTTCAACTGCAGGAAGAAAATGGGGAGAATTTAAAGATGCCACCAAATTCTTTTCCTCTGCATATGCAACTAGAATAAATGTTGCTAGAGTCTAAATTTGGAGCTAGATGTCATCTCAAAAATAGAATGAATTTGGGATCAACGGTACTTAATACTGAGTACTATAAATTACATTTTCTTTTAAATAAGTTTCATGTTCACTTATATTGATCATTTCTCTTAAAGTTGATATGAAACTGTTTCTGCTTAATTTGACCTCTGATTTCATGCTAAATTCTTTTTATATTGAATGAAAAAAAAATCCTTAGATAGAAATAATTATAAGTTATACACACAATCAATCACAAGTTTTTTATTAATTAAAAAATAAAAATAAAATTTTCTCTCTCCTTCATATTAAAATCACCTTCATGATTTCAATTAAAAAAGAAATTAAATTTTAAATAAATTTAAAATTTTCTCTCTTCTTATTAGATATTTTTAAAAATATAAATTTATATGTGTTTTTCATTAAAAAAAATTAACCAGTATTTCTAATCCAGTGTCTTAAACATGTTTTGACTAGATATCATGTATGCATTCTCATAACTTCCACTAAATAAGCTATTCATGTGAATGTTGATCAACCATCAATGAATAATATATAGGTAGTACCTAAACAATAAGAGTAATCAGCCTCTAATAGTGAAAATTGTTGGGAAATTTTCAATTTTAAAGTTAACTGAATCAATCTTGATGACCAAGAATCAGTTTTTCCTGATTGATCACGTCTCTTGTTCTTCACCCTTTATTCAGGTGAAACAATCACTCTTTGATTGCAAAATGATTCTACACTACACAGAGAATTGAAATAAGAAAACAACACAATTGAAAGTGATAGAAAAGAAATTCTGGAGGAAGAGGATGAATGTGTGTTGTGCAAACTGCACTCAAAGTGTTTGCTATAATGTTTTAATAACAACTGTGATCTCAAAAACTACACAATGTTTTTTTTTCACTTGATACAAAATGAAATAGAGATCCTCTTTATTTATATATGAGATTACTTGCACTCCAAGTAATCAAAAATAACTAACTTAACTAAAACAAAGCTAAGTTAACTATTTCGACTCTGTCGACTCCTTCGAAAGACTATTTTTAACTTTCTATCAAATATAGCTAATACAGACTTTGTTTGACGCATGTTATTTTGATACACACTAAAACACCTATCAGCACCCGTCGAATACAAACATACTACTTCGACTCTGACACAGAGAATTACAAATTTAACACACCAGTTAATTTATTGTGTCTAAGCTTTCTATATTCATCATTGTTCTTAATCTCTTGAACAATTCAACCAGCACAGCCTTCGTCATTATATTTGCAATCTGATTCTTTGATCTGTAGTGCTTCAGGCTCAACTTTCCATTCGCTATCTGCTCTCTCAGGTAATGGAACCTCATTTCAATGTGTTTGCTTCTTCTGTGTGCTATCGGATTCTTTGACAGGTTGATAGAAGAGAAGCTATGTCAATCTTCATGGTCATTGCTCCATGATTATTCCCTGTAATTTCTTCGACTAGATTCATCACTTATGTTGCTTGGCATGCATATAGTGAAGCTGCTATGTATTCTGCCTCACATGATGATAAAGCTACCACTGGTTCCTTTCTTGAACTTCACGCGACTGGCGCACCACCTAACACGAACATATATCCTGCTGTCGATTTTCTATCTCCAGTATCACCACATCAACTAAAGTCAGTGTAGACCACAAGCTTGCATTTTTTCCTTCGTCGACTGAAGGAAACAAAATACCATAGTCAAATGTTCCTATGAGATACCTTAGTATCCTCTTGGTGGTTGCAAGATGAGATACCTTTGGCTTCTACATGAATCTGCTGACCATGCCTACACAATAATCTAAATTAGGCTTTGTGCGACAGAGGTATTGAAGTGATTCAATGAGTATTTTGTACTGCGTTGGATCGACATCATCTTCAGTCGAATCTTTTATCAGTTGCAATATGGACTCAGCTGGAGTCGATGTTAGGTTGCAATCTTGGATTTTAAATATCTTGAATATTGCACCTGGATATCTTCTTTGGTGCATCATCAAGTCTCTACTTCTTATAGAATTCGATTCCAAGGAAGTATGAGATATTTTCCAAGTCTGACATTTCAAACTTCTTACTTGAGTCATGTTTGAAGTCTTCGATCTCCTTGTTGCAACTGCCTATTATTAGTGGGTCGTCAACATAGAGACATAGTATAAGCAGATCACTCTTGCTTCTCCTGATATACACATCATGCTCTGTCGTACACTTCTCAAACTCTTACTCTCTTAGAAATTCGTCTATTCTCTTGTTCCAAGCTCTTGGACCTTGTTTCAGTCCATACAGGGCTTTATGTAGCCTATATACTTTCCTTTCTTGGTCATGTTTCACAAACCAGACTGGTTGTGTCACATATACCTCTTCGTGTAGAGGGTCATTCAGGAATGCACATTTCACGCCCATCTGACACATCGACCAATTATGTATATTGGCTATACTAACAACCAACCTAATTGTTTCGATTTTAGCTACTGGTGCAAAGACTTCATCATAGTTGATTCCTTCTTTCTGAAGAAACCCATTGGCTACAAGTCTTGCCTTGTGTTGAATTACTTTACCTTTTAGATTCAGCTTGACTTTGTATAGCCACTTCACATCAATTTCTTTCTTCCCTTTTGGTAATTCAACTAGTGACCATGTGTCATTGTCTTCTATGGATTTTATCTCATCCACCATACCTTTCATCCACCTTAAGTCTTTCAATGCTTCAGTTGCATCGACTGGCTCAGTATATGCATAGAAGGCATAGTGTACTAACTCACCTTCATCATCGACCACATCATCGACCTTATCATCTGATGTGATTACACATTCCTGCAGTCTTGCAGGCGTGTTTCTTGTTCTCTGAGGTGTGCTTGTGCTAGGTTGACATTCGACGGCTTCTTGTCGAACTTCTCTAACAATTTGTCAAACACCTCTAACAGCTTCACTATCTGGTTCATCACACAGGATTCTCACTGAATCCTTGTTGATGTTCTTAGTCCAATCCCACTTCTTAATCTCATATATGGTCATATCCCTGCTAACCACGACTTGCTTGTTCACTGGGTCAAATAGTTTGTATCCACCAATCGAATGATATCCCACTAGGATCATCTGACTCGACTTATCATCCAGTTTTCTTCTCAGGTGCTCTAGCACATGTCTATGTTCTATGGATCTAAATACCTTCTAATGGCTTAATTTGACACCAGACCAACATTCTTCTTGTGTGACACCTTCAAGCCTCTTTGTCGGGTATCTATTTAGTATGTATGTTGTAGCTGAAACAGCCTCACCCCATAACTCATTTGGAAGATGTTTTCCTTTTAACATGCTTCACACCATATTCATAATCATTTTGTTCTTTCTTTCATCACTACCATTTTTTTGAGGAGTGTATGGCGGCACCACCTCATGCAGAATTTCTTCTTTTGTACATAGTGTGTTGAAATTTTTTGCCACGTACTCTCACCTCCATCTATCCTCAGAACCTAAATCTTGTGACCACTCTGTCTTTCGACCATTGCTTTGAACTAGGTGAAAACATTGCTCACATCACTTTTCTTCTTGATTAAGTAGGTCCACAATTTTCTGTTGTAATCATCAATAAGTGTAACAAAGTACTTGTTACCTTCAAGTGAATCTACTTGGAGAGGACCACACAAGTCTAAGTAGATTATCTCGAGAGTGGATTTCGACTTGCTTCTTGCATCCTTGTTGAAGCTATTCTTGTGTTGCTTTGCTTGAACACATTCTTCACATACTTCTTCTAGAATATGGATTTCTGGTAGGCCTGAAACCATGTTCTTCCTCTTCATATTACTAATGTCATTAAAATTCAAGTGACCAAGTTTGTAATGCCATAACCATTCATCTCTACTGGTTGTTGTTGCCAGGCACTTGTGTTCTAACATATCAAGTTCAATCCTAAAGGTTATGTTCTAAGACATAGGAGCCTTTAAGATTAATTTGATACTTGAGTCGATAACTCTCATCTTTCTATCTTCGATCAATACTTTGTAATTTTTTTTATCAGCTGACCAATAGTTATCAGATTACTCTTCATGTCAGCTATGTACAACACATTGGAAATTACTGGTCGTTTACCATTATTTCTCCTTATCAGAACATCACCAATACCTTCAACAAATAAGGCATTATCGTTTGTAAATTTTACCTTGTTCTTCAACTAGGGACTGATATTGATAAACCAATCTTTTCTTCTAGTCGTGTGAGAGAAATAGCCTGAGACTAGATACCATTCACCTTTGAATCTTTTTTCTTCTTTTATTGTGACCATTAGTATCACTTCGTCTTCTGCAAGCTTTGCATCACTTTCTTAATCTTTCTTTTCTCCTCGACATTGACTTGCATAATGGTCATACTTTTGACAGTTGTAGCACTGAAAATGACTTTTATAAGGTTTTCTTCCATCGCCTCTTCCTTTACCTACACCACCACCTCTATGATTGCCTTGGTTAGAAGATTGTCTCTGATTTGATGAACTACCTTCTTGATAATTTCCTCTACCAATTGAATTGTTGTAACTTCCTCTGCCCTTGTTACAATTCCATCTTCCTTTGTCTTTCTTAGTTGACTGAGCTTGCAAAGTCACTCTAGTATTCAACTTGCTTGCAGTTCTTTCAGCCATTCTTTATTTGTGAGATTCAAGAGTCCCTTTAAGCTGTTATTTTGTCATATTTGACAAATCCTTTTATTCTTTTGTGGCTACTACCACATGATCTAACTTTGGATGTAACGACCTCAAAATATTTGACACTATAGATTTCAATGTAAACACACGTTTTGATTTGATTCACATGTCCTATTACTCTGGTGAAGAAATCAATCGCATTTTCATTGTCTTCCATCTGAAGCAATTCATATATTTTTGTGTGTGTTTGTAACCTCGCCTTCTTCACTTTCTCAACACCTCCAAATGATTTTTCCATAATGTCCCACGCTTCTTTTGTTGAATCTACATCACCATTTTTCTCAAAGTTGTATAGATCAACGCATTGCTGGATTAAAAAGAGATCCTTGTAATCTTTCTTCTTCAAGTCTTTGTATGTCGCCTTTTGTTCATCTGTGTCATTCTCTCCAATTGTTGTTACTCCATTATTCACAAGATCCCAAAGATCTTGATAAGATAAAACAACGTTCATCGGCTTGCACCAATTTTCATAATTATTCACTACTACAGAAAAGACATTTAACAACGGTTGGGAAAGATATATAACCACACAGGACCAGGTGTTGTTATGTAGAGTGTGGTTGTATATATGATACTTACAATTACGGCCCTGTAACCGTTGTAATAAACTGGAAAGCGCGCATCCTATCACAACGGTTTATCCAAAAAACCGTTGTGATAAAGTGATGGTCCTAGGTTCGATTCCCAGCTGCACAGTTTTGTTTTTAATTTTTTTCTAGACAGCGCGCGAGTTATTATAACGGTTATGATAGATAACCGTTGTTAAATTTTCTGCAGAATTTACAATTATATCCTGCTTTTATAATTTATACCAATTTTTAACCTATAGTATTGTTCACCATATCACAACAGAAAATACAACACAGATTTGTGATAAAATTATAATAATATTAATTGTATCATATTCGTCATTACAAAAAATACAACACAGATTTGTGATACACCATAACATCATCACATAAATCTTATGTAACCAATACATCGACTATTTCACCATCAGCAAACATGCAAACCTAATCAACTATAACCTATTTCGTCATTACAAAAAATTCAATGAACACTAAAATAAAAAAGTCCAATTAATCTTCAACTGTTTCTTCAGGATCTTCACCTTCAACTTCAATTCGTTCTCCTTGGCTTTGTAGGTGTAACCATTTCCTTCTCCTCATTCAAGTTCTTTACTAGTGAAGAAATTATTTGTTTTTCTCTAGGATCCATCTCGTCATCCAACCAAGCAAAATGAGAGCATTGTTTGTATCCTTGAATCTTATACATCCCACAACCATAGAAACGGCGGCCTGGGTTCGAGTCGGTCCATGCCGTCATCAACGAAGCATTGAGACCACACTTGCATACGTACCTTGAACGATTTAAAGACCTGCTTCCATGGCTACAACCGGACTGTTGAGACATTTTAATGGAAGGATTTGATGGAAACTTTATGGAAAAGAAGACGAAAAACAAGTCTAAAGGATTTGATGGAAACTTTCATATTTCATCTAGTTCATGAAGCTATGAAGAAAAAGTACAAGGTGAATGAAGTTAACACAATGGCTTCATACTTCTTGTATTTTTTTTCATAGCTACACAAACCATATGTAACATAGCGAAAGTATACGCTTTGTTAAGGTGGTGATGATGAATCTGAAAAAAATTAGAACATTCACGAAAAAAATTAGAACCCATTTTTAACAAGACAAGTAAACGAAATCGAACCATAAGTGTAATGAACGAACCTCAAGTTAGCGATTAGTGAAGACGTATCTAAAGGTTGAAGTGTGTTTAGAGTTATGTTATAAGAGGGAAAATTGAAATATGTTAGGGTTTTCTTTTAAGAGAAACGGCTGTTATGTACTGAACGATAGATATTTTTGCTTATATACTAAAAAATATCACTTTTCATCACGGTTAGAAATTAAAACCGTCATGCAATTTTCAAATTTTACAACAGTTGTTTAGTAACACTGTGGTTAAATATCTTGGTTAAATAATTTTAAATTTTTTATTTTTTTAAAAGTCTTATAGCAACGGTTGGTTTATTAACTGTTGTAAAATCATTTGCAATTTAATTTTTAAATAATGGACTTAAGTGATACACGCTTAATGTAGTCTAAAAATTTGAAAAAGTGTATTTGTTGGGGATCGAAGCTTGCTATAAATCATATATTACTACGGTGTTATAAGACAATCGTAGTAATAAATCCAGCTACTCGCTGATGTGTGAACATTATAACCTATTACAACAGTGTAAATGAATCCTTTGTAAACCTGGCATTGTTGTTTGCGTGTTTTGTAGTAGTGATTGACATTCAAGATTGGAAGATTTGTTAGAAAATGCTCGCTCGGGTGATTCATTGTGATTCAATGTGTCTCAAATATCACGCAATCAATGCTCTAGATACCATATGTAAGGAAAACTCCAATCTTGAAGTTAACCGAATCAATCTTGATAAACAATAATCAATATTTTCTTATTAATCACGCCTCTTGTTCTTCACCCATTACTCGGGTGAAACAACCACTCCTGGGTTTCAAGGTGATTCTACACTACACGGAGAATTAAAAGAAGAAAACAACACAATTAAAAGTGAGAGAAAATAAATTCTTGCAGGTATTTGCGACATGTTTATGCCTAATTGTTTTAATTTGCAAGTATGTGTTTAAATGTTTATACAATTTATGAAACCATTATTCTTTTGATATGTTTTAGATTAAAGAGACTGCTAATGAGGCTAATTCTGATGTTGTTGAAGATTGGGAAGTAGTTACGGTATTGTTATCACTTATGCCATATTATGCTTATTTTGTCATTGAACAAACACCTTTTGACTCTTAATCTATATTGTCTTATTTTAGGATCTCAAAATAACATTCGAGCACATCCCAAAACCAGTCACACTTGCTGCAAAGAGACAAAATCTGGATGGTTCAAGTAAATCAACAACCTTAATAATCTTGTGTGATGGAGAAATGTCCTCGACCAAACTTAAGAAAATTATTAAATTAGAAAAGAATTAGCTGCTTAGATTAATCTTTTATGTGTCTTTTGGTAGGGGTGGACAAAAGATAATCACCCGTGTGATTAACCGACCGGACCGAATCAAAATATGTACTCCGGGTCGGATTAGATCGGGTCAACGGTAAAAGTGGGTGATCTATAGGGTTTAAATTGGATTCCTTCGGTTTGGTTCGGATTAAAATATTGGACCCATCGGTGACCGAATCCGACCCAGCCCAATTAATATTTTATCATTATATATTTATATGGTTACTTATTATAAGAGTTCGTGTGTGAAAACCCTAATTCATTTCTCTCTCAGTCTCTCACTTTATCTTCCTTCTCATCTCCGCCGCCGCCACTCTCACCTTATCTTCCTTCTTCTGTTTTTGTTTATTTTTTTCTGTTTCACATTCGCCACTTTTTCTTGTCATCATCGTACCATTACTTGCCTTCTTCATTGTCTTCTCATTTTCATCTTTAATTCTTTCATAAATAATTTATTTTCAAGTGTTGAACTGAGTTGAAGGGTGTTGAACTAAGTTGAAGCTACAAGAGATGGTTCTACTTGGATGAAATTAAATCTTACAAAAGGTTAGTTTTTTTTGTTGATTTTTAAGTTTTTATGGGTTTTTATTTAGGGTTTTTTCTCTATAAGTGATCTAGGGTTAGCATTTGAGTTTTGTGAATTTTAAGATTAAATATATATGTTTTGATTTTGGCTATGCTTTGATTTCAGGTTCAACAAACTGATGTAATGACGGATGATTCTTCTTTTGAGGTAATAGTTGTTAAAGTTTTGACATCAACCTTTGATTCTTATTTTCGGTAAGGTTTTGATTATTCTCTCATAGTTATTTTCTATTTTGCATTATCTTGTTGCAGCTTGAAAGAACACTAAATATTCTTTGTCTGAGTAGTTTAGAACTTGTTCATTTTCTTTAACTTGTTAGGAAAACTGATCTAGTATCACAATATTATAGTTTGACTATTGTCTTGTTGTCTATGCAAGTAAAATTTTAAAATATGGAAGATTTCTCAGTTAAAACACAGAAGAAATACTTGTACTGGAGGCAAATAACTATATTTCAGACCAACATTATTCCATTGTAAGTCTTTTGGTTTTCTTGACTTATTTTATTTTGGAAGATTTTCTTGGCTTATTTTATTTTGGTTTCCTTGGCTTATTTTATTTTAGAAGATTTCCACTCATTTATTACTTTTTTAATGTTTTCTTTATGGCTTATTTTAATGACTTATAAAACATTTGTTTTCTTCATTTTTATTTAGAGGTTACAGGAGGAACACCATGACTTATAAAGAATTTCAAAAGCTACATAAGCAAATATAAAGAATTCTATGTGGCATATTTTTAACTCTCAAAGGTTTGTTACTAGTTTGTTGAGTTTTATTGTAATGAGCTTTTATTTGTTAGTGTTTCTAAACTCTTATATTTTTCTTATTGTTTGTAGCTCTAAAAATGAAAGTAGGATATGTATTTAAAAAATAGACTAGAATGAATTGTGGATATGTATCTATAGTTGCCCTAGAAAAAGGGAAGAGTATGGCTTTATGTCATGTAATTGTAAGTTTTGGAGAAAGAGCATTGTTCTGTAAATTTTTTAATTCTATGATAAGTTCTCTTGGTAAGTTTTGTTTTGTTTTGTACAGGTAAGAAGTTATTGTTGCAGTAGCTTTGATTTTGTATAGTCTAATAAAATATTGGTGTTAAGGATAAGAAAGTTGTAATGCCTTATATTTTAGATAATTCAAAATTTGTATTGATTTTGATTTTGTATTATATTTTATTAAATTTGTGATTTATGTAGGTAAGAATTTAGTTTCTTTTTTTAATGTTATTTACTATTGTTTTTGGATGATTTAGTATCCAATTTTATTGAAAGTATTCAACTGTTATTTTTATTGATATTTAGAACGATGAACTAAAAGGCTCAAAATAGTCACTTTGAACAAATAATTAGTATTTTTTTAAACCAAATAATCAATAGTTTTTTTAATAAAAAATCAGATAATTTATCATTTTTAAAATTAAAATAAAATTTATATTGGATTGTAATTGGGCTTGAAATTTAACTGGCACAATGATAAGAATTAAAAAAAGTAGAAAAAAATTTGTTGGATTTTACTATTTGGGTTGAATTTCGTACTGGCCCAATTGCAATTGAAATCCGAAATAAAACGATAGTTGAATTGGTCGGAATTGGGCCAATATATGTCACCCGAGAGTTGGGCCGGATTGAGGTTTTGGGCCTGAACCGGCCCGAACCGACGTCCACCCCTATATTTTGGTGTAGTCTTTTGTATCCAATATACTTATGTTTTGTATTGGTGTTTAACACTTATCATGTTTGAAGTTAACTATTGACTCCAATTAGGTTATGTCATGTTGATTATAGAAAGCCCGATTGGTTATGTAATGTCTTTTGTGGAAAACATGTTCCCCCTAATGCAATTGTCACAATTAGACGTTCTGGAGGAAAACTCAAGCTAAAACCCAAAATATCACCTCTCTTAACCTTTTTCTTCTTAGCGTATTCATACCAGTTGTGTCCAATGAACTTCTCCAATTTGTTGCTTTTCACACTATAGATTTCACACTGATAAATGTCTCTCGTATCGGAATCTATAAGCTCAATTCAAGTCATGTTTATAAACAATCTGCAACTAGAGACTTCCCTTGAAAAATGATGCACATGTTATTATGTAGTTACTATATGACACAGATTATAATCAATGCAGCATGCTGATAAATATTTAATATTTACTTACAAGGACATTTCTCCTCGCTTTCTTAGCTAATTTTATTTTCTTCTCCCACATGAATTCTTCTGAAAACATATATCCTTCACTTAACTCATTTTCTGAACTCTCTTTGGACGAACTGGATACGTAATATATCACAAATAACACTATTAAATACTTGCATGCATGTCATTATCTTTCTATGTTACTCTAAAACATACATACCTCATAAAAACTATTACTTTTTCGAAATGACTATGTGTTACGAACTTCATGCTTTACAACAAACACAAATGAATATAGATACACAACAAATGAAAAGACTATGTTTATTACCATGCCTACTCAAAACAAACAAATGTTTGTAAGAAAAAATATTACATCTTTTTACTCTACAAACAATATGATTTACCTACTACTGCCAGATGAAATTGAAATATGATTAACTTCTGTCGTCGTAGTTCTTTTTCTTTTTCGCCCAGCCAAACCAACCTTAGCTCCATCAGCAATTATTTATTCATCTTCACCAAGAGGTGTTTCAGCTGTTGAAATATTATATTAGACTAGATTTGATTATATTAGATTTGATTTGATTAGATTTAATATTTAAATATAATCCAAGTTGTATTAGCCCAAGCCCAATTAGGGTTGTATATAAATAGTCATAGTATGTATCATTATTTGTGACAATTCATTAATCCTTGTTTATTTATTTTCTCTCTTTCTCTCATCACTAAAACTTCCTCACGCACTAACAAATTGGTATCTAGAGCTCCGGTTAAATTCTTGATCGTGTTTTCAAGAATCACACGTCAAAGATCGTGTTTTCGGGATCGTGGGTTATTGTTGATCAATCGCTGCAAAGATGAATGGTAACGGAAATTTACCAAACTCCCTTCCAACTCTTGACGGCAAGAATTGGCTTCAATGGAGAAATCATATGCAATCTCTATTTGGCTTTCATGAAACCCTAGAAGTGGTTACTAATGGCATTCATGCGCTTAGTGAAGATGCAACTAAAGCACAAAGAACCACTCACAAGGATTCCAAGAAGAAAGATTTCAAGGCAGCGTTCTACATCCAATTGGCGGTTGATGCAGCTAATTTTGACATAATCGCTCATGCTGAATCAACGAATGAGGGGTGGGATATTTGTAACACCCCCAATTTATACCCCCAATTAATAAAGCGGTAACAAAAATTCAAAATTTCATCAGAGTATATTTAAAACATTCACGGCATAGACCGAGGGGTCACATCAATTTGAAACAAATACACATAAACCTGCTCATAAAGATATGCAACATTCTCAGGTAGCAAATAACAAAGGAACCTAGTTCCTAACACCCACAATCCAGGTACAGAATAAAAGCGGAAAATCTGTACTGCATCTCATATATATACATCATACAAAGTGTATCTGTCATATACAAAGCCACACAAGTACAATCCAAAACATGTGTATACATAATACAAATAATCACACTCGATCACCCCGACTACCCGGTGTCACATATCAGAGTCGACCGACAAAGAATGAAGACCTAAGCTTCACAAAAAGACCTCCAGCAATCTAATCTGCAATGCCTCATAGAGCATTATAAAACAGCAGAAGGGTGAGAAAAACAATCATAATATAATTGCATATAATTATATAATAACACAAAATTGCACACGTAAAATATTCTCACCACAACGTACAACAGACTCCAAACACAACACAACACAATACTTATCTCATTTATCCATCACTAATGCATATCAATCATACACAATACAATTATCACCAACACCAATATATATATATATCTCAACTCATCATTTCCAATCACAATTCCACACAAAATCAATACATTCATGATTTATGCAAATGCACAGAGACCGGAACTATGACTCTATGCAATAAAATACCATCCATCCATCAAGCTCAACACTAGTTCACTCAGGAACTATTAGAACCATCGCTCGTTACTTAATGTAACTCCCCGTCGGGCATACGATGTTCCCCGTCGCTCATACCTCTTGGTATAAGGCACACGACATTTAAGGATCGCTCACACCTCTTTGTATAAGGCACACGACCCGATCGCTCACACCTCTTTGTATAAGGCACACGATCGTCTATAATCATCGCTCACACCTCTTTGTATAAGGCACACGATGTTATAGCGGATTCCCTCTGGAATCGATTCGTCGCTCACACCCACTAGGGCACACGACATCACAAGAATGCATATCATGATACTTGGCATACCATGACTCATGACATTCAAATGCACACATATATGCAATCATCTCAATCAACGAAATCATACATATATCGTCAAATACCACACATTGCATTTTCTCGCCCTTAGGCCACAAATCATCTTCACAACATCTAAACGCATGCATTTATATCATATAATCCGTACACAAGTCATACAACCTATATCTCAAGCATGTTGCGTAATAACACCTCAAATACACACAGTTAAAACGGTAAAAGTCGACACAGAACACATTTCTAGATTCACGACATAATTAAATCGGCCAACAATCTCAAAACCATTACAATAATAAAGAACATTTCACAGGCTTTCTAACGCATCAAACCACGCCTCAAACTGACTCACGGATCAAAAGTTATAAAGAAAACAAATTGGGAAAAGCTGTCATGTTCGCAGTGCGAAGCTCCTAGCGAGTCCTTCGCTTCTTCATTCGCAGTGCGAATGTCCCAGCGAACAGTGGCAGAAGCAAAATAGCCTAGAAAATTCCTAACATTCGCAGTGCGAACACCCAGTGAATATTCGATGTCCCATTCGCAGTGCGAATCCCCCAGCAAACCGTGGCAGAAGCAAAAATAACACAACGTTCGCAGTGCGAACCTCACGCGAACGCTCGCTACCCCATTCGCTGGCATTCGCAGTGCGAACCTGCGAAACCAGAAAAATCCCAGCAACGCTATTTCACAACCCAAAATCATATTTTCTCCACCAAAACATTTCCAAACCAACACATAGTAATCAAAACATAACCCAAGCATGGTAACAAGTATTCTACAACATTTACACCGATTTTCAACCGCGAAAACATCGATTTCTCATCATTTTTCCCATTTCCAACCTAGAATCAAAAGCTATGGAAAGACAAGAAAATATACAAACATACACATACATAATCATACACAAGCATAAGATAATCGGGTTTCACACCCTTACCCAATTAAATCGTGTTTAGAAAGTCGGTTGTATAGTATTCTTCTTTCCCAAGTTTCTCTCTTTTTCTTCTCTTCTTCTTTCTCTCTACTTTTCTTCTTCTCTTTTTCTTTCCTTTCTATTTTTCTCTCTTTCTATTTCTATTTCTATGAAAAAATATAATATCTACCCGACAAAAGACCAAAATACCCCTACACTCAAATATCTCACAAACGTTCCCAAAACGCGACAAAATATAATCACGATGAAAAATAACATATTTCCAAATAAAAGTCAGAAATAAAATAATATAATAATAAAATAATCAAAACGACTCAATTAAATAAAAATAACCAAAACTGGGGTGTTACAACTCTCCCCCACTTAGAAATTTTCGTCCTCGAAAATATACCTGAGACGAACAACTCTGGATACGACTCCCGCATCCGACTCTCCAACTCCCAAGTCAAATTGCCCTCAACAGCGCCTCCCCACGCTACTTTCACAAGTGCAATTTCCTTGCCTCTTAACCGCTTCAACTCGCGATCCAAAATTCTCACTGGTAATGCCTCAACCGTAAGGTTCTCCTTTACCTCTACCTCATCCATCAGAATCACATGCGACGGATCCGGAACATACTTCCGAAGCTGTGAAACATGGAACACATCATGCAAATTCGACAGATTCCACGGCAATGCCACCCAATAAGCCACAGCACCCACTCTCGCGGATATCTGGTAAGGACCAATAAACCGAGAAGTAAGTTTCTTCGACTTCAACGCCCTTCCAACACCCGTTACCGGCGTAACTCTCAGAAATACATGATCGCCCTCTTGAAACTCAAGATCCTTCCGCCTTCGATCATGATAACTCTTCTGTCTACTCTGAGAAGCCTTCATTTTCTCACGAATAAGTTTCACCTTTTCCGTAGTCTGTTGCACCAACTCCGGTCCAACCACCGCACTCTCACCAGATTCGTACCAACACAACGGTGTTCGACATCTTCGTCCATACAACGCTTCAAACGGTGCCATTCCAATACTAGAATGGAAATTGTTATTATACGTGAATTCAATCAATGCAAGATAATTATCCCACGCACCACCTTATTTAAGAACCGCAACAAATCTTCCAAAGACTGAATCGTTCTCTCCGTCTGTCCATCCGTCTGCGGATGATAAGCCGAACTCAATCTCAATTTAGAACCCAACGCCTTCTGTAAACTTTCCCAAAATCTCGAAGTAAACCTCGGATCTCGATCAGAAACAATGCTCAACAGAACACCATTAACATCCATTTTAAAATCACTATTCGCATCTTTTTCTCCAACCAACATCAAATCCACAAACTTCACATCCAGCTTCTGTTTCTCACTAACAGTCATCAGAAAATCATTAGTAACCTTTAGCATACCTAGCCTCACGCTGTCGGATGTCACTTCACACACCAAGCTCAAGTCCCTAAAAGCTTCCAAAAGTTCCCATTCCTTAACCATTAAAGCGGACATATGTAACGATTTCCGACTCAACGCATCGGCTACCACATTCGCTTTACCAGGATGGTAATTCAAGCCAAAGTCGTAGTCCTTCAAAAATTCCAACCATCTCCGCTGCCTCATATTCAATTCTTTCTGATCAAACAAATATTTCAAACTTTTATGATCACTAAAGACTTCGAATCTTGCACCATATAGATAATGCCTCCAAATCTTCAACACAAAGACCACAACCGCTAATTCCAAATCATGAGTAGGATAATTTTTCTCATGCACTCTCAACTGCCTCGAAGCATAAGCCACGACCTTACCTTCTTGCATTAGCACCCCACTTAGACCAATCAAAGACGCATCACAAAACACCACAAATGGTTCAGTAGGATTCGGCAAAATCAAAATCGGAGCTGTCGTCAATCTTCTCTTCAGCTCATTAAAACTTTCCTCCACCGAATATCCCAAATGAACGCTTGCCCTTTACAAGTCAACTGGGTCAAAGGAAGTGCTAGCTTAGAAAAACCTTCAATGAACCTTTGATAATATCCGGCCAAACCCAAAAAGCTTTGAATTTCAGTAATGGATCTTGGAGCCTCCCATTGCAGAACTGCCTCTACCTTAGATGGATCCACAGCAATACCATTACCTGAAATTACGTGTCCAAGAAAACTCACTTCCGACAACCAGAATTCACACTTGGACAGTTTGGCAAAAAGTTTCCTCTCCTTCAAAACCTGCAAAACAATACGCAAATGCTCCGCGTGCTCCTCCCGAGACTTAGAATAAATTAAGATATCATCAATAAACACAACCACAAAACGATCCAAATGCTCGTGGAAAATACGATTCATGTACTCCATAAACACACCTGGCGCATTAGAAACCCCGAACGGCATCACAGAATATTCGTAATGACCGTACCGTGTCCTAAAAGCCATCTTCTGAATATCTTCCTCTTTCACCCTTATCTGATGATACCCTGACCTCAAGTCAATCTTACTAAACACACAAGCACCTACCAACTGATCCATCAGATCATCAATTCTTGGAAGAGGATATTTATTCTTCATCGTCACCTTATTCAACTGGTGATAATCAATACACAACCGCATACTTCCATCTTTCTTTTTCACCAATAAAACTGGAGCACCCCAAGGCGACACACTTTGTCTCACAAACCTCTTCTCCAACAATTCATTTAATTGCTTATTTAACTCAACCAACTCAGATGCCGACATTCGATATGGTGTCATCGATATAGGTCTAGTACCAGGAACTAGATCTATAGAAAACTCCACCTCTCTCTCTGGCGGCACATCTGAAATATCCTCAGGAAACACTTCCGGAAAATCACACACAACAGGAAACACATCAAGTGAAACTTGACTATCCACAGATAACGAAGCAAACAACCCGAACAACTGAGCTTCATCTGCCAAAAGTTTCTTCAACTCTTTGGTAGATAAGAAACTCGAGTCTTCGTCTTCCTCAAGAGAAGGAAACCTTACTAGCTTATGATAACAGTCAATATGAACCCAGTTGAATTGCAAACAATTCATTCCCAGAACCACATCTAAACCCTTCAACGGCAAACTCACCAAATCCATCTCAAAGCCTTTACCATAAATGGTCAAAGGACAACTTAAACAAACCAAAGAAGTAGTTACTGACCCCATTGCTGGAGTATCAATAACCATCTCACCACCCATCAAAGACAACACAAGATTCAAACGCTTCGCGCACTCAGACGAAATAAACGAATGAGTCGCTCCAGTATCAATAATAGCAACTAAAGGCGTACTATTAATAAAACAAGTACCTCGGATCAGACGGTCTGCGCTTGAAGTCTGAGTTCCTGCCAATGCAAAAACTTTCCCACCAGCTGGAGCTTGCTTCAGTTTCGGACACTTCGTACTAACATGACCCGGTTCACCACAGTTGAAACACTTCACCACGTTCCTCTTACAATCAGCTGCAATGTGTCCTAAACCTTCACAATTGGAACATTTTCTCATATCTTTCCTACATTCAAACTGACGATTCCCTAGGTCACCACACCTATAACATCTCAGAGGACCAGACATACCTCCCCCACTGGGCCTTCGATCAAAAGTACCCCTTTGCTTATCCTTATCAGCTGGTGTTACATAAGGACCACTACGAAACGATTGTTTCCCTTTCCTTTCGTTCACACTCTTATAGTGAGTAGAATGAGCTTTACTATCCTCCTTAAAAATCCTACAGTAATCCACCAAATCAGAAAACCTTTTAATCCTTTGGTAACCGATTGCCTGCTTTATCTCAGGACGCAATCTGTTCTCAAACTTCACACACTTAGAAAATTTCGCAGTCGCTTCAGCATAATGTGGATAAAACTGCACAAGCTCCACAAACTTAGCAGTATAATCAACAACAGACATACTACCTTGTTTCAATTCCAAGAACTCAATTTCCTTCTTTCCTCTTACATCTTCAGGAAAATACTTCCTCAGAAACTCAATGTTAAACACAACCCAAGTGATCTCCCCCTCTGCAGCTTCCAACACATGGCGTATACTAACCCACCAATCATCAGCTTCTTCTTGCAACATGTGAATACCCAGTCCCACCTTCTGATCCTCATCACAATCCATCACTCGGAAGATCCTTTCAACTCTTTCAGCCAAATCTGTGCACCATCAGGATCATATCTTCCTTTAAAGACAGGCGATTTGTTCTTCCTGAACTCATCATTACCTGCAGCATTAGGTGCACCCTGCATAGCCCGAGCCATAGCTTGCATAGCAGCAGCCAAAGCACTGTCATTCTTACCAGCCATATTCTGTTCATTTCCAATAACAGCAACTATGGTTAACAAACAGCTCACCTCAAACACCAACACCGACCTGGACTGACATAAACTGACACGGACTGGCTCTGATACCAGTTAATGTAACACCCCCAATCTATACCCCCAATTAATAAAGCGGTAACAAAAATTCAAAATTTCATCAGAGTATATTTAAAACATTCACGGCATAGACCGAGGGGTCACATCAATTTGAAACAAATACACATAAACCTGTGCATAAAGATATGCAACATTCTCAGGTAGCAAATAACAAAGGAACTTAGTTCCTAACACCCACAATCCAGGTACAGAATAAAAGCGGAAAATCTGTACTGCATCTCATATATATACATCATACAAAGTGTATCTGTCATATACAAAGCCACACAAGTACAATCCAAAACATGTGTATACATAATACAAATAATCACACTCGATCACCCCGACTACCCGGTGTCACATATCAGAGCCGACCGACAAAGAATGAAGACCTAAGCTTCAAAAAAAGACCTCCAGCAATCTAATCTGCAATGCCTTATAGAGCATTATAAAACAACAGAAGGGTGAGAAAAACAATCATAATATAATTGCATATAATTATATAATAACACAAAATTGCACACGTAAAATATTCTCACCACAACGTACAACAGACTCCAAACACAACACAACACAATACTTATCTCATTTATCCATCACCAATGCATATCAATCATACACAATACAATTATCACCAACACCAATATATATATATATATATATATATATATATATATATATATATATATATATCAACTCATCATTTCCAATCACAATTCCACACAAAATCAATCCATTCATGATTTATGCAAATGCACAGAGACCGACACAATGACTCTATGCAATGCATATGCGGTACCATCCATCCATCAATCTCAACACTAGTTCACTCAGGAACTATTGGAACTATCGCTCGTTACTTAATGTAACTCCCCGTCGGGCATACGATGTTCCCCGTCGCTCATACCTCTTGGTATAAGGCACATGGCGTGTAAGGATCGCTCACACCTCTTTGTATAAGGCACACGACCCGATCGCTCACACCTCTTTGTATAAGGCACACGATCGTCTATAAACATCGCTCACACCTCTTTGTATAAGGCACACGATGTTATAGCGGATTCCCTCTGGAATCAATTCGTCGCTCACACCCACTAGGGCACACGACATCACAAGAATGCATATCATGATGCTTGGCATACCATGACTCATGACATTCAAATGCACACATATATGCAATCATCTCAATCAACTAAATCATGCATATATCGTCAAATACCACACATTGCATTTTCTCGCCCTTAGGCCACAAATCATCTTCACAACATCTAAATGCATGCATTTATATCATATAATCCACACACAAGTCATAGAACCTATATCTCAAGCATGTTGTGTAATAACACCTCAAATACACAGTTAAAACGGTAAAAGTCGACACACAACACATTTCCAGATTCCCGACATAATTAAATCGGCCACCAATCTCAAAACCATTACAATAATAAAGAACATTTCACAAGATTTCTAACGCATCAAACGACGCCTCAAACCGACTCACGGATCAAAAGTTATAAAGAAAACAAATTGGGAAAAGCTGTCATGTTCGCAGTGCGAAGCTCCTAGCGAGTCCTTCGCTTCTTCATTCGCAGTTCGAATGTCCGAGCGAACAGTGGCAGAAGCAAAAGAGCCTAGAAAATTCCTAACATTCGCAGTGTTAACACCCAGCGAACATTCGCTGTCCCATTCGCAGTGCGAATCCCCCAGCAAATCGTGGCAGAAGCAAAAATAACACAATGTTCGCAGTGCGAACCTCACGCGAACGCTCGCTACTCCATTCGCTGGCATTCGCAGTGCGAACCTGCGAAACCAGAAAAATCCCAGCAGCGCTATTTCACAACCCAAAATCATATTTTCTCCACCAAAACATTTTCAAACCAACACATAGTAATCAAAACATAACCCAAGCATGGTAACAAGTATTCTACAGCATTTACACCGATTTTCAACCGCGAAAACATCGATTTCTCATCATTTTTCCCATTTCCAACCTAGAATCAAAAGCTATGGAAAGACAAGAAAATATGCAAACATACACATACATAATCATACACAAGCATAAGATAATCGAGTTTCACACCCTTACCCTATTAAATCGTGTTTAGAAAGTCGGTTGTATAGTATTCTTCTTTCCCAAGTTTCTCTCTTTTTCTTCTCTTCTTCTTTCTCTCTACTTTTCTTTTTCTATTTTTCTTTCCTTTCTATTTTTCTCTCTTTCTATTTCTATTTCTATGAAAAAATATAATATCTACCCGAAAAAAGACCAAAATACCCCTACACTCAAATATCTCATAAACGTTCCTAAAACGCGACAAAATATAATCACGATGAAAAATAACATATTTCCAAATAAAAGTCAGAAATAAAATAATATAATAATAAAATAATCAAAACGACTCAATTAAATAAAAATAACCAAAACTGGGCGGTTACAATATTCTTGTCAAGTACTATGAAGGAGGCGTGGGATATTCTTGTCAAGTACTATGAAGGAGGCAAGAAAGTTAAGGTTGTCAAGTTGCAAACTTTGCGACAACAATATGAATTGTTGTCAATGGGAGGAGATGAAAAGATTGCAGGCTGTGTGTCGAAGGTGCAGAAACTCGTCCATCTCATGGAGGGTTGTGGTGAAACCCTAACTGATAAGATGATAGTTGAGAAGGTAATGCGTACTTTGACCTCTCACTTTGATCATGTTATCGTAACTATTCAAGAATCTAACAATCTTGAAACCCTAAAACTGGAAGATTTTGTTGGTTCGTTGGAAGCGCATGAGATTAGGATTGTCGAAAGGAAAGGAGTTCAAGACTTGATACAAGCACTACAGGCGTAATCGTGGAAGAAGAATGGTGGTTTCAACAAGTTCAAAGGCAAAATCGACAAGAATCAGGGCAAGAAGTCTTGGTCGAATCCTCACAAGAATAAGATTGATGATAGAACTTCTGAATCCTCGAAAAGAGGAGAAGGAAATTCCTACAAAAAGACAAAGTAGAGAAAAAAAGTTGTGCAGTTCTATAACTGTGAAAAGTATGGTCACTTGGCCAAGCATTGTTGGTACAGGAAATACAAGGGTTCGAAAAAAGGCAAGGATGAAGGAGCGAATCTTGCACGTCAAAATTTAGATGATTCTAATGATATGTTGGTTATGGCTGCAGTTGCAGATGATCATGTCGAATCCAATATCTGGTTCCTCGACTCAGGTTGTTCGAATCACATGACTGGTAAAAAAACATGGTTATTAGATTTCGACGAGTCGAAGAAGAGGAAGGTGAAGCTTGCTGATAATAGCTCGTTGCCAGTAGAAGGTACTGGCAACATAGTTATTAAAATGAGTAATGGAGCAAACTCCTTGATCAAAGATGTACTCTATGTCCCTGGAATAAAGTGTAATCTGCTAAGTGTTGGACAACTGGTCGAAAAGGGGTTCTCAGTCGTTATGAAAGATTAAGCCTTAGAACTTTTCGACATTCAGAATAACTTGGTCTTGAAATCTGCTCTGTCGACGAATAGAACATTTAAGACTGTGATCAGTTCGACTGAGGTACAATGTTTGAAAATAGTTTTCGACCACAAGAATAGTTGGTTGTGGCAATGAGGTTTGGCCATCTGAATTTTAGGTCGCTAAATCAACTAATCACTCAAGATATGATAACTGGTATACCAAGTCTTGAGATGCCCGACAAACTCTGCGAAGGTTGTCTAGTCGGAAAGCAGTCCAGGAAGTCTTTTGTTTCGACTATGCCAATGAGATCATCCTACGTACTCGAAATTGTACATTCAGATGTTTGTGGTCCTTTCAAAGAGCATACCATTGGTGGAAACAGGTATTTTGTCTCATTTGTCGATGAGTACAGTCGAAAGTTCTGGATCTATGTGATCAAACGAAAGGACGAAGTATTTGAAATCTTTAAGAGATTCAAGATACTTGTCGAAAACCAAGGTGAAAAGAAAATTAAAGTTCTACAAACAGATGGAGGTGGCGAATACACATCCAAGATATTTGAAACATTCTGTGCAAAACATGGTATTGATCATGAGATAACTGCTTTTTATACTCCTCAACATAATGGAATAGCATAAAGAAGAAACAAGACCATATTGGACATGGCGAGATGCATGCAAAAGCAGAAGAATTTTCCAAAATCCTTATGGGGAAAAGTTGTTTCGACTGCTTTTTATATTCTGAACAGGTGCCCTACCAAGAAGCTGAAGAACAAGGTTCCTGAAGAAGTGTGGAGTGGCTAGGGGTGTTCATTGGTTCGGGAAAATCCGAACCAAACCGGAATCCAAACCAAACCATGGTGTTTGGGTCGGGCATTTTTTTAGTTCGGGCATTAACCGAACCAAACCAATGAAACCCAATGTTCATTGGTTCGGGCAACGGATTTTCAAAATTCTACCCGCAAGCCCGTCTACCCGAACCAACCATATTAATTCATATAATTTATATCATTATAATGGAAAATAGTATAAGATATTTAACTTTAAGAAGGAAGAAAAAGGAAACATATTTGTGACATTCACATTCCATATGAAAATATGAAAAATGCATAAAAAAACTATATTATTATAGAAAATTAATTTATGTAAATAAGAAAATTTTAAAAATATTTTCACATATTTGTTTCTAATGTATCCGATAATCCAACCCAAACCAACCCGTTATTTCTCGGTTTGGTTCGGTTTGGGTTTTATAGAAAAAAAAGTGAAAATCCAATCCAAACCAATCCATATATTTTTTATCGGTTTGGGTATCGGATTCACTCAAAACCAGACCAAATCGGCCCGCGAACACCCCTAGGAGTGGCAAACGACCATCATTGAGTCATTTGAAGGTGTTTGGCTCTATTTGCTACAAGCATATTACTGATGCTATGAGAAGGAAGCTTGATGATAAGAGTGAACCTATGATTCTGGTAAGATATCATAAGACTGGAGCATACATGTTGTTCAATCCAATTAATAAGAAGGTTGTGATAAGTCGAGACATTCTGATTGATGAAAATTCTGCCTGGGATTGGAATTCTAGTAATGCAGTTGACAAGTCGCTGATGAGTTATGATTTCGAAGAAGCAAGTAATGATGTCGAAGTCGAAGACATTGTTGATACTCCAGTCAAAGAAGAAGTCGAAGCAGTTACTGACATTCTCGACACAGTCGAAGTCGAAGAGGATACGGTTGGCACAAGTCAGAGACCTCAAAGAACTAGAGCTCGTCCAACAAGACTTCAAGACTATAAAGTGGTTGGTGATGATGAAGTCACAATAGATGGGGAACTAGTCCATTTTGCTTTACTTGCAGGTGCTGAACCAAACAACTATAGTGAAGCCTTCAAAGATAAACAATAAAAGTCTTATATGCTCGAAGAGTTACAAGCAATTGAAAGAAACAACACATGGGAGTTGGTCGAATTGCCAGCTCATACAAAATCTATCGAAGTAAAGTGGGTGTTCAAGTTGAAGCACAATGTTGATGGGTCGATAGCAAGGCATAAGGCGAGATTGGTAGCTCGAGGATTTCTCCAGAAAGAAGGACTCGACTACTCTGAAGTATTTACACTTGTCGCAAGATTGTAAATTGTTCAACTAGTGGTGGCCTTAGCATGTAAGCAAGGCTGGTCAACGTTTCACTTTGATGTGAAATCAGCATTTTTGAATGGACCTTTAGAAGAAGAGGTATATGTCACACAACCTCCTGGGTTTGTGATTCAGGAGGAAGTATGTAAAGTATACAAGTTGCACAAACCGCTCTAGGGCATGGAACAAGAACATCGATTCATACTTGGTTAAATTGGGATTCGTAAAATGCAAATCTGAGTATGGTGTCTATGTTCAAGTTGTGGCACAAGATATAACAATAATCTTCTTATATGTCGATGACTTGCTAGTAACTAGAAATAGCCTAAAGAACTTGTTGAAGTTCAAAGAGATGATGAAGAAGGAATTTGAAATGTCAGATCTGGGAAAGTTGTCATACTTCCAAGGCATGGAATTTCAAATGTCGAAGCAATGTATAGTGCTACATCAATGAAAGTATGTCAAAGAGATACTCAAGAGATTCAGAATGGATGATTCGACTCCTGCATCTTCGCCTATCGAACCAAATTTAAAGTTGGAGGAGCATGGAACAGAAGACAAAGTCGATGCAACTTTGTTCAAATAGATTGTCGGATCTCTAAGATATGTGTGCAACAGTCAACCTGATATATGTTTCTCAATCAGATTAGTGAGCAGATACATGAGTGAACCAAGGGTGTCACACATAAAGGCTGCAAGAAGAATCCTGAGATACTTAAAAGGATAGACAAACTATGGAATTTTATTTCGACGAGACTCTGAAAGCAAAGAAGCTATGGTTACTTGTTATTTAGATGCTGACGGGTGTGGAGATAAGGAAGATCGAAGAAGCACTACTGGATATTTCTTTCAAGTATTTGGTGCCCCAATTTCATGGTGCTCGAGAAAGTAACTTGTGGTGGCATTATCATCATGTGAAGCTGAATATATTACACGATCCTTTGCTGCTTGTCAAGCAATTTGGATCAGATGTGTGCTTGAAGAAATAGAGGTCGAAGTGAAGAAACCCCTGGTACTGCAGATCGACAACAAATCAGCCATAAATCTGGCAAAGAATCCAGTTCTGCATGGAAGAAGTAAGCATATCGAAGCTAGATTTCACTTCTTACGGGAAAAGGTAAATCGAGGTGAACTTGAAGTTAGGCACTACTCAAGTGAAGCACAGTTGGCCGACATTTTCACCAAAGGATTGAAGATCGACAAATTCCTGAATTTGAGAAAGAAATCATGAATAGTTCAGCTCGACTATGATTAGCATAGGTTCGACAAATTGGATTATGGGCGGTATGTTGAAATATTAGATTAGACTAGTTTTTATTAGATTTAATATTTAAATATAATTCAAGTTGTATTAGCTCAAGCCTAATTAGGGTTGTATATAAATAGTCTAGTATGTATCATTATTTGTAACAATTCATTCAATAATATTAATTCTTGTTTCTTTATTTTCTCTCTTTCTCTCCTCACTAAAAGTGCCTCATGCACTAATATCAGCTTCATGTTTCGGTCCTTCATCGTCGACCAGTGGTGCGTCATCTTCTGCCACTGCTTCTTCATCCTTTGTATGTAGTGCTTCATCATTATATTTATCAATTTCTCGCTCCTGTTGACGATACTCATCCTCCACCTTCTGAGCTTCCGTATATACTAAATCAAGTTTACGCTGGATCCTTTCTACACCTCCATCAGACTCAAATGATGATCTACAACAACAAATAACATACATGAAACTTCAGCAACATCAAATATATGAATCTATGTCACCCTTTTACAACCATAATACCAATGAAACACTTCATACTTATTGCCTGAAGATATGGATATGTGGGAAGGCATTGTTGTGGAAAGCAGCTTTTTTCAAGGTCTTAGAAAATAAATCGCTTTCTAGAGACAAATATATCCAGAGATTACCTTTGACATGCCTTGGAACCCTAAAGTTATTTATAAGTCAAACTATGAACCCAGTATTATTATCCAAAAACACGGCTCATTAAAAGTACAAATAGAATGTTTCTTTCCCAGCACACATGTGATTTTTATTTCATTTTGTTTTATTCATGCCTAAACTTTAATTTTTTTTCATATAAACTTTCTTTTCTATATTCATTTATTTATTTTCCATTATATCTTATTTTTTCTATAATACTATTATTTCTATAACTTTTTATTTTAAAATTACATTTCTAAAATGATCATTAATTTACTCTCTTTTATGTATTGACCAATTATTATTTTTAATACATTATAATTTTTAAATTTTCCTTTTTTTAAATATTTTTTGCATCATTTTTACATTCATCTAATCTATGTATAACACTTTTTTTTAAAGTCAAATTATCATTTAAAATATTGTTGACTTTATTTTTTCATTTAATCAATATGTCTTATTTTGATCAAATTTTCATTTTAGTTTTCATATATTTTTCAAATTTGCAAACAATTCCACATACTAAATCAGTATCATACGAACGCACGGATATCTCACTAGTTTAAAAGGATAACAGGAGACTTCATTCTTTTATAATATTCTCTCCATTTCAAAATAAAAAAATTTAAGATTATTGCACATAAATTAAGAAAAATAATAATTAAATAATTAAATAATGACAATTTTATAAAATTACTATTGATTGTCATAATAATATGAAATGTTTGAGACAAATTTCTTTGAATAAAAAAATTATTAATGTAGAACCGAGGGAGTATTTGTATTTTATTAAAAAAATTATTGATTTTGATCTCAACATTTGAATCTACAATTGCCACATGGCATGCAAATGTGAAATAAACTTGAAAATAGAGAAATACTTGCATAAGAACACACCTAAATTTATATTGTTGGAAACAACTAATTAAAAAAAAAAGAAAAATTTTAATTTATTATAAATTTAATTTTGATTTTAATTGGAATCATGTGGTGGTGGTTATTATGGAGGAGAGAAAAAATATTATTTTTTATTTTTAATTAATAAAAAATATATTTTTAATTATTTGTAAATAGACGTGTTACGTTCGTTTCTATGCAATGCAAGGATTTTCTCTTAAAAAACATAACTATAGAAATAGAGAAGAGCCTATTTGAATTAATTTTGAGTTTTTGTTTTTAAAATCTGTTTTGTAAACCTACTATGCAAAACAGTTTTGGAGAAAAAAATTAGAAAAAACTCATTTGCTGATTCAATTTTTGAAAACTGTTTGAAAAATTAAAAAGTGAAAAAATATGCTTGGTAGTATAATTTGTAAAATTGTTTTTAGAAATAGAACAAAATAACTTTTTTTTTTTTTAATTTGCTTTATTGTAATAAATAATAAAAACGAAGTAATCATTATATAAAAGTATGTTTTTGCTCGAGGTTCAATAATTATAGTCTAGAGTATAATGATTTCAATATAAAATTCATTGAATGAATTTCTATATTTTACGCTAAATAATTGATAAGTTGTTACGACTGTCTTAATATATAAGAGGCAGAAATAGTACTTTTAAATTCAAATTTCACACTTATCTTACTTTTTTTATTAACTTGAACGTTTTGTTAATCTTATAGATTAATCTCTCTTCTACTAATGAAAACTCAAATCCATCATAATAATTCATCTCTATCAATCACCAATTCTATTTCTTTCACAAAACAAAATATTTTACTCAAACTTTTGGTAATATTTTATAATAAAATTTTAAACATTGGTAATACTATAATGTCCACATTAATATGCTAACTACTTATTGCCAGACTCGAGCTTGAGCAAATACAAGTGGATTTTATTAGTTATATTTAAAGATAAATACAAGTGTATTTTATTAATAATATTTAAAGAATTTAATTGGTATACAAAAGTTAACCGTTAAATTTTAATTATAATTTGACTTTAATTTTAATCATTTATAAAGTAATATCTATGAATGATTGTGATGTTTTGACTGTGTAAAAAGATTTACACTGATAGTTTATAATAATTAATTTCATATTTAAAATGATTAACTATTGTTGTAATTGTTATATTCGAATAATTAAATATAATTCATTTTAAAAATCACTTGACATATCCTATCTTTTATTTTTGAAAAAAATCGGCTCGATTGAAAAAATCAACCAGGTTCAATAAGGTCTACTACATATATTAGTTATTGTTAAATGGAAATAATTTTTTGGACTAAATTTATGAATATTTTAAAATAATTTTTTAGATGATCATAAAATAATGTGTCAAAAAAAGTAATTAAAGAAATTAAATACTTATAAATTAAAAAAGTTAATATAAATATTTTATCAAACAAATTTTCAAAACCAATAATAACAAAGAAAAATTAATAAATGCATAATTAATTTCCTTAGTTATATTAAAGTGATGGAAGTAGTGGGATGGAGTCATGGACTTGTTATTTTTAATTATTGAAAATGTGAGCCGTAGATAATTTAAAAATGGATCATGTTAATCGGCAACTAGTGTAATGCCTTGTATAATATATATATATATATATAATACAAGCATTTTATTTGATACTGACACCATCATAAGTGTCTAATAGCGTAATTCACATACTTGACCATTTCTAAAAACGTAATACAATCTATGGTACAAGCTATGTAAACTAGCCAAAACAAAAATCTAAGATCAATATACAATATCCTCAATTGTATACTACAAATACATAGCGGAATAAGCTCAACTAAGCTTCTCTTGAAACATCCAAGCATAGCTCCACTTGTAAATCAAACATGTACTCAATACCTGAAAAAAAATAGCAACAATAATGGAGTGAGATATTAAATCTCAGTGAGTTCCCTATCTTATGGATTCTCTCGGCTTTACAAGGTTCTAACAATCCTAACTCAAGTCAAGGGGGAGGGAAATGACCTTGAGTTCACAAATCTCACACTATATGGAAACATGTCATGAGTTCACCAACTCAAAATATCACTAATCGATAACCTCACCAAGGCATCCCCTTTTCCCGTCCGCTTCTACGTCTAGAAGTCAACCCGAGTTATGGATCCTTGTAACCTACTTGACATACGAATGGATTCGGGTTCTACGGGCCATTAACCGTTATGAACCGTCACTTCACACGGGCCATTAACCGTCACAAGCATACGCTCCCTGAGCGCCATTCGTACTGCACGCGGGAATCAAACCTACCAAGTAGTCATGCCTATGTTTCAGAGGAGCTCGAGACTCATGAAACTGCAACTCAAGATAAACGGTTACGATTACGTGATCTCACACAAAACGTGATTGTATTCGACAATCACAAGGCCACAATGCCTTAAGGCCACATTCGTCTTTTCTCATAATCACAATAGTTCACACATGTTCCATACTAGTGTTTCACTCTCTCCTAGACCAATCTCGTCACGGATGCACCTTTCTACATCAAGTGCCCGAGCCTTGCCATCTAGGTTTTCTACTCTAGGCCAGAACTCGTCAAGGACGCACCTTTCTACATCGAATGCACGAGCGTCGCCATACAGAGTTTCTATCAATTTCTAGTCACAACCTAGAATCATAACAACCTTAACTATACAATTTGTTTTGGTGTAAAGTTTCCTCACTCTTCCTAATTCATTTTAAGCATGCATATTCTCTCGATCATGTTTAACAACAATTAATTACACATAGCATAGCACAATTTTCATAATTGAAACACATAATAATTCAATCACAAGTTACCTAACCCTTAGGTTCCCTCCGATTCATTTAATCGAGTATCAAATCAATATTTTCTCATTTTTATCCCGTAGGATATTTTCTCAGCTTTGCATCGGCTATAACCATGCCTCGATCGGATCTATGATCCAAAAGATATGGAATTTCAACATATCATATAAACATTATTTTCATTCATTCTCCACTAAGTAATTAATCCCACATTATACCCCTAATTTTCACTTTTTATTCTCCACTAAGTCAACTTCTGAATTGTTACAGAAATTGTAAGTGGATTTCAATCTTACCCAGAGTATTTCTATGCACCTCATCTGGATCTTTTTCTGACACTGTTAAGTGTTTGATATCCATCAATAACAGAACCGGAGCTCTGATACCAATTAAAGGTGCGAGAAAGACACAAGAAAGGGGGGTTTGAATTGTGTATTTGCTCTTTTGACTACTTTTTGTTTCTTGTCGTTGAATCACTTAGGATTACATCAGAGTTTGTTGAGAGACTCTGACTGGCAACGTTACATTCAGACTTGCTAAGCATGAGGCTTCAGAACCAACAAGAGTCTGAACATAAGATCCATTGCTCAGAACTTGTAGTGCGGAAGGTTATCAGAGTTAAGCTGCAAGGTTCTGACTTACTTGTGTAGGGTTCTGATACTCTATATAGAAACATAAATAAGAACATTAAGCATAAGAGTAAAGGACACACGATATATCATGGTTCACCACAAAGGCTAATCCAGTCCACCCTTCTCAGGTGATTTCGCCTTAAACACAAGGTCTTAATCCATTATAATCAATCTCGATTACAAATGTACAGGTAATAGCCGGTGACTAACCACTTGCACAGCCGCACTATGACTAACATACAATGAACCATTCAGGGATTCAACTTAATGAATATAACGAACATTGACCTGCAGGTTCCAATCTCGCAAGATCTACTACTAGGCATTCACAGCTAGACGTTCAGGGATTCATCGCAATGAATATAACGCTACTGACCCTATTTCAGGATTTTCCCACAATGACATCTCGCCATTGTCTTCTCGAGTCTCCGGTCACACTCACTCAAGGAATCCTAATTCACCAAGAATTAGTTATATAGGAGATTACAAAGATGCTTCTTAACAAGCAGATTACTCCTAAGTTTAAGTACAAAGAACACACAAGTGTTCAAGAAAGATGTGAGCAACAGCTCCTTGCTATTCTAAGAAACTACAGAGATGTATAATGATTTGACAGTTGTTGACATCTTGTAGATCTTCTTCTTCTTCGTCTTCGGGGTGAGCAAGCTTTGAGCAACAACTCCTTGCTTCAGATCTTCAATGTAGCGCTGACGAGAAGGTGGTTGATGACTTGACTGATTTGCAATGTTGTCTTCTTCATCAACAGCTTCTATACCAATTCATTGTTGTTGTGTTGAATGATGATCTTTGGCTTCAACAACAATGGCCATGTGCAAATGGTGATAGCTTTGGATATTCTAAGTGTTACAACGAGAACTCATCGTTGTTGTTATCTTTACACAATGACTTGATCAATTCCCCATTCATGGCTGAATCGATCTGTGGACTGTGTCATCAATTAGAAGTGAATGCTCTTTCCTTTAAATAGCCCGCTAGACATATATCTGTTTGAAATACTGTTGGTTGTTGGAATAGAGACGTTGTGTAATAATTAGCTGTACTGACACATCTCCTTTTTGCTATGGGAGAAGTGATAGATCTTTCTTGGGCGCCGCGTACAGTTACTCACAACGGTAACATTTGACTTCTGAACTTCAGAGGCTTCTGATGGTTAATTGATGAAGCATGAGTAGATTCTTCTTAATCAGGATATCAAATACATCAAGGCTTCAGTCTATTGAAGAAGTCCATTAGGAATCAGCCTTCAGAACTTCAGCACTTGTCTTTAAGCACGTTATCCTTTACTTTTTCAAGTCTTCCGAAACTTCACAACATGTCCATTTGGAATCTGTCTTCAGAGTCTTCAATACTTGATCTTCAAAACCTTAATCTTCTAAACGCATAAGTCTTCAGAGTCTTTCTGCACTTGGTCTTCAGAGCCTTCCGCCTTCAGAACTTCAAGTCATGAGAGTCTTCAGGACTTCGGTTCTCTTCTTCAGAAGCTTCGCAATCTTCAGAATCTCGACCACTTTCAGAGAGCATCCACAAGAGCATTGCATCAGCAATATCGGCATCCTTGGATCTGACTGATCACGATCAGATACAAAAGCGTTCTTGCTTCTTGCGACTTGTGTCACACATAGTAACTTCGCATATTATCAATTACGCTCATCTGGCTGGTGCTTGTTGGATCTGATATATTCTATAATTATGATCTGCACACAACACACGTTAGACCATAAAATGGTTCTTTCACAAATACATATTGTTATCATCAAAACATAGATCGACTTGTAGAGACAACTCTTGCTCTCACAATCTCCCCCTTTTTTATGATGACAAAACCAAGTATTTTGATTGAACATTTTATACAGGGTAATCACCAAACAGAACATATTCAGAGTCTGGAAAAACAGCTCCCCCTGAATGTGTTATCCTCGAAGTTTTATCAGTGATCATCTAGAATCTTATATGATCCAAAGACATACAGAATAACAACTTGAGTTGCCAGACGAAGAATAGAAAAGGACTACTTCTCTATCTTGTCTTTTAAGAGAACAGGGAGTCTTTAGCATCTGGACTAGTTCATCAGAACTTCCATATTCAGATCTTCAGAGCTCAGTTCCTTTGTAGTTGTATCAGAGCTTGTAATCTTCAGAGACTTCTGAAGCATTTCTACATTTCAGCAGATTCATTTAAGCACAAGCAGATCAGTTCTTATCTGATAACATAGCCTTGCTATCTATCAGAGATAGACATTGTCTTTTAAGAAACTCCCCCTGAGTTTCAGACTTTGCGAAGATTTGAGATTTTACAATTTAATCTTCAGGGTAGTCTCCCCCTAATTCCTATAAGTCAGATATTGGGATCTTCAGAATCAAAAATTCCGGATGATAAGATTTTAATCACCAATGTAGATCATGACTGTTTCAGAGTTTGACTTTTGAGCACAGGTCTTCATCTCAGAACCTTGTTATTATCACAACTCAGTGGTTCATCAAGACTTGATTTTTGATCAGATACTAATTGAAGGTTTAATTATAGTGATCAATCAACGCTTGATTTTGAATCTGGTACTCGTGATTTAATTCTGGTCTGATATCACGTGATGTGCTGAGTCTTATACCGGAGTATGTTGAGTCTGATACCAAGTGAAGAATTTCTTCTCATACCACTTGAGAGGTATTTCCTTAATGTGCTGAATTGATACCAGTGAAGGTATTTTGATAATAATTCATAGCTTTGCTCTGATTGATGAGTCTGATACTAATCTTTGTGCACTGAGTCTAATTACCAATTATTGATTTAGTATGATACCAAATCGTTTTCATTTTAATTGGTTCCTGGTAAACATCAGAACTACTTGTTCTGGGATCTTCAATCCGGATCTTCAGACATCTCTTGACTTCTGATTTGCACAGTTCTTCTGAGTAAGCATCTTGAAAATGTGTACTTTGTCTTGACTGCTTTCAGAGTTTTCTTACTTCTTCTGATTCTTATACAGCTTCTATTATATGATCGGAGTTCTTCATTCTTAACCTGTTCATGTTCTTAGAATGCCTAGTGAACTTGTTTAGAGTTCCTCGGATAACATCAAACAATAACCATTAGTAGTAACGTATTTTTATATGATTGATTACTTGTTTGAGTTGCATTCTTTAGATTTCCTCTTCTCAATTATTTCCTCTTCTCAATCAAAATCATTATATTTCTCCCCCTTTTGACATCATCAAAAAGTGATAGAGCATAAGGGCATTTAAGCATATAATTCCTCTTTCCAATGAACATCATACTTTTCTTCCTTATTTGAGCATTTAAACATTTAAGCATATCATCATATATATACTGGATATATTAAACAACATAGAACCATAGAGCCAGCATTTGAGCAGTTAAGAGTAATCCAAGTCATTTAGTGATAACCATCTATAACCATAATAAGTTCATTTGAAGGATTTTTAGATGGAATCATCTGATTACTAATTGAAGGTTTTAGATCATCGGTAAAGATTAATTACAGCATTTCATTTAAGAATAATCAGATAGAAGCATCAACATAAAATAGTTTTAAAATGTAGAGCATAGGTTGAGCTTTAATCAAAACAAAGATATTTCATTTGATAACCTTAACAGGAGCACATAGAGTAGGAAACAACATATCAAGACAGAAACCTTATAACTTAATTCTATTTCTCCTTAGGAACTTCCAGATAGATTTATAAGATCTATGGGTGAACATTCGGTGGTTTCTCCTAAGTGGTTTAGCCTTGTAATCACATCTTGAATTTCTAGGACTCGAGATATCACTCTTCCATATGGAATGCTGAGAGAGGGTTTGTCTTTAGATAGCAGAATATGTTCTTTCAAATGATTGAACATAGTTAGAGGAAGGTTTATTTTCCTTCGGTAAATCAGAAAGAAGATGACTAGTCTGTCTGAATGAGTTAGCACTTGTTCTCCTACTTCTCTAGGTCGAAGGTTTGTTTCCATTATTCTATGCCAGACTTTAGCTGAGGGTTTGAGTGTCTAGACACAATTGGAGGGACCATTTCCACAATGAATTTTGCAGATGAGATCATTGAAGATTTTTCTTTCCTTGTAGTCTTCAGTGGTGTCACCGTTTTCATCGCACTTGATTGTTTGTGCAATAACAGAGGGTTTAATTACTACTGGAATTCCAGAGACAGCTGACTGAATGATGTGCTGGTTATTCGCATTGGAAAACACATCAGCATTTGCCCAGAATTCTTTGACAAGATCTGTGTAAATGAGACCTGGAAGCATCTCAAGATAACCTTCCCATTTCTGACAGCTTAATTCAGACGAAGTTCTAGTAAACCCAAGTTCTTTGAGAGAACTGGTGTTCACAGAAAATTCATTTAGGACTTTTAACTCAGATAATTCACTCTTAGCAGGTTTTGGATGAGAGGTGGCCATTCTAGAAGGACTACGAAAGTGAGGCACTGACAGAGATGGTTTGGAATGATGGATAGAGGAGTGAACAAGGTGCCTTAAGTAGGCAACGAATAGAGAGAGTCACGTAAATGCTTGTGACTCCATCTGTCAGGTTCATCATTTCCTAGATATTTTAGGCTAGGTATGACTAGGTTGGGAATTAAAACTCGCACAGAGTCCGACAGATTAGCATTCTTGGAAGGACCAAGAGATCACGCATAGGATTCTCTAATTAATTCTTGATTTGAGTTGCGAATTCGCAATAAGTGTATATCTGAGAGTATTATCAATCACTTGTATTGACAACATATTTTTTATTTTCAAAACAGATTTTTGTCTTATATGTCTTATAAGTGCACATATATGGGTGTAGGCATAAGGAATGAAAGTCGCGCATACTTCATTAATTTAATTTGCAATTACATAGAATGAGTATGTGATCTCAATACACACTAAGCCTAAATATGACAGATAATCTATGAGAACCATCTGCTGTCAAGGGTTTCACAAAAGTTCCTAGTCAGAGCAGTGTCTGGTCCACACCAAATTCTGCAAATTGCTTGCACAATACCAGCTCTGAAAAGTACTTCAGATAAGACTCTTCCGTAGGGAATGAATGACTTATCCATTGATCTTGACATAAGAATTGATTCCTTTAGATGATCAAAGATTATTTGAGATAGATCAATAGGAGTTGGCCTAAGGAGACACATGATGAGGAGCTTATCATCATGATACAGAAGGTCTTTGTTTGAATTGCGAGGATTGATATTAGTTAAGATGAATTTGAACCATCCTCTGGAAATAGGCGCAAGTTTTTCAGGATTTGTGGGTTCAAAGACCGATCCTTTATCAAACATATATTGCATATCAGCACCAGAGGTGCATCAAATGGATGCATGGTTGGGAGTGACACCTCTTAGTGGACAGTTAATGGCTTCAGAGATTTTTGTGGCACTGATGGTGATTGGAAGAACATAAACGTCAGAAGAGATAGTCAGACCATTACTACTAACAGAAGCATTAATCCAAAAAGATTTTAAGAGGTTCGGATAAATTGAGCCTCTTAGCATATGAATGTATCCATTCCAATTTTGGAAGTAAATACCAAGATGAAAATCATGATCAATATCCACTGGATTTGGTCATTTTTCGTTGATGACTTCAAGGTGATCATCATTGCCAAAGAAGGTTCTTGGAGTCATTTTGGATTGAGTTTGAATGAAAGGAAGGTTAGGACTAAGAGCTGGTGGTGAAATCTTCTGGAAAGGTTATGGTTTTAAATAGACGAGTAGAGGAGTTTGGGCTAGATAGGTCAATAACTGAGAGTGACTTAATAAGATTGGAATTCTTAGGAGAGGTCCAAGGAAGAGTACATCTAAGCAGTCTGTTATCCTAGGGAAGATCCAAGAGATATATATGCACTTATTTCTTAGCCAAAGTTAGGTGGATACAGTAACTGCTTTATGAGGTCATTAATTCTAGACGACACGCTTTCGAATTTCAAGGTTTTTATTTATTAAACGTTAGATGGCACATAGTCGAGAATGCAAGCAAAGAGGATTTTTCACTATTTCCAACACTTAAAGGGAATCATAACTTGTCAGAGCATAATTATTCCTGCTTAAAGCCAGTAGCTTAGGTGAAGAGCTATTTTGGTCAAGGTAGCACGTTTCCCTATTCTGAGACTGGACAGATATCATTTAATGTGAGTATATCAAGGAGATTTGGATGGCTGCAAGGAAATTTAATTGAACATCCTGGTTTCATAGACTAACTAGGTCAGGTAAAGGGGCTCTAAGAGAGAGAGAGAGAGTTAGGTCTGGAATAGGAGTACTAGTTGGAGTGTACTTATAGGTTATAGGAAGTGATCACGCAGGGTGAATGACATGATACGGAGAATCTTACATATATGGTCGTTTATACTTTAACTATTTCAAAAAGGCATAAGCAGACACATACGAAAAAGGACAAAAAAAATTTAATTACTTTTTCGAAACTTAACACATCATAAACAAGGGGGTTTGATAAAGTGATTCTGGTTATTATTATGAAAGTAACTCATAAATGAGGGACGGATGGTACCTGAAAATGTTTACAGACTAATCTGAATACCTTTTCATCTTGACTCTGATCTTTCCTTTTCTGAGTGAACTACTGAGGGTTCTTGGATTCTTCAAGATTTTCTTACATTCTGGTTTCTGAAGAATATGAATATTTTTCGATCATCGTCTTTCATCCTCAACTTCCTTCAGAGAGAGCTTTCGGATATTGTTGAATTATGTAATACTCTGAGTCTGAGCAATGTGGATATCTCCTACATTCTGATCATAAGAATCTAGACTGCTTGCGAGGTTATGAGCTGAAGAGAATTGATTGACGTCTTCTGACTATGTTTCTTCAACGATTACAGATTATGTCCAAGTAACATCAGACATGCATGTATCACAATTTGCATGACACTTCTTGATCTCACAATGCTGATTTGACTTAGTCCATCAAAGATCAACAATATATCTTCTTTCAAAAGAATGTCAACTGATCAGCAACTTAAATCCTTTTGACTTCAAGAGATGACTTTTGTTAATCCATCAACTTGAACATCTTCTGATTTCGGATTAAAGTGGTTTTGAGGAACTTATCAGATAGAATTTGATCAATAACATAAGTTTCAACTTAGATAGAATCTCAGGTTTAACAGAACTCAATCATTTGAATATATTTTGATCAAGTACTTGATGAATCATTTAATTTCTTCTTCCTGAATATTCTTTATAGTTTATACTTTCCAAGAAAACAATATTCAGTACTTCACCGAGTCTTTCAAATTTAAGATTCAAATGTTGAATCATTTTTAAGAGTTTGAATTCTTCAGATTTTCTGACTTCAACAGACTTCACTTTGAAGTTCATAATCATAGAACAACAATCTTTCTTCTTTACATGAAGAAGTTCTGAATGAGCTTTAACCAAGAAAGTCAAGGGTGGACCTAGTCCATTTCTTGAAAACATCTCAGGAGCTCATAGAGAGTTATTCTTCAGCAGCCCAGATTTCCTGTCTTCTGATAATTCAACCTTGAGTAAATACGTGGTTCCTCTACACGTATCTTCCAAGATGAGCATTCAGCAGATACTACTCCTTATCTAATGAGTCCATCTAATCCGCTAATTCTTCAATCTTAAACAAGGCTTTAGGTGAGAAAAGATTTTGTTGATCAGCAAAGCTTCCAGAATTAGTGATTTGCTCAAGTAGTCAAATTGATTACAATTTTGTACACAGTCAACTTCTGAACTGTTACAGAAATTGTAAGTGGATTTCAATCTTACCCAGAGTATTTCTACCCACCTCGTCTGGATCTTTTTTTGACACTGTTAAGTGTTTGATATCCATCAATAACAGAACCAGAGCTCTGATAACAATTGAAGGTGCGAGAAAGACACAAGAAATGGGGGTTTGAATTGTGTATTTGTTCTTTTGACTACTTTTCGTTTCTTATCGTTGAATCACTTAGGATTACATCAGAGTTCGTTGAGAGACTCTGACTAGCAACGTTACATTCAGACTTGCTAAGCATGAGGCTTCAGAACCAACAAGAATCTGAACATAAGATCCATTTCTCATAACTTACAGTGCGGAAGCTTATCAGAGTTAAGTTGTAAGGTTCTGACTTACTTGTGTAGGGTTCTGATACTCTATATAGAAACATAAATAAGAACATTAAGCATAAGAGTAAAGGACACACGATATATCCTGGTTCGCCACAAAGGCTAATCCAGTCCACCCTCCTCAGGTGATTTCGCCTTGAACACAAGGTCTTAATCCACTATAATCAATCTCGATTACAGATGCACGGGCAACAGCCGGTGACTAACCACTTGCACAGCTGCACTGTGACAACATACAATGAACCGTACAGGGATTCAACTTAATGAATATAACGAACATTGACCTGCAGGTTCCAATCTCGCAAGATCTACTGCTAGGCTTTCACAGCTAGACGTTCAAGGATTCATCGCAATGAATATAACGCTACTGACCCTATTTTAGGCTTTTCCCATAATGACATCTCGCCATTGTCTTCTCGAGTCTCCGGTCACACTGACCATTCAAGGAATCCTAATTCACCAAGAATTAGTTATACAGGAGATTACAAAGATGCTTCTTAACAAGCAGATTACTCCTAAGTTTAAGTACAAAGAACACACAAGTGTTCAAGCAAGATGTGAGCAACAACTCCTTGCTATTCTAAGAAACTACAGAGATGTATAATGATTTGACAGTTGTTGACATCTTGTAGATCTTCTTCTTCTTCGTCTTCAGGGTGAGCAAGCTTTGAGCAACAACTCCTTGCTTCAGATCTTCAATGTAGCGCTGACGAGAAGGTGGTTGATGACTTGACTGATTTGCAATGTTGTCTTCTTCATCAACAGCTTCTATACCAATTCATTGTTGTTGTGTTGAATGATGATCTTTGAGCTTCAACAATAATGGCCATGTGCAAATGGTGATAGCTTTGGATATTCTAAGTGTTACATCGAGAACTCATCGTTGTTGCTATCTTTACACAATGACTTGATCAATTCCCCATTTATGGTTGAATCGGTCTGTGGACTGTGTCGTCAATTAGAAGCGAATGCTCTTTCCTTTAAATAGCCCGGTAGAAATATATCTGTTTGAAATACTGTTGGTTGTTGGAAAAGAGACGTTGTGTAATAATTAGCTGTACTGACACATCTCCTTTTTGCTATGGGAGAAGTGATAGATCTTTCTTGGGCGCCGTGTACAGTTACTTACAACGGTAACATTTGACTTATGAACTTCAGAGGCTTCTGATGGTTAATTGATGAAGTATTAGTAGAGTCTTCTTAATTAGGATATCTGATACGTCAAGTCTTCAGTTAATTGAAGAAGTCCATTAGGAATCAGTCTTCAGAACTTCAGCACTTGTCTTTAAGCATGTTATCCTTTACTTCTTCAAGTCTTCCGAAACTTCAGAACATGTCCATTTAGAATCTGTCTTCAGAGTCTTCAATACTTGATCTTCAGAAACTTAATCTTCAGAACGCATAAGTCTTCAGAGTCTTTCTGCACTTGGTCTTCAGAGCCTTCCGCCTTCAGAACTTCAAGTCATGAGAGTCTTCAGGACTTCGGTTCTCTTCTTCAGAAGCTTCGCAATCTTCAGAATCTCGACCACTTTCAGAGAGCATCCACAAGAGCATTGCATCGGCAATATCGGCATCCTTGGATCTGACTGATCACGATCAGATACAGAAGCATTCTTGCTTCTTGCGACTTGTGTCACACATAGTAACTTCGCATATTATCAATTACGCTCATCTGGCTGGTGCTTGTTGGATCCGATATATTCTATAATTATGATTTGCACACAACACACGTTAGACCATAAAATGGTTCTTTCACAAATACGTATTGTTATCATCAAAACATATATCGACTTGTAGAGAAAACTCTTGCTCTCACATAATTGTCTCTGTTCCACACTCAACTTTACTTCCGATCAAATTCTAACTTGACTTCACAGACCAAAATGCTTATTTTCACGAATTACCAAACTTCACGCCCCTAATTGCACTCTTGTTCCAATATTGGGTCAACTTCGAACTTTTCTTTTCCGTAATTCATTTGTTGTTTCATACTAAAAGACTTGGTCGCATTCTACCTTCGGAAGAAATATACCATTCTATACTCTTCTCTTGAGTCACAACACAAACCATAATACCCTATCTCAATTTGGGACAATAAACACTCATCAAACCTTCGCGAGGTAAAATGGTTATTTCTTAATTTCATGCAATCATCGACGATTTATATTTCCATAATTCTTTCAACGTCCAAAACCACTTCATAATTATTCAAACGACTTCTTTACCAGCTCCATCTGGTCTGATGCTATACATTGTACCCATCACATCCGACATTTCATTCCTTTCGTATCACACCAAAAGTAACACGCTTAGAACAAGATCTTCTTATTTCCATACTTGTACGCAACAATATTCAAATCCTTATCATTCTAACTAACTCTTTCATCTATTACGTTCCACTGCGTAACCAAATTTTAACAGTAGAACATCACGAATTCTCAAGCATTGCCAAGTAGTTAACAGTCTGCGGGGAAACACGCTTATCCATTGGGATCCTTACTAACCCACGGTACAAGAAACTTATTGACGTCCTATGGTAGAACAAATTCTTTGCCAACACACAATGTTATAACATTTGTCCAACACTCTCCAGACGATAACGATGCAGGAGTTACACTGCTACAACCATGACATATACAATTCCCAATCCATTCTAAACTCGGACCCATAATCCAAAATAGTTTAACAACCTCCGGTTCTGGTTACCACCTTCCAAATCAATTTTTCTTACGGGGTTCTGACTCACTCAATATTTCTTGTTGATTCGAGATCTCAACCCAAAACGACGTAACACCAACACAGAACTTCAATCATATGCGAGTCACCACTTATCAAAACTAAACCCATTCAAGGTACAATTATGAGTTTTCATACCACTCACCAATTCACAAATAACACTCCACATACACACACACACACTTTCGAAGTCCATACCACACTTCACAGTTGAATCCACTTCTCTCAATTATTTTGTTTCACATACAATCCAATTCACATGCTTAATTCTGGAACGCCCATTTCTCACTCTTGGAAGGATAACCTTCAAATTTCCTTCTCTGGGTAAAACACAACTGCACAAAACTGGTACCCCTCACACGGAGCCTAAATCCAATACCATGAACTCACGGAAGATAACAATTACTAACTCTGACCGTTCATACTCAACATAGTTCACAAGATTACTTCTCCAAAGGTTAAACTTCCTCGTCGTCTAAACAAATGGTCAACTATGCAACACCCTTCCAAAAGTTCCAATTTCAGAATACAAATATGTCCTTCATTTACTTGTAATCTTGTTTTCCATTCACACAATACTTTCCACTCAGAGCAACATAAGGTAAAAAAATGCAGATAATGGTTTTTAAGAGATTCCATAATTTACGCACATGTTAATCGATTACCTATCTGAGGTCAATCGGTTAACTCCTCAAAATTCAGCACAAAACTGTTAGACGATGGCTATGGATCTAGAAGGGGGGTTGAATAGATCCCTTGAGTTTTACACGCAAATGGTTTACAAAATTTGTTTTAAAAAATGTTTAACAGAAGCTACCACTGGATAGAACGTCTACAACGAACCTTCTACCAAAAGGATCGGATATGCGCAAATATATCACGGATGAGTATGGAAGAGAAAAATTTAGTTTTGAATACTACACTTAATAATGCAATCAACAAAATATTCGTTGCTTGATGTTTATTCCAATCCAATGAGGTAAAGTGATAAGCAATTAAAGGCAACGAGTACGAATTTTGCTTTGAAACAAATTATCAAACACCTAGTGTGCGTAAACACACTAAGTGCAGAATTTCTATGGAGGGTAATGTAAAGCTGCTCCAAGATACAATTCAAGGAATTGTATTGATGCATCCGCAAGTGCACGGAAATATCGAAGTAATATAAAAGATTGTCGAACCCACAGAGACCAATGTCAACCTACTGTAATCTATCGTTGCTTTGTAAAGCTAAGGCTAATGATATTCGATAAAAGGAAAACTAGAACTAAAACTAAAATAAAGCTAAGAAAATATGATATTAAAGAGAGGCCGGAACATGGGTTCCGCGTTCCTAAAGGACTTTGTAGAATTCGGATACTGATTACGACTATAACTTAGTTCCGTAGAATATACCAACTTAAAAACTCCGCCTCACGCTCTCGTGGTATTAACTAAAGCCATGTTCCTTAATCCCAAGATTATGCTCTCGCTCGCCCGGTAACTAGGAAATATATTATGAAAGCCAATAATATCCTAAACGTATCTAAAGCACTCTCGCTGTATTTAGATTTGTTGCCTAATTTCCACTATCCGGTTCGACCCCCACGCTCTCGCAGTGCCGGCTCTAACCTTTATTAATTCTTCACTCTCGTGACAAAATCGTGTTAAATAACCTCTCACTCTCGTGACGAAGCTATTTAAATTAGACTTGGAAATTAAAACCAAAACATAATTTTTAAATCATACGTTCACACCTATTATTTTCTACCGAGTCCCGTCGGTAACGACGGTCCTCACACGCCGGAATCAGGACAATTTAGTAAGACATGGAATTAAACATAAACAAATTAAACCTTATAATTGTATTTGAAAACATCATCATAATTAATTTAGGGAAGCGATAAACAATAATAATAATAAGCAATGCGATAAAGAACCTGTAAAGACTTGAAGTAAAATGCGGGAAATAAAGAAACTTGAATTAACTTTAACTTCAATAATGACGGTAAGATTGTTGATCCAAGCAAGTTACATGGAACATAGGCCTAAATACTAATAGTGGAGTAATTCCTCGATGTGATAAAATACTCCTTTTACAATTGTAATTTTCTGCCTAAAACTACGAATAGCGCTTTTGCGCACAAAACTTGGGGTGCCTTGAAACTAAATGATAGGTCCTATATATAGTGATAACAGGTTGGAAGTTACTTAAGAATTCATGTGAAAAATAGTGGAGATAATGGGAAGTTGGAGAAGTAGTGGAGAGAATGGGAAGTTGGAGAAGCTGTGTTTGAGAGAATGTAGGAGAAAATGCTGATCGTGTGTGTGCATTGGTCTTCTTTGTCCACGTCTGAGTTTTTGAACATAATAACCACTTTGTGCGTGTGACGGTCGTGGTGAGTGTGTGACGGGCGTGGCAGCCTTTGGAAGTGTGACAGTCGTGGTGGTTGTGTGACGGTCGTCACACACACCACTTTCCATTTTCTATTTTTTTCTTAGTCATTTCTTCCTGTTTTCTTCTCATTTCTTCATGTTTTCTACTTTGCTCCTTTTTAGCGTGGACAATGAAATACCTGCGAAAACACTAGAATACTCGCGGAATAATCGGAACTTAAGCTGAAATAACGTAATTATTAGTCGTAAATCAAGGCAAATATATGATACATTTTCGTGTTATCAAACTCCCCCACACTTAAACCTTTACTTGTCCTCAAGCAATACATGACTCGTAAGACAAATAGTGCATACGGATACTCATGCTAGGATACCAACTCTACTTTGGTTAAGTTTGTGTCGATAGGTACTTGCTCACACACTAAGGATATCGTAACAACACAATTCCGCTTTTGTGGTCATCAACCTCCATCCTATACAAACCAATCCGAATCATGTAATTATACCTAAGCCTAACTCACTCATCCTTCTTTTATCCCTTTTCATTATGGCACAATCACATTAAGCCGTTATCCTTTCACACTCATGGTAGGATGGCCTGTTAGCGACTATGATCTCATTATTATCATTTTTTTCTTTCTTTTGGCACATTGTCTTAAATATCACTAAAGAAGTTTGCACCGTTGGGCTAAATGATCGGGTGAGGATCACCTAACTTAGAAGGAGCATTCATTTTTTTCTTTTCTTAATTTGCCTTTTAAGCCTGAGATCATACACTTATTTGCATCGGCTTCCTACTTAGTGCGTGCTTAGGATGGTGCTGACTGCTAAATAAACTACTTAGGGACTACTAAGGGGATGAAAACTTAAGGCTATAGCATAACAAGTACTCAAATTGATTTCCATAATTTAGAGGCTCACGGTGTTAAGACGATACCGATCTTGCAGAATTTTCCCAAGTCTCACAGTCTAACCTCAATTTCGTCTGTAACCTAAGATTTTCAAAAGAAACACTATTTTTAACTCAAAAATTTTCAAAATATTTTGTGTGGCTCAAGGGAATGGGGAAATCGATAAACAACATAAAATCAACATAAAGACTCGACAACACATGCAAAGATGCAACGAAACATTAAAATAGAAAAAATTTAAAATCATGCTAGAAAACAGTAAATCTAACTAGAAAACGGTAAAATGAAAGCGGTAAATGTTCCTCCCCCACACTTAAACCAAACATTGTCCTCAATGTTTTGATAAAAGGTGGTAGAGGAAAGATAGAACCTGTATGAATGCCACTTCTTGTTACCACAACCAAATTCGCGCTGATTCTTCCCTTGTTGTCCCTGTCTTTGCTGGCCACTTCTATTCCGGCGTCTTGTACTACGAGTTATCTGAATTTGCTAAAACTTCATTTTATTGAAGCCTCTCATCATATTGCCTATTTTCGAAGGAAGTACCTGCAAAAATTGTTAGAAAAATATGGTGCAGTGTGTGCAGGTGGAACCTGACCATGCAAAGAACAAGGAGGATGTAAGTTACGAATGGGAGAGACATGCTTTCTCCCATCATACTCATCATTGGTGTCACCACCAGCAACGATATTCGTAGGAATGTGCGTGGGCACCAACTCATCTTAAGGGATTGTCATCAAGAGATCGTTCGCCTAAATGTAGTTGAGACGTGACAAGCGATACAATTCTTTATTTTCTGCAAACACAAATTATAAAAAGAAAACATTAAATTAAAAGTTCGTGGGTCGCCTCCCACGCAGGGCTTTGTTTAACGCCGATAGCTCGACGGCTAATAATTTTCGGTTTCCATGGTCACTTATCAAGCCATTTCACATATCCCTCACCTTTTCTTTTCTTCCTTCTGTGGGGTGGTTCATTCTTTTGAACTTGTGGTGGTGGTTCTGGATCTATCCTAATTATTAGCTTTTCAAGTTTGGGCTTAGTTATCTCATCCACCATCTTAAAGTTTAACCTTACCCTCTTAGCAGTAATGATATCCCTAGTTTCATGGTCCTCGAATTTTCTCTTTTTATACAGGACCTCAGACAAAGGTGCATCGGTGTGGGTATTTTTCAATACCTCCGCATACGTTTTGGATTGGGATCCTACCTTAACTTCCACAAACCTTTGCGGGAAAGGAATCGGTGGGGTATACGCATGAGGAAAAGCCTTAGGTGTTACTTTCTTTACCTCTTTGACGACCTCCCTTTCAGGTGATCCCAGTAAAATTTTCTCAATCTCTACTTCTTGCTTACCAGAACCCTCATCAACCTCAATATCACTCTCCTCAACCTCATTATCACTCTCCTTAGGATCTTTGATTTTTGTTTCACTACAGGTCACTACAACATCCACATGCTCCTCAGGGTAGGGACCTATAGGTGTCTGTGCAAGCAGGGAGATTTGAGTCTCCAATGCCTCAGTGTGTGTCGCGAGGGACTCGACCATAGTGTTTATCTGCCTAAGGGTTTCATAAGTATCGAGATGTTGTCTCTAAGCTCTTCATTATGGAGAGTTTGGGTCTCCACAAAGTGCTCCATCATAGATTCTAACCTTGAATTAGTTGTTGTTTCAATGAAATCCTCCATTAATCTTTCGAGGTTGGAATTGACGGATTCTTGCGGTTCCTCAAAATAATGGGAGTGGTAATCATAGGGAAAATTTGGTTGCGGTTCCTCAAAATATTGGGAGTCTTGCGGCTGGTAATAGAAAAAATTTGGGTACGGCTCCTCAAAATTTTGGGAGTAGGTCAGTGTCGCATTGAAATCCTGCATTAATATTTCTAGGTTGGAATTATGAGATTCTTGCAGCTCCTCAAAATGTTGGGATTGGTAGTTGCAGAGGAAATTTGGGTGAGAATGAGTTAGTGATGCATTGAAATTCTCCATTTGTATTTCAAGGTTGGAATTATGGGATTCTTGCGATTCCTGGAAATACTGGGAGTGGTGATTGTAGAAAAAATTTGGGTGATACATAGTAATGAGTGCCTTAGTCTATACGGTGCAACAACGGAATAATAATATTGACTGTTGGTCCCCGGCAACGGCGCCAAAAACTTGATGCGTCCGCAAGTGCACAGAAATATCGAAGTAATATAAAAGATTGTCGAACCCACAGAGACCAATGTCAACCTACTGTAATCTATCATTGCTTTGTAAAGCTAAGGCTAATGATATTCGATAAAAGGGAAACTAGAACAAAAACTAAAATAAAGCTAAGAAAATATGATAATAAAGAGAGGCCGGAACATGGGTTCCGCGTTCCTAAAGGACTTTGTAGAATTCGGGTACTGATTACGACTATAACTTAGTTCCGTAGAATATACCAACTTAAAAACTCCGCCTCACGCTCTCGCGGTATTAACTAAAGCCATGTTCCCTAATCCCAAAAATTTTCTCTCGCTCGCCCGGTAACTAGGAAATATATTTTGAAAGCCAATAATATCCTAAATGTATCTAAAGCACTCTCATTGTATTTAGATTTGTTGCCTAATTTCCACTATCCGGTTCGACCCCCACGCTCTCGCAGTGTCGGCTCTAACCTTTATTAATTCCTCACTCTCGTGACAAAATCGTGTTAAATAACCTCTCACTCTCGTGACGAAGCTATTTAAATTAGACTTGGAAATTAAAACCAAAACAGAATTTTTAAATCATACGTTCGCACCTATTATTTTCTACCGAGTCCCGTCGGTAACGACGGTCCTCACATGCCGGACTCAGGACAATTTAGCAAGACATGGAATTAAACATAAACAAATTAAACATTATAATTGCATTTGAAAACATCATCATAATTAATTTAGGGAAGCGATAAACAATAATAATAATAATAAGCAATGCGATAAAGAACCTGTAAAGACTTGAAGTAAAATGCGGGAAATAAATAAACTTGAATTAACTTTAACTTCAATGATGACGGCAAGATTGTTGATCCAAGCAAGTTACATAGAACATAGGCCTAAATACTAATAGTGGAGTAATTCCTCGATGTGAGAAAATACTCCTTTTACAATTGTAATTTTCTGCCTAAAACTACGAATAGCGCTTTTGCGCACAAAACTTGGGGTGCCTTGAAACTAAATGATAGGTCCTATATATAGTGATAACAGGTTGGAAGTTACTTAAGAATTTATGTGAAAAATAGTGGAGATAATGGGAAGTTGGAGAAGTAGTGGAGAGAATGGGAAGTTGGAGAAGCTGTGTTTGAGAGAATGTAGGAGAAAATGTTGATCGTGCGTGTGCATTGGTCTTCTTTGTCCACGTCTGCATTTCTGAACATAATAACCACTTTGTGCGTGTGACGGTCGTGGTGAGTATGTGACGGGCGTGGCAGCCTTTGGAAGCGTGACGGTCGTGGTGGTTGTGTGACGGTCGTCACACACACCACTTTCCATTTTCTGTTTTTTTCTTAGTCATTTCTTCCTGTTTTCTTCTCATTTCTTCATGTTTTTCTACTTTGCTCCTTTTGAGCTTGGACAATGAAATACCTGCGAAAACACTAGAATACTCGCGGAATAATCGGAACTTAAGCTGAAATAACGTAATTATTAGTCGTAAATCAAGGCAAATATATGATACATTTTCGTGTTATCATGTATCAATTTAACAAAACAGTTTATCAGCTTACAATTACTCTACGATAGAAATTTCGATGACTTGCGACTTCACAAATTCGAACGAACTGAATTGTAAAAGAGTTAAGGAGAGAGAGAACAAACACGGTTTGATTAGGCAGTTCCCCAATCGTCCTCGCTTTGGGTACGTCTGCCCCCAACTCCACAAATGGAATTGAGATATATATATATATATATATATATATATATATATATATATATATATATATATATATATATATATATAGTTGTTGCAAATTGTTTATTACAAGCGAAAACTGTGAACATCCAAACCCTCGAACGTCTTCGATCGTTGATGCAGAATTTTCTCTTCCCTTGATTCGAGATGAATCAATTCCTTCGAATATGGTTGATCCAAATACCGTCCCACGCTACTAAACCGAAAGAAACCACCGTTCTTCAGTTACCTTCACTCGGTCAATTGCGATCTACCAAGAATTCGAACCCAAACCTCCCTTCTACGATCCTCTGATTACAGCTACTAAACTGAACAATTGCGCCAATTTCCGGTTTCCTTCGCCCAGCCGAATCCCTGTAGAAAGAATAGTTTGTGCAAAAACCCCCCAAAAATCTATCCGATTCTTGGAGGACAAAACCAACTGGTTTGATTCAAGAAACACCTGCCAAACTCTCAACCCAGAAGATCAAGATCACACTTCCTAAATTATGAACGTTATCACTTCGATCAATGGGCGACACAAACAAAGATGATTATATGTGATTGTTTGTTTACACAATGAAGAAGATGAAGATGAAGAGAGAAATGACATATATCTTTCACGTTTCTTGTTTTTTTGAAATGAAATGATGACAACAACTATTTATATGAAAATAAAATGACCAACAAAAAATAATAACAGAAATAACAGAAAAGAAATTAAGTGAAAAATGCAGAGTTTTGAAGTCATGCGTCGACCTCCTAACTCCATGCGTCGACGCATAAACAAATATTTTGGTGTCCATTGAATTGTGCACTTTCCCGCAGGTTTTGGAGGTTAGCGCATGAAATTGGAGGTTAGCGCATGAACTGGGAGGGTTAGCGCATGAAGTGCATTTTTTCAGGAAATTCAATTTTCTGAGCATTTTCACCAGACCAAGATCAGAAACACATACTAGACACAACTAAAACGATAGTGGACATTTATTTTTGGGAAAGACAAGATCCTATGCATCTAGACACATGAACAATAATGGTTAGACGCAAAATGCCCGACACGTGTAGTGATACCGCTCAAATTACAGTCTAGTTTCTTACATGTTTGTTGACATCATTAAAACAAGGTAAATAGAAGAATATCCCTCACATACTCCCCCTTTTTTTATGATGGCAACACTTTCTTAGCTGTCATGAGATTTGTAATTTGAGAGTGAGCAACATGAGCAAAGCTCCCCCTGTCTTTGACATTAGTTTAGTAAAATTTCTGCATTTATTGTTATTCTTCTCCCCCTTTGACAACATCAAAAAGAAGAAAATACGATGGTCAAAATAAAACACTATAATACGTAAAGGATCATCACAAATTTGCAACACACAGACATTAACAAACACTTAAATAAGGGAAAAACTTAAATACAATACATTCAATCCGATAAAATTTAAACAAACGGAAGCAACATTCAAAGTTCAACAGCAGAGAGGAAAAACAAAACAGAAATGCAAGCACAAATGATATATGATGCCCTAAACTCAATGACCTTCTCCCCCTAAATGGATGACCTCCTCCCCTATAGTATTGGCTTGGTGGTGGAAGGTCCTCTAGATGTAGGTTGAGTTCAAGCAACGTGTTGTTTAGGTTTCCAAGACTATTTGCCAGGTTATGGTTTTGTTGAGTCAAGTTGGCGTCCATCTGATTGAAACGATTCATAGCGGCGTTGAAAAAATTGTTGAAGTTGGTAATGTGAGATGAAACTTGATCAGACAGATTGGTGAACCGTTCTTGCTGAGCAGAGTAACGAGTATCTTGCAGAGCTTGAAATTCTTGATGCTGAAGAGTCAATTCGTTCAACCTAGCCAGAATTTCTTCAGAAGCCTGAGGATCATGCTGAGGCGGTGGAGTTGGAGGAGCAGAATTGTCAGGTTGCTGCCATTCATAGTCCTCACCATAGGTTGAAGGCACATAGGCGCTTCCAGACACAGTCCAGCAATTTTGTTGCCACTGACTCCAGCCCTGATTTTCAGAGGTTTCTTCAAGTTGATAGCCCATCCATGCCTCATTGTCCTCTTCTTGCATAGCCACATTTTCTTGCATAACCACATCTTCATCATTACCAGCTTGATTTGCATTTCCTAGAATGACCTCATCATCACTTCCTTCAAGGTGAACAGGTTCATCATGTTCAGGATGGGTGGATCTTGGTCGATAAATGAACTTGTTCTCATGTGAATGCCAAAAGTAACCCATCATGGAAAGGGTTTTGGCAAGAAATTGTTGTTCAGCGGTAATATGAATGTGACAAATCTGCGGAACAGGAATATCAAAGTGATTCAAAATGTTTGCAACAGCAGATGCATAACCAAGTGCTGGAAATTTGCTGGAGCTGCGAGTAATGAACATCCTATAAGCAAAATAATAAGGCCAGTTAATTTTGATCTTATTCTTGAGGATATAGATGAGATGAACCTCTGCCTGCTCAACTCTTGAGTACCCTCTTTTCTTAGGCCTCAAGATGCGAGTAACAATCCACTGAAGAATACGGTCTTCAAATTTTAAATGACCGGTAGTGACACTTTTAGGAAATAATCCAATTGCCATAAAATCATCTGAATACGGTTCCCGTAACATTGAATTCAGAGCAGTTTTGAACTCATAGTCCTTAACAAAGGTTTTATCAGTAACCTTTGGGAGAGTGTCATCAGTGTCCAATACAAACAATGTAGACCATACATTATTGGTCACTTTAAATTCTGCATTATTCATAGAGAATTTAAATTCAGCCCCATGAAATTTGCCCTTGATCCCATAGTAGAACAACCGAGTCAAATCTTCACTATACTTGTCATCACATTCTACAAATTCACCAAGATTTTGAAATTTTATAAGTTCAGAAATCTCAGGAATGTGAAAATCTGGACCCATCAGAGGATAAAAGCCATGTTGTCTTATAACCGCACGATTACAAAATAGTTCCTCAAAAGGAGTAGTTAGCCTTTCAGAAATTAAAGACTTAAAGGTTACCCGTTGTGAAGATGATGTTCTGGTTGGTGCTGATTGTGAAGATGAGCCTCTTGTTCCCTTTCTACTAGGATTTCTTCTTGAAGCCATGGTTGAAGAAGAGTTAGAAGAAGATGATGACACTTGATTTTCGCAGAGAGTGAAGAGGAGAGATGTGCAGCCCTTAGAAAACCTTGTAGTAGTAATATAGATGATTTTCTCTTGGTGGGTGTTTGATTTTTAGGGTTTTGATGAGGATTGAATGGAGAATAATGGTTATTGATGAGGTTTAATGGAGGAAGATAAGGAGAGATTGACCACAAAGTCTAATGAGATGACATGCAATAACCATAAATCAATGTGCAATGAGAATATGTAGGGAAAATAGACAATGCTAGGTCGGTGCACGCGTCCCAATAAAGTAGGAAGTCTGGACGTTTGATTTATGCGTCGACCTATGAATCTGTGCGTCGGCGCATGATTCATGAATTTTCTGAAAAAGTTGAACATATGGTTATGCGCTATCCCGAACATTTTTACTAGGTCAGCACACAAATCATGCGTCGACGCATGAACATACAGAAGTGAAATTTTGCAATTTTTTCAAGTTCCAACCAGATAAATAGACATATGCACATACAGAACAATACATCCACATGAACGATAAGTGCTCAAAATGCAATAAACATCAAGATTAGAGTAATTAATATGGCACAAAATATTGATAAACGTCTATAAATCAGAATGATATTACCTTGATCATCATGACGATAAGATCCCTCACATATAGCTAAATATCTCTCTGCATTGTTAGTTAAAAGAATAAACAAGCATGTATATATGTGAAGATCACTACTTTAAAGGATTATTAATCACGGTCCGAGATATCGAGAATGCCAAGTTCCCTACGGATGTGAAAGAAAGGCTCTGTAGCTAACGGTTTTGTGAAAATATCAGCAAGTTGATTCTTAGTGTCAACATGCTCAAAAATAACATCACCTTTCTCTACATGATCCCTTAGAAAATGATGGCGTATTTCGATATGCTTGGTGCGTGAATGTAATACAGGGTTCTTAGTTATATTAATCGCACTAGTTTTATCACACAAAATTGGAATACGTTCAAGTTTTAAGTTGAAATTAAGTAATTATTGTTTAAGCCATAAGACTTGAGCACAACAACTACCGGCGGCAACGTATTCCACCTCGGCTGTTGACAAAGCAACGGAAGCCTGTTTCTTGCTATGCCAACTCACCAAGGAATTTGCGAAAAAGTGACACGTGCCACTAGTACTTTTCCTATCCAACTTGCACCCGGTAAAGTCAGAATCGGAGTAGCCAACTAAGGAACAAACACTACCTTTGGAATACCACAGCCCATACTTTGGAGTACCAGAGAGGTATCGAAGTATGCGCTTAACTGCCTTTAGGTGGGATTCCTTGGGATGTGCCTGATACCTCGCACACATGCATACACTAAACATTATATCAGGACGTGATGTGGTAAGATAAAGAAGAGACCCTATCATACCTCGATACTTCTTTACCACAACATCCTTACCCTTTTCGTCACGATCAAGATTAGCACTTGTAGGCATAGGAGTGTCTATTGCTTTGCAGTTCAGCATATCAAAATGTTTTAGTAACTCAAGACAATATTTCGTTTGACTCACGAATGTGCCCTCTTTAAGTTGTTTGATTTGCAATCTGAGGAAATAGTTGAGCTCCCCCATCATGCTCATTTCAAACTTCCCCTGCATCAAACTAGAAAACTCCTTGACCAAGGTCATGTTAGTAGACCCAAATATGATATCGTCAACATAAATTTGTATCAAAATTAAGTGTTTTCCTTGACGTTTAATAAAGAGGATTGTGTCAACCTTTCCTCTTGAATACCCTTGATCTAGTAGAAATTTGCTTAGACGTTCATACCAAGCCCTAGGGGCTTATTTAAGTCCGTACAGAGCTCGTTTAAGTTTATAGACATGATCAGGATATTCGTGGGATTCAAAACCCGGAGGTTGGGCTACATAAACCTCTTCATTTATGTATCCATTAAGGAACGCACTTTTAACATCCATTTGGAATAATTTAAAGTTCTTTGTGCAAGCATAGGCAAGTAAAAGGCGTATGGCCTCGAGTCGGGCAACCGGCGCATAAGTTTCCTCATAGTCGATTCTTTCCTCTTGGTTATAGCCTTGCGCTATAAGCCTAGCTTTGTTACGCGTTATTACTCCATTTTCATCAAGTTTATTCCTAAACACCCATCGGGTGCCGATTACTCGATGATCTCGCGGAGGGGGGACAAGGTCCCAAACCTCATTTCTCCAGAATTGATTTAGTTCATCTTGCATTGATAAAAACCAATGATCATCGAGTAACGCCTCCTTAGCATTTTTAGGTTCAACTTGGGAGACAAAAGCAGAGTAATAACAAAAGTTACTAAGTTTAGAGCGAGTAGTTACTCCCTTAGAGATATCACCGAGAATGTTGTCAATTGGATGGTCTTTTGAAGACTTCCAAGCTGGAGGAAGTTCATCTTTATCAGCATGATGATCATCCTCACTTTTCACTGGTTGGTGATCCTTTTCCTCCTCAATACGCACTGCTTCAGGTTGATCAATTCCCTTATCAGTGTCCTTGAGTATGTCTTCAGTAGGTACACTTGCACCATGAAAAGAACTACCTTCTCCGATATTTCTCGGATAAGACTCGTCAAAAGTAACATGAACTGGCTCTTCAACTACGCGTAACCTCTTATTATAAATTCTATATGCTTTACTTGACTGAGAGTATCCAAGAAAAATACCCTCGTCGGCCTTGGCATCAAATTTACCAAGAGTCTCTTTCCCATTGTTTAACACAAAGCATTTGCAACCAAATACATGAAGGTGAGAGATGTTTGGCTTACGCCCTTTTAAAAGCTCATACGGTGTCTTGTTTAGAATAGGCCAGATGAGCACCCTATTCAAAACATAACAAGCCGTACTTATGGCGTCGTCCCAAAAGTATTTTGGTAATCCACCATCATTATCATAGTCCTTCCAAGTTCTTCCAAAACTCTATTTTTACGTTCCACTACCCCATTTTGTTGAGGGGTACGTGGTGCGGAAAAATTATGATCAATTCCGTTAGAATCACAAAATGCTTCAAATAAATGATTTTCAAACTCACCCCCATAGTCACTTCTAATTGACCCAATGTTTGTGTTTAACTTGTTCTGAGATAACTTAGCAAATCGTTCAAAGGCCGAAAAGGTATCACTCTTATTTGCTAAGAAAATGGTCCAGCAAAACCTAGAAAAATCATCGACTATAACAAACCCATAATAGTTACCACCTAGACTTTTAACCCTAGATGGTCCAAAGAGGTTCATATGGAGGAGCTCAAGGGGTCTCATAGTTGAAACGGTATTTTTAGATTTGAATGAGATCCTTGTTTGCTTCCCCATTTGACACGCATCACAAAGGTGATCCTTTGTGAATTTAATTTTGGGCAAACCGATGACTATGTCTTTAGAGACAATTTTGTTAAGCAAATCAAAGTTGATGTGAGCCAACCGTATATGCCACAACCATGAATCTTCATTCATAGCGACTAGACACTTGTCTCCATTCAACGATACCTCATTTAAGTCTAGCATATAGACGTTGTTCACCCTCAAGCCCTTAAACACATTCTTTTTGTCGCAATCTTCAACTATGCAACAATCCTTTGAAAAAGATACTTTATAATTCTTGTCACATAGTTGACTAATGCTTAAAAGGTTGTGTCTAAGGCCTTCCACAAGCACCACATCAGAGATAGTAGTAGATGAGGGGTTACCTACACTACCTTTGCCGAGAATCTGTCCCTTATTGTTATCTCCGTAGGTAACAAACCCCTTTTTCTTCGCCACAAAGTCGATGAAAAGAGATATGTCGCCAGTCATATGTCTCGAGCAGCCACTATCCAGAACCCATCTTTTTTCGGTGGTCTCAAGACTTTGTACCTACAAAAACAATCAAGGGAGAGTAGGTACCCAATTCTCATTGGGTTCTCTAAGGTGAGTGAAACCAAGACCTCACTTGGGCAACCATTGGTAGATGCCTTTCGGAACAAGAAACCTTCTGAAGTGGCATTTCGCAATAGTATGACCAGGCTTACAACAGTAAAGGCAATTACGGTTCATTTGGAATTTACTTTTTCTATCACTATCTCGAATCACATAGGTATACTTTTGATATGGATTATTCATGCTCTCACGAAAATGTGATCGATCAATAGCAAACATAACTTTTGGCTTAAGAGCCTTGTCCAATTTGGCCTTGAGGGTTCTCACCTCTCGTTGCCAAATATGACAAGTGTCACAGCCCCAATTGAACCAAGAGGTAGGATCCTCTTCAACCTTGGCTTTTGATGTGTCCAATATAGAGTTTTTAAGAGCTTCCAATTCCTTTTCGGAATCGGAAACCTTCTTCTCCAAATACGTGAAAATCCTTTTATTTGAGGCTAAACGTTGAAATGCTTCCTTAGCCTCATAGTGTAACATGTCAAAAGCCTTTCGTAACTCTAAATGCGACATAGTATTAACATGATCATATTTAGAATGCTTTACCTCTTTTGCTTTGTTGTGGCGTGCCATAAGACAAAAGTTATTGGATTCACTTTCGTCACTTGAGGAATCATCTTTCTCTGACTCACTATCGCTTTCCCAAGCGATGTATGCTTGTCGAGACTTGTTGAACTTTTTGTTTGAGCGTCTCTTGTCATTATCCTTATCTTTGTCTTTCTTTAGAGATGGACAATCCGGCTTGTAGTGCCCGGATTTTCCACAGTTGTAGCACGTCCCTTTTACCTTGCCATTTTTATTTCCTTCGCTTCTAGATTGCTTCCTAAACTTGACCAGATTTCTATCCGAGTGTTGAATATCGTTCTTACGAATATATCTATTGTATCTCTTCACAAATAAGCCCATATAAAAATAAATGTCCACTATCTCTTCACCGAATTCTTCATCTTTGTCATTATTGGTTTCATCATCACTTAGCTCTTGATGTGTGGACTTTGAACAAGAAGCCTTAAGAGCTATCGACTTCTTCTCCGTATCTTTTGCCTTCTCTTTCTTGATACTCTTTTCATGTTTATCCAAGCTAATAAGCACTTGCTCATGCTCATCGAGTTTACCAAATAGTGTTGTGAGGTCTAGTGTAGCAAGATCATTGGCCTCCTTGATAGCGGTGACCTTCGGTTGCCATTCCCTGTTAAGACACCTCAGAATTTTGTTAGTAGAAACCTCATTTGGAATTGGTTTACCAAGAACATGCAATTTGTTGATAATGTGAGTAAATCTTTTTTGCATATCCGCAATGGTTTCCCCTTGCTTCATGTAAAACAAATCAAACTCTTGCGTTAGTGTATTAATTCGAGTCATCTTAACATCATTAGTGCCTTCGTGGGCTACTTGTAAAGTATCCCGCATGGCTTTGGCCGTTTCACAATGGGAGACTCGATAATACTCATCAACTCCCAAAGAGGATATGATCATATTACGAGCCTTCCAATCATAGTTGTACTTTTTCTCGTCCTCCTCTGTCCATTGAGCTTCGGGTTTAGGAACGACAACGCCTTCCACGTTAGTCATAGTAATTTCCATGGGACTGTTTAAAATAACATTCCAAGCCTTCCGATCTATGGAATTAATATGGACGCGCATACAATCCTTCCAGTAGGTGTAGTTTTCACCTGTAAAAACTAGAGCTCTATTATAAGCCCCCTTAAGTTCGTTCGCCATGATCCAAGAAGTTTTACCGAAGCACAAGAATTAATAGGAGTTCGTGATACCACTTGTTAGATGATGGCTATGGATCTAAAGGGGGGGTTGAATAGATCCCTTGAGTTTTACACGCAAATGGTTTACAAAATTTGTTTTAAAAAATGTTTAACGGAAGCTACCACTGGATAGAACGTCTACAACGAACCTTCTACCAAAAGGATCGGATATGCGCGAATATATCACGGATGAGTATGGAAGAGAAAATTTCAGTTTTGAATACTACACTTAATAACACAGTCAACAAAATATTCGTTGCTTGATGTTTATTCCAATCCAATGAGTTAAAGTGATAAGCAATTAAAGGCAACGAGTTCGAATTTTGCTTTGAAACAAATTATCAAACACCTAGTGTGCGTAAACACACTAAGTGCAGAATTTCTATGGAAGGTAATGTAAAGCTGCTCCAAGATACAATTCAAGGAATTGTATCAATTTAACAAAACAGTTTATCAGCTTACAATTACTCTATGACAGAAATTTCGATGACTTGTGACTTCACAAATTCGAACGAATTGAATTGTAAAAGAGTTAAGGAGAGAGAGAACAAACGCAGTTTGATTAGGCAGTTCCCCAATCGTCCTCGCTTTGGGTACGTCTGCCCCCAACTCCACAAATGGAATTGAGATATATATATATATATAGTTGTTGCAAATTGTTTATTACAAGAGAAAACTATGAACATCCAAACCCTCGAACGTCTTCGATCGTTGATGCAGAATTTTCTCTTCCCTTGATTCGAGATGAATCAAGTCCTTCGAATATGGTTGATCCAATTACCGTCCCACGCTACTAAACCAAAAGAAACCACCGTTCTTCAGTTACCTTCACTCGGTCAATTGCGATCTATCAAGAATTCGAACCCAAACCTCCCTTCTACGATCCTCTGATTATAGCTACTAAACCGAACAACTGCACCAATTTCCGGTTACCTTCGCCCAGCCGAATCCCTGTAGAAAGAACAGTTTGTGCAAAAACCCCAAAAATCTATCTGATTCTTGGAGGACAAAACCAACTGGTTTGATTCAAGAAACACCTGTCAAACTCTCAACCCAGAAGATGAAGATCACACTTCCTAAATTTTGAATGTTATCACTTCGATAAATGGGCGACACAAACAAAGATGATTATGTGTGATTGTTTGTTTACACAATGAAGAAGATGAAGATGAAGAGAGAAATGACATATATCTTTCACGTTTCTTGTTTTTTTGAAATGAAATGATGACCAAAACTATTTATATGAAAATAAAATGACCAACAAAAAATAATAACATAAATAACAGAAAAGAAATTAAGTGAAAAATGCAGAGTTTTGAAGTCATGCGTCGACCTCCTAACTCCATGCATCGACGCATAAACAAATATTTTTGTGTCCATTGAATTGTGCGCTTTCCCGCAGGTTTTGGAGGTTAGCGCATGAAATTGGAGGTTAGCGCATGAACTGGGAGGGTCAGCGCATGAAGTGCATTTTTTCAGGAAATTCAATTTTCTGAGCATTTTCACTAGACCAAGATCAGAAACACATACTAGACACAACTAAAACGATAGTGGACATTTATTTTTGGGAAAGACAAGATCCTATGCATCTAGACACATGAACAATAATGGTTAGCCGCAATATGCCCGACACGTGTAGTGATACCGCTCAAATTACAGTCTAGTTTCTTACAAGTTTGTTGACATCATTAAAACAAGGTATATAGAAGAATATCCCTCACAAAAACACCATACTTGCACATTTTAATCGGTTAACCCTATTGTGTTAATCGGTTAACACTGCTGCAGAAGCTGAAAATAAACAATTTCTTTTAATTCAAAGCCATCCCTACCCAAAACCATCAATCCGTCTTGCTCTAACCCACAATATAATTCTCAACTCGCGGCTCTTTAACTTGTATAACAATTACTACTCATGATCTACTCAAGGTAATACCGACAAAGTCAAAACATGCAGACGACACACTCTAACCAAGTGACAAGGCAAAATTCAAAATTCTGACGCGGTCACACTATAAAACTTCAGCGGAATAGTTCATTTTTATGTTCAAACAACTACACTAGCGGGAAGCCAATAATGACGACATCCCGGGGTTTTAGCCACAACTCAAACTTAATTCGTCCACAAGAAAAACCCAACACACAACCATTACACGATACCACAAAAGCGATGGACATAACATGTCGAGCACACAACCTTGTTCTCTCATTTGAATTCCTTGGTGAAAATTAAAAACAACAACGTTCTTAGTCCAACAAAAGGAAGATTCCTAATATTCCGATTATTCACAAATATAGAAGTTCTCTATACTTGAAAATAGATTAGGGTAATGCATCCTCTTGAAGAACCTTTCCATCACTTCACACACATAAACCGGGATTTCTTACCCTTCCCTATCCATTGCACATCCCACTTACACCACATTGCTTAATGGAAAATCCGCAACCGACAATTCTCATCAACTCTTTACAAAACCTTCCCGGTATAAACCGTTCCATAATAAGTCCTGATTTACTTTTCGTTGTTTTACCATAATATTACTTCTTAAAATACAATATTCACTGTTCCACAACGTACGTCCCTTCACAATTGTCCCAAGAATAAGAAACCATCACGTACACTCGTGACTACGGTGCTACTACTACGCTTGTTCTTAATACCAAGGTATAACTTCCTCAGTTCAGCTCGTACTACTAGGGTTTACGTGGGTGAATCATATTTGATTACACTTCCTTAATTTTAATCCTCAACTACTACTAAATAGCTCTATTGCACATTCGTCCAAAAATACATTCTGTTGTCATTTCCTCATAATATACCATTGATACCGTTTTCTACATCGTGCTTACTTTCGCTCTCCATTGTAATCCTCTTAGGTCCAAATATAAAACCACCATACTTACATTTCCTTAAGTCCAAGGCACTTACTCTGTTTCTTAATACAAACTTCTTCAGGTTTGTATCACTACACTTTCTGTCACTAAATAAAGTCCAACTTTCTCCGACACCATACCTTATATTGTCCCTTAGATAATTCAACAATTCCAAATTGGTCTCTCATCGAGTACAGAAAATCCTGATGTAATATCTCGAACTTAATCTCTCTTCATAACTGAAATACACAATTCATCACCCACTCTTCGTCCGGCACATACTTGTTACACTTGAAGCATGTAAACACATCCTTGTGTTCCTTCACACACTTCTCTACTACTTTAGGTTCTCATAAAATTCGAACGTCCTTAACTCTCCACTTTTAACCAATTGGAAGATATTGTGTCGAACACATTCCTTAAGGTACTCTCATCCATTCAAGATACCATAACGACCTTAGAAACTGAAGCACCAATACTTATCTCACTTCCGGACCTTACATCTCACGTTCCACAAAACAACTTTTCTTTTTCACAGAATGAGATTACTTGAAATTCTTATCTATATCAGTGGTCAATCCAGCTCAACTAGTGATTTTACATAATCCTCAATACCTTAACCAATCGTCTAATAGAGATCCTTAACTTTCGGAATCCATCCATTCCAAAGGATTACTTGATCAACACATCACTCTTAAATTTCATGCTACCCAAAGCACAACCTCTACTAAGACCTCAACTGAGCTGGCAAAACTCTTCACTACTAACTCTTGGCTTGAGTCTACCCTCACAGCACAAGTTCCGACAACACTTCGGAGTCCTCGTGGTCACTCAACCATGATTCTACCTATCACATACATAGTATTAGGTTGATCAGGCCCAACACTACATAATATGATATTAAGAGTCATACTGGCAAGACATACTTAAGAGGCAGGAATAGATTTACTTGTGATGTTTCAAGGCTAGGTCGAGAACACGACCTGCTCTGATACTAATTGTAACACCCTGTATAATATATATATATATATATATATATATATATCTAGAATAATACAATACAAGCATTTTATTTGGTACTGACACCATCATAAGTGCCTAATGGCGTAATTCACATACTTTACCATTTCTAAAAACGTAATACAATCTATGGTACAAGCTATGGAAACTAGCCAAAACAAAAATCTAAGATCAATATACAATATCCTCAATTATATACTACAAATACACAGCAGAATAAGCTCAACTAAGCTTTTCTTGAAATATCCAAGCATAACTCCACTTGTAAATCAAACCTGTACTCAATTCCTGAAAAAAAATAGCAACGATAATGGGGTGAGATATTAAATCTTAGTGAGTTCCCTATCTTATGGATTCTCCCAGCTTTACAAGGTTCTAACAATCCTAACTCAAGTCAAGGGGAAGGGAAATGACCTTGAGTTCATAAATCTCACACTATATGGAAACATGTCATGAGTTCACCAACTCAAAATATCACTAATCGATAACCTCACCAAGGCATCCCTTTTTCCCGTCTGCTTCAACATCTAGAAGTCGACCCGAGTCATGGATCCTTGTAACCTACTTGACATACGAATGGATTCGGGTTCTACGGGCCATTAACCGTTATGAACCGTCACTTCACACGGGCCATTAACCGTCACAAGCATACACTCCCTGCCTATGTTTCAGAGGAGCTCGAGACTCATGAAACTACAACTCAAGATAAACGGTTACGATTACGTGATCTCACACAAAACGTGATTGTATTCGAAAATCACAAGGCCACAATGCCTTAAGGCCACATTCGCCTTTTCTCATAATCACAATAGTTCACACATGTTCCATACTAGTGTTTCACTCTCTCCTAGACCAATCTTATCACGGATGCACCTTTCTACATCATGTGCCCGAGCCTTGCCATCTAGGTTTTCTACTCTAGGGCAGAACTCGTCAAGGATGCACCTTTCTACATCGAATGCACGAGCGTCGCCATCCAGAGTTTCTATCAATTTCTAGTCACAACCTAGAATCATAACAATCTTAACTATGCCATTTATTTTGGGGTAAAGTTTCCTCACTCTTCCTAATTTATTTTAAGCATGCATATTCTCTCGATCATGTTTAACAACAATTAATTACACATAGCATAGCACAATTTGCATAATTGAAACACATATAATAATTCAATCACAAGTTACCTAACCCTTAGGTTCCCTCCGATTCATTTAATCGGGTATCAAATCAATATTTTCTCATTTTTATCCCGTAGGATATTTTCTCAGCTTTGCATCGGCTATAACCATGCCTCGATCGGATCTACGATCCAAAAGATATGGAATTTCAACATATCATATAAACATTATTTTCATTCATTCTCCACTAAGTAATTAATCCAACATTATACCCCTAATTTTCACTTTTTATTGGGTAGAGGATTGTCATAGCTTTCCAACGGTACCAAGAACGCTTAAATCGGGTATACGAATCAAGAGTTATGGATTTTTAAAGAAAACATAATTATTTGAAAATCCCCAGGAGCGCCCGGCAGTACAAATTTTTGCCCAGCGGTGCCTTTGCGCCTGTGCTTCGCCCGGCAAAGCAGCGGCGTAAGTCCCAATTCCAAAACCAAAAAAAAATCCAGTAGCGTTCCATGCTGCGCCCCTTAAGTTTCGCCCGGCGCAAACCCGCGTCGCCCGGCGCTCAAAGCGCCGCCCGGCGGTACGCATCAGAAGCAGAATTTTCTGATGCATTTTCCATGGTTCCAAGGGTCCAAAACTCACCCTTTCCAGACCAAATCATTTCCAAACATCAAAACAAGTATCATCAATTGATCACATGCATATTACGACTACACTACGCAATTTATATCGAATTTCATCCGTTAGATTTCATTGATTTATCCATTTAATCATTTTCTCTCAAATCTAACCTAAGTTCTAAACTTATATTTCTAGAACTTAGAGTGTCTAACTAGAACCCACCTGGTAATCGAAGAGGAGATTGAAGAAGATGATGAATCGATGAAGTGATGATGAAGATCCAAGCTCTTCCTTCTTTTCCATTTTCCTTTTTCTCTTCTTTCTCTCTTTCTCCTTCTCTTTTCCTTTTCTTCTTCTTACTATCTTTTTCTCTTCTTTCTCTTATATATATATATATATAATCCTTATTATATAATATAATCCAACGGGGTAAAATATCTTCAATTGATATTTTATTCGTCCAACACCGGTTGATCAATTATTTGAGTTACCTTAATATACTCTCTCAAACTAATAATTATTAATCTGTCTCTTTCATAAAATAATTGATCTCTTTAGAGTTCACCAGTTGCTCTATTAATCCCAATTGACCATACTTAAAATACTTAGAGGATTCCATAAATCCAATTAATCAAAGATAGAGCATATAGATACTCATATAACCTCATCTGATATCCAACTGAGCACTTAAATAATACGGGGTAATACACTATCCCCCCTTAAATTGAAATTCGCCCCCGAATTTCCTCTACTCGACAATAACCTCAACTTGTATAATTGTCTCAGTTCCACACTCAACTTTACTTCCGTTTAAATTCTAACTTGACTTCACAGACCAAAATGCTTATTTTCATGAATTACCAAACTTCACACCCCTAATTGCACTCTTGTTCCAATATTGGATCAACTTCGAACTTTTCTTTTCCGTAATTCATCTGTTGTTTCATACTAAAACACTTGGTTGCATTCTACCTTCGGAAGAAATATACCATTCTATACTCTTCTCTTGAGTCACAACACAAACCATAATACCCTATCTCAATTTGGGACAATAAACACTCATCAAACCTTCGCGAGGTAAAATGGTGATTTCTTAACTTCATGCAATCATCGACGATTTATATTTCCATAATTCTTTCAACATCCAAAACCACTTCATAATTATTCAAACGACTTCTTTACCAGCTCCATCTGGTCTGATGCTATACATTGTACCCATCACATCCGACATTTCATTCCTTTCGTATCACACCAAAAGTAACACGCTTAGAACAAGATCTTCTTATTTCCATACTTATACACAACAATATTCAAATCCTTATCATTCTGACCAACTCTTTAATCTATCACGTTCCACTGCGTAACCAAATTTTAACAGTAGGACATCACGAATTCTCAAGCATTGCCAAGTAGTTAACAGTCTGCGGGGAAACACGCTTATCCATTGGGATCTTTACTAACCCACGGTACAAGAAACTTACTGACGTTTTATGGTAGAACAAATTCTTTGCCAACACACAATGTTATAACATCTGTCCAACACTCTCCAGACGATAATGATGCAGGAGTTACACTGCTACAACCATGACATATACAATTCCTAATCCATTCTAAACTCGGACCCATAATCCAAAATAGTTTAACAACCTCCGGTTCTGGTTACCACCTTCCAAATTGATTTTTCTTACGGGGTTCTGACTCACTCAATATTTCTTGTTGGTTCGAGATCTCAACCCAAAATGACGTAACACCAACACAGAACTTCAATCATATGCGAGTCACCACTTATCAAAACTTAACCCATTCAAGGTACAATTATGAGTTTTCATATCACTCACCAATTCACAAATAACACTCCACGTACACATACACACACACTTTTGAAGTCCATACCACACTTCACAGTTGAATCCACTTCTCTCAATTATTTTATTTCACATACAATCCAATTCACATGCTTAATTCTGGAACGCCCATTTCTCACTCTTGGAAGGATAACCTTCAAATTTCCTTCTCTGGGTAAAACACAACTGCACAAAACTGGTACCCCTCACACGGAGCCTAAATCCAATACCATGAACTCACGGAAGATAACAATTACTAACTCTGACCAACCATTCATACTCAACACAGTTCACAAGATTACTTCTCCAAAGGTTAAACTTCCTCGTTGTCTAAATAAATGGTCAACTATGTAACACCCTTCCAGAAGTTCCAATTTCATAATACAAATATGTCCTTCATTTACTTGTAATCCTATTTTCCATTCACACAATACTTTCCACTCGGAGCAACATAAGGTAAAAAAAACGCAGATAATGGTTTTTAAGAGATTCCATAATTTACGCACATGTTAATCGATTACCTATCTGAGGTTAATCGGTTAACTCCTCAAAATTCAGCACAAAACACCATCCTTGCACGTGTTAATCGGTTAACCCCATTGTGTTAATCGGTTAACACTGCTGCAGAAGCTGAAAATAAACAATTTCTTTTAATTCAAAGCCATGCCTACCCAAAACTATCAATCCGTCTTGCTCTAACCCACAATATAATTCTCAACTCGCGGCTCTTTAACTTGTATAACAATTACTACCCATGATCTACTCAAGGTAATACCGACAAAGTCAAAACATGCAGACGACACACTCCAACCAAGTGACAAGGAAAATTCCAAATTCTGACGCGGTCACACTACAAAACTTCAGCGGGATAGTTCATTTTTCTGCTCAAACAACTACACTAGCGGGAAGACAATAATGACGACATCCCAAGGTTTTAGCCACAACTCAAACTTAATTCGTCCACAAGAAAAACCCAACACACAACCATTACACGATACCACAAAAGCGATGGACATAGCATGTCGAGCACACAACCTTGTTCTCTCATTTGAATTCCTTGGTGAAAATTAAAAACAACAACATTCTTAGTCCAACAAAAGGTAGATTCCTAATATTCCGATTATTCACAAATACAAAAGTTCTCTATACTTGAAAATAGATCAGGGTAATTCATCCTCTTGAAGAACCTTTCCATCACTTCGCACACATACCGACAAATCTCATCAACTCTTTACAAAACTTTCCCGGTATAAACCGTTCCATAATAAGTCCTAATTTGCTTTTCGTTGTTTTACCACAATCTTACTTTTTAAAATACAATATTCACTGTTCCACAAGGTACGTCCCTTCACAATTGTCCCAAGAATAAGAAACCATCACGTACACTCGTGACTACGGTGCTACTACTACTCTTGTTCTTAATACCAAGGTATAACTTCCTCAGTTCAGCTCGTACTACTAGGGTTTACGTGGGTGAATCATCTTTGATTACACTTCCTTTATTTTAAGCCCTAACTACTACTAAATAGATCTATTGCACATTCGTCCAAAAATACATTCTGTTGTCATTTCCTCATAATATACCATTGATATTGTTTTCCACATCGTGCTTACTTCCGCTCTCCATTGTAATCCTCTTAGGTCCAAATATAAAACCACCATACTTACATTTCCTTAAGTCCAAGGCACTTACTCTGTTTCTTAATACAAACTTCTTCAGGTCCGTATCACTACACTTTTCTGTCACTAAATAAAGTCAAACTTTCTCCGACACCATACCTTATATTGTCCCTTAGGTAATTTAACAATTCCAAATTGGTCTCTCATCGAGTACAGAAAATCCCAATGTAATATCTTGAACTTAATCTCTCTTCATAACTGAAGATACACAATTCAGCACCCACTCTTCATCCGGAACATACTTGTTTCACTTGAAGCATGTAAACACATCCTTGTGTTCCTTCACACACTTCTCTACTACTTTAGGTTCTCATAAAAGTCGAACGTCCTTAACTCTCCACTTTAAACCAATTGGAAGATATTGTTCCAAACACATTCCTTAAGGTACTCTCATCCATTCAAGATACCATAACGACCTTAGAAACTGAAGCACCAATACTTATCTCACTTCCGGACCTTACATCACACGTTCCACAAAACAACTTTTCTTTTTCACGGAATGATATTACTTGAAATTCTTATCTATATCAGTGGTCAATCCAGCTCTACTAGTGATTTTACATAATCCTCAATACCTTAACCAATCGTCCAATAGAGATCCTTAACTTTCGGACTCCATCCATTCCAAAGGATTACTTGAACAACACATCACTCTTAAATTCCATGCTACCCAAAGCACAACCTCTACTAAGACCTCAACTGAGCTGACTAAAACTCTTCGCTACTAACTCTTGGCTTGAGTCTACCCTCACAGCACAAGTTGGGACAACACTTCGGAGTCCCCGTGGTCGCTCAACCATGACTCTACCTATCACATATATAGTATTAGGTTGATCAGGCCCAACACTACATAATATGATATTAAGAGTCATGCTGGCAAGACACACTTAAGAGGCAGGAATAGATTTACTTATGATGTTTCAAGGCTAGGTCGAGAACACGACCTGCTCTGATACCAACTGTAACGCCCTGTATAATATATATATATATATATATCTAGAATAATACAATACAAGCATTTTATTTGGTACTGACACCATCATAAGTGCCTAATGGCGTAATTCACATACTTGACCGTTTCTAAAAATGAATACAATCTATGGTACAAGCTATGGAAACTAGCCAAAACAAAAATCTAAGATCAATATACAATATCCTCAATTGTATACTACAAATACACAGCGGTGAGACATCCAAGCATAGCTCCACTTGTAAATCAAACATGTATTCAATGCCTAAAAAAATAGCAACGATAATGGGGTGAGATATTAAATCTCAGTGAGTTCCCTATCTTATGGATTCTCTTGGCTTTACAAGGTTCAAACAATCCTAACTCAAGTCAAGGGGAAGGGAAATGATCTTGAGTTCACAAATCTCACACTATATGGAAACATGTCATGAGTTCACCAACTTAAAATATCACTAATCAATAACCTCACCAAAGCATCCCTTTTTCCCGTCCGCTTCTACATCTAGAAGTCGACCCGAGTCATGGATCCTTGTAACCTACTTGACATACGAATGGATTCGGGTTCTACGGGCCATTAACCGTTATGAACCGTCACTTCACACGGGCCATTAACCGTCACAAGCATACGCTCCCTGGGCGTCATTCGTACTGCACGCGGGAATCAAATCTGCCAAGTAGTCATGCCTATGTTTCAGAGGAGCTCGAGACTCATGAAACTACAACTCAAGATAAACGGTTACGATTACGTGATCTCACACAAAACGTGATTGTATTCGACAATCACAAGGCCACAATGCCTTAAGGCCACATTCTCCTTTTCTCATAATCACAATAGTTCACACATGTTCCATACTAGTGTTTCACTCTCTCCTAGACCAATCTCGTCACGGATGCACCTTTCTACATTAAGTGCCCGAGCCTTGCCATCTAGGGTTTCTACTCTAGGCTAGAACTCGTCAAGGATGCACCTTTCTACATCGAATGCACGAGCGTCGCCATCCAGAGTTTCTATCAATTTCTAGTCACAACCTAGAATCATAACAATCTTAACTATGCCATTTATTTTGGGGTAAATTTTCCTCACTCTTCCTAATTCATTTTAAGCATGCATATTCTCTCGATCATGTTTAACAACAATTAATTACACATAGCATAGCACAATTTGCATAATTGAAACACATATAATAATTCAATCACAAGTTACCTAACCCTTAGGTTCCCTCCGATTCATTTAATCGAGTATCAAATCAATATTTTCTCATTTTTATCCCGTAGGATATTTTCTCAGCTTTGCATCGGCTATAACCATGCCTCGATCGGATCTACGATCCAAAAGATATGGAATTTCAACATATCATATAAATATTATTTTCATTCATTCTCCACTAAGTAATTAATCCCACATTATACCCCTAATTTTCACTTTTTATTGGGTAGAGGATTGTCATAGCTTTCCAACGGTACCAAGAACGCTTAAATCGGGTATACGAATCAAGAGTTATGGATTTTTAAAGAAAACAGAATTATTTGAAAATTCTCAGGAGCGCCCCGCCGGTACAAGTTTTCGCCCGGCGGTGCCCCTGCGCCTGTGCTTAGCCCGGAGAAGCAGCGGCGTAAGTCCCAATTCTAAAACAAGAAAAATTCCAGTAGCGTTCCATGCTGCACCCCTTAAGTTTCGCACGGCGCAAACACGCGTCGCCCGGCGCTCAAAGCGCCCCCCGGCGGTACACATCCGAATCATAATTTTCTGCTGCGTTTTCCATGGTTCCAAGGGTCCAAAACTCACCCTTTCCACACCAAATCATTTCTAAACATCAAAACAAGTATCATCAATTGATTACATGCATATTACGACTACACTACACAATTTGTAACACCCTTTTCTACCCCACGAATAAACACGGCAAAATACACAAAATATCAGAGTAATAATCACCTCAAAGGGTGCACATTTCTCAATAAACTCAAAATAACACAATTTCCCTATACACCAAGGGACTTCCATCAAAATTAAATCAAAAGCCTTCACATGGCAGCGGAATTCAAAACTTTCAATTAAAACGGTTTTCAACAAACGTCATAATAATTCAAATAAAACCACATCATCAAATAACACCAAAATAAAGAAACAACATAGCTCGACTCAAAGGACCCCAACTCGATGTTACACTATCAGAGCAAGACCCTCTAAATCGACCAAAGCAAATAAACTTCAAGTCCTCGAAGACGTCCACGGCTAAACCTGATCACCTGCACGTTACCCACGTGGAGGCAACATTCAAACAGGCAGGGTGTGTAATCACAATTCAATATAAATCATATAAAGAAAAGATATCAACAGGAAACAGTTGTTTTCATCACATACTACAGCTCCTCGCCCTAAACATCATATAAAACATCACATAAAACATCACATCACTAATATCACTCATATGGAATTATGCAATGCCACCGAGGATAAAATGCAACGTCATAGAATGCATGTGGTACCAAATCGTCATAATAATGGACACTAGGCCATCAACCCTCCACAAGGGAGCACGTCACAAAATACTCCAATCCGCACAATGGGATTGAAGCCATCACTGGACCGAAGTCCTAAATCGTCACTGGACCGAAGTCCTAACATCATCAATAGACCAAAGTCTAAATGCTATGAATGCATGATGCACAACGTCATAATCATCATCAACAACAAAAGTTATTAAGTGCATCATCATTCATCAAATATCATGTTAATCCACATCGTCATTTAATCATCAAAACATCATGAATCGTCATCTCATAATCGTGAATATACTCATGGTACTTCACCTCATCACTTTATCATCAAACATCACATACAAACATCTAATAAGCATCAATAATGTCATATCATCATATAATCATCAAAACATCATTTTCATCACATATAACACGTCAACACATAGCAGAAATTCACCACAACATCACAGCATCAATATAACACAAGATAGATATTTTTCATGAATTTTAATTCAATAAAAAAATAATATTTTCAGTTCCAGGTCGCGCTAAGCGCGCCCCACCCGCGCTAAGCGCGCTACTCACTGCCTTGAAGAGGCGAAATTTCTTCCGACCGCGCTAAGCGCGCTAGACCGCGCTAAGCGGGCTCTACGGTTTCTGCAGAAAAACTCAGCGATAACAGCACGTCCCCATCTGCCATTCCACACTCCAAAACCCATATTTTTCCTCAAATCATCACAGATTATGTTATTATAACCTATAACTACCATATATACATCAATAACAACAATCATCACATAGTAAATCATCACAATTCATCATCCCTAACCTCAATTCCTAGGTTTTCCCACAAAACCCCAATTACACACAACACCTAATCTTTATATCACAAATATTGTAAAGCGATACTCCCCATACCTTAGAGTTTTGCTTCTTTCGATTTTCTCTCGAAGTTTCGCCGGAAATCTTCTATGCCCTAGCCTCCCTCTCACTTGTTCTTCAGAGCACATTTTCCTCTTCCTCAAGAAAAATACGAATAATGAGTTCCTTTCACTATTCTCTCTTAAAATACACCTAAATGTGCTCTTCCCATCTTACCCCCACTAATTCTCCTCAAATGTCCACTTCGCCCTTAATTCCTCTAATATTATTTAATTTAAATAATAATACATCATATTCCATAACATATGCTATTATTTAATTAAATAACCCAAAACTTCATAAAATCACTGACATCCACACAAATCACCGAAATTCACGAATATAATATTTAAATTAATTAATTAAATATTCTACAAAATTTGGGGCGTTACAACTTTCCCTCACTTAAAGAATTTTCGCCCTCGAAAATTACCTCAAGGGAATGGAGTCGGATACGACTCCCTCATCTGATCTTCACGTTCCCAAGTCCAACTTTCACTAGCTGGTCCACCCCACAACACCTTCACTAATGTTATGTCTTTACCCCGCAGTTGCTTCGTCTCTCGACCATCAACACACACCGGCAATGCTTCCACAGTCAGATTATCCTTCACTTGTACATCATCCATCTGAATCACATGCGACGGATCCAGAATGTACTTCCTCAATTGAGACACATGGAACACGTCATGCAAATTCGCAAGTGACGGTGGTAAAGCAATTCGATAGGCTACCTCTCCTATCCTCTGTGATATCTGATATGGATCAAAAAAACGTGGAGTGAGCTTCCTAGACTTCAAAGCTCAACCCACACCAGTCACTGGCGTCACTCTCAGAAACACGTGATCTCCCTCTTGGAATTCAAGTGCTTTCCTCCTCTTATCATGGTAACTCTTTTGACGACTTTGCGAAGCTTTCATTCTTTCTTGGATCTTCTTAATCTTCTCGGTCGTCTCTTGCACAATTTCAGGTCCGAGTACAACACTCTCGCCCGACTCATACCAACACAACGGAGTCCTACACCTTCTCCCATACAAAGCTTCATAAGGCGCCATTCCAATACTAGCATGAAAACTATTATTGTACGTGAACTCAATCAATGGCAAATGGTTATCCCACGATCCTCCATGATCCAACACACAAGCCCTCGGCAAATCTTCTAAAGATTGGATAGTCCTTTCTGTCTGACCGTCCGTCTGCGGATGGTAGGCAGAACTCATCCTCAACTTAGTACCTAAAGCATCTTGCAAACTCTTCCAAAATCTCGATGTAAACCTCGCCTCCCTATCCGGCACAATACTCGAAGGCACCCCATATAACTTCACAATCTCCTCAATGTACATCTCGGCTAACTTCTGCATGAAATAATTAATCTTCATCGGTAAGAAATGAGCCGACTTAGTTAATCTATCCACGATCACCCAAATTGAATCATTTCCCTTATCAGTCTTCGACAATCCTACCACAAAATCCATGGAAATACTATCCCTTTTCCATTCTGGAATCCTCAACGGCTGCATCATACCTAAAGGCTTATGATGCTCAACTTTCGACTTCTGGCAAGTCAAACACGTATAAACAAACTATGCAACATCCTTCTTCATACTTGGCCACCAAAACAACTTCTTCAGATCCTGGTACATCTTCGTAGCACCGGGATGAATGCTCAACCCACTTCGATGTCCTTCTTCAAGAGTGCTCTTCTTAATATCTGGGACACACACCCTGTCTCTGAACATCATTACACCATTCTCGTCAATTCGGAAATCTCCTCCGTTACCTTGGTTGATTAAAGTCAATTGGTCAACCAACTTTAAATCAGATTGTTGTCCCACTCTGATTTCTTCTAGAATACTACTAGTCAACTTCAACATTCCCAACTTCACAATGTCAGGAGTCGCTTCACACACCAAACTCAAATCTTTGAACTGCTCAATCAATTGCAACTTTTTCACCATAAGCATCGACATATGCAATGACTTTCTGCTCAATGCATCAGCCACTACATTTGCTTTGCCCGGGTGATAACTCAAATCAAAATCAAAATCCTTCAACAGCTCTAACCACCTCCTCTGCCTCATATTCAATTCCTTCTGATCAAATAAGTACTTCAGACTCTTATGATCACTAAACACTTCAAATTTAGAGCCAAACAAATAATGTCTCCAAATCTTCAACACAAACACCACAGCAGCCAATTCCAAGTCATGGGTAGGATAATTCCTCTCATGAACTCGCAATTGTCTCGAAGCATAGGCAATAACTTGTCCATTCTGCATCAATACTCCACCAAGGCCCATCTTCGACGCATCACAATACACCACAAAAGATTTGCTCGGATTAGGCAAAATCAACACTTGAGTAGTAGTCAATCTCTTCTTCAATTCCACAAAACTCTCTTCACAAGGTACATCCCACACAAACGCTTGACCTTTTCGAGTCAACTGAGTCAAAGGTAATGCCAACTTAGAAAAGCCTTCAATAAACTTGCGGTAATAACCCACTAATCCCAGAAAACTTTGTATCTCAGTAGCAGACTTCGGAGTCTCCCACTGTAACACGGCATCAATCTTAGAAGGATCAACAGAAACACCACCACTTGAAATCACATGGCCAAGGAAACTCACTTCCTTCAACCAGAATTCACACTTCGACGACTTTGCATACAACTTCTTCTCTTTCAACACTTGCAACACAGTCCTCAAATGCTCAGCATGCTCTTCTTCGGATCTAGAATATATCAAGATATCATCAATAAACACCACCACAAACTTATCCAAATACTCATGGAAAATTCGATTCATGTACTCCATGAACACACCAGGTGCATTAGATACACCAAACGGCGTCACAGTGTATTCATAGTGTCCATATCTCGTTCTGAAAGCCGTCTTCGGAATATCATCAGGCTTAACTCGGATCTGATGATAACCTGACCTCAAATCTATCTTGCTGAACACACAGGCACCTACTAGCTGATCCATCAAATCCTCGATTCCCGGTAGCCGATACTTATTTTTGATAGTCACTTTATTCAACTGCCGATAATCAACGTACAACCTCATACCTCCATCTTTCTTCTTCACTAACAACACCGGAGCACCCCACGGAGAAACACTTGGTCGAACAAACTTCTTCTCAAGCAATTCTTCTAGTTGCTTCTTCAATTCACTTAGCTCAGAAGCTGACATCCGATAAGGAGCCATCGACACTGGACTCGTACCTGGTATTAAGTCCACTGCAAACTCTACCTCACGCTCTGGAGGCAAATCATTGATGCCATCTTGAAACACTTCTGGGAATTCACAGACAACCGGCAACTTCACACTCGCAGCTTCACGATTAATTTGCAATGATGCAAACATTGCAAACACCAACGCTTCGTCTTCCATCAGCTCGTCTACTTGCTTAGCAGACAAGAACATCAACTCCCCACTATTATCAAACTCGGGAAACTCTACAGTCTTGGTTTAACAATTGATATGAACACGGTTGAACTCCAATCAGTTCATTCCAAAGATCACACCAATTTGGTGCAAGGGTAAGCACACCAAATCCATCACAAAGCTCTTCTCAAAAATCATCACAGGACATCTTTAACACACAAGGGTAGTAGTAACAAAACCATTAGCTGGAGTTTCTATTACCATATTACCATTCATATCAGATAACTTCAAACCCAATCTATTAGCACATTCAAGCGAGATAAAAGAATGAGTAGCACCAGTATCAATAATAGCAACCAACTTGATATTATTAATAAAACAAGTACCTCGAATCAGGTTGTCCTTCTCTGGCACTTCGGCACCACTCAAAGCAAACACCCTTCCACTGGTCTGGGCATTGGTCGCGGTCTTCATCGGCTTCTGGCATTGAGTACTGATATGACCTTTCTCACCACAATTGAAACAGGTCGGACCTTCATCCTTGCAGTCAGTAGCCCTATGCCCTTTCTTACCACATCGATAGTACCTCACCACATTATTGGTGAATGTATCAGCACGGTGACCTTGCCCACCACACTTATGACACTTTCCAGAAGCGGGAGCCGCTCCCCCACTTGTTTCCTTCCCATCTGAAGTTTTCTGCTTCTCTTTGTCAGCTGAAGTCGTATAAGGCTTACCCCTATACTGCCCTTTCTTCTCACTCAACTGCTTGTAGTGAGCAGATCGAGCTCGGTTGTCCTCATCGTAGATTCTGCTCTTTTCAACTAACTCAGCATACATGCGGTTCTGCTGATACCCAATACCCTGCTTAATCTCTGGTCTCAGCCTATTCTCGAACTTGAGACACTTAGACATCTCAGCATCAGCACGATTGTAGTGCAGACAAAACTTCACTAGCTTCTCGAACTTCGCGACATACTCTGCCACAGTCATATCTCCTTGCTTCAGCTCAAGGAATTCCACTTCTCTCTTGCCACGAGCATCCTCTGGGAAATACTTGCCCAGAAACTCCTGCTTAAACACGGCGCAAGTTATCACAGTACCAACATCTGTGAGTCTCTGACGGGTATTATCCCACCAGTCCTCAGCCTCTTCTTCCAGCATATGCGTTCCGAACTGAACCTGTTGCTCATCAGAACACCCCATCACTCGGAAAATATTCTCGATCGCCTTCAGCCACTTGTGTGCACTTGCGGGATCATGCGTACCCACAAAAGTCAGTGGACTGTTTCTCTGAAACTTACCCAAAGCTCGAAACTCATCATGAGCTCCACCATTTGGATTCAGCTTAGCTGCCACATTAGCAACCGATTCCAACGCATCAGCAATTGCACGATCATTTCTTCCAGCCATCCTGTACACCACCAACAAGATTAGAAGAACTAAAACATTGACAGTGTACACACACTCGTCGACTGACAGGGACAGACATCAAGTAAAAACCTGGCCGGATGGGCCGACCTGCTCTGATACCACTAATGTAACACCCTTTTCTACCCCCACGAATAAACACGGCAAAAAACACAAAATATCAGAGTAATAATCACCTCAAAGGGTGCACATTTCTCAATAAACTCAAAATAACACAATTTCCCTATACACCAAGGGACGTCCATCAAAATTAAATCAAAAGCCTTCACATGGCAGCGGAATTCAAAACTTCCAATTAAAACGGTTTTCAACAAACGTCATAATAATTCAAATAAAACCACATCATCAAATAACACCAAAATAAAGAAACAACATAGTTCGACTCAAAGGACCCCAACCCGATGTTACACTATCAGAGCAAGACCCTCTAAATCGACTAAAGCAAATAAACTTTAAGTCCTCGAAGACGTCCACGGCTAAACCTGATCACCTGCACGTTACCCACGTGGGGGCAACATTCAAACAGGCAGGGTGAGTAATCACAATTCAATATAAATCATATAAAGAAAATACATCAACAGGCAACAGTTGTTTTCATCACATACTACAGCTTCTCGCCCTAAACATCATATAAAATATCACATAAAACATCACATCACCAATATCACTCATATGCAATTATGCAATGCGACCAAGGATGAAATGCAACATCATAGAATGCATGTGGTACAAAATCGTCATAATAATGGACACTAGGCCATCAACCCTTCACAAGAGAGCACGTCACAAAATACTTCAATCCGCACAATGGGATTGAAGCCATCACTGGACCGAAGTCCTAAATCGTCACTGGACCGAAGTACTAACATCATAAATAGACCGAAGTCTAAATGCTATGAATGCATGATGCACAACGTCATAATCATCATCATCAACAAAAGTTATTAAGTGCATCATCATTCATCAAATATCATGTTGATCCACATTGTCATTTAATCATCAAAACATCATGAATCGTCATCTCATAATCGTCAATATACTCATGGTACTTCACCTCATCAATTTATCATCAAACATCACATACAAACATCTAATAAGCATCAATAACGTCATATCATCATATAATCATCAAAACATCATTTTCATCACATATAACACGTCAACACATAGCAGAAATTCACCACAACATCACAGCATCAATATAACACAAGACAGATATTTTTCATGAATTTTAATTCAATAAAAAATAATATTTTCAGTTCCAGGTCGCGCTAAGCGCGCTACTCACTGCCTCGAAGAGGCGAAATTTCTTCCGACCGCGCTAAGCGCGCTAGACCGCGCTAAGCGGGCTCTACGGTTTCTGCAGAAAAACCCAGCGATAACAGCACGTCCCCATCTGCCATTCCACACTCCAAAACCCAAATTTTTCCTCAAATCATCACAGATTATGTTATTATAACCTATAACTACCATATATACATCAATAACAACAATCATCACATAGTAAATCATCACAATTCATCATCCCTAACCTCAATTCCTAGGTTTTCCCACAAAACCCCAATTACCCACAACACCTAATCTTTATATCACAAATATTGTAAAGCGATACTCCCCATACCTTAGAGTTTTGCTTCTTTCAATCTTCTCTCGAAGTTTCGCCGGAAATCTTCTATGCCCTAGCCTCCCTCTCACTTGTTCTTCAGAGCACCTTTTCCTCTTCCTCAAGAAAAATACGAATAATGAGTTCCTTTCACTATTCTCTCTTAAAATACCCCTAAATGTGCTCTTCCCATCTTACCCCCACTAATTCTCCTCAAATGTCCATTTCGCCCTTAATTCCTCTAATATTATTTAATTTAAATAATAATAATACATCATATTCCATAACATATGCTATTATTTAATTAAATAACTCAAAACTTCATAAAATCGCCGACATCCACACAAATCACCGAAATTCACGAATATAATATTTAAATAAATTAATTAAATATTCTACGAAATTTGGGGCATTACACAATTTATATCGAATTTCATCCGTTAGATTTCATTGATTTATCCGTTTAATCATTTTCTCTCAAATCTAACCTAAGTTCTAAACTTATATTTCTAGAACTTAGAGTGTCTAACTAGAACCCACCTGGTAATCGAAGAGGAGGTTGAAGAAGATGATAAATCGATGAAGAGATGATGAAGATCCAATCTCTTCCTTCTTTTCCATTTTCCTCTTTCTCTCTTTCTCCTTCTCTTTTCCTTTTCTTCTTCTTACAATCTTTTTCTCTTCTTTTTCTTATATATATATATATATATATATATATATAGAGAGAGAGAGAGAGAGAGAGAGAGAGAGAGAGAGAATCCAACGGGGTAAAATATCTCCAATTGATATTTTATTCGTCCAACACCGATTGATCAATTATTCGAGTTACCTTAATATACTCTCTCGAACTAATAATTATTAATCTGTCTCTTTCATAAAATAATTGATCTCCTTAGAGTTCACCAGTTGCTCTATTGATCCCAATTGACCATACTTAAAACACTTAGAGGATTCCATAAATCCAATTAATCAAAGATAGAGCACATAGATACTCATCTGACCTCATCTGATATCCAACTGAACACTTAAATAATACGGGGTATTACAACTAGTGTCACGAATATTGGTTAAGAATTTTAAGTAAAGAAAATATTATATACTCTCTCCGGTCACTATTATAAGCAGAAAAAAATCTCTTAAATCTTGGTCACAATTATAAGCAAAAGTCATTAAATTTTAGACTAATTAATACTTGTATTACTATTATACCCTTAATTTAATTCAAAAGCATTTAATGTTGAAAGTTGATTCATCAAATAAATTAAAGATATTATTGTAAATTTTACTTTGATTGTACATGAAATCAAGAAAATTAATTACACTTAACTAACTTTTTTAATACGTGTGAAAGTAGTTATTTTGGCTTATAATTATGACCGGAAGGAGTATTTAGTTCATTAAATACACACAAGATTTTCTAAAAGGTTAATTATTTATATTTTCAGTGTATTGAATATACATATTTTTAGAAAAAATATATATTTTTAATCTTTTAAAAAATACTTAACTTATCTTTTTAATCTCTTAACTAGTGTCCAAAGCCACTTGTTAGCATTTAAATTCTAATTAATTACTATATTGCCATTAAAGAAAAGAGTGCGTAGTCCGAGTTTTTTTAGTTTACATCAATTGAAAAGTAAAACTGAAATTTAAAAACCAAAACATGTTTTTGATAATTTCAATTTTTTAGATTTTAAAACAGTAAAAACAAGTCTATCAAACAAGTTTTTCATTTTTCAATTTTTAAAAACTATAAAACAGTTTTAAAAACTATAAAACTCTTCACAACTCACTTACCAATTATCAAAAAGATATGAAAACAGGATTATCCAGCAATGAAATGATGATGCTCTTTCTGTTCTAAAATAAGAGTTTTTTTAATCCAAAATATTTATTCTAAAATAAAAGTCTTTTTACATTTTCAAAAAAACAATAATTAATTTTTATCAATTTTATCTCTAATAAATATTATTTACACAACTTTTAAAATATTATATCACATTACACATTTAAAACCACCAATAATAATTAAAGACAATTTTATAAATGTAACCTTAAAAATTATTACATTTATTTTGAGACAGTTTTTTAATCTATGTACAACAACTTTAAAAGACTTATATTTTAAGACGGAAAAAAAAAGAGTACTTCATAGTTCATCCTGAAAACAAGTCCAATATTCCACATCTGACACAACATCAACACGCATGTTACTTACAATTAATCTATTTTCAAATACTATTAGTAATGTCCATGCGTTCACAACCAGCTAAAACAAAGAAAAACGGAGGAGAACCGAGTAACAAAAAACAAAAACAAAGCATTTAAAATATAAAATGTGCTTGAAGGAAGAAGAAAAAGAAATACAAAACTTGATGTAGTAAAGGTGCAAGATATAGAGTACTTATTATTCTAGTTTAAAAATATGATATCTCCACAAGTTCTCCATTCAAAAATGGGGTTTATACTACTACTACTATGCTCCAACCACATGAAATTCTATATATTACTGATACATTGTAATTGATTTTAAATTTCCTGCTTGAATTGCATGACTATTTAAATCGTTAAAAAAAATATCAGATCCATTGGTGTTCAATTTCCAAAATCGGCTACAACACAGCCAACAAATTATTCAATGCTGAAAGCTTGAATTCAACAGCAAAATCCTTGGCCATCGCCTACAATCCATAACTTTTCTCCAGTTTCTGAAGCTGGTTGAGGAAGATCCATGTCATCTGGTATATAAGCAATGTATAAACTTGAGAAAACACTCAAATATAAATTATTAATAATAGTAGTAGTAAGAGTGATGAGAAAAATATAGCAAAGGCGAAAGAATAGTTGTGAAGAGAATAATACCATGACATGAGGAGCAATCCGGACACAATAAACAGGGAATCCAGTGTAAAATTTGAAAGGTCCTCCTGCTTTGAAGGTTTTGACAGCACAGTCAAGAGAGCCTGTGTATGGATATTTTCCTTCAGCATCAGGTTGCATCTTCTGAATCTGAGTCTTCACGTAATCGAATGGCAGACTGCAAGCTGCTGCAAAAAATCCAGATACAGTACTAGCACCTGAACAAGAGATTCAACGGCAAATGGTGAGAATAAACTCTTTTGCAGTATAATACAAGGCGACTTTCACAGATGTAGCTTAATTAATGTACACCATCCACATGGCATATCACATTTCCTATTAGAAGAGAAATAGTGATCAATAAAGGAGAAATCTTGATATATAAGTATTGATGTATAAGCTTCTGAAATAGTAAAGACGGCAATTATACCAGAATCACAATTTGGTATGTAAACAATTGAAGCAAAGAGCATCGGACATAATTCAATAGACAAATTGCAAGAGCACTAATAGAAACAAAACCATATAGCAAAGGGAGAATAACTAAATATACAGTCCCGTCCGCATATAGTACCATCAATATTGGTCAGATAAAGAACCGCACTCCTAATTTAAAGAGCAGTGAATTACTTCAACAAAACAAGGTTTAAACTTTAGTGTTGTCCTTTAAAACTTAAAAGACAGACACATAGTCTATAAATAAGCTGGGGCCATCAAATTTTATTAGGTTGCTCCAGTTCACTTTTGACGTGTGCACAATTCTTTAAACTAATGTTTAAGCAAAAAATAAATAAGCAGCCTCTTCAAAATTCACTGAGCCAAAAATTCACAGGGGCACCCCCAGTACGTTAAACTGTAGCAATCACACCCCTTAGAGGAACTTACTGGGCCAAAAACACAAATATAAGTAATTTGTTAAGGGCAACCTATACAACTAGAATTACAAAGTTAAAAACAATCTGAATAATCTAGAAATATTTTGGGCACTGCTGATTGTAATTAATTTGTAAAATTTCTTATGTAAGTCTTATTCAGAATGAATAACCAAATATAATGTTCATCTTCATGTATCGCTTAAATGACAATACTTGTATTGTCACTTCAGACAAAAGAAATGAAAGGAATGAGTTTACTACATAATCACTGAACTACAGGGACGGAAATTTTCACAATGCGAACTTGAAAGTAGGGAAGTAAATAAGTTGAGCCAGTTTATGTGCCAGTCAGCTACTCAGCTCAATTAAGAGAGGTGTGAAAATTGACTTACTAAATGAGCCAAACTTAAGATTACATACATTAACTTAATGAATTGAGAACCAACCCTAACTGCAATAATGTTACTAAAATCGTATATTTTTCCAAGATTGTATGGCATAATCTATTTGAACTTAAATATTTTTCCATTAAAAATTGAAATTGTTCTAGACATTTTGGCTTAAAAGCATTATTTTTTCAAAGTGAAAATAAGAATCAAAGATGAACTAGGATGAAATAATTCAATTTATTGCAATCAAGATTAAATCCAAATGAAAAACAAAAGACAACAAGAAAGGAGTTATGTAAGACATATCATAATACTTATTATCTACGTTGAATCTAGTTTGCTGACAAGTGACAACACATCTACAAGGGCAGAATAAGGAATTTCATCTTTTTTTAAAGGAATTAAGGGAGGAAGATTTCCAAATTTCTTGTATACCTCAGATTAAATTGTATTTTCTGCTACCAGATTAGAAAAAGTCAAATACATCTTTAATGTTTTGATTTCACCTCACCCATTGAGCAATTGTCATCCAATATTAACTTCCAAAATCTTAAGATTCTATGTTGTGGTAATAGATTTAGTGAATAGTTGAGAAAAAGAGTTGGGTAAGCAATACTTGACAATAATATATGGTCCTAAACAGCAAAAAAAAAATAGACCAGGTAAAGCTATATATCTGTTGACAAATTTTTGAGTAATTGTAGATGAAGATGGTGCCTCTCCTACTTAAGAGTTTGAATAAGTTATTCGGTTATAATGGGGGGTCTATGAAAGTAAAATGTAACAATCGTAGCAAAAAAAATGTTGCAAGCACTCAACACTTGCCAATAATTTCAGTAATATGTTCTAGTAAGATTAGTTAACAATAGTTAACAATATTAAAATGGTTACTTACCAACCACAGTAGGCATTTCACCTAGACCAACGGTATCCTTGAAGAACTCAACACTTTGATCATAAGATGCAAGCATTCCCATGTTCAATGCCATGGCTCTTACTACAGTAGGTCCAGCACCCTTCCAAAGTGACAGAATCCCCTCATCAGCCCCAATACGGTAAAGTGCCTGGATGGCATTTGTGTAGTTTCGGCGCTGAGCAATAGGTAAAGTAGCATCAGCCTGCATACGAATGAGTGCCAAATCAGCAGGACTACCAACAGATGCTCCAATAGCACCAGCAGTAAGCCCACATAGAGCTTTTTGGTAGAGTGGCAGGGGCTTGCCATCATTAGCCTCAATTGCTTTATTTGTCAAGATCCTACACAGAACATTAAAACAATCAAGACAAAATCATTAAAACCATAAAATAAACATCGCATAAGCAGTACAAAGGACTCTCACAAAACCTCAGAAAGAAAATCAATAATACATATCCTTTTGTCCGAGATTTGTTCGAAGAAAACATCTATTCAATTGTAGGATAAGGTCAAAAAAGTTATAACACTCTGTAATTTCTAATGAAAGTGAATTCAAAAGCCCCTACTCAGGAGCTTCTGAAGAAAGCTCTAAACAAAATCGCATCATAAAGCCATTGTTTACAAAGGTAAATCCAAATCCAATTGTGACAAATAATGTGATCTTAACAACTTACCTAAACGTTCCAAGTCGAGCAGTGGTGTAAGTAGCCTGCCTGAGTAACCCAGCTGATAGACCCTGCAAGAAGTAATTCGGTTTAGACTTTAGACACCACTAGATTCATATCTCAACAAATGAAAAATGACAAAACCAAAACCTAAAATTCTCAAAACATTGTCTCATAATTCATATGCCAAAGCAAAAAACATATAAATCCCCTTCAACTAACAGATCTATAGGCAGGTAAATAAATAAATCAATAAAAGCAAAATGTATTGGAGTCAATAGCACAGTTATCCAACATTGAAATCATCAACACAAATCATATTCAGAAAGAACAAACAAACTAAGATCTATGAATGAAAAAGTGGAAAAGAAAGAAAAAGACCTTATAGAAGGCACCAACACCCTCATTCTTGAGCATGTTAGTCGTAACACTAACAGCAGATCCTTGACCGAGTTGAATCCTAACCTGAACAACAAACAAAAACCACAGATCTGAGTGTAATTTCAAAAAATCAGAAAGAACCATACACCAATCTACAGAAAAACGAAAACTCTATAAAAGACCTTGATCATATCGATGGGTTGAATGACACAGGTGGCGAGCATGCCGGAAGCACCGCCATTGACGAAAGGCTTGACGGTTGGCCAGAAGCCAGAAACAAGAGCGGGCTTGGGCTTCTTCTCGTCTCCCATTGTTGGTGTTGGTGTGAGATTGAAGAGAGAGAGAGATTAGCGAAGAAAACGAGAGAGAAAGAGAGAGCTGAAAAATGAAGCTAGTCGAAGCGTTTTATAAGCCTTTTGTTCTTGTTTGTGGCTTGTTTTGCTTTGGACACACACCAAACACAACGCTCACTTTTTCTCTCTTCTTAGCCCAACAAATAAGGAAAACAGTGAAAAGGAATCAAGAACAAAAGGCTTATAAAATATGTGACTTTTAAATAACTCATACTTATATATATAATAGAAAAAATATATAAATATGATTAAAAAACACATAAATAACTAATAAATAAATGCAGTAACCTACACATAAAATTAAAAAGCATAATAATTAAATTTATTCTAAATATCATTTTTCATCCCTTAATTATATCTCTAGATTCATTTTGATAACTTATTTTTAAAGAGACCATTTGAATTCCTTATTTATTCAAGTGATGTCACATTTATCTTTCTTTTAAATTTGTTAGTCAAAGTCAAACATAGTACACTTAATGTCTATTTGGCTAATTTATAATTTTAATCCTTTATTATACCATGCTCATAAAATCGATCCGCATATTTTGTTTTTAAACAATTTTGATTTTCATAGTTAATTGTGCTCAAAAAAAAAACACGGACGTGTAATTTATTTTAATATGTGACATTTTTTTATTATATGGCATGATAATTATTGATTTTTTATTATTCAAGTCATTTTCTAAATAAATTAAAATTAATTAGAATTTTGTAATGATGTGGACAAATTCTTAAAAAAATTGTTTGGGCTTAAGGCTCATCTCTACAACCCACAAGCTAACATTTAAATAATATTTGCGAATGCTATATAAACACTAAAAGTAAATATAACAATGTAGAATTTTTTTTTTAGAAAAAGCAAAGATGATATTATTATACTAGCATGAGACATGCTAAGTAATAACCGTCTGTTACACCAGATATGCTACAATAGCAACACAACAGAATTACAATACACCACACCAGCCACAACTAGACATATTACATTAATCTCCACCACACCAAAGAACTATAGACCCCAGACCAGAACTCAAGTCTAATAAGCAAAAGGAGATTACAATTTTTACAGATCAACAGTCAAATTCTGACAACTGTCAACCCCAAAGCCAACCAGCAGGACCCGGAACCTTCCCCAGCTACACTCAAGAAACCAGACCGCCACGTATCAGCAGACATTCCAAGGACCTGTGAAGTCCCAAGATGCTTCATTATGCTTCAATATCCACCGAATGCCAGCAGCAATATGTATGAGATTTCCTGAATAGTCTAAACACATATTATTAACAGATAGGCACAAGGGGTTTTGAGCAGCACCAAAGAAAGCACGGATCTTTACACATCAGCCAACACAGCACATGATCTGTTGTGATGATGAAACAAACCAATAACATACGCCACAAACACAAAAGAAATAGAACTCTACCACCAAGCACTCAGGCCAGCAACAACAAAGAACTTTGTCTTGACTTCTATCACACTTGTCACCTTCTATAGCCCCGGAGGTAAATTGAACTCGCGACGGAGGTAAATTGAACTCGCGAAGAAGATCTGGTAAGCTTTTTTGTGGCTTACCTAGAAACCTTTACCCAAAACCAACTCCTCACAGCAGCAATAGCACCTTTGACACGCAAAATCTCTTTGCCACCAGCATCAGCCAAAAACCAAACCTGCATTCCTACCTCTTCTGAAACAGGTGCAACGAAACCGCCACGACAGCACTCCTGATCTTGGCTGCTCCGATTCAGTTTGTCGCAATACCTATACAAGCTTTAGGATTCATGCACCATATGCCTAAGTCATCCTTAATCATATTAGACTTCAATCTGAGCCATTTCCACGAAGTGATCTTCGTTTCTTCTCCGATTTTCTCTGTGTTAATTTCCTCGTTTTCGAAGATTCTTTTGTTTCTACTCTTCCAAATGTTCCACACGCAAGCTGACCAAATCACTTTCAGTTTCAATGTAAGATTCATGTCTCCACCTATCAGATTTTCAAACTGCTCCAAATGTTTCCATCTGTCGTTCTGAAAAGCCGAATGAACTCCAATCAACTTACGAATACTGCTCCAGACACCTGCATACAAAGGACATTCGAAGAATATATGTGCGACTGACTCCTCTCTACCACACTCTCCTGAACACCCTAGCTGACCCGAATTCAACACACCCCTCTTTGCCAGATTATCCTTTGATGGAATTTTGTTCTGTAACATTCTCCACAACATACACGACACTTTTAATGGAATTGCATTGTTCCATATCTTAGACCAATCTTGGTTTACCACACTTTGAGTATTTGACGTCATACTTTTATACACTTTTTTCACCGAATACTCGTCTGATGAAACATGTCTACCTATATCCAATTCTATTAAATTCTTCCACCACTTTGAGCCTCCCTCCCCTCCCATGTTTATGACCCCATTACTTTCTCCATATTTATTCACTAATGCTTCAAACCAAATGCCACTACTCTTTTTTCTAATTTTCCACTTCCACTTCCCTAATAGTGCCAAGTTGAAAAATCTTAAGTTTCTAATCCCCAACCCCCCTGCTTCTATCGGTCTACATATTTTATCCCAACTCACCCAATTGATTTTCCTTTTTTCATCAAGACCCCCCCCATAAAAACTGTTTACAAATTGATTCAAGTTTAGAAATAATACATGTTGGTACCTTGAAGAAGAAGAGGAAGTAAATCGGGATCGCGTAAAGGATAGATTTCAGCAGGACCACTCTTCCCCCTATTGATAGCACATTGTTCTTCCACCTGTTTAGTCTTGCTTTTACTGTTTTGATAACCTGGTTCCATGTTTCTAGTCTGCTCGGATCAGCCCCTACGGGTAGACCAAGATAACTCATTGGCAGCTCTCCAACCTTACAGTTCAGGATTTTGGCAGCCTCTGAAATCTAACTATCAGCAATATTGATCCCAACTATCGAGCTTTTATTGAAATTCACTTTTAATCCAGACATCTTCTCGAATAGCAGCAGTATTGCCTTTATCGTTCGCACATTAAACCAGCTCTTTTCACACGTTATTAAGGTGTCGTCTGCGTACTGTAAGTGAGTAAACCGCCGCACACCTCTTTCAAACTTATATCCCTCCATCTTTCCACTGTCCACTGCCTTCTCCATCAATGCACTAAACCCTTCCGCAGCTATAAGGAAAAGGAACGGAGAGAGCGGATCTCCTTGCCTTAATCCTCGGCCCATCAAGAATTCCTTAGTTGGGCTGCCGTTTACTAATACTGATATTGACAATGTTCTTAGGCATTCGGCAATCCAGTTCCGCCATTTTTCATGAAAGCCCATTTTTTCCATGACAACCAGCAAATAGTCCCAATCTACTGAATCGTATGCTCTCTCAAAGTCCACTTTGAAGAGTACCGCTTCTTTCCTTTCCTGCCTAGCCTCATCTACTATTTCGTTTGTCTAAACATATTACTCCATTAATGCAAGCATGATCCAAAACAAACGTATGATTTTGAGTGACTTGCTAACTCCAAAGTTTACAACTTTTAGATGCATATAATCTTTCCAAAGAATATTTCTATTATCTTTGTGGTTTGCTTATTTATCTGCACAATTGTTTTTTTTCCTTAAAAATATGAGAATAAATCAAATGAACATTTGTCTCCTTATAATCTGACTATCAATTTCTAATGTCTCATTAATTAGACAGTCATTTTTCATGGCATTATTGACTCCAATTGAATCATGCTCTCTCTATTTTAATTTAATCTCATTTCCTTAATTTAGTTTGCTCTACCCCAATTATAATTTTTCAACCTTTAAAACTAAAATGTTTTTCAGGTTCATGAAAAATACACTCCTAAAACAACATGTACCATCTCGAACTATCCCACCACCTATAGCTCTATCTTTAAATTTCGAGTCATTCATGTTTAATTTCATCCACACTGTCGTTGGTTTCTTCTGAATGATGGTGCTAACTCTTTGTGCATTACGGAGTCTTGGCTCAATGTTAAGGTTTCACAAAAATATTTGCTTTAGTGTTACGATTACCTACTCAATCTTTGGAGAGTTTTCCACTAAGATTAATTGAAGCAAAGACATGAGTTAAGAATAAATGCATTTAAGGTTTGTCATCATTTAATCTAACATTGTTAGTGGTCATCTGTGAGTGATGAATTGTATGGATAATTGTTGCTAAATTTGTGTCTTGTGTTTTAGGGTTCCAACTCATCCAACATATGCAAAGAAAGTTGTTTGAATCGTAGTTAAAGGGGGGTTTTGTTTTCGTCTCCACAAGAATTACGGATATTTTGATGCTTGCCTTTCAACAGTTTATCGTTACAAGAAAAAGGGTTTTCAAAGTTTTTGTTCATAAAATTGTCACGTTTTTAGTAGCAAAGCTTATAAATTTTAAAGAGTTTGACTAACAAAGTATATTAAAAGTAGTTTTCATCTACCTTAACTTATATGTATTCTTTCAATCTTGCATGTGAAGTCGGATCCGATTAATATCCTCGCGCATTCTCTCAACGCCGTCTATCTCTAGAGCGGCGTCGTGAGAAATATCGTATTCATCGCTACACGATTTCTCCATATAACAACCAATATAGTAAGCTTTAAGTTCAACACAAAGCGACTATTGACCATATACCGATTTCTCTAATCTATAAACCGATATATGAATATTTTATGTCAAGTTTCACAAAATATATGTCTAGAGTTTTACAAAACAAGAATAGATCATTAAGAACAAAAATATTCATCATATATTAATCATCACTTGTTCACATACAAGGTCAATCAAAAGAAATGCATACAAGTTAATGGTAGACTACATCTACCTTTGATACAAAGGAAATTAGCTGCCCATATCTTATACCAACGAAAATTTTGATGGGTTGAAAAAAATTTTGGAGCTATAGAAACAGACTAATTACACTATTTAATAACTTTATCCACCACGTATTTCCGTTGGTATAGGACGAAATTAGCCGTTGGTATATGTCTTCTTTTTTTATAAATATTTCTTTCTAATAATTAATATTTTTAAAAATAAAATTTTGACAATATTTTCTATATGCATCACACAAAATTTAAAGCAACATCAAAGAAAATTTTAATTATCTTTGGATTACTAGGGCCCCTTTCCCCTGGGAACCAGAGTGCGTAAAGCAAAAAAAAAATAGCAAATCTTACAAACATATCAAAATAAAAAAGTAATGTCAATTATATAATAACTACCAAACTAGATGCTACGACAACAACAAAAAACACAAACATATCTCCGATAAAAGCGGTTTCGAATCTTCCTCTCTTCCATCTTCATAAACTCAGCAGTAAATAGTAGCATGATAATGATAATAGAATTATGAGAAATAGCTCGGCTAAAAGGCATAGGTTGAATGGGCATAGACTCCTCATGTTGGGCTATAACAGCTTCCTCTACTATGATCCAGCCATCACAATTAGACTTTACTTGTTTAACCTCTTCACAACAACTTTGACAAAATTTATTCATAAAAGCATAACATGTCAGGATATAGATATCACAGAACCAGTTAGGGAGTTAGAATAAGATATCATTTTAATATTGTAAACATTGGTATTTTAGATAAGTTCTCAGTGGCAGAATACCAACCTCCGAACAAGTATTATATACGATAAGGGTCATCCAATCCCAATTTTCAGCCATTTGCCTTAGTGCTTCCTGTAAAAAGTATAGTAATGCATATTGGAATCAGGATAGAAAAAGAAAGATATGAAGCTCTGGAAAAAACATAATTGATAGCACGAATGCAACTACTTCATTCATCATTTTACTATAACATCTAAAAGTTCTTAATAGTACAGATTGGCATCGCACAACACAAATAGGCATGAATGAATGTTACTTCTGCAACACAAAGTGAAGGTTAAGGTTATGTACTAAGCGAAAAGGTAAGAAAACATTGTGTTCAAAGCACACCATCAAACGTCTTTGACGATAATAAAGAGTAGCTCTCGACAAGGTTTTTGAAAACGACATGATTCACAATAGTCCTTAACAAGCTACAAATTATTTTAAGAAAAGAAAACACTAACCTCCAGAAGCATCAAGAAGCGTCTTTAGCACGTTCCAAGGTCGTACAAATTATACCAGCAACAACCTTCCATTCAACAAAACCCACATTAAATTAGAAATAACAAATTTATATTAAGAAACAATAGCAAACACCACTAAGTTTTGGAAAGTAATCATAAGTAACAGGTTTACCTTTGATGCTTAAATATTAGCATCATGCACCTTAGCTCCAGACTCACGCTTCAAAGAGTCTTCTGCATAACCCTTAAGTAATACACTAAAAGCAAACAACCCTTAAGTAATCAAACAAAAATATAAAAGAGCAAATAAGAACATCATTTGGAAATCTAGCCAAGAGAAATATACTCACAACAATTAAATCCCCAAATTGACTTGTGAATTTGGTGCTTATGCAGCGTTTGACAAGCCCCAGCATCTGACCTCCTGCATTTTAATTCATCAATAGCATTAGAATTATATGTCAAAAAATTTAAAGAATCAGTGGTGTAGGAAAGAACTTGTATCAGTCATTATATACAAGTGTCTCTTTCTTTTAAACTCTTTTTTCCAAAATTAATAATATATAAGTGAATAATAATAAATAAGTGAGTAAAAGCTAAATTAAATGTGTGATCCAAGTTACAAATAACTCTTATACAATTTATCGATGTAAGTTTGTACATACATTTTTCAACATAGAACCCAAAATGATTCATATAAATAGCAAGGGATTTATTTAGTGCACACCAAAAAAAAGATCTTGTTTACAATATATACACACATAATTTATCAGGGTTAGTAAACACTAGAAAATATTTGAATAAGTAAAGTATAAAGTAGAAATGAAGTCTTTCACTTTATTCAATTCTATATCACTAATTCAAATATATATCAAGTGTTAATTAACTAGTTCTTTTTTATCAAGGATTAAAACACTCAACAAGCATGGAAAGTGAATCCTCAGAATATCAATCTAGGCTTGAAAAACAGGACGGTTGAAACCAATATCTCAGTTGAAGTGTTTTTTTTTTGCTAGTTTCATTTTGAGTGGAGGCAGTAGAATGAATATTCTGAATTTGAAGCTTCTCTTTTTACCTGAGTTTGGACATCTTGATTGTCCATATATCACAAGTCCAGACATCGCTACTATAAAAGGCCAAAAACACTCAAGATTAGTAAGACTTAAAATAAGGATGGAGAGACACTAGTAGTTGAGTAGAATTTTGCTTTGAATTTTTTCGGAGTTGAGTGTCATACATATAATAAGGATAAGGAAGCGATTCGGTTAAGAAATAATAATGGTTGAGCTGAAATACCGACAAATAAATAAAACTGTAGAAGGTTTTGTTGTAAGGTTATCCTGCATATGCAAAACCATTAGCTATACCCTATCAAATTAATGTTATTGACCAACCCGGTATCAGGTTAAAGTCTATTGTATATGCAAAATTGTTGTTGACTTCCCTATTCCTTTATCCCCGTTATCATTACACCTCCGATCTTAGGATCGATCGCATTAAGGAGAAGGCAAAGCTTCATCTCATTCTATCAAACTATAGCAGCAAAAGGGTACACTAGCCTATGGCTTTCTTTAGCAATAGTATTCAGACCCTGTATATTAAAAGTTCATAGTTGACATATAATCCAAATAACTTAACGTGTTTGTAAGATAAAATTCAATTATGATTCGTCACTAAAAGAAAAGTGCTTATGTAAAAGTAGTTTCTATAACTAAAGATAAAATAAAGTTAAGTTGTTTTCATATAAATTATAAGTTATTTTCTTAACTATTCAGAGAGCTTATATATATAAGCTGAAAATAGCTTATGGACATGCATCCCAACAGTTGCACATGTGCTTATGCCAAGTACATTGTTTGGACATCATTGCTTAAACAAACAACTTAACTAACAACTTATAGCATAAGCACCTACTTACGTAAAAGTAGTTTCTATAATAAAACATAAAATAAAGTGAAGTTGCTCTCGTATAAACTATTAAGTTGCTTTCATAAACTATCCTAGAGAGCTTATTTAAATAATTTGAAAATAACTTATGGGCATGGCATAAGTTGTTTCCATAGGCTCATTCAAAAAGTTGCACAAGTGCTTATGCAATTCAATCTAGAATTTTCTAAAATGGAATATCCCTTAACTAGGTACCTACCTATTCTACAGAGTTAACTTCGTTAGCAACATTGACAATAGGAAATCGAGACCTTCCCTTTGCGCCATTAATTCTAATTCCTAAAAAAAAAAATTCCTACCACGGCTTTTCCCTACAAAAGCAGATTCAAATAATTACAAACAGAAGGAAAAACACAACTTTAAGATAAAGAAACAACATATATGAAACGGGTCATTCTTAAAACATTCTTACAACTACTGCATAACCTCTAAAAACATAAAGGAAAAACGAAAAGGCGTGAAAATTGTGAAGAAATATACCTGTCATTAGAGACATATAGTGTGAATGGAGTTGGAAGAAGGGGAAGAAAGGTACCGTGAAGGGAGAAATGCAATTGAAGAAGTGACTAGTGTTGTTGAAGCCATAAGTGAAGTTGAAGAAACGCAATTGAAGAAGTGCCTAGTGTTGTTGAAGCCATAGGTGGCTACGTAGAAAATAAAACTGGATCGAAAAGAATAACAAAAGTTACTTGAAAACGGGAGAGAATGTTCGGAGAGACGACGGAATGGAGCATTAGGGCACATAAAAAAAAAGTTGCTCTGGTGTTAAAAATGAGAAGTTGTTTTTTTATTTGTTATTAGAGAGGAAAAGAAACTTTAACAAAAATTAAAAAGGTGAAAATTTAAGCACCTTTGATGTAAATTAGGCGCTTTTTATTTCAGATCCTATACCAACCGTTGGTTTGTAATTTCCGTCTTTAAATATTATTTATACCAACTATTTTTTTGAAAGTTGCTAAAGGTGTCTGTTGGTATATGACAATTTTCTTGTAGTGACTTCTTTTCGAATAAGACTTAAAGAAATTAACGTGTTTGCAACGGCGGGGCAATTTCACTCACTTGACAAATGATGCAAATACAAACAAATGCATACATTCATCTAATCAATCATTAAAGAATTCATGGAAGCAAGAAGATCACTAAGGTCTTTAAAGGTTGTAGCTTGGTTAGGTTCACAACAAAGGGACATTTATAAGGCGACGGATTCAAAGTTGTCAATGCAAAAGAAACATTCACTATACAAGGTTATGTACACATTACAACTTCATCCAACACTTTCTTTTCTTCATTGGTCGCCCTTCCAACACTCTTTATGCACATTATTCAATTTTTTTCATTCAAACAAGCATGATTTTTCTTTTTCTTTTTCACAATTCATATACACAATTTTCTTTTCAATGCTTGTTTGAAAATTTTCAATATTTTTTTGAGTAACCTACCACTTTCTTTTCACTCTCCCCAACTTGGTTTTTAACCAAACCTTAAGTGAATGTTCCTTGCTTTTTATGACAAAGAAGACAATTTAGAACAATTCCAAAAGTTCAAGAAAAAAAAATTAGAATCCTACACAATTCAATACTGAAATATCTTTCAAATTATGTACAAATACCAAGTTCATCACTAAATGCCTTGATCATATCTAATGCTTCCACAAAATCAAAATAATCACAAGATTAAGCATGAATCAAATGCATTCAACAAGATTTATCACTCATCCTATGCATTTAGTAAACAATTGATGTTTCTCACAAATTTGTCGTTATTGGAACCTAAGTGATACAAGCATTCAAACAAAGTTGCAAAATGAAACAAAATTACATTTGCACAAAGAAAAAAAAATTTTAAACATTCTAGCATCCTAGAAAGAGGTAACCATGTACCTTGCCAGCATTTACATGATCAAATACTATCATCACCATCTAAACTTGGGAGAATCTTCATTGGATACTTTTAGCAAATAGCAATCAATCTAGAAGTTCTCACATTTAATCACCAAAAAAAAGGGAAACATTAAATTCAAAACAAACTACCAATAATAAACAAAACTTACTAAAGTTGAACATTCCTAAACTGAAAATTTTAACTCTTAAACAACATTAAAATATTATGGTGTAAAAACACCAACAAAAGTACTAGTACCCAAAAGTGGCACATACAAACAACATTATCTAAAATAATCCACCAAGGGAATATTGTACCTCAAAAGAGAATACAATAAACATAAAACAAATATAGCAATGATCTAAGCTAATAGAAAACTTCACTTTATAGAACCAAAGGAAGTAGCCTAATATCATGCATAAAACATCCAACAACAAAAACTAGTCCTCATCAGACTCGGTCTCCTCCTCCAAATCAACCTCTTCTCCAGATCCAGAGCCATCATCATCAGAACCAGACTCTTCAGCATCATCTGCCTCACCGGGATCATCACCAGCTACACCTGCCCCCTCTCCAAAGTATGGCCTGGCCTCAGGCCAACCAGCTTGAGCTAGGAACCACTCCCTAGTCATCATCGAATGCTCCACAGATGACTCTTTGTATTTTAGTTGTAACACCTGCATAGAGTCGTGAATATCAATTATGGCGCGTTGAGTTGTCGCCATTCACTCCCAGTTGTAGTTACAGATCTCTCTCTGGAATAGGTCAAAGCCCTAGGAGCCTGCAACTCCAGAACCGGAAGCCTCACCAGCTTCTGAACTTGTACCAGCACCAACACTAACACTAGAAGTATGTCCTCCTCTCATTCCCTTTGGCCTGCAAAACTTATCCACATAATTATCATCAATAGCAGCCAGGATCGTCACCTGAAGGCGGGAGGGTAGCTTCACCCTCGAATGCACACACAAAACCATGATCATACATAGGAAGACCAAAGGGCAATTAGCTCGCGACCCTGATCTAAGTTCACTCTCAACAACAACGCGTATCACATCAACAATAATCCTAGCTACATCAATCTAAGTATTAATCAAAATGTTGTGAACCAAGTGTGCAATCAGAATGGTCACAGTGGAGGTATGTGATTTAGGATTGATGTTTGTCAACACCAAGAGAAGTACCAGTTGTGCTAACGGTCACATATCCTCCCTGTTGTATCTTCTTGGAACCCCAGATGGGTTCAACTCCACCGATTTGCCCTCCAACAATAATGCACCAGAAATGGCCTTAGTGTCTTTATGCAACCTTAAACTCCTATGATACTCAACAATTTCATCTTCCCCCAAGGTGAGAGGTTTACCTAAAACATGATTATTAATGTCTCGATCAAATTTCACCTCTCTCCCATAAACCATAGTGGTCCAAGAAAACACCTCGTCATCATCCGGAAGGGCATTAACGTAAAACTCCTTTACGAGCTCTACGTTATAGCTGTCATAAGGTGTGATTAACTTATCCCACTTTTTCTCGTGAAGGATTGTCGCTACCGCCCGGTAGGAACCTTGAGGGTTGATGTTAAACATCTTCTCTGGCAAAATGCTCATCTTCTCAAGAGCAACATAACGAGCATCCTGCTTAGCTCCCTTGAACCGATCATAATCATATTGAGTTGGTTATGGACGGGATGTATTTCCAACCTTTCTTTTCTTGGAAGTAGTTTCCTTTGGAGGTGCCATATGCACATTCACCAAACAAAACCAGCAAATTAAATACATGATATATTAGTGAGAAAGCAAAGCACAAAAAATCAGAACAAGAATCTCAGCACAATTTAAAAAACAAATTTGCTATCATGTTCGCCTTGAGTTCGCCTAGCGAGACCTCGCGAACTTTCGCTCCAAGTTCGCCCAGCGAACTCAAGGCGAACCCTGCGAATTTTCAAAATTGCAGGTTTTGCCTATTCAAAAGATAAGCAACCACATAGCAAATTTTCTTCATTCAATCATTATTATTCATAGCACACATTGAGTGTCAATTAACAGCACCAACCAAACCACATTTGTTCAAGCAAAGGTTAAAAGTTCATAAACTTCATTCAAATCTAATTCAACTCTAACCTAAGCAAGTTAAACTCTCAAACTTTTAAAGTTCAATATCTAACATGCAAAGCAATGTAAATCACAATCAAGAACATGCAACTGGCTCACAAAGCCTAGAAGCAAGTTTCTAACATTTGCTCAAATCAACCCTAACAACATTTTTCTAAAAAGAATAAGGAGAGAAAAAGAAATCTCAAACCTGAAATGTGTTAGAATGAGAGAATGAAATTTGTAATTAAACTTGGAAATAAACTTCACTTGCACGGGTGCAATGGAGAGAGCAGAGAAAATGTGTGTGGTGTATTTGTGGAAATTAAAGAGACAAGAGGGAAAAAGGGAAGGACAAAAAAGGGAATAGGGAAAGTTTACCCCACAAAATATGGAGAAAAAAAAGGTCTTAGGCCCACGCAGCTCAGACCCACCAAATAATACCACTTAAGTAATGTGGCAGAAAACTGTTATTTTTCTATGTCTCGCTCAGTTCGCCTAGCAAACATTCTCCCCAGGTTCTCCTAGCGAACTCAAGGTGAATGTGACAAATGTTTGAAAATTTTGTTTCTTTTCATCTCATTCTACCACAAAACTTTTCATACTAAATTACTCTACAAAAGCATAAAATGAAAGGGTACTTACAATGTTGGGGTGCCTCCTAACTAGCGATTTGTTTAACATCGTTTGAGCTCGACGGTCCGGAGGTTTGAAACCTTGAAACTAAAAGCGATTGAATTAGCTTCCGAGAAAAACATTCTATCAACAAAGACCTCAACCGTTATCATGACCTGTTCTTGGTCCATTTTTCCTTAAGAAAGAAAAGTCCCAACAAGACTTTATCAAAGCCTTATTGGCCTCTTCATCCTTCTTTTTAAATACCTCTTCTTAATTGGCTCTTTCTTCCTTCCTTTTTCTTTGATGCAACCTTTGTGTCTTCGTTTTTCTTTTTCTTTGCCGCACTTCTTGCATCATCTTTTTCCACTTGAAAATTTTCCTCCAATTGATTCGAATACACCACCCCTTTAAAAAGTGTGAAACACACTTCCTTATCATTTATCCTCACCTTCCTTATACCTTCATCAACATCGATTAACATCCTAGTGGTCTTCATGAAGGGTCTTCCAAGGATTATTGGTGTATCCTCATCATCTTCAATGTCCATGACTACGAAATCAACCGGGAATATAAATTTGTCGATTTTCAATAACACGTCTTTAACAACTCCATGAGGACGAGTCATAAACTTGTCCGCAAGTTGTAAAGTCATGTTGGTTGACTTCATCTCCATGTTCTCAAGCCTTTTAACCACAGATAAAGGAATCAAATTAATACTAGCTCCCATATCGACCAAAGCTTTGCATTTGAAATCACTACCTATAGTTATAGGTAGAGCCACTTTTCCCGAATCTCCTTCTTTTTGCGAAAGAATGCTTTGGACAATAGCATTACAATTAGCATTAAGCTCAATGGTTTCCTTATCTGTGTACCTCTTTTTTGTAAGTATGTCTTTCATGAATTTTGCATACTTAGGCATTTGCTCTAGAGCCTCGAAGAATGGAATGGTTATTTACAACCGACTGAATATATCCAAGAATCTCGCATAATGCTTTTCATTTTCTTTTTTCATAAGAGCTATAGGGTAAGGCAACTTTTTCCGTAGAACTTCTCCCTCATACTCCTTCCTTTTTCCTTTTTTTTCAACTTCTCCTCTTTCAACTTATTTTCTACATCATTCTTTTCAACTACCTTCTTATCATCTTTTTTTTCAACTTCCTCCACAACTTCATCCTCTTTTTCTATTTCAACATTTTTTTGACTCCCCCGCCAATTATTCTTCCACTCCTTGTAAAGATGGCCTTGCAATGCTCCTTCGGATTCACTTGAGTATTAGCCGAGAAGGTTTCTTTATGTTGGTCAGCTGGTTGCATGGACAATTGTCTAACTTGAGTCTCAAGATTCCGAATTGCCGCATTCGTACTTTTTTTAGTGGAGATGAACATTTTCATAAATTGGTTGAAAGTTTCCTCAATCTTAGAGCCTCCTCCTTGGTTTTGTTGCGGTTGGTTGTAATTTAGGTAAGGTTGACAGTTTGAAGAACTCTGCTCTTGCCTCCAGCCTTGTTGGTAACCTTGGCCATTACCTCTCGGTTGGTAGCCTTGGTTATTGCTTTGATATGGTAGTCTTGGTTGAAAGTCTTGATTTTGGTTTCCCACATAGTTGGCTTATTCAACGACCGGTGGACAATAGCCGGTATGATGATCACCTTTACAAAGTTCACAATTAGCTACATGTTAATTTTGGTTGGGGACTTCTTGCATCTCTTTGATTTGTTGTGGAAGCTTTGACATTTACTTTGTCAACAACTCCACTTGTTGCGAGAGTAATTTGTTTTGAGAAAGAATAACATCATTTATTCCCAACTCGATCTTGCCCAGTTTTCTTTGAGGTGTGTCACGGTTGTGATTTCCTTGATGATCATTGAGTGTCATCCTATCAATAAGAGCAATTGCATCTTCAACACTTTTGGACATTAATGAACCACCTGAAGCATCATCCAACAAAGTCTTGTGAACCGATTGGAGCCTATTCTGGAAGATGTGCACTTGAGTTAATTCATCAAAACTGTGACTTTTGCATTTTCGTAGCATAGATTTGAACCTCTCCCAAGCTTCATTGAGAGATAAGAGTAAGAATTCTCGTTTTCATCTCAGAATGCCTCCCATTGTGGGCGTTGCGCTCAAACTAAGCGTTGTGTCTTGGACTGTTAGCACAAAAGGTTGAAGTAGGAGGTGGTGGTGGTGGTATCTCAGCCATGATTAGCGTAACAATGAGTGTAGATGAAGAAGTTTCTCCGCACTCTTGTCTTTCTTTAGCAAGTTTCCGCCTCCTTCTAGTTCTATTATTGAGCCTACGAGCGGTTCTTTCAATCTCGGGTTCGAAAAGAAGTTGGTCCGCAGGTACACTCCCTCGCATAAACAGAATCTGCACACTGGACTAAACAAATTAAGCAGCACAAGAAAAATAACAGGGGTAAGAATACAATACAAAGTTCTTAAATCAATAAACTATTGCAATGCTTGCAATATCAAATAATCCCCAGTAACGACGCCATTTTGTTTGAGTTGTAGTTAAAGAGGGGTTTTGTTATCGTCTCCACAGGGATTACAGATATTTTGATGCATGCCTTTCAATAGTTTATCGTTTCAAGAAAAAGGGTTTTCAAAGTTTTTGTTCATAAAATTGTCAAATTTTCAGTAGCAAAGCTTATAAATTCTAAAGAGTTTGATTAATAAAGTATATCAAAAGTAGTTTTCATCTACCCTAACTTATACGTATTCTTTCAATCTTGCATGTGAAGTCGGATCTGATTAATATAGTCGCACATTCTCTCAACACCATCTATCTCTAAAGCGGCGTCGTGAGAAATACCGTATTCATCGCTAAACGATTTCTCCATATAACAACCAATATAGTAAGCTTTAAGTTCAACACAAAGCAACTATCGACCATAGACCAATTTCTCCAATCTATAAACCGATAAATGAATATTTTAGGTCAAGTTTCACAAAATCAATGTCTAGAGTTTTACAAAACAAGAATGGATCATTAAGAACAAAAATATTCATCATATATTAATCATCACTTGTTCACATATAAGGCCAATCAAAAGAAATACATATAAGCTAATGGTAGACTACCTTTACCTTTGATACAAAGGAAATTAGCTACCCATAACCATGGTAGCTTGCTTTACAAGTTTTTGAAGACGATGAATGAGCATCCACGTAAAAGAACCGAACTCAGATGCGAATCCAGCTTCTATTTGTAAATATCACCTTTTGGTGAAGAAATGTTGAGAAATGAAGTTTTAGTGTGTAAAATGGGTTATGATCCCCAAAAATTGTGAAAAGTACTTATATAGTACTTTTGGAATCTATCATGTTCGCACTGCAAACCATTTCTTCGCCCAACAAACTCACTTTTAGGCACCTGATGTGCCTCTGAACAGTTAAACCGCCCTTGAGAAATTTCTGAAGTTCGTTGTGCGAGCAATTCTTCGCCCTACGAGCTACTTCGTTACAAGTTCGCACAACGAACTTATGGTTCTTTAGCTACTGACTCTAGTCTGGGATGATTTGTTAGCCCTTCGCTGAAACCTCGCAACAACGAACATTCGCCACCAGTTCCCCCAGCGAACTTAGTGTCCTTTCCTTACTGACTCTTAATTGAGAGGGTTCGCTGGGGCTTCACCATGAGTTCGCCCAGTGAATAATCGCTGCTACTCTTCGCTGGCTGTTCACACAACGAACATGCTAAAATTACTCTCTTCCTTTGGCTTCCTTGTCCAATTACTTATGTCTTATACTTTGATGTTTTCATGCCTAATTTTTGCACAATAGCTCATAAATCAAAGCAACCAAAGGTATTTTCAACAAGATTGAAGGATGCCAATAAATAAGGGTCAGTTTAAAGTAAGTTTGACATTCAATAGAAGTCTTGAGGTAATTTAAGGATTGGGAATCTGTAGCTTTTGATAAGTGTGATTTCAAATTTTTTAGTGCAAAATGGCAAATGAAAAAGTTATATATGGTTGGATGTTTCACTTTTTTCGCAACTAAGACCACACTTGCACAACATATATCATAAGATTATCATCACTCGACATTTTCTCATGTATATGTCTCCACAAATTAAAAGATACCGAAGGAGGAATGAAGTTTGTCTATATCAACTCTATCCAATTTAACTGGTCATTGGCATTGTTGAAGTACTCGCATGTTTCTCATAGTCGTGAGTTTTCCATAACTCATATCTTTCCAAACTATTATGTCTTCTAATCGTGAACAATTACAAGTACTTAATATATGTACAACGATAATCAATTTCATATTTATTAGACTTTTTAATAATAATTGTGTTTTGTTCGGTAGATATGCATATCGTGTATATGTATATTAGAATAATTAATTTAAATAGAGCGAATTATATGTGAATATTATTATTTAGTGTCCACCCCGCATATATAAATATGTATATCTATTATAGAACTGAAATTGTTGGTTCAAAACCTCAATATGGTGGCTTTGTTGCTCCAGTGTTGTCGTGTGGGGTGGGCCTACAAAGTTCGCACTCCAACACTCAAATCAATATTTGAATAATGAGGATAAAGTGAGTTGTGAAAGAATCATACTTTTTCGCATAAGTGGTAACTAATAGTTTTTTAATTATTTTATATATGCCATTTTTCTTTAGTACCATTATTTTTTACAAACGAAACCAATGTTCCGTTTTGGAACCAGAATTATTGGTGCAGATCTGAAATGTAATGACTTTTGTTGCTCCGGTGTTTATGTGTGAAGTAAACCTACAAGATTAGCTCTTCAACGCGCAAGTCACTCATTAAATAATAAAGATAAAGTGAGTTCCGGAAGACTCGTACCTTTTTTTTCGTGTAAGTGATTATATTTATATGGCGGGAGAATTTGGTCTTCCTTGTTAGTACGTGAGGCACTTTTAATGAGGGGAAAAAGAGATAATAAGGAAATAAGATTTATATTATTGAGTTAATAAAACTGAATTACAAAGTGTTTACTTATATACACCTAAATGACTTGACTACTAAGTAAAATAACAAACTAAATAACAAACCCTAAACCGTAATTAGCTTTGGGCTTAGGCCACACAACTCAACTTGAATTATATCTAATATCTCAACATACCCCCCTATAATCCAAATTGTCGAAACACATTAATCATTGTCGATCTGAATTATTTCCAATTTCTTTCTCAACGCTAGGAATCTGTCGATCTTCAATCCTTTGGTAAAAATCTCATCCAATTGTGTTTTACTTGAGCAATGTCTTACTTCAAGTTCACCTCTATTCCCCCTCTCCCTTAAGAAGTGAAATCTAGCTTCGATGTGCTTACTTCTTCCATGCAAAACTAGATTTTTTCGCCAGACTTATGGCTGACTATTGTCGATCTGCAGTACCAGAGGTTTCATCACTTCGACCTCGATCTCTTCCAGCACATATCTGATCCAAATTGCTTGATGCACATCATAGGATCTTGATATATATTCAGCCTCACATGATGACAATGCCACCATAGGTTTTCATTTTGGAGCACCATGATATTAGGGCACCAAATACTTGAAAGAAATATTCGGTAGTGCTTCTCCGATCTGCCTTATCTCCATACCAATCAGCATCTAAATAACAAGTAACTGTAGCTTCTTTGCTTTTAGAGTCTCGTCGAAATAAAATTCCATAGTTTGTCGATCCTTTTAATTATCTCGAGATTCTTCTTGCAGCCTTCATGTGTGACACCCTTGGTTCACTCATATATTTGCTCACTAATCCTACTAAGAAACATATATTAGGTCGAATATTGCACACATATCTCAGAGATCCGACGGTTTGTTTGAACAAAGTCGCATCGACTTTGTCTTCCTCTCCATGCTTCTCCAACTTTAAATTTGGTCCGATAGGCGAAGATGCAGGAGTCGAATCATCCCTTATGAATCTCTTGAGTATCTCTTTGACATACTTACTTTGATGTAGCACCATACCTTGCTTCGACATTTGAAATTCCAAGCCTAGGAAGTACGACAACTTCCCAAATCTGACATTTCAAATTCCTTTTTCATCAGCTCTTTGAACTTCGACAAGTTCTCCAAGATACTTCCAGTTACTAACAAGTCATCGACATATAAGCAGGTGATTGTTATATCTTGTGCCACAACCTAAACATAGACACCATACTCAAATTTGCATTTGACGAATCCCAATTCGACCAAGTGTAAGTTGATCATTTTGTTCCATGCTCTAAGTGCCTGCTTGAGACCATAGAGCGCTTTGTGCAACTTGTATACTTTCATTGCTTCCTCCTAAATCACAAATTTATTTCATAAAATTCGATAGAAATGTATGCATTAATACTCATTTATTGAAAAATCTGATAAAAATGCATATCAAGCATGTGTTTTTATAATCTTGCGACCGGTGCAAATACTTCAGAGTAGTCGAGTCCTGCTCTCTGAAGAAATCCTTGAGCTACCAATCTTGCCTTATGTCTTGCTATTGACCCATCAACATTGTGCTTCAACTTGAACACCCACTTCACTTTGATAGCTTTTGTATGTGCTGGTAATTCGACCAACTCCCATGTGTTGTTTCTTTCAATTGCTTGTAACTCTTTGACCATAGCAGACTTCCAGTGTTTATCTTTGAAGGCTTCGCTATAGTTGATTGGTTCAACACATGCAAGTAAAGCAAAATGAACTAGTTCTCCATCTGTTGTAACTTCATCATCACCAACCACTTCATAGTCTTAAAGTCTTGTTGGACGAGCTCTAGTTCTTTCCAGTTATATCCTCTTTGACTTCAACTGTGTAGGGTATGTCAGCAAGAGCTTCGACTGCAACTAGAATATCAATAATATCTTCGACTTTGACATATTTACTTGCTTTGTCGAAATCATAGCTCATCAATGGCTTGTTAATTGGATCACCAGAATTCCAATCCCATATAGAGTTCTCATCAATCACAATGTCTCGATTTATCACGATCTTATTATTCATTAGATTAAATAGCCTGTATGCTCTAGTCTTATGATATTCTACCAGGATCATAGGTTCACTATTGTCATCAAGCTTCCTTCTTTTTGCATCAGGAACATTCTTGTAGCAAATAGAGCCAAACACCTTCATATGACTCACTGATGGTCGCTTGCCACTCCACACTTCTTCAGGAACCTTGTTCTTCACCTTCTTGGTAGGGCACATGTTCAGAATATAAACAGCAGCCAAAACAGCTTCACCACATAAGGATTTTGGCAAATTCTACTGCTTCAGCATGCATCTCGCCATGTCCAATATGGTAATGTTTCTTCTTTCTTCTATTCCATTATGTTGAGGAGAATAAGGAGCAATTACTTTATGATCAACACCATGTTCTGCACATAATGCTTCAAATATCTTGGATGTGTATTCGCCACATCCATCTGTTCGTGAAACTTTGATATTCTTTTCACCCTGGTTTTTGACAAGTATCTTGAATCTCTTAAAGATTTCAAATACTTTGCCCTTTCGTGTGATCACATAGATCCAGAGCTTTCGATTGTACTCATCGACAAATGAGACGAAATACATGTTTTCACCAATGGTATGCTCTTCAAAAGGACCACATACATCTGAATGTACAACTTCGAGTATGCAGGATAATCTCATTGGCATAGTCGAAATGAAAGACTTTTTGGACTGCTTTCCGACTAGACAACCTTCACAAAATTTGTCAGGCATCTCAAGACTTGGTATATCAGTTACCATATCTTGAGTGATTAGTTGATTGGGCGACTTAAAGTTTAGATGACCAAACCTCAGATGCCACAACCAACCGTTCTTGTGGTTGATAACTGTTTTCAGACACTGTACCTCAGTCGAACGAATCATGGTCTTAAATATTCTATTATTTGACAGAGGAAATTTCAAGACTAAGTTATTCTAGATGGCGAAAAGTTCTAAGGCTCCATCTTTCATAACCACTAAGAACCCCTTTTCGACCAGTTGTTCTACACTTAGCGGATTGCACTTCATTCCGGGGACATAAAGTACATATTTGATAAAGGCTTTTGCTCCATTACTCCCTTGAATAACTATGTTGCCACAGTACCTTCTGCTTGCAACAAGCTATTATCAACAAGTTTGACCTTGCTCTTCTTCGACTAGACAAAATCTACTAACCATACTTTTTGACCAGTCGTGTGATTCGAGCAAACTGAGTCAAGGAACCAGATCTTGAATTCGACATAGTCATCTGCAACTGCAACCATAGCCACTATATCATCATAATTATCTGAATTTTGACGTGCAATGTTCGCTCCTTCGTCCTTGCCTTTTGTCGATCCCTCTTCTTCGACTCGCCGAAATCTACTAACCATACTCTTATATTTTTTTTTTAAAAATATTTCAAAAAATAATCATGCAAAAAATATTAATTTGTATTATTACTTTAAATTTATACATATTTTTGATTTTTTTCAACTAATACCTGCACAACTATCAAAACTAACTTAACATGATATATTTTTGAAATTGTCCATAATATCTTTAAGAAAATATTTTTAATATAATTCAATCTTTATATTTTTGTTTTGTTTAATAATATTTTTAATATAATTCAATCTTTATATTTTAAATAATATAAATTGCTCATTTATTTTTTCTTATATGTGATAGTAAATTCTTAGATCAATTCATAATGTCACATTTTGTCATCAAACACCAAATTAAAATACCCCATCCGTTTCAAAATGACTGTCGTTTTAGTAGAAAATTTTTGTTTCAAAATAAATGTCATTTTTGCTTCTCAATGCAGTAATAATGATTATTTTTTCAATTGTGTCATGTAATTATTACGTTGTACACTATTTCCAACACATTAATAAGACTAATTTAATAAAAATGTATAATTTTTTATAACAATATCATTACATTATTTAATCTATATGCAAAAATCTTAAACAATACTCCCTCAGTTCCTTTTTAAGTGTCACTTTTTTATTTTTCACACACACCAAAAAAGTTAATCAATATTGTTACTTTTCATACAATCATTTTTCTTTTACCTATAATACCCCTAATTATTTATTACATTATTTTACTTTTTCTCTCTCTATAATAATTATTTAGGGGTGATTTTGGCAAAACTACATTTAATACTACCTTGAACTTTACAAGTGACACTTTAAAAGAAATAAAAAATTATTCCAAAAGTGACACTTATAAAGGAACGGAGGGAATAGTATTTTAAAATGGAAGAAATATAAACTTAAAATTTTGAACATGGGAGAAGCGTTTCACGAACACATACATGTCACATGGAAAGCACCCATGCATTATGATGGTTGGGTTAAAAAGGAACATTGATGGCTCGATTTCTACTTTCTATCTATCTACTAGAGGCTACGAAGCAAGTTGTATGCTGGTGTGATGCGAGATGAACCACACAATACAACTTGATCAATGACTTTATGATCATCATTAATCCTGTCACCAAAGCAGCTGAACTTTTTTGAAGTCCACAGAAAAATACACATTAAAGGCATGTTTGTTTTCACGGTGGGAGAGGCTTAAACGCGCGTCTAGAGGCAGAAGCTACACTTTGTAGCTTCTTTTTTCTACGGTGGGGGACAGTGCAAACGTGGAACCAAACATGTACTAAGTTAAACAAATTTTACGGAGTAAAAAACATTATTTCAGACAAAAATTAAAAAAATAGTTTATGTTTTGTTTGGCTTTAAGAAGAGCCAAAAACATTAGAGATTTATAATTAATTTAGGAATAATTTTGAGGTGTTTGATTCTATAGAATTAATTTTACTTAAATATAAAATTTATAGTTTTTGAGTTTAAGTTCATTTTTTCATTGAAAATTATTGTTCAAATAATTTTTACATAAATATATTCAAACATAAATCACTTTGCATTCAATTCGTTTTTAATTAAAATTATTTTTACAAAATTAATTCAGTTAAAATCAATTATCATCCCCACGTAACCAAATGCTCACTTAACATTATTACAAAACATATTTAACCTGAAAGAAAAAGCAGAACAAAAACTCACTTAACCTTATATAAAACATATTTAACCTGAAAGAAAAAGTACGATTTCTAACCTTAGATATATGTCCCTTGTTGTGGCTGGGTAGCTTTCCTACATTGGTAAGGAATGAGCTTTATCTTAAATTAATTAAAAGGTGTAAGCAACAATATTAAAAAACAAGCAAGGCCAATGATAATGGAGTATGCTCCACGCCCCATACCATGGACGTGCCAATTTCTCATACTTTGCTTGATTGCTTGAGAAGGTTAGAGAACAATTTTTAATATACTTTTATCCTTTTTATTATTTGAGAATAAGATTGATGTGTGAATCACGCATGGACATCAAGAGTAAAATAATCAAGGCGTAAAGGGCATTTTAGAACAGTGACAAATTAGGTTTGGCATTTTTTAATGTTGGTGTTCCACACGAGGATGTGTGATTCCATGTGTGCCAACTGTGGAAGTGGTTGGTTTTTCTACAGGATATGAATCTTGTGGAAGCTTAGTACTGCCCCACAACAATCTCAATTCTCAAAGTACGAATCTTTCTCTTTGGATTCCGCCAACGAATGGCGATTATTACATTAAACGTATGTGTCCAATGAATTTTGTATTTGGTTGTATCTAAATTATTTTGATTTTTTATTAGGGACAAAAACAAAATGTTTTTAAACAAGTTATGATATGATGGTTTAAGATAATGAAAGCTGTATTATTTTACAGACAGATAAGTCTAAAGAAAAACATTTTATATTCAATTTTACTACCCTGTAATTTCAAATTTTGATCCCACACAGAGCACACAGACAACTTGCAAATCACTATCACATTCATTTTTTTTTTATCGAGTAGCCTAGTGGAAGAAATTTTACTTCTTAAAGATGAATAATTTCTTCTAAAAAATGAATAAATAAGATGTCGCAGATTCGAATCCACGCTCCCAGCCAGATGTTCCTACATTCATTTTAGATGATCAACAATTTTATATATTTCGTTCCACCATTATCATAATTTAGAATTGCTATGCAACAAGGGCCTTGGGACATTCTTGAAAAAGCAATTAATATCGTAAATACAAGGCCTTGTCATCTATCCATGCAGGCTTCTTTGCATTGTAGTAGAAAAATGCAATCATCTGAACCAGCTCATCTGCAGTTCTGAGTTCTGCAAAAGGTATAAGCAACAGTGAGAGTAGAACCTAGACAAAGAGAGTGTGCATTCCTTACTGTCTAAGCGAAAGCCAAACAAAAATTATGTTACTGGTATATAATGAAAGTAAAGAGAATGAACAACAATCTTACCTTTCTCCCTGTACACCATCTTATCGCCCCGTAAAAATAAAATTTGTGGACATTCTCGAACTTTGAGGGCATAAGCCAAGTCTCTCTCGATGTTAATGTCAATCTTAACCGCCTACAAATAGGAAAATCAAAGAATATATAATACTGGAAAACATTAGAGACTACAGGTTCTAAATCTAACTAGTGAGTGATCGGAAGGTAAAGTTTGTAGTGATGAGAAGCAAACATCATTTTTTTCTTCATTTCAGGCACGTGTAATAGATGAAAAATGCAGTTTTAGTACACCAAAAGAAATTGAGCATACCCGGGGAGGTAACCGATCTTTAGCACTCCAGTACACCTTTATTGCTTTCTCTAGCTCTTTCAAATTTTTCCAGTTATCATTTGCCCTGTTGAATAACAAAATCAAACACCAAAGGCTGCATTTAGCTATAAGTTGTAGGGGGAGTCTAGGAGCACTAAAATCAACCTTGAGCTAATGACAACACTGCATAAGACATTGACTATACGAGTTATCTGTTTTATATATCTTTCATTGAGCTTAGTCCTAACTAGTTTAGACTAACCACACACATTTGAATTCCATCATAATAAGTAAGTATGAACTATTTAAAATTTCTATCAACATGTCATTCGAGTAACGTAATACATAAATTTCTCATACATTCCTACACTAAACCAAGTTCTTATTTGCTTTACAATGCCTTTGAATAAATGATAATTATCTTTTGGGAACAATACACATCTTAAAAGAAAAAAGTAAGTAAATCATCCCTAGGACGATATATTTTGAAAAAAACAATTTGTTTATACAAACGAACCAATTTCATGAAAGGACATCAAGACTTCAGACATTATAAACCAATTAATCTGAGCCGAGTTGCACGGATCACTGAAGACATGAACACAAGTCTTGAAGTGTATAACTACCAAAAGCACATTTCTTTGAAAAGTGAGCACAGAAGTATATATGTTATATCTGAAAGATTGCCAGAAACTCTATCATTCACTGCTCCATCAAAATCATATAAGAATAGAAATTAGTAGTACCTGTTATAGCGTTCAAAGACAAGGACAATTAAAGGGCTGGGATGAAAAGCAAAACTCTCCCATTCCAAGCAATTGATCTCCTGCACCCAGTTATCATCCGTTTCCCCTTCCCAATCAATTTCAACACCATCATCTCCCACAACATTCTTGATTGGATGCTTCTCAAAATACTCTGAAGCCCTAATTCCCCACCCAACATCCGTATCCAATGGCCAACTCTCACTTTCTTCCTCAATCACCATCTCCTTTTCACCACCATCTCCTTCTTCATCTTCTTCCTCCTCATCACTATCTTCATCACCGCATCTTGTTTCAGAATCATCATCAACACTGTCCTTCATTATATCTTTATGATTCTTCAAAGCATCCTCATTTTGCTGCCGAATTGCAGCAAAAGTCTTCTCCAATCTATCGCGTACAAAATCTTCAACTTTCATGGCCTCACTTTTACGACCGCGCCTCGGCTTCCTTGGAATTGTTGTTGGAAATCTATCCTCCGAATTTCCACCATCCTTATTAATAGATACATCATCTCCAGGTTTCAAACTCTTCCCCTTATTTTTTGCTCTTAGTTTGGAGCTGGGATTAGATTCGGGTTCAGGTTTTGAACTAGAGTTTGTTGAAACAGAGCATGATATTGAAATAGGCTTTACATTATGATGGGTTGATATAGTGGAACAAGACAAGAAGCGTGTATCATTTTTTGTTATACGGAAAGGTAAGAAGGTTCCGGGCACAATAGCAGTTTGGAGAATTATCATTTTGGTGGCTCAGCCAATCAAACACGAAGAAACAATATTGGTTATGGTTGGGTTATTTTAACAAACAGGTGGTGTTCAAAATACGCGGGAACACAAATTCTCCTTGAACTAAATAGATAAACTAAACACTTCTTTAATTTGGGTATGAAAGTGAAAAGCAAGTGGAAACAGAAGTTCCTGATGAAAGAATGAAGCAATATATACCTTGTATGGATTGTAGCGGTAACTGTTTGAATGGAGTACTTGGCTTTTCCCTCCTCACTCGTTACTTTCTGTTGATAACCATGCTACTCAGCTTCCTATGGCTGTCAATTTGGGTCAACTAGATCTTTTATTGGGCCTTTCATTTTGGGGTAAAATTTTTACCCCATACCCGAAAAGAATCTAAAAAAATTGTATTCTGGATGAGTAACTATAACAAAGATGATTTTAGACAATAGTGAAAAACTATGACTTAAAATAAAAAACACTTTTGTCTATTGTCCGAATTCTTTCTACAAAGTTATTTAGTGCTATTATATTTAAAAAATTAAAATTATATTTCGAATAACTTAGTAATTCAATAATTACAACAATAATGAGTAATCTCTTTGCTTGTTTGTTCACTTTTGACAACGGTTTTAAAACTGATGTCTATTATGTTGAAAAAAAACTTTATAAAAAACTTATAAGAAGTTATTCATTGAATAAAAAATTAAAAATTTAGTATAAGTTATTCGGTGAATAAAAATTTGATAAAAAATCATAATATAGGAAAAATTATTGCATGTTATCCGATGAACAAAAATTTGGTAAAACATTATAATATCAAAAAATTATTGCAAGTTATCCGAGAAAGAAAAATTATGTATCTAAATTCTTTAACAAACATTCTTCGGTATACTGGTGTAGGGGTATAAAATTTTCCGATTTCAAAAAAAAAAAATATTAATAAAAAAGACTATAATTGAAATATTTTGAAAAATATACCGGTAGAAGAACAATCATAGAGGCATGAGATATTTTTTTTGGGCATTTCTTAATGCACCACCCAAGTTTCTTAGGCACCACGTGAAATTATTTTTTTGCCCCCTGATTCCGAATGTGCACATCCGGACGCACCAAATTTTAAAAAAACGTAGAGATTTTCCGGATATGCATATCCGGAAAGAATTCTGATGTGCACATCCGGAAGCATTTCTTATTAATTCGCGCCAGACCTTCTTCCCCCCTCATTATTCAACTTTCCATTTCTCTCAAACTCTCAATTTCTCATTCCCACAAATCCCGACTTTTTCCACTCGAGTTCGGCGCAGAGCAACTGATACAACGATCAACACACTCCAAATCATCCGTATCACATTTTAATCGGTAAGTTTTCAAATTTTAGAGTTTCGGAGTAATTTTCGAGTAATCGATTTAGAGTAGACATTTAGGTGTAGAAATTGTTAGGTTGTATGAATAACATAGGTTAGAGACAATGTAGGTCATTTTTACTGCTTCAAACGGACCATCAGGACATAAAAATGCCCTTCTTGTTGTTACAGTGGCCATGGCTGCCGTTTAAACTTCAAAATACGTACCGGATGTACAGATCCAGAAATACCCAACGTTTAAAGTTCTACTTCCTTCCGGATGTGCACATCCGGTAACACCTAACGATAAAAATGCTGAATACTTCCGGATGTGCACATCCGGAAGGCAACTTTTTGTTTTCCTTATTTAATTTTCCTTGTTTGTTTGTTTTTGTTTATGCAGATTAGATGGCTGACAGAGACGATCGTACCATACATGGACGGACAGCTCAGCACGCATCTGTCCGACGTGAGCGGATGCAGTCTACAGCCAAGGCTTCCGGCGCAGAGGGAGTTGTGGTAGTCCCTACAGCTGAGGGACTTCCTACACCACATCCTACACCACAGCCATCCACATCACAGGTTCAGGCCACTCCCTCGTCAGCCGCCGATTCTACATCTCGGAGGCGTCGGGATTCTACTGCGAGTTCATCAGGGTCCCAGCCTGCACGCAGGCGTCGTCGGGAGACTCCAGCTCCATCAGCTACTCCTCCTCGTTCCCCTGTTTCTGTTCCTGTTCCAGAGGGTGATCACCCAGCACATGAGGGTGTTGACGCTGATGACGATTTCGATGAGCTGGGCGGTTACCCCGGGGGACCGTCTAATATGTCCCTACTCGCGGGGTACTCTGAGCATACTGCCAGATTTGTCTGGCTAGGACAGGTAACCTTTCTCGGTTTATTTATAGAATTGTATTCGTTGAAAATATGTTCATTTGTAACATTGTTTTATTTGGAAATTTTCAGGATAAGGCTTCACAGAAGTTCTATAACCATGGGGGTAAGGTTATGGACACGATTGAGATGCTGCCAGAGGCTGAGTGGTTCACGTCTGCACTTGCGGAGTCTGGTCTTGGAGGCTTGTCTAGGATTGGGTATCCCCATATCCAGTACGGTATCCTGATGGCATTTGTTGAGAGATGGCACCCTGAGACATCCTCATTCCATCTACCGTACGGCGAGATCACGATCATGCTGGACGACATCTCGTGCCTCTTACATCTACCGATCACCGGTACCCTTCTCCGTCACGGTAGGATGACGAAGGCGGACGGCATAGAGTTGCTGGTTACAGAGCTTGGTGCTAGCCCAGAGAAGGCACATGCGGAGGTGCACCAGTTTAGGGGCGCACACGTCCGGTTCTCGTTTCTGATGGGTAGATTTACTGAGGCACTTGCAGAGGCAGGACGGGCAGATGGTGATCCAGCTGAGGTGGCGATCCACAGGACGCGTGCCCTGAGATGCTACTACTTATTTTTGTTGGGCACGCAGGTGTTTGTGGACACCAGCGCCTATTATGTTGATATCGTCTACCTCAGGTACCTTTCGGATCAGACAGAGACCCATCGGTACAACTGGGGGGCGGCTGCGCTGGCATTCACCTATTCCAGGCTCTCTGATGGTTGCCGCTGGGCAGCCAAGACTGTGGCAGGCAGCTGTACGCTATACGTGGTAACAATCTAATATTCTAAGTGATTTTTTCATTTCTTTTCTTTCTGTATTCATTATAATGTTTGACACCCATGTTATGTTTTCCATTTCAGGCGTGGATTTTACAGCACTTTCCCTATATTACTGGTTGGGGGAGTGCCCAGGGGTACATTGAGGATATGCCACGTGCTGCTGCATTTGTCCTGCTCATAGGGAACCAGGCATCGGACCCCTTCAGAGTGTATCTAGATCGGATCGCTGCTGAGGACGTTTTGTATTGCCCCTATGCCGCTCACCGTGTGACGCGCCCGCTCGATGACGTTTGTTTGTTCTCAGGGTGGTTGGCATGCAGTTCTACCGTTACTGCCCGATACCTGCCAGAGCGCGTCTTGCGTCAGTTCAGTTACACGCAGACGATCCCCAGGATGCCTCATGAGTCTGCTCCTCTAGGCTTGACCCGTAGGGAGATAGATGAGCTATATGCTGACTACCAGTCCCACTTGGTACCGGAGGGGGCTCGGGCGACCAGAGCAGAGACAAACTGGAGTGTTGCTGCCGGGTACATCGTGTGGTTCTACACCGTCTCACACCCATGCATGGTGCCCACTGCTGAGGGATCGCCACCCAGACCCGCTCATCAGGAGATATTAGAGGAGCGGCAGTCTCAGCTGGACCACACTCAGGATGTCCTACCACGCTGTCGTCAGATAGAGCAGATAGCGAGGCAGCCCATTGCGGACGGTCACCTCCCTGAGGGCTCTGGTGCCAGACTTGCCGTGGACAGGATTATTGCGATTGCTCAGGGGGCACTTCAGTACCGCAGACATCGGTCCAGGATGGCGGGTAGGGGCAGAGGAGCAAGGGAGCCAGGAGAGATCCTTCGCCATACGCAGTAGTTTTTTGTTTGATGTATTATATTTATATTAGATGTATGCGCTGTATTTTGACAGAGATTTATTATATATATATATATATATCATTTTATTTTATATATGGATGTTGTCAAATGTATATTAAATTGCGACGATTTATTAACATATGCAACCAAGCAAAAAAACTGATTTAAAAAAAAAATAATGTTCTGCCTTTTTCCGGATTTGCAGATCAGGAAAGTTTCCGGATGTGCACTTCCGGAAAGAATCAACGTTTTAAAAAAAATTGGTGCGTCCGGATGTGCACATCCGAAATCAAAGGACAAAACCGAAAATTCAATTGATGCCTAAGAAACAAGGATGGTGTAATAAAAAATTCTCTTTTTTTTCCCGGTAGTCACTAATTTTAAGCTTATTACTTACACCTCCATAGTCATTACTAATTTTCAAAATGTATTTTATGACACTCTATTCCACGTCCCACCAACCATTTGTAAGTGAGTCATACCATTATTTTGTAAAAAAAAAATAATTTAAAAATATATTTCTAGAATAAATCCAGAAATATTCTTTTGTAAGAGAGGTTTAACAAAAGAACTATGTATCCGCCATTTAAGCTTTTATGTGCAGCTAAATTATATTTGTCACACTTTTCTATCCTTTTTGTATAACAATTCTTATGTATTTTGTTTGGTTTAAGAGCCAATTGTGAAAGAATGAGTATCAATTTTATTTAATTGAACTACAAGATCAACATGTTCGAACCGTACATAAATCTTGGTTTATATTATAAGGTATAATTCACTCATTTTTAAATAAGCGGTTAGAACATTACGTCAATATTCTAATATATGAAGATGAATTTGAAAAAATTCTTTAAGTCTCACATTGTGTATTTGTTGAAAAAACTACTTAGTCTCACAATATTTAGGTGATATATTTTAACTAATTCACTTTATTATATAAGAAAATTCCTTACTTCATTTCAAAACACACCAAAAACTCCCTTTGTTGAGTTTTTCCTTACTTACTCTCATAACTCTACGTCTTTCTCTTTAGAGAATTATGTTAATTTCTCTTCGTTTGAGTTGACAAATCATCAAATATAAATTTTGGATTCTCCTTTAGAGAATTATTCGAAGTTCTCTTTGTTTGAAAAATTATTTTGAGTGGTCAAATGATCATTATTGAATTCTCTTTGGAGAATTATTGAATTTCTCTTTGGAGAATTATTGAATTATTAGAAGAAAGCACACCATTGTTAGAGATTGTATATCTAAAGGAGCTGTAAGAGTGAATCATGTACACACTGATGAAAATTTAGCAGAGCATTTGATGAAATGATTAGCTAGAGAGAAAGTCCATAATACATCAAAGAAGATGAGACTAATGCCTATAGAGAATGAATTGCTCACGATGGTAACCCGACCTAAATGATTAGAGATCCCATGGAATAGGTTCAATGGGTAATAACAAGTTGTGAGTAATATGAGATGATCATGCGAGTATAAATAAGTAAAATATGAATCCTAAAGCAATAAGAGGATAAGATAATAAAAGCTTTTAATGAGATCTATACTCTATATGAGGAATACCTAGACCACAAGATTACTCTTGATATACTCACCTATGTGATTGTGGAACTTAGATCCGTTCCTATGAAATTTCGAGGCAAAATTCTTTGAGTTTTCACTAAACCGGGATACATCTGATGGGTCATCATGAGGGGGAAACATTCACATTGGGTCAAACACACACCTAAAGGTTAAAGATTCACCCAAACAAGTGAGAGAGACACCACATATTCACCAAAAACCTTAAGGTGATTGGTGTATGGGTCCTCTTACTTATAAAGTGCTTAACCTCTACTTTTCTAAGCAATGTGGGACTTAGAACTCACACTTGTTTCTCCACACAACTCACACTTGTTTCCTAACAATCTCCCCTTCAAGCGTGAGTCTGTTTCTCCATGCAACTCACATTTGTTTCATAACAATCTCCCCCTTAAGTGTGAGTCCATCCACTATGTTCCCCCTCAAGCGGATGATTTTTTCATCCAAATGCTTGTACCGCCGTTGACAGACACCCTTACTCGTCATGAGCATTACAACGGGACACGCCGTTTAACCACTAAGTTAGGAAGACTTTCGACACAAGGATTCAGTCCCTTACTCGAATCGGGCTCTGATACCACTGATGGGTCATCATGACGGGGAAACTTTCACATTGGGTCAAACACTCACCTAAAGGTCAAAGACTCACCCAAACAAGTGAGAGAGACACCACGTATTCACCAAAAACCTTAAGGTGATAGGTGTATGGGTCCTCTCACTTATAAAATGCTTAACCTCTACTTTTCTAAGCAATGTGCGACTTAGAACTCACACTTGTTTCTCCACACAACTCACACTTGTTTCATAACAATCTTCCCTTCAAGCGTGAGTCTGTTTCTCCTATAAGTCACATTTGTTTCCTAACAATCTCCCCTTTAAGTGTGAGTCCATCCACTATGTTCCCCCTCAAGCGAAAGCTTTTTCATCCAAATGCTTGGTCCATCGTTGACAGACACCCTTACTCGTCATGGGCATTACAACGGGACACCCCGCCTAACCACCAGGTCAAGAAGACTTTCGACACAAGGAGTCGGTCCCTTACTCGAACCGGGCTCTGATACCACTAATGGGTCATCATGAGGGGGAAACATTCACATTGGGTCAAACACTCACCTAAAGGTCAAATTCTCACCCAAACAAGGGAAAGAGACACCACATATTCATCCAAAACCTTAAGGTGATAGGTGTATGGGTCCTCTTACTTATAAAGGGCTTAACCACAACTTTTCTAAGCAATGTGGGACTTAAAACTCACACTTGTTTCTCCATATAACTCACATTTGTTTCCTAACAATCTCCCCCTCAAGCGTGAGTTCATTTTTCCATACAACTCACATTTGTTTCTTAACAATCTCCTCTTCAAGTGTGAGTCCATCCACTATGTTCCCCCTCAATCAGAAGGTTTTTCATCCAAATACCTGTATCACTGTTGACAAACACCCTTACCCGTCATAGGCACTACAATGAGAGACGCCGCTTAACCACTAGGTTAGGAAGACTTTCGATATAATGAGTTGGTCCCTTACTCGAACCGGGATCTGATACCACTGATGGGTCATCATAAGAGGGAAACATTCACATTGGGTCAAACACTTACCTAAAGGTCAAAGACTCACCCAAACAAGTGAGAGAGACACCACATATTCACCTAAAACTTTAAGGTGATAGGTGTATAGATCCTCTTACTTATAATGTGCTTAACCTCAACTTTTCTAAGTAATGTGTGACTTATAGCTCACACTTGTTTTTGCATACAACTCACTTGTTTCCTAACAACATGTGTAGGGTCATTAAAGTACAGGCTATTAGAATACACCTTAAAAAAAGATTGTGTGTGTATTTGATGTCTAAGATAGAGTTCAAGACAATTGTGTCACTCATATTGAATCAGAAACCTACTTGCTACGCAAAGGTTCAAGTCGCAAACACGTCTGTTTATGCACAATATTAGAAACGTTTGACGTTACTTTTGAAACATTTTTTTAAATCCAAATGGGAGATTGTTGGAATATTATGTTAATTTTTCAATATAAGGAGATGGATTTGAAAAAGTTCCCTAAGTCCCATATTGTGTGTTAGTTGAAAAACTACTTAGTCTCACATTGCTTAGGTGAGATATCTTAGCTAGCACACTTCATTATATAAGGAAATTCCTTGTTTCATTCCAAAACACACACAAAATTTCTTTTGTTGAGATTTTCCTTTCCCCACTCTCAAAACTCTACGTCTTCCAAATTATCGAAGCGACAATTTCTCCCCCTTTCTTTCTATTCGTTGAGTTGAGAAATTATCAAGTATAATTTTTTTATTCTCTTTAGAGAATTATTCGAATTTCTTTTTGTTTGAAAAATATTTTGAGAGGTCAAATGACCATTATTGAATTCTCTTTGGAGAATTATTGGAATTTATTTTGGTTTGAGAAATTATTACGACTGGTCGTAATACCAGATACTACAAGTCGTATTTATAGCACATTCGAATGGTCTTTGCACCATAAGTGTATTTCTAGACCAATTCTCTACTATGCAAGTAGTAATCGTACAATATAAAACTGAGTTGCTTTATCCTGAAAGCGACGCGGTAGTTCGACCGCTTTGCATAATTTTGAACAGTACCGCAAAATGTTTTTAAAAGAGCGAATCATTCTGCGACTCATCCTGGTAATTTCTTATGTGCCTAATTTCAAAATCCAAAAAAAAACACAAGTCATTGGAAAAATTAGGTGATAGAAATAAAACCAATAACAATGAAGTTATATAAAGTGTCGGAAAGTGAGGGTTCATCCATTTTGTATATATCTTACATATAAGAATATGAATGGCTAGGGAAAAGACCAGGATGCCCTTCTGCTTCCCCACCCTTCCACCTGTACGCCTGCTTCTCCTCCACGTGGTGTTTCTCGACGTGGCTGCTTCTGAGCATTGGTTCTGGTCTTTGAAAAATTCTGCTATATTTCTCAACTTCCTTCTATGCCTCTTCATACTAACTCTCCTAAATAACTTACTATGCCATGCTGCATTTAATGCTCCACTGTTTATATCCCGTTTCCCAATTTCCCCTCCCTTATTTGTTGCATTCTGGCTTTATCTTTCTGCTTATTCTTCATTGTCCTCTTCTTCCATTACAACACCTATTCCCTCTTTCGTTCTCTGCTTTAATACCATTTCACATTTTCGGCTCCAATGGTGCGTCCTTTCACATGTTTGGGTGACGTTAACGATACGAAAGACCTTTGGAAGGTGGCGGTTGTCATACCTCAAATTTGTCCTACCTGTATATAGCTTTCATCTGTACTTCCATCCACTAACTATTATTTAAAAATCCAAAAAAATATGTTGTCTTTAACTTCATCCTTATTGTTACTCAGTTCAAAGTTGTTGCAAAAGCGCATGTGAGTCTATCTGGTCAGTTGGGTATGTAGTATGGATTGAGAATTCATCTGGTTTTGACCTAATCTTGGTCGGGCAAGGACTTGCTTCATGATCAAGGCTAGGGTGTGTTTAATTCAGGTAATGTGTGGCTAAGGATTCAATTAGGGTTTGTGTCAAGGCAATTCATTCGCATGTAAGGCAGGTCATCAGTCTGTGCAAAGTCTTAGTGACTGAAGATTTAATGGTTCATTTTAATCAGGATTTACAGTGAAGTTCATCAGGATTGAGATTGATTCATAGTTTCTTAAGGGCAGTCCATTCACAATCCATTTCAAAACCACTATTCATAATATCCGATCCAGTTATCAATATTCATTTCCAGTTTCCACTTTTCTTTCCATTTTTTTAGTCCACATTTTTATCAATTTCATTATCCATTCACATTGATCACGTATCCATAAACCACTTTTAAATCCATTTCCTTCATAAACCATTTCCATTTTTAAACTCATTTCACAAATCTTTCTAATATCCATTTTCTAAAAACCCATCTCAATATCCATTCCATAAACCATTCTAATATCCATTATTCAATATCTACAATAACCATTAACCTTTTTTTTCACACCATTTCCAAATTATTTCCATTCATGTAAGAAAAATCAAAGTCTAAAAAAAAAGAGGAAAGGCCCATTTGTTTCAATAAATAATCAAGTCCATTTACAATTACAAAACCCATTACACCATGAAAATTACCAAAAAAAAAGAGAGAATCAAATTGCCAAAAATCAGCCATGAATTCGTACGCCGTCATCAGCCATTACACCAGTCCGTGACCAACATTCACAGCCACCGACAAATTCCACACAGCAAAAGCAAACCGCACCCAAACTTGTTCCTGCGACCTTCAATTTGCAAAAGGAGTTGTTCACCACAATCGACAAAACCTGCAGAAGGGTACAACCACGATTCCAATTTCACAAATTGCAACAAACTGTATGAAATGGCAACGGATAGAAACAAGTTGAAACTTCAGAATCTTCATCCTCTGCTCTACATATAGCACGTACCAGACTCTTCATAAAAAAAAACGGTTTTAAACAAAGAGCTTCTTTCTATTTTTCATCCTTCTCTCACTCAATTTCTCAAAAACCCACTCTTCATACTCGCCTCTCACTACTCAAGTTTCAACCTTTCACAAACCATCACCCAACAACTTTTCACAACTCCAAATCAAATTCCACCCAAATCATTTTTCAAACCAGAAATTAAAGATGAAGAAGAGAGATTAAGTCAAAACCAACACAGCAAACCGAACCAACAATCCCCCACCTTTTCATAACCGCCACCTTCAACCCACCTTCAACAACATCAAACCCATTCATACAAACCAAATCCAAGTCAACAACACCAAACAACACAAACCAAAATAGTAAGAAACCAAGGAGAAGAAGAAAGATTGAGTTAGAGACGAAGAATCGAACCGAGAACGAATCTGAAGCGAAGGACTTGAAACCGAATTTGAGCTGCTCAAATCTGAGAAAGAGTCGGAGAACGAGCGGAGGATTTCACTGCAAGAAGGTCGGCGTGTTGTTTTTTCAAAATTGGAGATGACGATTCGTTGCTTTCCTTTTAATTTTAAACTTGATGCACTGTGTGGTTTTCGATTTGCTTCTGAATGAATACCTTGTTGTGATTTTAAGTTTGGATGCTGATACTGTTTGTGGGGAAAGAGAGTCAATGTTTTAGCCGTGATTCTTTCGTCTGTGTGCTTCTGGAATGGATGAATGGGTATAAGGCCCATGGTGACTCTATTTTACTCACACCCATGAGTCTTCCTGCGCCTCCCCTCTTTGATATTTTCTTGTTTTTAATTATTTTCTTATTTCATTTTGAAAATATCCTTTGTTCATTCTTTTAGTTCCTATTTATTTTACTTTTCAATTCTTTCCTACTTTTGTAGAAACTTTATTTTAATTAGGTTTTATGGATCTTTCATGCTTTGATTTTATGTTAATTTTCATTTCATTATTTTATTTCTACTAATTTTGGGTCAATGAAAACCAAATATCAATGATTTATCGATTATCGATTTAAAATCTTGATAAAGGTGAGACCTTTATTCTTTTTCTTACCTCCTTTCGATTTTATTTCATTTCTATTATCTTTTCATTTTCGATTTTATTTTTTGGGCCAATGATATAAAATTAATCTTGATGATCGGTTGATTTTTTAAAATCGGTTCCAAATCTTGATTTATATGAGGCCTACTATCTATTTATTTTCTTTTTGATTTATTTGTTTTTACTACTAATTTTGGGTCAATGAAAATCAAACATCAAAGATTTATCGATTTTCGATTTAAAATCTTGATAAAGGTGAAACCTTTCTTCTTTTTCTCGATTTTATTTCATTTCTTATGATTTATATTTCACATATTCCTTTATTTTCACTTTTGGTCAATGAAAGTAAAAAATCATAGCTTGTCGATTATCGATCTAAGTCTTGATTAAGACGAGACCAACTTTATTATATCTTGTTCATTTTTATCTTTATTATATTGTTCATATTATTCATATTGTCCATATCATATTATTCATACTTGTTCATACCATTTTCCTTTGTTAATACTTTAATCAAAAAACATTAACAAATATCGAAACCCTAAAACAATAATTTGATGGACTGTTAGTTACTATACTTCTCTTGGAGATTTGGTTCAAGGCTTAGTTTAGGACACCTTGCACACACACGGCTTTCTCTTGGGCTACCTTACAATGAGACCCTTTATTTCATGTCATCCCTTGTAATTTACATGTACCACTCTCCCCATTTCGATGTACGCATTCGTTGTTTCTTTGATTGTGGTTTGTTTACTAGGAGCACCCCTAGGGACTAGCATAGACAACCAATTTTCAAACTAATTCTTGATTCGTCGTCGAGCCATTTTCAAACAAACTCTTTTAAACCAAACTCTCGATTCGTCGTCGAGCCCATTTTCAAATCAACCTCTAGCCAAATCCTTTTTTCAAACCAAACTCTTTTCATAACAAATAAACCCTTGATCCAACGTCAAGCGGATTTTCATAATCAAACTTCAAAACAACTAACAACTATTGCAACTCTTTTAAGGTGAAAAATGGGGGTTCAAGTCTTTGATCTTGCTTCGATTGTTTGGGTGCGAGTTCTCTTACTCGTGTGTGAGCAATTGATGCCTCTTCTTTAAGAAATCAAATCCTTTTCAAAATAACCAAGCGCATACAATAAACCCTTGATCCCATGTCAAGCGGACTTTCATAATCAAACCTCAAAACGACTAACAACTATCAAAACTCTTTTTCAAGGTGAAAAATAGAGGTTCAAGTCTTTGATCTTCCTTCGATTGTTTGGGTGCGAGTTCTCTTACTCGTGTGTGAGCAATTGACGCCTCTTTAAAACAAACCAACTCCTTCTGTTTCGTGGGCGTACCATGAACTACGTCTGCTCTGATTCTTTACTCTCGTCCGAGTAAAGATACGTAGGCACAAGATTTCGATGATCTTGGCGAGCACACTACCGTCTTTTTTCGTCAAACCCCGTAGTCGAACTACGATTGCTCTGATTACTCATTCTCGTCCGAATGAGCATACGTAGGCACAAGATTGCGATGATCTTGCCGAGCACCCTATCCTTAAACCACCCATTTCCCCTTAGCATATTTTCCCTTCTATCTTATCGTTTTGCATTTATTTTTGAGAAGAAAACAAACAAGTTTAGCTAACGAGCATCGCGATTCGAATCAAGAGGTTCCCGTTGAGTACAACAGACGTGAGGGGGTGCGCGTACCTTCCCCTCACGTAACCGACTCCCGAACCCAGAATGTGGTTGCGATGACCATGTTCTTATCCCTCCTTAAAGGTTTTCTCGATATTTTCCTTTCCCTCTTTTGGGATAAATAAAGTTCGGTGGCGACTCTGTCGAACCGTTCCGCGCCTTTCACGAGAAGGATCGTGTCTTCGATTAAGCGATTTTTTCGAGGTACGACATCTGGCGACTCTGTTGGGGACCATCTGCTCCATGCAAGAGAGAGTTAAGCCTACCTTGATTCGAATCGCGAACTCGTTAGTTTTGTTTGTTTATTTTCTTCTCGTTTACTTACTTGCTTGCTTTCCTTTTTCCTGTTTGTGTTACCTTTTGTGACATTGTTGGGTTGTTTTGATATTGGGAACTTTGTGAGATGGCTCTACACCCGAGTCGAGAAAAACCCTAGGATTAGGATGGTGGTTGTGTAGTGTAGGCTTGCGTGGTCTCTTCCGCGTGAGTTGAAGCGAAAACCCCGCTTGGAGTAGATTCCCTTGGAGATATTATTATTGTGGTGAATCTTTGCCATGGCGGTAATACTTTCGAGGTGTGTCGTTGATCCCAAGGACCATTAACCCATTTATCCATGGTGGTTGGTAGTGTTAACTCTTTGTGAGTTAATACGAACGCCCCAATCAGATGAGATCCCTGGAACGTATTACTTCCTGACAGTAATATTTTCGACCTCGATCTAGGATTCTGAGAACCTACATAGAACCCGTGTGTCGATGGTTGTGTAACGGACGCCTCCGAGGAATCTTTCTCGTGGGGAAGAAACGAAGACCTCACCTAGACAAGATTATTTCGAGGATATTATAGCCGGATGTCTCTTCGTCTTGGTTATAATGTGTCGAAATATATCCATAACTCTAGGTACCTACCCATTTTAGAAACCTACCCGTGGGTTTTCTTTGATCCGAGCTGTGGTTCTTGACCCGTACCTCTGGCCAACCTCAGAACTGTTTGAAGCTATTTGATTTTACGATCCTAGATCTTGCATCTTGCATTGCATCTCATATCATTGCATTTCATTGCATCTGTTATGCATCTTGCATTGCATTTTCAACCTCAGAATCTCACTTCAACTTCCTTTCTTCTCCAGTAAATCAAGCTGATTCCTCGACACCAGTACGCAACTCGAACCAACACTAGACGTATGATGGAGCAGATTCAACAAGAGCAATCCGCCTTCAGAGAAGAGTTGGATTCTATCAAGGGAAAGATTGACCAGATTCTCGAGGCCATCATGATGGCCAGAAAAGAAGAAGAACTGCGTGAAGCCGCTGCTGCCAACAACAATGTGCCTGTGCAAGGGTCAACCTCAAGACTCTCAGTTCCTGTTCCTAATCTAATCACTTATGGGATACCAATGAACTTCACTCCTGCCACTGAAGGAGCCATTCCTCAACCACTTCCAACATCTGGAGTTACTGTTGGAGCTATTCCGCAAGCCCAACCTGTTGTCACTCAGATTCCTATTCCTCATGCTGAAGAAAATCTGCTAGATCAGTATGATGAGGTACAGAACTACCATGTTGCTATCCCAATTGTCAATCCTACTGCTGCTCAGGATTCTGAAGCCATCAAAATGTGTCGTGATCTAGCTGAAAAACTCCGAGTCATGGAGTGGCACAACTCAACTTCTCTGAATGCTCTAGAAATGTGCTTAGTGCCAGATGTTATCATTCCTCCCAAGTTCAAAGTACATGAATTCCCAAAGTACAAAGGTCTCAGTTGTCCTCACATTCATCTGAAGACGTACTGCCGCAAGATGGCTGCCTATGCCAAAGACGAAAAGCTGATGATCCATTGCTTCCAAGATAGTTTGTCTGGAGCATCTCTTGAGTGGTATATGCAGCTGGAGCGTACCAATGTGCGCACTTGGGGTGATCTAGCTGATGCATTGGTCAAGCAATACAAGTACAACACTGACCTTGCTCTGAATCGTACTCAACTTCAGAGTATGGCTCAAAAGGACAACGAATCCTTTAAGGAGTACGCGCAACGCTGAAGAGAGCTAGCTGCAAGGGTGCATCTACCTCTTGTTGATCGTGAACTGATTGACATCTTCATGGGTACTTTGCAAGGCCAATACTATGAGAAGCTGATTGGTAGTGTTTCTGCTGGATTCTTTGATTTGGTAATTGTCGGTGAGAGAATCGAAGAAGGACTAAAGAGCGGAAGGATCCTAGGAGTTTCTAGCAGCCAATCTCAAGCCAAGAAACTTTTCAACAATGGATACAAGAAAAAAGAGGGTGAAACAAATGTCGTCTCTACTCAGAAAGGGCAAGCTCCACAAGCTCCCACTCCAATGCCTTTTCCACTTCCCTACTTCCAGTATCCTTATGTTGCTGCTGCACAATATGCACCGATGCCTTATCAGCCAACTGTTCAAGCTGTTCAAGCTCCAATGCCTCAACAACAGGCTCCTCAGCAACAATCCTACAATCAACAAGGGTATCAGTATCCCCCTCAATATCAACAACAGAGAGCTGCTAAACAACGTCAGCCTAATCAACAGAGGACAAGGAGGTATGATAGAGACTTTGATCGTCTGCCGACGACATATGCTCAGATCTTTGCTCAATTGATGGAGAAGAGGGCAATCACTCTGAGAGACATGGCTCCTCCAACTGTCATTCCTCCAGATTATGATGCTAATGCTCATTGCGAGTTTCATAAGGGTGCTCCAGGGCATACGATCGAGGACTACAGAGCTTTCAAACACAAGGTTCAAGACATGATCGACTCAAAGTTTCTCACGTTCAATGGGAGGGCTCCAAATGTCATCAAAAACCCTATGCCGCCACCAAACTAGTGCCAGCATCAAGTCAAGACAAATCAAGTCAAGTTTATTCCCCGAAGAAAGCAGTCATGTTGCCATCCCATCATTTGCATTCTTGTATTTTGTCTTTATTTGTTTAAGTACTGTATGCTTTAAACATTGCCTTTCGTATTTGGTTTTCTTAATGTATTGACTATGCATGTTTTGAATCAGTTATGTCGTATTCACTCATTTTTTCCATTTACTGCAAATCACCGACACATTTATCCACTTCACTCTCTATATCAACTGTTGTTTAGCAATGACTGGAGGGAGGATGATGACAGCGAAATACCCATAATTGCAAACCGTATGCTTTCGGATAAAATCCCACCGATGATGTACAGGCATTGTTCAATTCCCCAAACACTGGAGAGATAAGGAGTTAATCCCTAGTTAACCATTTCGAGCTTAGAAGTAGCAGTTTCCTTCGGATCTACAAACCCTTACACTTAACCTGGGGCAGGGTAGTGTTCAGTTAACCCAATAACGCACTCGAATCACAAAGCTAAATCCAAAAGACAAGATGGTTGTTCATCAATACCCATGACTTGGCAGTCACAATCCTCCAATAAAATCAAAATCAAAAACAAAAAAACCAAAAGCCTGCTAAGTCGAGCACCTCAAAGGAGACTTAGGCAAAAAAATCAAGGCTACCCTGATGGACTCGAAAAGCAAAATCAGTCCATGCAAAAGATAGGGATCAAAAAACAAAAGAGGCACTCGAATCCTCAACGAAAACAAAATAAGATCCAGTGACCACTATGCCGAGACCAAAGGGTCACTAACATCTATCAAAAACAAAAAAAGACGACTGCCATTTCAAGCATACCTTGAATCGTCAACCCTTTTGGAATACAAACATATGTAGATTTAACTGAACGTAGGATTGGAAGTTCATCACGAAGAAGGGGTGGGTACAAATCATACTTTGAGCCTAATATCCTTTGTTTCTTAAACCGTGAACCAGACCACGTTACAACCCTCGAAAGACCTAATTGAGGCGAGGTTTATTCTAAAAGCATACTATTGCAAGGTTGCGTAAACTGACTCCCCATATTTGCTAATCTTCAACATTGGTGTCATTCTCCTTGCTATATCTTTCACACCATCAAAATCAGCACACGTTTGGGCTAACGGTCCATTCGTCTCACTATCACGACACTCCAATAAACGACTATTTTTCAAAACTTGCATGAGTATTACATTAAGATTACCATTCGTGAAGGTGCAATTTTAACTGCAAATCAGTGCTAGACATTCAAGACAACTCCAACAAGGGGCAATCGAAGAGGAATTTGAACTTTCAGTGGTGCCAACCCGAAGCAAGACTCCCTCAAAACCCACAGTCTGGGGCAAACTCCCTCAACACCTAAATCAGGGGCAAGACATCTTAAAGCATATCAAAGTTCGACTTCCAAAGATCCAACTATGTCAAGAACTGGTTAATCGGGGGCAGACCACTACCACGTTCAGACTGGGGCAAGACCAATTTCAAATAGCACATCCTCTCTGTATCCCTTCAAGTTGGATAAGCATACCTTGCCAGACATTAGCGATCAACGAGTTCAGAGCAAGGACAATCTTTATGAGTCGATCATGTCGCTACGCTCATGTTCAAGTCAAACTGACCCTCAAGCATAAGAGTTATGGTCTTCTCAGAAACAAACACCATCAAGTGAGCCGACTCAGAGCCTCGAGAGCATCTTCGTCTGCTTCAATCATGATGTCTTCAAAGAACTGAGTGTCGAGGAAATCAGACCCTCCCACCACCCAAAGTCCAATCCGCATTGGCAACTACCAAAAGTCCACCATGCTGGCACCTTCAAAACATATTCAACCACCTGTCTGCAATCATATGCATCCCATTTGACATCATAAACATCATATGCATCACATTCATCACCATGTGCATCATATGCATATCCAAAAACCAATCATACTTCCCCAGCACTTGCATCTCCGTGCGTCAGCATTTGCATTGCACATCATTACAAAATCGAGCATTCATATATACATAGTCAAGGTCCAGGATCTATCTCGAGATTTCAAGACGATCTCCAGCCCAGCCAGAGGCATCTTCTTCAAGATCCGTGGGCATTACTCACGAAGTCGTGTCAACCTTTTGTTGATCAAGCTCAAGACAATCTCCAGCCCAGCCAGGGGCATCTTCTTCAAGAATCGTGGGCATTCCTCACGAAGTCGTGTTAACCTTTTGTTGATCAAGCTCAAGATGATCTTCAGCCCAATCAAGGGCATCTTCTTCAAAGTTCATGGGCGTTCCTCATGAAGTCTGCAACCTTTTGTTGATGAAGCTGTGATCTCCAAGCAAGTCAGTGGGCATTCCTCATTGAGTTGTGTTCCTCAACCTTTTGTTGATGGAGTTGGAAATCCTCAAACCAGTCAGTGGTTCTTCCACAAACAATTTTCAACCTTCCCCTTGGGTGTTCCCCAATGAATTGGCTCCTTTTGTTGACAAAGATGGTATTCCTCAGTGACTTCTTTGCCTCAACCTTTTTGTTGATGTCTCCAAATAAGCCTCACTCATCATATCCCCAGCAAACTTGAACTTTTGTCAATTGCCTTACTATCACCCTTTTGGTGATAGCCGAACCCTGTCAACTCAATTCAACCTGCATCCTTTTAGTGTTGGTAACCCTCAAAATCAGAAATTTCCTATCATCCTTTTGGTGGTAGCCGTTCATATTGTCAACTTAACCTTCATCCTTTTGGTGTCGGTCCTTGCAAGTGGGAAGTTTCTATCATCCTTTTGGTGGTGGTAGCTTGTATTGATCTGTCATCCTTTTGGTGTCGCCGATCCATGAACCCTTGGCCTGTGTGTCATCCTTTTGGTGAGTGATAGCCTTTGGTATCGTTTTGCTTGCTATTATCCTTTTGGTAGTAGTAAGTTGTGACCTCATTTTCATCCTTTTGGTGAAGGGTCACTGTGCGAGTCCTCTATCATCCTTTTGGTGGTAGGTCTGTCATCCTTTTGGCGTCAGATAGCTGCGTGTGTGCCCTATTATCCTTTTGGTAATAGCAGGCTTTGACCTCATTTTCATCCTTTTGGTGGAAGGGTCTGTGTGTGTGTGCCCTATTATCCTTTTGGTAATAATAGGCTTTGACCTCATTTTCATCCTTTTGGTGGAAGGGTCTGTGTGTGTGTGCCCTATTATCCTTTTGGTAATAGCAGGCTTTGACCTCATTTTCATCCTTTTGGTGGAAGGGTCTGTGTGTGCGTGCCCTATTATCCTTTTGGTAATAGCAGACTTTGACCTCATTTTCATCCTTTTGGTGGAAGGGTCTGTGTGTGTGTGTGCCCTATTATCCTTTTGGTAATAGCAGACTTTGACCTCATTTTCATCCTTTTGGTGGAATGGTCTGTGTGTGTGTGTGCGCCCTATTATCCTTTTTGTAATAGCAGGCTTTGACCTCATTTTCATCCTTTTGGTGGAAGGGTCTTGTGTTGTGTGTGTGCTCTATTATCCTTTTGGTAATAACAAGCTTTGACCTCATTTTCATCCTTTTGGTGGAAGGGTCTGTGTGTGTGTGCCCTATTATCCTTTTGGTAATAGCAGGCTTTGACCTCATTTTCATCCTTTTGGTGGAAGGGTCTGTGTGTGTGTGTGCCCTATTATCCTTTTGGTAATAGCACGCTTTGACCTCATTTTCATCCTTTTGGTGGAAGGGTCTGTGTGTGTGTGTGCCCTATTATCCTTTTGGTAATAGCAGGCTTTGACCTCATTTTAATCCTTTTGGTGGAAGGGTTTGTGTGTGTGCCCTATTATCCTTTTGGTAATAGCAGGCTTTGACCTCATTTTCATCCTTTTGGTGGAAGGCTCTGTGTGTGTGTGTGCCCTATTATCCTGTTGGTAATAGCAGGCTTTGACCTCATTTTCATCCTTTTGGTGGAAGGGTCCGTGTGCGTGTGTATTCTATCATCCTTTTTGTGATAGGCTTGACATCCTTTTGGTGTCAGATTCTTCTGTTATCATCCTTTTGGTGATAACGACCTTTGCAAGCAATCTGTTATTTCACCTTCCAAGCACTTTTCTTTCTTTTCGGACAAATTCGTGGTCTTCTTCAAATCTAATTGACTTCTACCTTGAAAGAATGAACGCCGTAGCAATTCATCTTACTAGGTTTAAGCCAATTAGATAGGGGCATCTGTCATACCTCAAATTTGTCCTACCTGTATATAGCTTCATCTGTACTTCCATCCACTAACTATTATTTAAAAATCCAAAAAAATATGTTGTCTTTAACTTCATCCTTATTGTTACTCAGTTCAAAGTTGTTGCAAAAGTGCATGTGAGTCTATCTGGTCAGTTGGGTATGTAGTATGGATTGAGAATTCATCTGGTTTTGACCTAATCTTGGTCGGGCAAGGACTTGCTTCATGATCAAGGCTAGGGTGTGTTTAATTCAGGTAATGTGTGGCTAAGGATTCAATTAGGGTTTGTGTCAAGGAAATTCATTCACATGTAAGGCAGGTCATCAGGCTGTGCAAAGTCTTAGTGACTGAAGATTTAATGGTTCATTTTAATCAGGATTTACAGTGAAGTTCATCAGGGTTGAGATTCATTCATAGTTTCTTAAGGGCAGTCCATTCACAATCCATTTCAAAACCACTATTCACAATATCCGATCCAGTTATCAATATTCATTTCCACTTTCCACTTTTCTTTCCATTTTTTTAGTCCACGTTTTTATCAATCTCATTATCCATTCACATTGATCACGTATCCATAAACCACTTTTAAATCCATTTCCTTCATAAACCATTTCCATTTTTAAACTCATTTCACAAATCTTTATAATATCCATTTTCTAAAAACCCATCTCAATATCCATTCCATAAACCATTATAATATCCATTATTCAATATCTACAATAACCATTAACCTTTTTTTTCACACCATTTCCAAATTATTTCCATTCATGTAAGAAAAATCAAAGTCTAAAAAAAAAGAGGAAAGACCCATTTGTTTCAATAAATAATCAAGCCCATTTACAATTACAAAACCCATTACACCATGAAAATTACCAAAAAAAAAGAGAGAATCAAATTGCCAAAAATCATCCATGAATTCGTACGCCATCATCAGCCATTACACCAGTCCGTGACCAACATTCACAGCCACCGACAAATTCCGCACAGCAAAAGCAAACCGCACCCAAACTTGTACCTGCGACCTTCAATTTGCAAAAGGAGTTGTTCACCACAATCGACAAAACCTGCAGAAGGGTACAACCACGATTCCTATTTCACAAATTGCAACAAACTGTACGAAACGACAACGGATAGAAACAAGTTGAAACTTCAGAATCCTCATCCTCTGCTCTACATATAACATGTACCAGACTCTTCATAAAAAAAATGGTTTCAAACAAAGAGCTCCTTTCTATTTTTCATCCTTCTCTCACTCAATTCTCAAAAACCCACTCTTCATACTCGCCTCTCACTACTCAAGCTTCAACCTTTCACAAACCATCACCCAACAACTTTTCACAACTCCAAATCAAATTCCACCCGAATCATTTTTCAAACCAGAAATTGAAGATGAAGAAGAGAGATTAAGTCAAAACCAACACAGCAAACCGAACCAACAATCCCCCACATTTTCATAACCGCCACCTTCAACCCACCTTCAACAACATAAAACCCATTCATACAAACCAAATCCAAGTCAGCAACACCAAACAACACAAACCAAAATAGTAAGAAACCAAGGAGAAGAAGAGAGATTAAGTTAGAGACAAAGAATCAAATCGAGAACGAATCTGAATCGAAGGACTTGAAACCGAATTTGAGCTGCTCAAATCTGAGAAAGAGGCGGAGAACGAGCGGAGGATTTCACTGCAAGAAGGTCGACGTATTGTTTTTTCAAAATTGGAGATGACGATTCATTGCTTTCCTTTTAATTTTAAACTTGATGCACTGTGTGGTTTTCGATTTGCTTCTGAATGAATACCTTGTTGTGATTTTAAGTTTGGATGCTGATACTGTTTGTGGGGAAAGAGAGTCAATGTTTTAGCCGTGATTCTTTCGTCTGTGTGCTTCTGGAATGGATGAATGGGTATAAGGCCCATGGTGACTCTATTTTACTCACACCCATGAGTCTTCCTGCGCGTCCCCTATTTGATATTTTCTTATTTTTAATTCTTTTCTTATTTCATTTTGAAAATATCCTTTGTTCATTCTTTTAGTTCCTATTTATTTTACTTTTCAATTCTTTCCTAATTTTGTAGAATCTTTATTTTAATTAGGTTTTATGGATCTTTCATGCTTTGATTTTATGTTAATTTTCATTTCATTATTTTATTTCTACAAATTTTGGGTCAATGAAAACCAAATATCAATGATTTATCGACTATCGATTTAAAATCTTGATAAAGGTGAGACCTTTATTCTTTTTCTTACCTCCTTTCGATTTTATTTCATTTCTATTATCTTTTTATTTTCGATTTTATTTTTTGGGCCAATGATATAAAAATAATCTTGATGATTGGTTAATTTTTTAAAATCGGTTCCAAATCTTGATTTATATGAGGCCTACTATCTATTTATTTTCTTTATGATTTATTTGTTTTTACTACTAATTTTGGGTCAATGAAAACCAAACATCAAAGATTTATCGATTTTCGATTTAAAATCTTGATAAAGGTGAGACCTTTCTTCTTTTTCTCGATTTTATTTCATTTCTTATGATTTACATTTCACATATTCCTTTATTTTCACTTTTGGTCAATGAAATTAAAAAATCATAGCTTGTCGATTATCGATCTAAGTCTTGATTAAGACGATACCAACTTTATTATATCTTGTTCATTTTTATCTTTATTATATTGTTCTTATTATTCATATTGTCCATATCATATTATTCATACTTGTTCATACCATTTTCCTTTGTTCATACTTTAATAAAAAAACATTAACAAATATCGAAACCCTAAAACAATAATTTGATGGATTGTTGGTTACTATACTTCGCTTGGAGATTTGGTTCAAGGCTTAGTTTAGGACACCTTGCACACACACGGCTTTCTCTTGGGCTACCTTACAATGAGACCCTTTATTTCTTGTCATCCCTTGTAATTTACATGTACCCCTCTCCCCATTTCGATGTACGCATTCGTTGTTTCTTTGATTGTGGTTTGTTTACTAGGAGCACCCCTAGGGATTAGCATAGACAACCCATTTTCAAACTAATTCTCGATTCGTCGTCGATCCATTTTCAAACAAACTCTTTTCAACCAAACTCTCGATTCGTCGTTGAGCCCATTTTCAAATCAACCTCTAGCCAAATCCTTTTTTCAAACCAAAATCTTTCCATAACAAATAAACCCTTGATCCAACGTCAAGCGGATTTTCATAATCAAACTTCAAAACAAATAACAACTATCGCAACTCTTTTAAGGTGAAAAATGGGGGTTCAAGTCTTTGATCTTCCTTCGATTGTTTGGGTGCGAGTTCTCTTACTCGCGTGTGAGCAATTGACGCCTCTTCTTTAAGAAATCAAATCCTTTTCAAAATAACCAAGCATATACAATAAACCCTTGATCCCACGTCAAGCGGACTTTCATAATAAAACCTCAAAACGACTAACAACTATCGAAACTCTTTTTCAAGGTGAAAAATGGGGGTTCAAGTCTTTGATCTTCCTTCGATTGTTTGGATGCGAGTTCTCTTACTCGTGTGTGAGCAATTAATGCCTCTTTAAAACAAACTAACTCCTCCTGTTTTGTGGGCGTACCACGAACTACGACTGCTCTGATTCTTTACTCTCGTCCGAGTAAAGATACGTAGGCACAAGATTGCGATGATCTTGGCGAGCACACTACCGTCTTTTTCCGTCAAACCCCGTAGTCGAACTACGATTGCTCTGATTACTCATTCTCGTCCGAATGAGCATATGTAGGCACAAGATTGCGATGATCTTGCCGAGCACCCTATCCTTAAACCACCCATTTCCCCTTAGCATCTTTTCCCTTCTATCTTATCGTTTTGCATTTATTTTTGAGAAGAAAACAAACAAGTTTAGCTAACGAGCATCGCGATTCGAATCAAGAGGTTCCCGTTGAGTACAACGGACGTGAGGGGGTGCGCGTACCTTCCCCTCACGTAACCGACTCCCGAACCCAGAATGTGGTTGCGATGACCATGTTCTTATCCCTCCTTAAAGGTTTTCTCGATATTTTCCTTTCCCTCTTTTGGGATAAATAAAGTTCGGTGGCGACTCTGTCGAACCGTTCCGCGCCTTTCGCGTGAAGGGTCGTGTCTTCGATTAAGCGATTTTTTCGAGGTGCGACAGCGGTCCGCGTGCAGCATTTGTGGTCCGTCGTCACCAATAGAAAACGCCACTTTGAAATGCTTGTGGTTGATGATGCTGTGAGTTTGTTTCTTTTAGTGTTATGTTGTTATTTCCTGTTTTTATATTATAGTTTGTAGCTTGACTTTTACAGCCATGTTTGTTGTTTGGGTGGTGTATGTTGTTCTTGATTATGTTGTTAGTACCTCTTTTGACATTATTTTACTATTTTTACATTTGTAAGGGTGGTGACATGCATATGGTTGTGCCAGCGGTGGTGGAAAAGGCTTTTGGTTCCATCTTGGAGGTTGGCACTACATACACTATATCAAATTTCCAGGTTGTTCAAAATAATTTGGTATTCAAGCCTTCATCACACCGGTTTATGGCCAAATTTACCGGTGGAACCTCTATTGCCGATGTTGGGAAGCATAATATACCGGCGGTGCCGCTTTCGCTTACCAGTTTTGGTGATATCATTACTGGCAACTTCAAAAAGGATATGCTGATAAGTTATAATGTTTCTTTTGACTCACGTTATTATTTATCTACTATCCTGTTTGTTATATCCCTGTTTATTGTTTGTTTTGGTCGCAGATATTGTTGGTATGGTGGAAAGTATATGTTTCACCCAAAACCATGGTGGAGGAAGGAAACAACAGATTAATTTGATGCTCAGGGATAATGTGTGGGTTTTGTTGTATATTATTTATGCCCCGGTTCTTTGCTGTATTTGTCGCTGGTGTTAAATTTTCCCTGGATTTGCAGGAACAATGTGATTAACTGTACTTCGTGGGAGGCATATGCGGATCAATTTATGAAATTCCACAGGGAACATGTTTGTCAATCTGGACCAACCGTTATTCTCCTGCAATATGCTAAAGTCAAGGAAGAAGGTTATTAATTTTATTGTCGTCTTGGCATACTGGGTTTAAATTGTTTTCTTAACTTGGATCTTATGTGTTTTGAATGCATCTAATGTAGGGAAATACCCTCTATCCGTTTCCAATACATTTAATGTCACTGCATTATTGATTAATGCTGATGTTTCACCAATCAACGACTTTATTAAAAGGTTGTATGTATGTCGCATCTTTAAATTCTGTGCTTTTCTGTTTATGTTGAGTTTTAAACAAAAAAATTGTGTTGCAACTCAGCATTCCTGCTGCGTCTGTTGTTACACTCTTCGAAGGCACATCTTCCCATTATTCGCAGAACACAGGTGGTTCACCGCCAACTCCATTTGAAAAAATCGTCTCAAAGGCAATTGTGCTTCCTCTTGATGAAATCTGTAAACTTTCAAAGGTATGTTGTGTCTCTGCTTCTAAATATAAATGATCTTGATAGTTTGTTTATGGTTTTGCTTTTTTTACATAGGTTACCTTCTGTGCAACTGTTGCGACAACGACAAAAATTCTTGCCTCACAACATGGCTGGTATTATCATGCATGCCATGAGTGTCCAAAAGTTTCTCGTGGGGATGGCCTGCCTTTTATATGTGAGGCTGGACATATTACAAAGACTGAGATTTTAAGGTGCTGTTAGCTTAAAGTCTATTGGATTACGGCATGTCTCAATCGTTAAATTTCTAATTAACTTTTTATGCTGTTTATTGTGTTTTGTCAGGTTCAAGATTGAGATAGAGGTTATTTATTCTAAGAGGTGTTGTAAATTTGTTTTCTGGGATAGAGAATGCAATCAACTGTTGGGGGTCTCAGCTATTCAAATGCGTGATTCGCTTGCGAAGGTGTAATTTTCTATTTATATTTATATTTCATTCTAAATAACACGTCTTGGGTTCTTCTGTCGGTCCTGATTCAGAGGCAAAAATGCAGAAAGGAATCACCAATCCTCTGGAGTTCCCATTAGGACTCGATGCAATGTTGGAATTGGAGATGGCTTTTAGAGTTAAATGGCAGCCTGAATAGGAAAATTGCTCTGTTGTCATGCTTCTTAGAGATGAAGCTGCTGTCAAACAGCTCAAGGCTCCGTGGGAGATAACTCAGGTATACCTCATTGTAGTTGACTCTAAATGTTCTGTTTGCCTTTGTTAAACAAATTTTTATTTTTCTCTTTATTATGTGCAAGACAACAACATCTGACCAAACCGCAACACCTCATCTGCACGCCGTGTCGCAGTTATCTACAAATTCTTCCCCAGCAGCTACATCGCATCTGTCACAGGTTTGGTGTCTTTCTATCTGTGTCATTAGATGTTTTTATTGTGGCCTTTACATTTTCTTTCTTTTTTCGCACTTATATTGGTTCAACTGTGTAGAGCGCAGACAGGTTTGAAAAGGTCAACGCCTCGGGTGTTGACACCTCGGGGGTGTGCCTGTGGTATGTATATCAACAAACCAGCAAATGGTTATTGCACTGAGGTGTGATGCTGAACCTGTTACGCCAAATTCAAAGAGGAAGAATGGAGATTTAGTTGATGACCTTAAGTTTGGTTCGCTGCATGCGGTATGCATGCCAATTAGCACACAGAATTTCAGTATGAACCTATTTTCATTTCTTCTCTAATTTCCCCCCCCGGTCAGGATGTCGAGATCCAATCTGTTTATGACACTGAACCCAAATTCTCGATTTCAAAGATGAAGAATGTTGAGGCTCTTAATGAGGTCCGATGCGATTGTTTAGATGATTCGGTTCCGCCGATTTGTTACAAACTTATTGCCACTCAGTTTTCTATTGTTTTAACCATTTTTTGGGGTGACAGGAAATAGAGATTGCATCTGGGTGTGACGATGAACCTGTTACGCCAACTTCAAAGAGGGGGATCGCAGATTGTATTTATGACATAAACTTTAGTTCGGTGGATGCCCCTAACGTGCCTGTGGTATACATGACAATTAGACCACTCAATTTGATTATGAACTTATTCTCAACTACATTTTTATTTCATCTCAATTTTTTTAACGTGCAAGATTGTCGAGGTCCAATTTGTCTGTGCTGCTGGACCCAAAATCAGAATTTCAAAGATGGAAAACCCTGCTCCTGTTGATGAGGTTGGATCTGATTCGTTGGACGATTCTGCCATGTCTCTGGTATGCATATCAACTATCGTGTTCAAATGTATTACAAAGTGAAACCTGGTATATTCTTGTTTTTATTTATATAGTTTAACCGTTAACCTGTCCTGCCAATTTTAGAGTGATGATGCAGATCCTGTGGATGATGGTGACTCTGATTCCTTAGAGGACCCAGGCATAGATATGGTATATATATATAGTGTGCGACTAAATTACAAAAATACTTAAGGGCACGACGGTTTCTTTTGTGTTCACACTTTTTCTGTGGTTCCAGGACATGGAAATTACATCCATTTGTGAACCTAAACCTGTCGCATAAACTTCAAAGAGGCAGCCTGCCTGTGATTTTACCAAAACTCACAAGAAACTCAAGAAGATTATTAAGTTGGAGAAGCTGGACTAGATGTTTATTTTCGTTTCACTATTGTAATGCTGTATTTTGGAATTGCCTTTTTATCTTGGTCGGCATGTAGAATGCTATATGTAAATGACAACTCATGTGATACTCTCTGACTTATTTCGGGTTTCTCTTTTGATTTTGGTAGTTATCTAGGATGCTGCATCTAAATTATGGATAATGTAATTTCCTCTGGCGACAACACCAAATATGTAACATTGTATATTACCTTTTGATTTTCGTAGTTATCTTGGATGCTACATGTAAATTACAGAAAATGTAATTCTCTCTGCCTACAACACCTAATGTGTCATATTGTATGTCATGTTTTTATGTCTTCCAAGATCTTGTGTTAACCCTTTTATACATGATGTTTTGTGATATAACTCTTTTTGTGTTAACAAGTTCACCTTTACAAAATTCCCAACAGAGTGGCAACTAAATCATGTTGTAGGTTGTTCAATCAAACATGTTTGCACAATATAACAACCTCATAATCATGGTTTTTCAGAACGGTTCCGAATTCTGGCTGCAATTTCTATCATACATAATGGTTTAAAATGGTAAATCAGTTCAAAGTAAACAAATTAATGTATAATAAAGATTCATAACATTCAAAGTTCTAACTCAACTAATTTTGGTCTGGAGACGATTTCCTCTGAAAGCTCAACATCAAATGCATATATTCCTTTCTGGTTTATGTACCTACTGTGAAACATTGGTAAATCCTCGAACCCGGTTACCTCTTTGAACACAGCAACTTCAAATTTATTGTTCCCATAAAAAGCAACAACTACAGCCACATCATTTGGTAGTTCATACAGTTGTTGCAGCTCCGTCCAACCGGCGACAACTAGGGGGACATCTTCATTTGCGTTAAATACAATTTCAGAAACATTTCCATCATTGTTTATTATCGTCCATGTCTTTGCTAGATCTGTTATGTGACTTCTAACAAATGTTGGGTCAATCTCCGGAAATGGCTGCATCACATATATTACCATAATGATTTTGTCTGCTGTTTTTTGCGATTTGTAGCAAGGGAAAATAGTGTCTTGAAAATGAAATTGAAAAACAAATAAGAATTAATTTAATTACTAGCAAACTTACTTAGCTGCCCAACTTTGCAATTTCAAAAGTATCCACCACATCTGCAGCTCCCATCACTGTCCCTGTTGCCGTTGATTTTGAACACGGAACCAAATAGCCCAACTTAGCAAGTAGTAACAACAGTTATGGTTCTTCACACCAGATCTAATTCCTTATTTGGTATGCCAAACCTTTCTATTTATTCCAATATATTCAGCATCACATGCATTTTGTCTTTATTGTATTATACCATTTTACAACCAAAAAGACGGGTCCACCTTATTTAAGTTTACCTTTGGTTTCACGTGGCAACAGTCCCAATTGTGTGCTATGTAATCTCATAATCACATCATATAATATATGTATTCAAAACAATGGGAAAACTATGATTCATCTATATAAAGCAAGCCATCATTGTGGACTACAAATATAGCACTTGACAAGTTTTGTTTCACGTGGCAACAGTACCAATTGTGTGCTATGCAACATATTAATCACATCATATAATATATATATTCAAAACAATGGAAAAACTATGATTCATCTATATAAAGCAACTCATCTGCGTGGACTATAAATATAGCACTTCACATCATGGGACTCTTTTCTGGGGCCCCTGCTGATTCCACATGCCACACAAATCTGGTGTGGATATTTTCCCATGCCTTTACATGGATATTTTCCTGTTTCCTTGGGTTCTCCTTCGTCACACAGCATAATCTGGAACGCACGTGGCTTTCGGAATTTGTTTCTTTAATAATGTGTGTATTTCTTACATGGTCACAATGCCAAATTCTAAGACATCAATTAATATATATTTTTGGAAATCCTTTATTCCGCCACATTGGTTCTGTTAACACAGGTAGTCTGATTGAATTTGAACTGCATTTTCTTAGAACGTTGATAAAACTGATTCATTCTATGGATGCTGTTGGATTACCGATTGGTAACAGGAAATGTTCTGATGCAAGGAAAAGACGAAAGCTGATAATGAATTTTAAGAAAAACTCATATACACATGGCTATGGTGCCACTGATTTCTTTAATGTAGCTGATATGGAGGCAGTAAACCTGCCAAGGCCTATCAATGCTGCCCCTGATGTTTTTCAGTCAATTGATGTATATGCATCTGTTTCTGGTTCTAAGCATGCTGCTGCTTTCATTGCAAGAAAGAGGAGGAGGTTGATTTTAAATGCCAGGCTCAATTCGCATATCCATCCCTACTCGGGAACTATCCCAACATCGCACCACAATAATGTTGGAATAAATACAAATGTATTGCACCATTCGGTTATATGGCTTTACAAGAATACAAATGACTCCACTCGTCCTACGCCGATGCAACAGGATACATTGCACAATTCGAATCATAACAAGCCAATCCTCACTCCAACACAGGATGTGCCTGATATACGCAAAATTTCCACTCCTCTGAGGAATGATACTCAATCGTCAACTGGTATTGCTACACCAATCCACAATGCCATAAATCATGATCCTCAGTCATCAAATGATGTCGATACGGAGAATATAACTCACCATATGAATGGTGCTGCTTATTCGTCTGATGAACGTCCCTCTGATTCTGATGATCATCAGACTATGATGGACAATTCCAATTCAGATGGTGACTCCACCGATGGATCTGTCATTGATTTGAATCATCAGCGTATGTTTCCTTACATCAATTTAACACTTCTTGCTTTTTCCCTGCATTATGATTATCTGACACAGTCTATCATTTAAAGCAGGATATTTTGATATTGGCAACCCTATGTATAAATGCCAGTTCTGTGGCGCATCAATGTGGTACCAAGAACGCAAGGGAAAATCACGCCACACTACAAATCCTAAGTTCAGCATCTGTTGCAAGGGAGGGAAAATTGTACTGCCTATTCTCAAAGAACCACCACTTCTTATACAGAGCCTCATGTACGGCAAACAAAGCTCACCTGAAAGTAATAACTACCAAAACAATATCAGAACCTACAATGCAATGTTTTCTTTCATATCACCGGGTATGAAATTTGACATAACACACTCCAATGGAATAGGGTCACCAACTTTGAGGCTTCACGGGCAAACATGTCACAGAATTGGTGGTTTGCTACCGGCGATCGGTCATCCACCACAGTATGCCCAACTCTATATCTATGACACCAATAATGAAATTGAAAACAGGATAGACTGTTTTAGGTAATTCTACTCTTTTCAATTTTGTATTTTTATTTTGCATTCTGTTCTGTCTCATAAAAAACTACTATCTCACTTCAAACAGGGATAACAAAGGGATTATGAGAGATATTGTTGCCAAATTAAAAATTATGTTAGATGACTGTAATGTTCATGCCAAAGTTTTTAGGATGGCAAGGGATTTGTTGGAAGGTAATTCATTCTTAGACTTGAAGTTAAAGCTCATTTATGATCGTCAACATGACGGTAGACTCTACAATACTCCTACTATTTCGGAAGTAGCAGCGCTAATTGTCGGTGATGTTGATTCGGCGTCTAAAAGGGACATTATTGTGCATGCAAGGGATGGAGAATTACAGAGGATAGATGAGTTCCACCCGGCATACCTTGCATACCAGTACCCTCTTATTTTTGTGTACGGTGAGGATGGTTATAGAAATAATATACTACACAAGTACCAACATGAGCATTTGGTTACGAAGCAAAATCGACAAACCATTAAAGATTGGTTGTGTTTTAGATTGCAACAACGTGATACAGAGGCTAAGACTCTGCTCCACTCAAGCAGACTTTTTCAGCAATTTTTGGTGGATGGATATGTAATGATGGATTCAGAGAGACTGGATTGGTTGCGCAAGAATCAGTCTAAATTGCGAGTTGGAAAATACAAGCAATTGAATGACCAGTATGGCAATGCTTCCCAGGACGTAACAGGTAAGAAAGGAAAATGAGTTGTGCTCCCATCATCTTATGTCGGAAGCAAGAGATATATAGACCAACTATATTTTGATGGCATGGCAATTTCCAGCAAACTAGGATTCCCAGACTTATTTGTGACGTTCACATGCAATCCGACTTGGCCTGAAATTTTGTAAGTTTTGACGGGGACTGGTTTGAAGCCACATGAAAGGCCCGATATAATTTCCAGGATCTTCAAAATAAAATTCAATGAATTGATGATAGATTTAACCAAAAAACATGTCCTGGGCAGGGTATTAGCATGTGCGTCTCTTATGGAATTATTTATTCTATTTCTATGTCTTGACTACATTGAAATTTTTTTTCTAAACTATGCAGTTTCTTGATTATTTCAGTTCTGTACACAATTGAATTTCAGAAGCGAGGACTGCCCCACGCACATATTCTGTTGTTCTTGCATCCTCAGAGCAAATATCCCACGCCATCTGACATTGATGCTATCATATGCGCTGAAATTCCAGACCCGGTTCAGTATCCTGATTTATATTGTCTGGTCAAACAGAACATGATGCATGGTCCATGCGGTCTTGCCCGGATCGCTTCTACGTGTATGAAGAATCGAAGATGTTCAAAATTTTTCCCAAAGAAATTCAATGAGGTCACCATAATTGATTCAGAGGGCTATCCACTATACAGAAGGAGATTAAAAACACACACAATTCTCAAATACGGAATATCATTGGACAACCGCCTTGTTGTGTCATACAATGCTGGCCTACTTTTGAAATACCGTGCGCATATCAATATGGAATGGTGCAACCAGAGCACTTCCATCAAATATCTTTTCAAATACATACATAAAGGATATGATAGAATAACAACTACAATAGTTAATTCCTAGTCAGATTCCTAACCTGGAACGGAACCGGTTGATGAGATAAAACAATATTTGGATTGCAGGTATGTTTCGCCAAGTGAGGCGTGCTGGCGAATTTTTTCATATAATATCCATGGTCGGAAACCATCTGTGGAAAGGATGTTTTATCATTTGATAGGCGAGAAACCAATTTACTACACTGATTTTGCTCGCATGGAAGATATTTCAGAAAAAGTAAGTGTCACCGAATCAATGTTCACTGCATGGTTAGTTGCTAAAGGTAAATATGAAGAAGCCAAGTTATTAACATATGCACAATTTGTCTCCAGATTTGTTTATGTCAAGACAAAACGTTTATGGAAGCCTCGAAAAAAAGGTTTCACAATCGGACGTTTGATATGGGTTCCGCCAACTACTGGAGAACTGTATTACTTGCGGATGATGTTGACAGTGGTCACGGGACCAACCTCATATGAGGAAATACGCAAGATCGGAGACACTCAATTTCATTCTTTTCGGGATGCCTGTTTTGCAATGGGCTTCCTTCAAGACGATAGAGAGTATATTGGTGCCATTAGAGAGGCAAGTGAATGGGGTTCAGGGGGTTTTCTGAGGAGACTTTTTGTTGTTATGCTCCTGTCCGGAGCTGTGAATAGGCCGGTTCATGTTTGGAAAGAATCCTTTCAATTTTTATCTGATGGAATCTTATATAAACAAAGGATTTTGGCTAATAATTCAGGTGACAGCATATTTAATCTCATTGTTTCCAGGTTTTGTGCATCTCAGTCTCGGTGATTGATTATTATAGTTAACAACATTGCTCTTCTGTATTGCAGATTTGGTGTTATCAGAATACCAATTGCAGAATTTGACATTAACTGAAATCGAAAAAGTACTACAGGCAAATCGGAGCACTCTCAAAGATTTTAAACCTATTCCATATCCAGATGATTATGTCTTGCGGCAGCTAGGAAATAGGTTTATATATGATGAAAGAAATTATGATATCCCTACAATGAAATCTGAATTTGCGAGTCTGTTTACGGCAATGACAGGTGTGTGCAAATGTTTTTAATTACACTTTGTGTATTACATGTGTGCTTCTTACATATCTGATTTTATCTTCTTAGATGAACAGAAGCTGATCTATGAACAAATTATGACTGCTGTTTCAGATCAAAAAGGCCAGGTTTTCTTTTTGCATGGGTATGGTGGTACAGGAAAAACATACATGTGGAGAACATTAGCAGTTGCTTTGAGGTTGAGGCATAATATATGTTTAACAGTTGCAACAAGTGGTATAGCTGCTCTATTATTTCCCGGTGGCCGAACCGCACATTCAAAGTTTAAAATACCAGTCCCCACATTAGAGAATTCAACTTGTAAGATTAATTATGGTGATAAAGTTGTTGAGTTACTAAGGCAAACAAAATTAATTATTTGGGATGAGGCACCAATGGCACACAAGCATGCTATTGAGGCGCTTAACCGGACATTGCAAGATGTAATGAGCAGTTACAACAATTCTGATAGTGCCTTTGGGGGAAAAGTTGTTGTCTTCTGTGGGGATTTTAGACAAATTTTACCAGTTGTTCCTAGGGGAAGTCGTTCTGATATAGTCCATTCTGCGATAAATGCGTCGTATATATGGCATTCTGTAAAGGTGTTAACTTTGACTAAGAATATGCGACTACACTGCGGCCATAATCAACATGAAAGAAAGGAAATGCTTGAATTCTCAAATTGGCTCTTAAAAATAGGTGAGGGCAGAGTTTTTGAACCAAACGACGGATATGCCAACATTGAAATTCCAAATGAACCATTGATTACCGATTACACCGACCCTATTGATGCCATAATTGAGAGCACATACCCACAGTTCCTGTCTAACTTTCAATCGAATGACTACTTTAAGGGTAGAGCTATACTGGCTTCAACCTTGGAGGTGGTTGATCAAATTAATGATCGAGTCCTCACATTAATGCCAGGTTCCAATTTTATACCGTATCCATTTCATTGCCTACAACCATGTTTTTTTTATTCACCTCACAATTTCATTTTGTCTACAGGAAACATACATAACTATTACAGCTCAAATTCTGTCGATAGATTTGAAATTCATGACAGTGGCGTCGTTGATATTCTAACACCCGAATTCCTTAGTTCCCTTTCTACCTCAGGATTGCCTAACCATCACATTAAATTAAAGATTGGAACGCCTATCATGCTTATGCGCAATATTGATCAGGCAGCCGGGTTATGTAACGACACAAGACTCATCATAACAAGGATGGCAAATCATGTTCTCGAGGTATCTATAATGGATGGAACAAATTTTGGCAACTTGGTTTATATACCAAGAATGGATATGTCCCTATCACAATCTCCTTGGCCTTTTAAACTAAATAGGCGCCAATTCCCAATTGTTGTTTCCTTTGCGATGACAATAAATAAATCATAAGGCCAATCTCTAAATCATGTTGGACTTTACTTTCCAAAGGATGTTTTTACACATGGTCAAATCTACGTTGCACTATCGAGAGCCACCAACAAAAACGCAATCAAAATATTGATACACGGTGAAGATAATAAACCCAAAAACTCAACAACAAATGTTGTATGTAAAGAAGTTTTCAATAATATCTAGGTTGAACCGTATCATATTTATTACTTACATCTTTCCTTTTGCATATGAATATAATCAATATCAACATTTTCCAACACATTCGCACCAATGCTACCACATTTACGCCAATGACGTTGCACATTAATGGTACAAGACTCACTCTGCTTTTCACAACTGTTTGGTCTGCAAGGCAATTTCAAGGTACTCAATATCAGGAGTTTACTCAATATCAGCATTCTGCACATATTGTTCATTACCATCCATTTCGTATGTTCACAGATTTTCACAACCTCCTGTTACGGCATTTATGCTGATCCTACTCTGAACATTCTAAAAAGGTAATGGGAAATGTGGCATTTAAAAGTTAGGGATGTGTATGTATTGTGACCTCAAATTATATACTTTACTGTAACTGAACTATTCTTCTACACATTAAACCTCAAAGAAATTAATACATGCTTATTGTTAGTCAGTTAATGGACTAGTGAACCATACATGATTGTATCATATGTTCATGCTTTTATTACGTGAGATGCAGATACTAAAATGCTGATTTGCTTGATGCAGGCTTGGTACTAAATTGGTGGGGTAAACTTGACTTGGAACAAAATAACAGGGCATGGAACTATAGTACCTAAGCAAAATCTGGTGGCTTGTTTAAAGAGCTAGACCAAAATTCATTGAGCATATGTTTTCATTGTTAGAAAAAATACCAGCAGGTAACGTAAATAAATAATCATTATGTTGTTTCTCAAGTCACCATATTCATCTAATCAACACACTTTCATTTACAGTGTTTGATACTATTTTGTATTGTTGGACTCCATTTTCATGTGAACTGTATTGAAGAAAATATTGGTAATGGACTTAACGTGATGTCAGAATGTTTTGCACAAACTTAAATGTCAACAGAGCCAAGACCATAATTGCGAATTCCGACGATTTCTGTTCCTATTCCTTTTAGAAAGAATTTGGTCAATTTAATTAATTCATATTGTCTTTGCATCTTAACTTTGTTACAGAACAACAGCTGCAGTTTGAAACTTGAAGAACCTTTGCAAATCTTGCTCGACTCAGTATTTCATCATTTTACACTACTGAGAAAACCAAATTTTGTATGTTATCATTAGTTTATGGTAACCAAATTTTATCAGTTTTCATCTCTGGCACTCTGGCACAAGGACAAGACATCATCGACTAACTCAACTTTCAACATTACATTGACGAATTATCTCTTTTCATGGATGGATCAAGAGATTTAGGTGAAACATGAGGCATAGTTTTGAGAAAACCCATCATCACAAAAATATTATTAAAACATAATTTGTAATCATATTGAACAAACAAAGACCAAGTCTAAACTTTCAACACATTCATAACATTCAAAACAAAAACTATAACGAAAACCAACTCTAAACAAAACGATTCTTTAACTCCCAGCAGATTCAACACCAGCATACAAGCATGCCGACCTTCAGCTTCCATCCCCGCGCTCAACTGAAACCACAATTTCTTCTATAGGCGAATACTGAATTGAAAAATGCAGACGGTCCCCATCTTTTATATCTCGATCTTTTGGAAAACGATACCAGCTCCCTAATAGATATTTCTCTAATTTCTTCGGTGTCTTCTTCACATTGCAATAGTATGCAACAAATTCGTCCGAATCCCACATACGAACGTAGTCAATGGGTCCACGGAGGCATTTCCTGATGACATCAGTAGGAATTTTCTGCACATATACACAAACATTAGCAATGCATTTATCTCTTAATAATATAAACCTAAACTTATCAATGGAATTCTGCATTACTTACAAGCACATTTTTCTTCAACTTCTTTGCATTCTTTACCACCATTGTCCAATTTGCTTCATGCCCAAACATAACAGCAGTTCCCCTGCAATATATCACCGGAATTAGATTACTTCATTTTCGGTAATACGTAATCTTACATACCCTCCAATATACAATTGATTATATATGTGTATGATTCATTGCGATTACCTTCCCGTTTTTCCAAGACAGCATCCTGCTCCTATGCCAGACACTGAAGCCTTTTGTTTGATCTTTACATCAGCACTGTAGACACAACAGAGTTTCCAGATTATTAAAATTGAGACAACAAGATGACAAGTTTTTCCATTCAGCACCCAACCAACAAAACAAACATTAAATATGACTTCTTTACATTATGAGAATCTTAAAAGTACCTTTTCCTTTTTTGGGACCAATTTCCTGCTTCTTTAACAGACCCCACATTCACTTCTTTTTCCTTTCCACCAGAACTGCAGACACACAACAGTTTGTTAGTTACTTAGATTGACCCATTGAATACCAAATATGTTTTTGCTTCAGTTTTACAGAATAGACAATGCAAATAACGATAACCCTGAGTGAATCATGACTTTCCCATTTTCGGAAGACAAATATCCAAATATCCAAACAAAATCTATCCTCTAAATATAATCAGTGACATGAATCCAACACTAAACATACACATCACAAAATAGATATGCTATGAAAAATACTATCATGTAAATTATATCTTCAAAAAAATAGACACAATGAGTTGCATGCAACTACTACAGATACATATATTCCATTCCAACCTCCCAGCAAGTCCCGCGCTTTCTGACTTCATCACGAACTTCTTCCTCCATGTCCTAACAACCTGACGTTGTTCCATACCCTGACAAACCAACATCTCTCTGCTAAGCTTATCCCATTCCCTTCTCGGTCCCATCCCACACTCTTGCTCTGTCCTCGGCACTACTAGAATGGAATGCTACGCTATCCGTTGCCCTGCTTGCAAAAACAATAACGTTAAATTTTTAGTATTCAATGCGATACAAATAGTAGCCACACCCCACATCGTTCCCCAAACTATGTCGGTCCATACCCACCCCTTCACATTCTACTAATGCCTTTTTTTTTATTATTTAATTAACTTAATTTATTTATTAATATTTGTTATAAAAAAAAATAAACTCAATTTTAAAAACAATGATTGTCTAAGCTTTTTAATGCTGATAACTTATTACTTTGGATAAATAATTCCAGTTTTCAACATAACATAATTCTATTTATTCTACTTTTAGATAAATAATTTCCTTTATTTTATTCCCTGTCTTTTTAAAATACAATCTATAAATAAATATATCGGTTGTTTTCACTACGATTCTTATTGATCCAACGGCCCAAAAGAGGGAACCACTTTTATATATGTTCCAAAGCCTATTATATATGTTCCAAAGCCTGAAACCACCGTTGCCAACCACACTTCCTAAAGCAACACACCCATGGCTGCAGAACGACCGCGCCGTCTTCCTCAAGGGTACGCAAACGACTTTCATCTTTTTTATCATTTCCCATTAATTGTTGTAGCCTTTCTTAATCGGCTTCCAATGATTCGCATTCCTATTTCCAGCAACACCCACATGCAGGATGTTGAATCAACCGTGAAAAAATTGATTGTTGAAGTCGCAACAACTAATGAGGACCGCCGACGCCTTAAGGGCGTCCTTACTAAGAAAGACTATCTCAAACTGTGTCTGGGAACAGATTCGGAAGAAGGAAACAGTAGGTCGCAAGATGGAACCTTGGACTCCCGGTACGGTTGCGCTACTTTCCCTGCATGCATGTTTAACCAATACCTTATCAAAACCTAACTAATTCCCCTATCCTTTCATTGCAGCGACATTGGTGGAGAGTTGGATCATCTACAGCCGAATACGGACCAGCCACTACCAAAAAAAAGGGTCTCATTTGCTGCAGATCCTATACAGGTTTCTTCACCTCCCCAGGTTGTAATCAATCAACCGCAAACACCTGCACTCCCAATGCGTCCCGGGTATAATCTCCCATAACTCAACTAATGACTTATGTTGCAATGACAAATTTGAATACTGATCGGAGATGACCAGAAAGAGATCGTCACGGCCTTTGTGTAGGGCAGGTGCAGCTGCTCGTAGGAGAGGAAAAAAGGGGTGGAGGTACCTGCAAGGTACTCCGATGCCAAAGTAAGTATTTGGTCAAAAGAAAGGGGGAAGCAAGTAAGAGAAGTCTAGTGTGTGAATTGTGATACCTGCCCCTCTCAAGTGAGGGGTATTTATAGATGGAAATATGGCGTGCAAAGCGCGTGGTCTTTCTAACTGTCCCTGCAATATCCGAAGAGAAAGTTGGTCGCGTGAGCTATTCTACGCGTGAGGGCACACGCCTAACGGTCATATTGTGCCCAACGGCTATATTGTGCCTATTGGGCTTGTTTGTCAGTTATGATGGATTGGGCCTGGCCCTTAAGGGCAGGTAGCCTTGCCCGGTCCAGAACAGGAGCCCCCCAAGTCGTTGCTCTGTCGAAGAGTAATGACTTCACGCTGTTGTGACCTCGGACATGTTGTCGGGGAAGTGGTTTCTCGCGTAGAGTGTCCCATTCGTGCCCCGACCAGATGTGGTCGTTAGTTACTAGCGCGTAATGTCGATCAAGGTTTACAACGTCCTCGGAGAAAAGGGAGTTTTTTGGCGAACATCTCTGCCCGGATGCGTTTATTTTGACGGAGAGGCTTGCTCGTATGGGCCAAGTGTTGGTGTATTTCCTGCGTTGAACCAGGCGAAGAGTTTTTGTGACACGTGGTGTGCGTTTATGGCCTTTGTCAGTTCTAGGGGCGTATAAGCTATGATGACCTTCACGATTCCCTACGATCAAATGGCTATAAAAGGGTGGGGGAAAGTTTTACTTTTACAATCTCCCAAGTTTTTCACTCTTTGCTCTCGTTTGCTCTGCAATTAGCCTTCGCCGGAGCTTCTCTTCGCCACCGTCAACTTCTTCTTCTGCTTGTAAGTTCTCTCTTCCTTTCTGGATATTTTCGTAAGTTTTCCGGTAGAAGTTCATATTTTTCGGTTGAACTTCATGTGTTCTTTGATGAACACATGAATTCTAGGAAATTTTATGAAGAACATGATGAACTTTATGAATTTCCAGAAATTTGTAGGAATTGTTAGCGTAGATCTTTGTAGAACCTGGTTAGGTGTTGATTTTAGTTTGTAGTCGGGCACTAGGCCTGTTCGGACTTTAGTGTGAGTTTGGGGCGAACACGCGTTCTCGCATGTGCTTCTGTGAGTCCTGGTCGCGGAGACTTCCTGTCTCAGCTATTTATAGGCAGTTTAGGCGAACATGCAGTTGTCCTCGGACTCGTTAACGCCCTTTCACTTGATTAGTGGTGGAAGGTGGATTTGATCATGGACGTCAAATTCACTTCTCTTCCTCTGCTTTTCAGGTGAAAATGGCTGAACCCCGCGATGACGTTGTGCCCGACTCGCAGGAAGGACCTGAGGACGCCGGTGTGCACGCAGATTATTCGAATATCAAGGTCGCAGGAGGGGACCTTGACTGACTTGGGCATGAACCTTTGTCTTTTCGATTAACTTTCTCCGAGGAGGAGATACGGGACTTCGACATGTTGGGAGGCGCGACGAGGGTGCTCCACGGGCCTGAAAAGCTTTCCGTCCTGGGGAACACGATAGAATCTGTTCCTCGTACCCTGGGCTTCGTTTTCCCATGTATGAGTTCGCGTTCACGGAGGCTAAGATGCGTCTTCCTTTTACCGATTTCCAATCCTCCTTGTTTGTCTATTTGGCTTTGTGCCCGTCCCAGCTTCACCCAAACGCCTTAGCTTTTATAAGGGCCTTTGAGTTGGTATGTCGTTATCTCAATATCGGAGCGATCACTGACCTCTTCTTCTGCCTCTTCCAGATTCAGCGGAGCACGACGGGGTCAAAACAGAGTTGGGTGTCGTTTAAGCAGCAGACTAGGCTGTTCTGGCCGTACTCTGATTCGATCCGCAACTTCAAGGACATGTTTCTGGTCGTGAGGCCTATGACTGAGGAGGAGAAGAGGAGCCTCTCGACCATTGAGAAGATGATGTTGGATGGTCGGGAGAGGGACAGTGTGGTCTCCATCTTTCCTTTGGAATGGGTCTACACCCATTTTAAACGCCGGATAGATCAGTTCTTAGTGAAGCATGAGCAGCTTTGCCCGACTGATAAGGAGTCGTACAGGATCCTTCACGCTTACGTGGAGAGTTTTTCTCCGGCCTACGTCGTCGATCGGGAGGGTAACGAGCTAGTCGGGGAGGATGGGCCTGTTCGTGCAGCTAGATATATTAATGTCAAGGCCCTCCTCGAGTGTGATAACGAAGATGACGCTTTGACTTTGCTTGGTATGCCTCGCTATTTTGTTTTATCTCTTTAGATTCTTCTTGTCCTGACTTGTTACGCGTGTTCGCAGGTATGATGGCTGATATGCGAGAACGTCTGATGAGGTCGCAGGCAGCTAAAGTTCATAGGAAAGCGACCACAGGCGCCAAGACCGGGGCAACCAAACAGACAGTGATAGAGAGTTTTACCGCTGGAGCTGCCCCTGAACCAGAGAGAGCTTCAACGCCGCTGACACCGGAGGGTTCCCATAAAAGGAAGAGAGATGCCGTGGGGGCTTCTGTGGCCGCTGGTCCGGGTGTGTCTGGCGTCGGTCATCTTGTCCTGCCCGCCTGCTATACTCGTCGGGATCTGTTCGCTGAAGGGGATTCGATTGAGGTCCATGAGTCTGAAGGCGTGGCTATCCTGAATGCCAATTCTAAGGCAAGGAGGAAGCAGCTGTGCCAGGATGCAACGGGTATGTTTAGGGTTCTCGAGGCCGCCCTTATCCTAGCAGACGATGAAGCTGCTACTCGGGTGAGCCTCGTGACATCCAAGAACAGAGTAGCTGAGCTGGAGGTAGAAAACAACAAACTGTTCAATGATTTGAAGCAATTCGAAGGCCATCAGGAGGCCAGAGTGCTGCTCCAGGCGAAGGTGACTCAGCTTAAGCTGGCCGCGCTCAATGCTGACAAGGAGAGGAAGAAATTGCAGGCGAGGATCGTCGAGTTGGAAGGCTTGACCTCCACCGTTCAGGACGAAACAGATGACGAACAGTCCTTGAAGTCGCGGGCTGATCTGATCGGGAGGATCAGGATCCTTGGTGAGGACAACCTGAAAGCGGTTGAGTTCAGCTTTAACGCGGCAAAGGAGTAGATGGTGGCCCTCAACTCCGACGTGCAGCTCCTGACGGATGGAATGGGTTTGTTCAACACGGTAGTGGACGATAACGTTGTCCCCGCGGAGGAGGAGAGTGAAGTCGCAGGGTAGGACTGTTATTTTTAGCATGTTTTTGTGGGCCTGCGTGCCCTTATCGATTTGTATTTATTACTTTGTATGGGCGCTACCCCTTTTGTATTTACGAAATTCTCTGGTCGTGGCCAGTACTTTAATATATTTGGATTTTGTGGACTATTTATATGAACTTTGCTCTTGTTTATGTGTGTGTGTGTCCTCGGCTAGGCGTAAAACCTGCCGACGGGGGCAGAGTGGTTTCGCCCACGATGAGGCTAGGACTTCGTTTGAGGTACTAGTCTCATAGGCTTGGACTGTTCCCATCACGAGCTGGGTGTCCTGCCTGAATGGTGTGGCAACGACAGAGCTCGGTCGAGGTATCCCCGTTGTGCGCAGGATCTGCTCGCACAAAGAGTAGAAGCTGGCCGGCATTGTAATGCGTGTCGTGCTTCACCAGGGCACGATACGATGGTCACGCAATTCTTCCCGTTTTGGGTAGATTATGACGGAGACTTCTCTATCCTCGTGGTTGAGGACTTAGCTATAGTATTTCTTGAGTTTTTCAGCGTTCCATGGTCGAGCAAGTTGTTTTTTGTCCAGTGTTTCCAAGTAATACGCTCCTGTGCCCGTTTTGGACTTGACCCTGTAAGGTCCTTCCCAGTTCGCTTCCAGTTTCCCTTCGCGAGAATCCTTCTGGTTTCTGGGTAGGACCAGACTACCTACGGGGAAGTCGCGCTTTATGACTCTGGCATCGTGTCGCAACGCTATTTGTTGCTTCAATGCGGCCTCGCGGAGGGCAGCCCCCGACCTTATTTCTTCGACCAGATCGAGTTCCTCGCATAGAGCCTCATCGTTAATTTCTTCGTCGAGCGGAGCTTCTGTCCTTCTGGAGGGCTCCCTTATCTCCACCGGTATTACTGCCTTTGTACCGTATGCTAGTCGGAAAGGGGTTTCCCCGGTGGTGGAATGGGGAGTCGTCCTGTATGCCCAAAGGACGTTGTGGAGCTCCTCGACCCACCTTTTTTTGGCCTCGCCTAACCTTCGTTTCAATCCGCGCAAGATTACTCTGTTCGCGGCCTCCGCTTGCCCGTTGGTTTGGGGATGCTCGACAGAAGTGAAGTGTTGTTTCGTTCCCAGCTTGGCGAAGAAGTCCTGGAACTTTCTGTCCGTGAATTGGGTTCCGTTGTCGGTCACGAGGGCCTGGGGTACCCCGAATCTGGCGAGGACGTTTCTTTTGTAGAAACGCAGTATGTTGAAGGCTGTGATCTTGGCGAGCACTTCGGCTTCAATCCATTTTGTGAAGTAGTCGACGGCCACGATCAGGAATTTATTTTGATAAGATCCCGTTATAAATGGGCCCAGGATGTCCATCCCCCACCAGGCGAAGGGCCAAGGCGAGGAGAGGGTCTTCAACTCGTTGGGTGGTGCCAAGTGCATGTCCCTGTGGCGCTGGCAACAGTCGCATTTTTGCACATGCTCTTTGGCGTCGTGCTGCATGGTCGGCCAGTAATACCCTGCGCGCAGAGCTTTTCGAGCCAGGGATCTTCCCCCCAAGTGTTGTGCGTTGATGCCCTCATGGATCTCTTGTAATATTTCGGGGACCTGGGCCTCGTCGACACATTTTAACAGGGGAATGGAAAAGCCTCGTCGATATAGCTTGTCCTCGACCAGTACGTATGAGCAGGCTCGTCGTTTAGTGATACAGGACTCCTTACTGTCTTCGGGAAGTTCGCCTTTGGTGAGGTAATTGTATACCGGGGTCATCCAACAATGGGGGTCTCCGACGACGTTAACATCTACCAGGTCGGGTTTTGAAATGCTCGGGCTGGTCAGTGTTTCTTATACGACGGATTTGTTCCCCCCTTTTTTCCTGGTGCTGGCTAATTTGGAGAAGATGTCTGCTCGTGTATTCTGCTCGCGCGGGACGTGTTGAACTTCCCATGCTTCAAATTCTGCCATCTTGCCTTTCACCACGGCCAAGTATTCGGCGAGTTGGTCGTTCTTTGCTTGGAATTATCCTCGTACTTGAGACGCCACGAGTTGGGAATCAGTACAGATTTTGATTTTCTTCGCGCCGACGTCTTTGGCGAGGCGTAACCCCGCGAGGAAGGCTTCATACTCAGCTTGATTGTTGGATGTTTTAAATGAAAGTATCAGGGACACCTCGATCAGAGTCCCCTCCTTGTTCGCGAGGATAATTCCTGCTCTGCTGCCCGAGGGGCTGGATGCGCCATCTACGTGGATGACCCATTCCTGTGCCTGTCCCGGAGAAGACAAATCTGGAGTCATTTCTGCCACGAAGTCGGCCAGAACCTGCGCCTTGAGAGCTTTCCTCCCTTCATAGTGAATGTCGAATTCGGCCAGTTTGAGGGACCATTTGAGCATCCTACCCGCCATATCTGGCCGGCTCAACAGTTGCCGAATTGGCTGGTCGGTCCTGACGACGATCGTGTGCGCCAGGAAGTAATATCCGAGTCTCCTCGCGGCGATAATGAGAGCAAGGGCCACTCGTTCTATTTGCGTGTATCTGACTTCGGGTTCCTGTAGGGCTTTACTGGTGAAGTAGATGGGTTTCTGCCCGTCGGCAGTCTCTGGAATGAGTGCAGCACTTACTGCTTCGTCCGCCACGGAGAGATACAGGTAAATTGTTTCCCCGCGATCTGGTCGGGATAGTACTGGCGGTTCGGAAAGAGCTGGCTTGAAATGGGCGAGGGCCTGCTCGTACTCGTCCATCCACTCGAAGTTTGCCTCTTTCCTGAGTAGTTTAAAAAAGGGCAAGGCGTGCTGGGCGGACTTGCTTATGAAGCGAGCGAGGGACGCGAGTATCCCGTTGAGGGATTGTATTGCCTTCTTCGACCGCGGCGTGGGGAATTCCACGAGTGCTCGACACTTGTCTGGGTTTGCCTCTATTCCTCTTTCGGTGAGGTAAAATCTGAGGAATTTTCCTGCTCGCACACCGAAGGTGCATTTTTCTGGATTGAAATACATTTTACACTTTCGAGCTTGGTCGAACACCTTGCGCAAGTGGGTGGTGTGGTCGGATTCCTCTTGGGATTTCACGATCATATCATCCATGTATACTTCGAGCATGTCCCCGATTTCTAATCGGAAGACTTTGTTCATCATGCGCTGGTATGTGGCCCCGACGTTTTTTAGTCCAAAGGGCATTACGTTATAGTAATAATTCCCCGAGGAGGTCATGAATGCCGTGTATCTCTTGTCCTCGTCCGCCATCGGGATTTGGTTGTATCCTGAATAAGCGCCCATGAAGGACAAGAGCTTGAAACCTGCGGAATTATCTACGAGTTTATCTATGCTCGGCAGGGGATAAGCGTCTTTCGGGCAAGCCCGATTGAGATCGGTGTAGTCAATGCACATGCGCCACTTTCCATTATTTTTCTTTACAAGTACAATATTTGAGAGCCAGGTCGTGTACCTGGCCTCAAAAATAAATTTTGCCTCTAAGAGGTCTTGTACAAGTTTTTCGGTAGCCTGTGCCTTCTCCTCGGATTGTTTCCTTCTTCGTTGGGCGACGGCGCAGGCAGCTGGATTGATTGTCAAGTGGTGACACACAGTTTCTGGATCAAGGCCGGGCATTTCTGCTGCACTCCATGCGAACAGGTCGGCGTTGTCGTCGAGGCATTTCTTCAAAGCATCCTTTACCCCTTCGGGGAGACCAGAGCCTATCCTCACTCCCCTGCTGGGGTTGTTGCTGAAGGTGATGATCTCGAATTCTCCGTCTGGCACTGGTCATAGTACTGTAGGAGAATGGGAGCTTGTCACTCCTAACTTTCCATCCTCGTCCCGATCTTCACTTCCATCCGTAGTAAGCCTGCTGTCGAGGTCAATGGTGTGCACGGGAAATGCCTAGTTGTCTTAGGAGAACGACGATGCCGGCGAGCACGGTCGGGTGTTGGACTCCTTGATCTTGATTGTTCCTTGACCGGGGAGGGGCTATCACGTCTCTGCTTTGAGTGATCTCGCGGAGGCGGGGAGAGGTCCAGCGTCTCCGAAGCGTGGTGCTCTTGAAGGGCGTGCTCGTGGGCGCTGATCTTTTCTCCCTGCTGGATGATGAAACGATTGGAATTGTTCAAAGAGGCGATGAGCGCCGCGGTGGTCGGATCAGCGCCTTGAGGAACCAGAATGGGTTCGAAGGAAAGTTCCACGGCTTGCGCTCGTGGTCTTTGTTCGTCGGGCTTTGGGGAAGCCGGTCCACCGTTGCGCTGGACGTTCTCGGATGGGATGTTCCCGACGACAGCGTCGGTACGGGCAGCGGTGGTCAGAGGTTCTTGGACGTCTCTCTTAACGAAAGCCATGATGATCTGGGATTTTGGAGAGATGAAAGCTTTGGTCTTTTGGGTGAAAAGATGAGGGATCTTGATTCGAAAAGACGGGGGAGATGATTTCCCACAGACGGCGCCACTGATCGGAGATGACCAGAAAGAGATCGTCACGGCCTTCGTGTAGGGCAGGTGCAGCTGCTCGTAGGAGAGGAAAAAAAGGGGTGGAGGTACCTGCAAGGTACTCCGATGCCAAAGTAAGTATTTGGTCAAAAGAAAGGGGGAAGCAAGTAAGAGAAGTCTAGTGTGTGAATTGTGATACCTGCCCCTCTCAAGTGAGGGGTATTTATAGATGGAAATATGGCGTGCAAAGCGCGTGGTCTTTCTAACTGTCCCCGCAATATCCGAAGAGGAAGTTGGTCACGTGAGCTATTCTGCGCGTGAGGGCACACGCCCAACGGTCATATTGTGCCCAACGGCTATATTGTGCCTATTGAGCCTGTTCGTCAGTTATGATGGATTGGGCCTGGCCCTTAAGGGCAGGTAGCCTTGCCCGGTCTAGAACAAATACATATACCTTACAAAATTAGTTTATAACATTGTCTCTGCATACTAACAAATTTTACATCACAATCAAATGCACCTGAAATAATCACTATAATCCATGACATAGTACATTGTTAATGTTCTTATGATATTTTACTAAAAACATATATTCCATCTCTATAGCTTGTAGGAAGCCCCTCCCACAGGTCACCTAAATTCTGGGGCTACTTTTAATGAAGCAGATACACTAAGGGCCTGTAGGGCAAGGTATACCTCACATATGACACTTCCATGTATTGGCAAAACTAACTTCATCCTGCATTAATTACTTACTACTACTGCTTCTGGGTTTTTCATGTCATGCTAGAAACTTGGAATCATGGTTGAGACAGAGAAAGGAGATTGACGACCAACTACGAGACATAATGCAAGGGAGCAACACCGCTGAGAAAATCCAGAATAAGACTGACGTTCCAACCAACATCAGGTAATCTGTAACATAACTAAACATATATGCTCCATTGTGGCGAAAGACCACCGCTGTCTACTATCAAACAGACCTTTGGCTTTCTATAAATACTATAACTCAGTCCGTATGGAATTGATATTACAATCTCAATCTGTCATCGTCATTTTCCCTTTATACTAATGACTATCTCTTCAACATTCATTACAGCTCTTCAACACACAAACAGGGTGCCAAGCAAACATCTGATAACCAACAATCTGATAGGCAGATGTTGGATGATCAACAATGCAACAATGAATTCTACTGGGAAAAGACAATCACTTTTGGATACAAGGCTACAAAGAATGTCATGGTAAGTTCCGAATTACATAGTCCTTGAACATAATAGAGTTACTGCAGACAAATTGTATAACTCAGTGTTATGGTACCATTTGGGCAGCATTTTCCAAACACGGTTACGCGTGAAATTTTACGAGTCAACCAGACAGCTATTGAGTTGGTCGATGTAGACGACGACAGGATTTATCAGGCTGATGTGCGTTCTGCAAGGCGTAATGGGAAAATCAACAACATGGAGAAGTTCATGACAAATGGCTGGTACCAGTTTGCTGTGAATAAGAGGCTTGGTAGGGGTGACACGCTTCAATTCACAATAACAATTCCTCCCCAAAGGCTTTATGTCTATGTTGTTAGAAGACATGAACACCCTTAGATTGTGAACGACATGTTGCCACTTTGTGTCGTCGAACTATTCTATGTTTGGAACCTGAAGCTAATTCAACAAATATCCAACTCAATGTCTGTTTTTGATGTTTTTTGTGGAATGTTATGTTATAATTAATATTGCCTTAACTTTTTAATTTTCACTTTTTCAACAAGACATGTTATTTTGTTACATATGTTGGATACTATCAGATATATTACATATCTGTACCAAGCTTTGATCTTTGCACTTTCTTTTACTAAATAACTTATCATTCAACACAAAAACTTATCATATTAATTTTTAGTAAATAACAAATATACTCATTTTTCTTATATTTAGAAATTTGGTATAATTTTAAATTCTTATGCACAACTCTTCAAATCCTATTAATATTATTTCCCAAACCAATGATTTTATTTATTGTTAAATTCTATTTTTATAATTTTTACCCTATTTAGAGATTTTATTTGAAAATTTAACTTTTAAATTCTTTTTTTTATTCCTTTATAAAAAAAACAATAAACAACCCAGGTGGCACCAATATCATATCAATTCACTGTATTAAAATATCCAATTTGACTTAGGCATATCTATTTACGTGAGAAAACAAATCTTGCAAATCTCTGCAACAGCTTTGTGATGATCTCTATATCATTAATATCTTTTCCAAAATATTTTTTTCCCAAAAATAATTGATTTATTATTAAAGTCTATTCTAAATAGTATTTCTTGCCTCCCTATTAAATTCCTTTTACTTTTAATCAAATCTCATTTTTATCAATTTTATAAATGTAATAGCATGTTTTACACTTTATAAAATTTTCTCCTTTTAAATATAAACCTATAGTTAAATAACTCTATGTAATACAAATTTTATAACCAATATTTTAATTCTTATAAATAAAAAATTTATTGACTATCAACTTTTTAAAAACTTATAAATTTTATTATTATCACTATTTTTATTATCAACAATGTTTCAATTTTTTCCTAATTTAAATGTTATATAATTTTATTGTGATTTCATAAAAACCGTTATTTAAGAAAAAGAAAAAGAAAACAAATAAAAAAAATAAAGTGGCGCCCGCCACCCCACCTTAAGTGTGGCACCTGCCACATGAGGCATGGGCAGGAAGTGATATTTATAAAACTAAATTATTTATATTTTGTTCTTTTTCCAAATTTTAAATATAAATAAATACATTCTAAAAACAAATACTAACAAAAAATGCATTTTATTCAGTAATATTAAATAACTTGAAAAATAGTGCTTTCATAAAATTAAATTACTTATACATATTTAGTTGTTAAATCAAGTTATTTAAAGATTTTGACCAATCATTGAATTGCACCTCTTTTTAATAACTATAATTCAAGTTTTGTAGAAATCATTAAAGTGTAACAAAAAATAGTCAAAATAATTTATAACATAATAATAATAAATCTTAAAATAGATTTGAAACGTTTAAACATCCTTAATCAACTTCTAATCTCAATAAAAAGTAAAATGAAATACGGAGAATATAACAAAATTTCATGGTAGAAGATCAAACAATCAATTAGAATATATTGATCAACAATCAAATAAAATAACTTCATAAGACCATCTTTAAAATAACCAGCATTAATGTTTGTGCACAAACATAACAACTCAAACAAACTCGTCATATTTTAAAAACAAACATCAATATAGCATAACAGTTCAACTAAATTAGAAAACAAACTTGAAATAATGGATCAACAAACAACAAATTCAAATTAAGAAACTTTAGTAGACCAATACATGAAGCACATAACCATAATTTGAAAAGTTAGTCACGAACTCGAAAACCACTCGATGTCATAAAGTTCTCCCAGTTGTAGTCATGTTCATCATCGTCATCAGAATCAAACATATCAACCTCCAGTTCATCATCATCTGCTGCATGGAATTTGTTAAACCTCCTACCCACTGTTCCTGATTTACTTAATCTTTTCCTCTTCTGTCTTTGTCGCGCAGCAGCAGGCCGACGTGCCTGATGGAAAAAACCAGTAACTGATTATTGTGAAGAAGAACAACAGAATATTTCATGTGACATAAAGACAAACAACAAATCACAACGATGAAGATGTTCAAGAAACCCCAAAATGACACAGTATTCAACAGAACCATACCGGTTGGAACTCATGCCGATGTTCAACATCAGCACGATGGCGGTGGTGCAGTGGCCGGGTGTTGTCAGCATGTGGTTCATTCTCTGGAAGTCGTTCGATGTCAAACTCTGCTGTTACCTGAACAGCCACATAAAGTTGTTGTTGCGCCTATTGATTAAATAACAAAAAAAAATGTCAAAAGGGGGAGAAAGACAAATGCAGAACTATATATAGTATTTCAAAAAAAAAGTATGCCATTTACGAAATTGAACCTCCTCTGCTTGATGGACATCAGATGGCTGTTGTAATGTTGTCAATGGCTCCATTACAGCCGCACCATGCACTGGTGTAAGCTGTGAAACCTGCTTTCCATCATTGGTGGCCATAAAAGCAGTGATAACTTTCAAAATTGTAATTTGTGTGGATAACAGAAGGAAGGTTGTATATAAACTTTAGCCTAACACTCTTAATCTTCTCCCTACATTGGTAATGCAAAACCATTAATTAGTTTGGAAAATGTATTACTGGAAGATACTGAGGCAAAATAATAAGTACCCATAAGGAAGATTAATGAGAAGTGAGTTATAATTTGGCATTAAAACCCAATTATATTGTTGCTTCAAACGTATTATGAAATCCCAATGTATTCCAATTCTATAAATCCATCAACTGATAACCAAAAACAGCAAAATCAATCATATCATCATAATTAACCAAACAACAAGAACAACTACAAATTAAAATATGGAAAAAGCCGTGACTGTAAAATAGTAAATTTGTAACTTTAAAATAAATCTGTGACTTATATGTTTTGAACTAATATAATGAGATCTTGAGGAACACACAAATATAAGTAGAACCACGAGAATCATGTTTTCTAAATTGTATGTCCCCAATTTCAAAGACAATTAAACTATAGATTACGTTTGTATCACTGACCTATAAGAACCAGTTGCAACCCGCACTCCATCCCTGCTTAGACAACACTCAAATTTATAAAAAATCCAATCATTTCCATTTAAATCACAAAGCTGCCAAATTCAAACACAACCATAATTACTGTTCTGGACCGGGCAATGCTACCTGCCCTTAAGGGCCAGGCCCAATCCATCATAACTGACGAACAGGCCCAATAGACACAATATAGCCGTTGGGCACAATATAGCCGTTGGGCACAATATGACCGTTGGGCGTGTGCCCTCACGCGCAGAATAGCTCACGCGACCAACTTCCTCTTCGGATATTGCGGGGACAGTTAGAAAGACCACGCGCTTTGCACGCCATATTTCCATCTATAAATACCCCTCACTTGAGAGGGGCAGGTATCACAATTTACACACTAGACTTCTCTTACTTGCTTCCCTCTTTCTTTTGACTAAATACTTACTTTGGCATCGGAGTACCTTGCAGGTACCTCCACCCCTTTTTTCCTCTCCTACGAGCAGCTGCACCTGCCCTACACGAAGGCCGTGACGATCTCTTTCTGGTCATCTCCGATCAGTGGCGCCGTCTGTGGGAAATCAGCTCCCCCGTCTTTTCGAATCAAGATCCCTCATCTTTTCACCCAAAAGACCAAAGCTTTCATCTCTCCAAAATCCCAGATCATCATGGCTTTCGTTAAGAGTGACGTCCAAGAACCTCTGACCACCGCTACCCGTACCGACGCTGTCGTCGGGAACATCCCATCCGAGAACGTCCAGCGCAACGGTGGATCGGCTTCCCCAAAGCCCGACGAACAAAGACCACGAGCGCAAGCCGTGGAACTTTCCTTCGAACCCATTGCAGTTCCTCAAGGCGCTGATCCTACCACCGCGGTGCTCATCGCCTCTTTGAACAATTCCAATCGTTTCATCATCCAGCAGGGAGAAAAGATCAGCGCCTTCGAGCACGCCCTTCAAGAGCACCACGCTTCGGATACGCTGGACCTCTCCCCGCCTCCGCGAGATCACTCAAAGCAGAGACGTGATAGCCCCTCCCCAGTCAAGGAACGATCAAGATCAAGGAGTCCAACACCCGACAGTGCTCGCCGGCCTCGTCGTTCTCCTAGGACAACTAGGAACTCCCCTGCTTCCAAAAGACATCGACGCTCGGACAAGCACGAGCGCAGGCATATCCGCGGACACTCTCCTCGCCGCAGCCAAAGCCGCGACCACAGTCTTTCTCCATCATTCTCTCACAGCTCTAGCAGTGACGACGAAGCTCAAGGCCCGTTCACGAGGAACATCGTGGACACACGGATTCCCCGTGGGTTAGAGAAACCTCCCACACTGGCAACGTACGACGGCACGTCAGACCCTCACGAGCACCTGGAGAACATCGAGGTCGTGCTCCAGTACCGTGGTGAAAGGCAAGATGGCAGAATTTGAAGCATGGGAAGCTCAACACGTCTCGCGCGAGCAGAATACACGAGCAGACATCCTCTCCAAATTAGCCAGCACCAGGAAAAAAGGGGGGAACAAATCCGTCGTACAAGAAACACTGACCAGCCCGAGCATTTCAAAACCCGACCTGGTAGATGTTAACATCGTCGGAGACCCCCATTGTTGGATGACCCCGGTATACAATTACCTCACCAAAGGCGAACTTCCCGAAGACAGTAAGGAGTCCTGTATCACTAAACGACGAGCCTGCTCATACGTACTGGTCGAGGACAAGCTATATCGACGATGCTTTTCCATTCCCCTGTTAAAATGTGTCGACGAGGCCCAGGTCCCCGAAATATTACAAGAGATCCATGAGGGCATCAACGCACAACACTTGGGGGGAAGATCCCTGGCTCGAAAAGCTCTGCGCGCAGGGTATTACTGGCCGACCATGCAGCACGAAGCCAAAGAGCATGTGCAAAAATGCGACCGTTGCCAGCGCCACGGGGACATGCACTTGGCACTACCCAACGAGTTGAAGACCCTCTCCTCGCCTTGGCCCTTCGCCTGGTGGGGGTTGGACATCCTGGGCCCATTTACAACGGGATCTTATCAAAATAAATTCCTGATCGTGGCCGTCGACTACTTCACAAAATGGATTGAAGCCGAAGTGCTCGCCAAGATCACATCCTTCAACATACTGCGTTTCTATAAAAGAAACGTCCTCGCCAGATTCGGAGTACCCCTGGCCCTCGTGACCGACAACGGAACCCAATTCACGGACAGAAAGTTCCAGGACTTCGTCGTCAAGCTGGGAACGAAACAACACTTCACTTCTGTCGAGCATCCCCAAACCAACGGGCAAGCAGAGGCCGCGAACAGAGTAATCTTGCGCGGATTGAAACGAAGGTTAGGCGAGGCCAAAAAAAGGTGGGTCGAGGAGCTCCACAGCGTCCTTTGGGCATACAGGACGACTCCCCATTCCACCACCGGGGAAACCCCTTTCCGACTAGCATACGGTACAGAGGCAGTAATACCGGTGGAGATAAGGGAGCCCTCCAGAAGGACAGAAGCTCCGCTCGACGAAGAATTGAACGATGAGGCTCTACGCGAGGAACTCGATCTGGTCGAAGAAATAAGGTCGGGGGCTGCCCTCCGCGAGGCCGCATTGAAGCAATAAATAGCGTTGCGACACGATGCCAGAGTCATAAAGCGTGACTTCCCCGTAGGTAGTCTGGTCCTACGCAGAAACCAGAAGGATTCTCGCGAAGGGAAACTGGCAGCGAACTGGGAAGGACCTTACAGGGTCAAGTCCAAAACGGGCACTTGAGCGTATTACTTGGAAACACTGGACGAAAAACAACTTGCTCGACCATGGAACGCTGAAAAACTCAAGCAATACTATAGCTAAGTACTCAACCACGAGGATAGACAAGTTGCCGTCATAATCTACCCAAAACGGGAAGAATTACGCGACCATCGTATCGTGCCCTGGTGAAGCACGACATGCATTACAACGCCGGCCAGCTTCTGCTCTTTGTGCGAGCAGATCCTGCGCACAACGGGGATACCTCGACCGAGCTCCGCCGTTGCCACACCATTCAGGCAGGACACCCAGCTCGCGATGGGAATAGTCCAAGCCTATGAGACTAGTACCTCAAACGAAGTCCTAGCCTCATCGTGGGCGAAACCACTCTGCCCTCCTCGGCAGGTTTTACGCCTAGCCGAGGACACACGCACACATAAACAAGAGCAAAGTTCATATAAATAGTCCACAAAATCCAAATATATTAAAGTACTGGCCACGACCAGAGAATGTCGTAAATACAAAAGGGGCAGCGCCCATACAAAGTAATAAATACAAATCGATAAGGGCACGCAGGCCCACAAAAACATGCTAAAAATAACAGTCCTACCCTGCGACTTCACTCTCCTCCTCCGCGGGGACAACTTTACCGTCCACTACCGTGCTGAACAAACCCATTCCATCCGTCAGGAGCTGCACGTCGGAGTTGAGGACCACCATCTGCTCCTTTGCCGCGTTAAAGCCGAACTCAGCCGCTTTCAGGTTGTCCTCACCAAGGATCCTGATCCTCCCGATCAGATCAGCCCGCGACTTCAAGGACTGTTCGTCATCTGTTTCGTCCTGAACGGCGGAGGTCAAGCCTTCCAACTCGGCGATCCTCGCCTACAATTTCTTCCTCTCCTCGTCAGCATTGAGCGCGGCCAGCTTAAGCTGAGTCACCTCCTCCTGGAGCAGCACTCTGGCCTCCTGATGACCTTCGAACTGCTTCAAATCATTGAACAGTTTGTTGTTTTCTACCTCCAGCTCAGCTACTCTGTTCTTGGATGTCACGAGGCTCGCCCGAGTAGCGGCTTCATCGTCTGCTAGGACAAGGGCGGCCTCGAGAACCCTAAACATACCCGCTGTGTCCTGGCACAGCTGCTTCCTCCTTGCCTTAGAATTGGCATTCAGGATAGCCATGCCTTCAGACTCATGGACCTCAATCGAATCCCCTTCAGCGAACAGATCCCGGCGAGTATAGCAGGCGGGCAGGACAAGATGATCGACGCCAGACACACCCGGACCAGCGGCCACAGAAGCCCCTACGGCATCTCTCTTCCTTTTATGGGAACCCTCCGGTGTCAGCGGCGTCGAAGCTCTCTCCGGTTCAGGGGCAGCTCCAGCGGTAAAACTCTCTATCACTGTCTGTTTGGTTGCCCCGGTCTTGGCGCCTGTGGTCGCTTTCCTATGAACTTTAGCTGCCTGCGACCTCATCAGACGTTCTCGCATATCAGCCATCATACCTGCGAACACGCGTAACAAGTCAGGACAAGAAGAATCTAAAGAGATAAAACAAAATAGCGAGGCATACCAAGCAAAGTCAAAGCGTCGTCGTCGTTATCACACTCGAGGAGGGCCTTGACATTAATATATCTAGCTGCACGGACAGGCCCATCCTCCCCGACTAGCTCGTTACCATCCCGATCGACGACGTAGGCCGGAGAAAAACTCTCCACGTAAGCGTGAAGGATCCTGTACGACTCCTTATCAGCCGGGCAAAGCTGCTCATGCTTCACTAAGAACTGATATGTCCGGCATTTAAAATGGGTGTAGACCCATTCCAAAGGAAAGATGGAGACCACATTGTCCCTCTCCCGACCATCCAACATCATCTTCTCAACGGTCGAGAGGCTCCTCTTCGCCTCCTCAGTCATAGGCCTCACGACCAGAAACCTGTCCTTGAAGTTGCGGATCGAATCAGAGTACGGCCAGAACAGTCTAGTCTGCTGCTTAAACGACACCCAACTCTGTTTCGACCCCGTCGTGCTCCGCTGAATCTGGAAGAGGCAGAAGAAGAGGTCCGTGGTCGCTCCGATATTGAGATAACGACATACCAACTCAAAGGCCCTTATAAAAGCTAAGGCGTTTGGATGAAGCTGGGACGGGCACAAAGCCAAATAGATAAACAAGGAGGATTGGAAATCGGTGAAAGGAAGACGCATCTTAGCCTCCGTGAACGCGAACTCATACATGGGAAAACGAAGCCCAGAGTACGAGGAACAGATTCTATCGTGTTCCCCAGGACGGAAAGCTTTTCAGGCCCGTGGAGCACCCTCGTCGCGCCTCTCCAACATGTCGAAGTCCCGTATCTCCTCCTCGGAGAAAGTTGATCGAAAAGACAAAGGTTCATGCCCAAGCCAGTCAAGGTCCCCTCCTGCGACCTTGATATTCGAATAGTCTGCGTGCACACCGGCGTCCTCGGGTCCTTCCTGCGAGTCGGGCACAACGTCATCGCGGGGTTCAGCCATTTTCACCTGAAAAGCAGAGGAAGAGAAGTGAATTCGACGTCCATGATCAAATCCACCCTTCCACCACTAATCAAGTGAAAGGGCGTTAACGAGTCCGAGGACAACTGCATGTTCGCCTAAACTGCCTACAAATAGCTGAGACAGGAAGTCTCCGCGACCAGGACTCACAGAAGCACATGCGAGAACGCGTGTTCGCCCCAAACTCACACTAAAGTCCGAACAGGCCTAGTGCCCGACTACAAACTAAAATCTACACCTAACCAGGTTCTACAAAGATCTACGCTAACAATTCCTACAAATTTCTGGAAATTCATAAAGTTCATCATGTTCTTCATAAAATTTCCTAGAATTCATGTGTTCATCAAAGAACACATGAAGTTCAACCGAAAAATATGAACTTCTACCGAAAAACTTACGAAAATATCCAGAAAGGAAGAGAGAACTTACAAACAGAAGAAGAAGTTGACGGTGGCGAAGAGAAGCTCCGGCGAAGGCTAATTGCAGAGCAAACGAGAGCAAAGAGTGAAAAACTTGGGAGATTGTAAAAGTAAAACTTTCCCCCACCCTTTTATAGCCATTTGATCGTGGGGAATCGTGAAGGTTATCATAGCCTATACGCCCCTAGGACTGACAAAGGCCATAAACGCACACCACGTGTCACAAAAACTCTTCGCCTGGTTCAACGCAGAAAATACACCAACACTTGGCCCATACGAGCAAGCCTCTCCGTCAAAATAAACGCATCCGGGCAGAGATGTTCGCCAAAAAACTCCCTTTTCTCCGAGGACGTTGCAAACCTTGATCGACATTACGCGCTAGTAACTGACGACCACATCTGGTCGGGGCACGAATAGGACACTCTACGCGAGAAACCACTTCCCCGACAACATGTCCGGGTCACAACAGCGTGAAGTCATTACTCTTCGACAGAGCAACGACTTGGGGGGCTCCTGTTCTAGACCGGGCAAGGCTACCTGCCCTTAAGGGCCAGGCCCAATCCATCATAACTGACGAACAGGCCCAATAGGCACAATATAGCCGTTGGGAACAATATAGCCGTTGGGCGTGTGCCCTCACGCGCAGAATAGCTCACGCGACCAACTTCTTCTTCGGATATTGCGGGGACAGTTAGAAAGACCACGCGCTTTACACGCCATATTTCCATCTATAAATACCCCTCACTTGAGAGGGGCAGGTATCACAATTCACACACTAGACTTCTCTTACTTGCTTCCCCCTTTCTTTTGACCAAATACTTACTTTGGCATCGGAGTACCTTGCAGGTACCTCCACCCCTTTTTTCCTCTCTTACGAGCAGCTGCACCTGCCCTACACGAAGGCCGTGACGATCTCTTTCTGGTCATCTCCGATCAATTACTTATAACACAAATTAATCCAGCAGAAATTAGTTAACAACTAATCATCCCTTATCCAACACTCATGAACAGAATTTTTAAAACATGTTCATAGGTTCCGAACTAAGTACACTACACATTTACAACCTGCAAATTTTACATTGGTTCCAACCTAAGCACACTAAACATATTAACTCTGCAAATTTCTCATACCTTCCAAACTAAGCACACTAAACATCTTAAATCTGCAAATTTTTCATGTAAATTTGTCCAAAAGCATCACCTCAAACCAACAATAAGAAGTTCTATCAGGAACCATTGCTATCATAGCGCCTGTTTCATTACACAACAAACATAATTAAAATTAAAAACTAATATATAAACTCAGCCTAACCAATCGAAAAACCGAATAGAAAATTAACAGAAAATTAACAGAAACTGCCATTAATCTTAAACATGAAAATTAACAAAAATTTAACAATAGATTACTAATTTCAACAAATAACTCTTTTGATTTTCCACGATTACCAATGTTTCTCAACCATTTCACTCAATATCAATTATTTCCACCAGAATCAAACATCCAAACATACACTTATTCAATCACAAAGCTTACATAAATCTGTTAAACACGATTAAAATAAACACAAACTTGAGACCTTCTCAAAATCACAACATGACCTCAACTTCAAATGATATAAGTGACCAAAATACTGAATTTATATTTAAAGATTTCCATTACAGATTTATCATAATTCTGTGTGAAATCGTTACACCATCATACATACTTAAACCTAAAACTAAAATCTTCATACATACTTTCATCCTATTTACGATTTAATAGCTTAACCATCATTCTGTTTCCAGGAGGCTTGCGAATGCAGAATCCAAATCTATCCCCATCCTTCAAATCTCTTTCCTTTGAATACTCATACCAACCATGCCCAACAAACTTCTCCACATGGTACCCTCTGTCACGAATATGGAGTTCACAATTGTAAATCTTTTTCATATCACAGTCATACATCAAAACTCGATCGGATTCCAGCCCCACACATTCCTTAATCACGTGTTGCGGAATTTGCTGCACAATCACAACCAAAAAACCCTATCATACCATATATATTTCTTTATGAACTTTACAAATAATATGTCTTAATCACATACTTACCATCACATTCCTTTTTGCAGTCTTCGCACACTGTATGTCCTTATACCATACAACAAACCTAACCATTACTTATAAAACATTTTTTCAAAGACTTGAACGCATTACTATAACATACAAGCAAAAGAATAAATCAGTTTCCAAACATCTGCAACACTGTTTAACAAAAATGCAAAACCATTTTCACCCTAAAACCTTAATAGACAACATCAAATGTATGCTTTACCTTTTCCCCTCTGTCTGCAAACCACCACTTTTCAACACTGCTTCCTCCTTCGAACCTCTCACCACCTCTCCCCCATCATTGCCTTTCCGTTCCATTTCGGATTCGCCTCGTCTCCTCCGGTTGCTGATGTTTCGCAATACAGGCCCTGAGATTTTACCAATTCCCTTTACGCTTTCCCTTCTTTCCCCATTTACAATAATTTCTAATGTTCCTCAATTTTACCCCAAATTAATTCCCGTTGTTCTTGTTAATTTTGTGGGCAAAAAGGTTTTGAAGCAAATTAAATTGATTTATTTTTTAAATGGTATTACAAAATGTAAATTAATTGTTATATCAAATATTATATTTTTTTCAATACAACCTTATCTAAATTATATTCTTGAACATACGAAATTTCCATAAAAGTTCTATTTTTTTAAAAATATATATCTTTTTTGGTATATTTACTAATTTTTATTAATTATGTTTTTTCCCTAAATTTTCAATAAAAACAATTGCGCATCGACGAATACGCGTATAAATGCACGAATATCATATTTTTCGTAAACAACAAATTTACTCAGTTTTATTATATTTAATTTGTTTTCACATATTTTAATTATTTATAAATATATTATAAGAACAAATATATTCTACACAAAAAAAAACAGTATTAAAAAAATACATTTGAAAAAAAAAGTGCGTCACAGACATGTATCCGTGCGAACGCACGGGTATCATACTAGTTTGTTAAATGCCGCCTAACATAAGTATATTTCTGGCCGTCGTTGGAAGTATATTTCCAAACTATTTATTTATTTATTTTTTTAAAATAAGAGAGTTACTTATTTAAGAATGGTTGGAGTGTGAAATAAAGTGTGTGCGAAATATATTTTTAAATTTTAAAAATAATTTTGAATTTACATAGTGTGTCTCCTCACCATTTAGGTGGAAGAAATAATGACCTATGCCTAGTGTGATAAGACACTATAGCCCAATACATATGGTGACCCAATAATTGAGTCCAATTTATACAAACACAACTTGTAGAAGGTTGTAGAAGCTAAGGGAATAAAAGTTATTTAAGACATTTTTCTGAATTTTTGGAACTTTATGTTATAAGAAAGGGAGATAGAAAGTTGACATTCATTCTAAATAGTTGCGAGGAAAATTCTTTCTCTGGCTTAAGAGCAACAACAACAACAAAAAATTTATTGGAAAAATCTGAAGTCTCACATTGGTCGGAGATAAAACATTGAAAGAGTTTATATAAAGTGACACCCTTTACCTTATAAACCGATTTTGTAAAAATGAATTAGCTCAAATTCTAATAGTTCTAGTTCAAGAGTTCTTGTAACACTGGTTTATTTTTCAGTTTTCTACTAGTGTATGTAGGAGCTTTAGCTCAATAACTTGCAGTTAATAATACACTATTGTTACCCGTAAATTCTGGTTTCTGTCATCTTGCAGTTACTCTTATTCCAACCGTAAATTCTGGTTTCTGTCAGCTTGCAGTTACTCTTATTCGAAGAATTAAGAATAAAGGTTGATTTGATAATTGAAATGAAAGAGTTTCGTAATAAGAAGGTGCTGAGTTTTATCTCCCTGCATAATATAACACTAACATATACCAACATAACATACTAACATTTGTCATTAAAAGAATGTCTATGGGAATGCAAAATTCACCTGCACTACAGACAGTACGTGTCCCTTCTAAGCCACTGTTTATAAAACATTGATGAGTGGTTGTAACTTGTACTTCTACCATCAGTTTTATTTTTTTTCCTCAATTTTTATTTCAACAACTTTTATATTTATACACCCCTCACAAGTGTCACTTATTTTGGTAGTTAAAATCTTCAAGCTTCCAAATCAAAGGATTGACTGTCTTGTTCATCGCACACTTATTTATGCACATGAAGAGGACTCTGTCCTAGTATGTCTGAGAATTGGTTGTGTCACTAAAGTCTGCTCTGAGCTGAAAGTTCCCGCTTCATTTGATCCCTCAATACCCTCCTCAGGATTTTGTTGGAAGATGTTCGAGGAAACTCAAGAACTATTTTAACAACGCTTACCTGTAATAATCCCAAGTCAGGTTAGTTTTCACTTTTCAAATAGTAAATATGCTGCACTCAATTCATAATTGTTCAAATTCAACCAAAGGGTCAGACCTTAAACAAAGGATTGAGGTTGATTTGAATGGCTTTAGAAAATTTCATTCTTAGAGTTTCTGCATTTGAATTGTATCCTTCCTTTAGAACTACAAATATAACCAGTTGTTCTGGCCCCCTATTTGCAGTTGCAACACCGACTGCAGCTGTCTCCAAAATGCACTCATCAGCCCTGTCACAGACACGCTCAATTTCTACTGAACTTGTCTGCATATCAGCAACAGAAAATTCTAAGTATGATAAACATTATTCAGTCCATGTAATCCCAAAGAGTAATGTTCATGTTAAGTTAACAATTCATCAAGAATCCGAGATCCCTTTCAGAATATGTTCACTGCGAGACTTAGATTTTTTTTTCCCAACACTTTGCATTCTCTTGAAAGAGTAATACCTTTATTCCACCAAGATTCATGGTGTCATCAGCCCTCCCTTGTACAATGATATAGCCGCCGACCATTCTCTTGATTATATCTCCATGTCTCCTAAGAACCTGCTAATACCCATATCAAGATAGTCATGACAATTGACAAGTTATAGCAATAATAGCAAAATGAATGTAGCCAAAATTACAAATTTAGTCTAATGTAATTTACAAAGAGGGTATTGTTTGAAGTCCTTAATGTATATCTTACTCTGAGTAAGTTACTGATACAAAGTACTTTTGGACATTGATAGTTTGCATAGGATTTAACAACATTTAAAAACAAAGAATTAAACATCTAAACTTAATAGAAGATTTTCCTATCTTTTTACTCTAACTAGTTTGAATGTTCGGTGTGTAATCTGGTAATTTCACATGAAAACAGTCCTTAAAAGGTTAGGACACGGTGAGAATATGTTGCCTTTCATGAATGAAAGAACTGATATATCAAAGTAGCTGTATCTAAATGTGAAAATGATTCTAAGCATATTAATTGAAGTAGTAGATACCTTTCCTTTATACACGGGCATTCCCTTAAAGTAAACCTCATCATGGTCGGCATTCAGCAATCTATCAGATGCTCCTAGAGAGACAGGGAACAAACCCACTTCACCAACACAAGGAACATTTTCTGGCTGTCCTATTGGTCATAGAAATCAATAAATCAGAAAACCTATAAATAAATTGTATAAACCCAAAGATAGTCTGCTACTAGGGGAAAAATGATCAAAGTTTATTGAAGGTAATTTCACAAGTGTATGAAGTTCCAAAAGAATTTAAGAGTGAAATAGGAACTGAAAGTTACAAGAAAAAATTGGAGAACAAAGGGCTGGCATAAAAACTAGACCTGTATAGAAACAAGTATTGAAACAATTTATTTATTTTTAAAAATTATTATTGGTGCCTTTGTGTCAGACGCCAGTGTCGTGTCTAGTGTCTACATCATAGACAACATATCCTTTATGTTCCCTAGCCCGGAAGTTGAAATAAGTAAGCACACATCCATCACCTTTGCCACAACAAAATTATACTGATGTATTGACACAATGTAATGTGATGAGAAGTGGAAGACTGCAGCACAAGTAAATAAAATTATGACCAAAGAATTTAAATTATACTGAAAATATTCTTACATAAGGAACTCCATTTTCGTCAAGTATGACAAAGCCAGTTGTCATTGATGCTGTACTGAATGCTCCAAAAGCTTGAGGCTGCAGGGGGCTTCCCGCAATGTAGCTGGACGCAAGCTCCGTTCCTCCACATAGTTCAATAATTGGATTGTAATAAGATTTTGAAGAAAGCCATAGATCATCATCAACATTTGATGTTTCTCCAGTGGAACAAAATAACCTGCATACAAGGGCAGAAGTTTAGTTCATTTTTCTTAGTAGCTATTTTACTCTTTACACTCGCAATAGTCATTACTTTATCTTTGTCCAATCCAAGCCCTCCATACATCGAGTACTCTTCCAAGATTTCACTAAGCTTGGAACGGTACCCAAAATGGTAACACCTGCATCCTGAACAACCATAGTACGATGAATAAAGTTGTGCTTTGGTGTGATGTATTTGTTGAGAAGGAAAAGAGATGGTAGGCATGTTATAGAATCTTTTTTTAAATTAAAATCAAGAGAATGCTATATGTATACAACGAGCCACAGATACATGGGTGTGCAGTTACCGTAATAACATAGAATCATTACCCTATTTAAATTATTTCCAACAGTTTAGTTGATCACAACATTTTAGTTGATCACAACAATAATTGATAATTACCACTGTAAAGATCAAAATACTAAGTAAAGTTGTTCAAAAGTAGAAAAAGTCATAAAGTAATGAGATATTAACTTGGAAGACTCGCCTGAACAAATTTCCCAAAACCACGGCCTTGAGGAGATCCATGGTACAAAGCAAGAGTAGCACCAGTTAGAAAGCAATGATATAATACAGTAGGTCCTATCACCCATCCTAAATTTGTAGGCCAGGAATAGACATCTCCAGCTTGTACATCAATAGCTGCCCATCCATCAGCAGCACTTCGTATAGGAGCAAGTTGAGTCCAAGGAATAGCTTTTGGATCTCCTGATGAAACCCAAAATATAACCAGAAAACCATTATAATGGTGATTGGTGGTCTCAATCTGATATGTTATAAGGGGTAATCTTTACCTGTGGTTCCAGATGAGAATAGTATATTAGTAACAGTATCAATAGGCTGATAGACTGGAGAGTAATCATCTGATCTGCAAAGAATTGGGTTATAAGGTCGGACTAAACAAACTTAGAAAAAAGAAAACATGAAAACTTTCAATCTCTCCCCTTTTACCCCGTTATTAAGATATTTTGCAATGAGTATTTAGTATATAAACGCGACCACTTGCTTATATTAAGGTATTGTCTAACGAATGCATGGCAATACGCACTACCTGGAGTTTTGACTTCCAGAAGAGAGAAAATCTTTCCATGATAAGTCTTGTTCCCTTAATTGTACTGCTACATCATCACCTATCACAGGTAGCACGATAACTTTACATTCAGCTGCCTCAGTGACTCGACTGCAAAGACAAATATGCAGAATGAGGTTTCTAGCAGTCAACTTGCATAAGTAACAGTTGTAAATCCAGCTAACAACCATTAAACATAAATAATACCAAGCTCAAGTTAAGGCAGTAAAGCAGTCTGAGAGAGGTACTCACGTAAGAATTTTTTTGATCATCATCTAGAATTGAAACATCAATTAAAGAATGCATCAACAGATGATCATTACATAACCTAACTATCCTTAAATAAACTTTGTTTGCACTTAACATGCCAACTATCTTTAAACAGATAAATCAAACTAAGGCATCATAACGGTGCCCCGGACCCAAGTTAAGTATGATTTCAGTATTCAAAAGTTGAAGTGCTGCCAAAAATTTAGCAAGTACAATGCTAGTGATTTTTTACCTGTACAGGGGGATTTTTCTGCCACCTCCTGATATGAAATCCTGAAAACAAAAAGGTAAGTGAAATACAGTTTTAATTTGTTAAAAATTGGAAAATGATAGAAGTCCACTCTAATATTCAAGAAAACTAGATTGCTGAAACTGAAATAAGAAAGAAACAGAAATGAAGCACTACATTAACTAGGCTAACTCTTTGATGGGCTCACTTCCTCCCAAATTCCACTATTCTTGCAGAACTCTCGCTCTCTTTTCCTCTCCCATTTTCTACTTTTTACAATTAAGCATAATTACCACTTTCTTGATTGTGTGTGTTTGAACTAACAAGTCCTAGACATGAAATATTAAGCCTAGGCTAATCATCATTCTCTTTTAGAACACATACGTTTCTTTGGAATTAATGAGTTGTTCTTCTCTGTTCTCCTAGCTAAACATCATCAAAATTCATTCATTCACAGTCCTAATTGTTTATTGTTTGAATCTAACGAAAACTCTTGGTACGGTGAAATCTAATTTCCAAAGTACTGTTTTGTATGCAAAATCAGCCAGCATTATGGTAGTTAAATACCACATTTGCTTGCAAGTCATCCTTATCATGACATATTCTCAATAGGCTTTCAATCCAGCAACTTTTCCACCTCATTACTCCTTAAAACCCTAAACCTTTCCCAAGTTTTTGAACTCTTGATTGCAATGCATCATTTGCAAAAGCCTAATTAGTTTAAACAAGATACAAAAGACCATAAGTTTTCTGAAATTAATTCTCATTATTGGATGAAATAGTATCATATAAAAAGAGTAAGATATACAAAATAAGTATTCCTAATTACTGGATGAAATTGTTTTGACGGTTCCAACCATTGAATACTACTATCATACACATGAATTGAATCCTGAGAAACAACCAAAACAAGTCCAAACATTGAATATTTCCGCTTCCATACTGTAGCTTTAGAGTTAAAGTCATACACACAGTACCAAATTTAGAGTATAACCTGTGTGAAAATACCCTTTGCATTGGAAACACGGAGGCGAGTTGCAATTTCTTTTGGTGCAAAGCTATCAGCTATTGATACCACAGCACATCCTGCTAAAACAATAGCTAGATATATAATCACAGCATTGACTGTCATTTGCATATCAATTGCGATTGCATCACCCTTCGAGAAATTGGCATCTATTGCATTCGCCACCAACCTAAAAATAATAAAGAAAACACATTAAGAAAACCAAAAGTCTAAGGTGAAACATGAGTCATGAGAGGTGACTTTACATGACTTGCTGTCGAAGTTGTTTGAGAGTGATACGATTAACCTCAGAGTCATCATCAAAACCTTCAACCCTCCAAACGATGGCTATACTGTCGTCTTGTTTGTTAGGATGCGAGCTACGTTGCAGACAACAATCAGCAATATTAAGGACGGAACCAGGAAGCCAGGTTCCTCCGTGTTTCGATGGGTCGGAAGATGTATCTAAAATGCAATTCGGAGGTTGAACAAAGGAAATAGAAAGTTCCTTGAGAACAAGAGACCAGTATTCCTGGAATACAAATACATTGAAATTACATTGCAGAAATAGAATGAAACTGTATAAAAGGAAAAGGCAACTAAACTTGCACTTGCCTCAGGGTGTTGAACAGAGAAGTTGTGAAAAAGAGGAAAACTAGTAATAGGATCCTTGTAGGAGGATGCTCCTAAAAGCTCTGAACCATGAGCTTCCATGAAACGTCCTAGATTGGTGCGTTTTGCTTGCTCTCTGAAAGTGGAAACCAATAAACAATAAATCAATACATAACATGAACATGAACATGAAATGAATAGATATAATAATATGTAAGAGCAGATATAGTATAATTAGATTGCCTTACATAGAAGGAAACCAATAAAGAGGAGGAGAAGATGAAGAGTGATGATGAGAATAGGTGGTATAGTAGAGAAGCTGATGCAAGGGATGAGGATAAGATGGTTTGAGGAGTCTGCGGCTGACGATGCGGCGCCATGTGTCGGCGGGATCGTCGTCGGAGGAGAGTGAGAGTGAGACAAGAAGTTTCTTCAAATGGTTGGCTTCAGCTGGTGATAAGCCAGCGTTGACAAAGTCGTCGACTCCCAACTCCATTATACTCTTTGGAGCCATCTATATGTCTATCAATAATTCGTTACAAGTTCTAAATTGCAATTCGAAACTTCAATGCTGTAAATAGCGGCGAAGGAAAGTTCATATTAAGTCGTATGGTGGTAGTGGTAGTTGTGGAGTTGAATGACCAAGTTCAGACCCGTGCTGCCCACCTAACATACTCACTCCGTACCAATTTATAAGGAAAAAAAAAACTATTTTTTTATGACAAATTATAAAGAAAAAAAACACTAATTTTTCTTATAACAAATTATAAGAAAAAAACATCAAATTTATTTCATTTAATTATTTTATTTAAAAGAATATCTTTTCCAAAACAAAATTAAATATAAATTACATTTAATTTAATTTCTCTCATCTTTTTTATAATCAATAATCAATCAAAATTATTTTTACATTTTTCCATAGAATATATTAAAAAAAACACATAAAAATTTATTATTTTTTCTTATAATTTAGTAGAGTAGTAGTGTACATTGGATAATACTATGTGGGCGAGGAACTTAATTGAGCACTGTAAATATAAAGTGAGTGTTATAAGTAGGAGTAGACATGAGTAAGTTTTAAGTCTCAATCAATTTGTGTTCTAAATGACTTTTTGTAATCTTTAAAGAAAATATAAATACTGTAAGTTTTAAAATCTCTCCAATGCTCTTGCGAACCAAAGATAATCGGAATTTCTCTCCTTTTTTTTTCGCAATAGTCTCCTGTTTTCATTAGATTATACCAAAGACAGCAACCACCGTTGGTTGTTGCTTACTGGCTGACTAACAAACAAACTCAGCATGCCGCAACCTTACGAAGTGAATGCGTAACTTGCAAAAACTTCATCACTTTATTACAAGAAAATGGTTGGTCGAATCCATGTTTTGGAGTGGGAAGCAGTGCGAGTTATCGAATCTTATTGCACCACACTCCACCACGCAAAACAAGTTCACGCTCACATCTACCGCAACAATCTCCACCAATGTTCCTACGTCATCACCAACCTCCTTCGTTTCCTCACCAATCTCCCTAACCTTCCCGTTCACTCCTACCCTCACCTTCTCTTCTCACAGGTGCATTCCCCTAACCCTTTCCTCTACTCAGCTCTCATTCGCGCTTACGCTCGTAATGGACCCTTATTCCAATCCATTCGCTTATACTCTGCCATGTTGAACCGTAACATTTCACCCGTTTCGTTCACTTTCTCCGCTCTTTTTTCATCCTTGAAAAACCCCAGTTTAGGATCACAGCTTCATGTTCATGCACTGTTGTTTGGGTTTGCCTCTGATTTATATGTTAGCAACACCATTATTGATATGTATGTGAAATGTGGGCTTTTGTGCTCCGCGCGGAAGGTGTTCGATGAAATGCCGCACCGGGATGCGGTTTCTTGGACTGAGTTGATTGTTGCTTATGCGAAGAGTGGGGACATGGATTCTGCGCGGGAGTTGTTTGATGGGTTGCCTGGTAAGGATATGGTTGCTTGGACTTCTATGGTTACTGGGTATGCTCAGAATGCCATGCCGAAGAAAGCGTTGGAATTTTTTCGACGGTTGCGAGAGGCTGGCGTAGAGACGGACGAGATTACATTGGTTGGTGTTATTTCTGCTTGTGCTCAATTGGGTGTTTCTGGGTATGCTAATTGGATAAGGGGCATTGCAGAGAGTTCTAGGTTTGGGTCTGCAAATAATGTTCTTGTGGGGTCTGCATTGATAGACATGTACTCTAAATGTGGTAATGTGGAGGAAGCTTATAATGTGTTTAAAGGAATGAAGGAAAGGAGTGTTTTTTCTTACAGTTCTATGATTGCTGGGTTTGCAGCGCATGGCTGTGCTCGTGCCGCGATCAAATTGTTTTATGAGATGTTGGAGAATGGTATAAGACCAAATCATGTTACTTTTGTAGGTGTGTTTACGGCGTGTAGTCATGCCGGCATGGTAGAACAGGGTCAGCATCTCTTTGGTGCTATGGAAGAATGTTATGGTGTTGCTCCATCTGCAGATCATTATGCTTGCATGGCTGATATTCTTGCCCGGGCAGGACAATTGGATAAAGCGCTCCGGCTTGTTCAGACAATGCCTATGGAGCCCAATGGAGGTGTGTGGGGAGCACTTCTTGGAGCATCACACATCCATAGAAATCCTGATGTTGCTGAAACTGCTTCTCACCATTTGTTTGAGCTTGAACCTGATAACCTGGGGAATTATTTATTGCTGTCCAACACGTATGCATTGGCTGGAAGATGGGATGATGTATCCAGGGTCAGGAAATTGATGAGAGAGAAGCAATTGAGAAAAAATCCGGGATGTAGCTGGGTTGAAGCGAAGAATGGTATTGTACACGAGTTCTTTGCTGGGGATGTGAAACATCCAGAGATTAATGAGATAAAGAAGGCTTTAGATGATCTTTTGCAGCGACTGAAGGCTAATGGATATCAACCAAAACTAAATTCTGTGCCGTATGATATTGATGATGAAGGAAAAAGGCTTTTACTTATGTCACATAGTGAAAAACTTGCTTTGGCATATGGACTGTTAAGCACAGATGCTGGTTCCACTATAAAGATTATGAAGAACCTTAGGATATGCGAGGACTGTCATACTGTAATGTGCGCCGCATCCAAAGTTACAGAAAGAAAAATTGTTGTGAGGGATAACATGAGATTCCACCACTTCCTTAATGGGACATGCTCTTGCAATAATTTTTGGTGACCAAGACTAGGTCGACATGGAGGTAAAAAACATATATATTGGTGTTGAAGGAATAACTTTGAAGGAGTGACCATTTTTTGTTATTGACAAATGTAATGAATTGCTTTGTGGCTGCCTGCGGATTAACTATTGGATGATATTTAAATTTTAAATCAACTGCGCCGCTATTCACTCTACAGGTCTGTTCAATTTATCACAGAATGGAGTTAAATTAAAGAAGGAGAAGGCAAGTGTAGAGCAATTCTTGTGTGGCCATTGGTATCTCTATAAGTATAACCATTCAGAAGCTCGAGATGACTTACTAGCATACTACAAGAGCCAGTTTTGAGGTTCTCAGGTATACAAAGAGTTTTTTTTGGCAAGGGCAACTGCCAGACAAAATTTTCGTCTATAGCAAAGCAAATGTCATACTAATTTATGATCAATGTAATTATGTAGTAGTAAAATCAAGTGACGCTACAGGGAGATGATAAACAACAAGCCCTGTAATGAGGAATGAAAGGAACCTTATTACATTGACTTCTGGTGGAATAGTGAAACTTCAAATAGGCAGTGAGAAATTACGGAAATAGAAATCAACAAAGAATGAGGAGGTACGGAAGAAACCAGCTAAAGGAAGCCCTTATCTTTTTGGGTCTTCAATTAGTTATAGCATGCGCCCTTTTTTAGTGTTACACTATAATTCTTATGACTTGATTAGCTCGAAGATCTTGTTGCTTCAAAATATAGAGTTTGCTTCTTTGCTTTCTCTGGGTACTAGGATCTTTGCTCCCACCTAGTTCAAGTTGTTAGAATACATACAGGCTTTATCACATCAGAAGAACATGCACTTGTACATTTGTTATTCACAGTATTGAATTAGAGCAAGGATTAATTAGAAATTTTGGATGGGTTTGGAGATCGTATATGGAACTATATTCCATTTTTATGCTATATTGCCTTTCATCAGGAAGCTTTGCATCAAAGGAAGTCCTCACTGAACCTCGTGATATTTCTTTAATTCTATGTTTAATTCTTTGTTGAAATTGGGTTAGTATTTTGTATGACAGGGATTCCTTAAAGGGGGAGATTTTGGTTCAAAATGAATAACATCATATATTGAGTACCTGACAATAAACAGTTTGATCCATTTTCTTAGTTCACTCTAAATTCTTTTCAGCTCAAAACTATCAATATAATGCATATATACTTGCCTCTTTTTTCCCTAGTTTATTTTTTTACCTGATCAGGTTCCTGACTTAATAAAGCATCATGAATAGTCTTAAACTGATACTGAAAGCAATATATTTAGAAAAACCTTTTCATTTTACAGCTTCTTATGCATTAAGATTTGAAAGCCAAATTACTTTGTTGTTGGTGAAGAATCAAATCATGTTTTATTGATCTTATCTTCAGTTCTATATGCCCCTACACCCTTTCCAAAAGGAACTACATCCTTTCCTCTTTCCCAAAAGGAATATTGGCAATTGGCCTGTAAAATCTTAGGGAGATTTTTATTCAAAGACTGATAAAGTTCATTTATTTTATTATTGATGACGATGACTAAAGTTGGAGTATAGTTATTGACAGAAAAAGTTAGAAACAAAATTTATGGTTGAAAACTATCTACTCGTAAAACAAATGTACACTAAATCAGTTCATCATTAATGAAAAAAAAAAAATCAACTACTAACAACTTATTTGCATAGATATAAATAAAGGAAATTGTTTAAGGCACCTAATAATTGCTAACACACCAAAATGTTGTTTGATTCTGGAGATGTATCTCCGTGTATACCTCAACACACATAACTCATGTTAATTTTAAGTCACAGCCCAAATATTTGTATGAATTGAATTTGGAAATGTATTTCTGTAAGCTTTACGAAGATGTATTTTCGGATCATATTGAACCATAAACAATCTCAAAAACATAATGATGCAGACTGAAAAATAAAATTAATATTGATAACATAAAAAATGAATCATTATATCACTAATCGTTAACATAAATCGAACATTACATTTCAATATTCAGGCGGAAGTTCTAACATTTTTATAATATCTTTGGTCGATCTCGCAATCGTCGCATTCAGCTTGATCGGAACTTTTGTTTCATAACGGAAAAATATATTTCACATAATCCTTAAATTTGCATCCGCCTTCAACTCAAATTTCTTGACCTCAATCTTCTCTTTGCTGTCAATCAAGGGTGAACGGTACTCGAGCTTCACAATTTTTCGATTGTCGGGGTATCACTACTAGAAAATATACCTTTGGTGACACAATATTACAACAACCATTTTGCCACCGTAGTCATATCACATTTTTTACGCGCATGTTTTTTATTTTACTTTATTAAGAAACTTTTCATCACAATTCTTAAAAATAATTGTGGTCATAGAATTTGGATGACAAGCTTCAAATTCCAGCATCAACTTTTTTTCATTTTTTCAATAAAAATAAGCGTGTGTCCCTTCACATTTATTGTTATTTAAAAATTAAAAGTATAACAACTACAGTTATTTCATTCAACCGTGGTTATATGTTTCATATTTCACTACGATTAAAGCTTGCAATCGTTGTGAAATTATTTCCCACAAAATTAAAACATAACAAGTACTTTATTTCGTTCATAAAACACAAGGATGCCTTAGCGAACGAGACGACAGCGATAGCGAAACCTCCACCATCTTCATTCATTTTTGGAAACTATCATTTATGGAAAAAAAATCGTCATCCTCTTCGAATTACAGTACGGTACCATTCTCTCTCTTTGACGCTTCTGAACGTTTATGTTCTTCGCTAGGGTTATTTACCATTCTCTCTCTGATGCTTCTGAATGTTTATGTTCTTCGCTAAGGTTACTGGTTTCTTTATTTTAATAGATAAATGATGTTGACTTTTGTTGCATTTCATGAATCAACGCTTTCGGCATTGACATTGCCATGTGTATTGTCCATGTCGTCATATTCATGTTTTATTCAGATTTTGTGAATATGCTTTAGGTTTTGGTGTTGGATATGCATATGCATATAATCATATTAGGATGTTGTGTGTGTAGCATTAGTATGCCATTCACATTAGTCTTTTGATATAAATTTCAGAATTTGTTATGGATCGTAGTTGGATGAAAACTGATAGATTATGTATGGTGTATGAGAAAGGAGTTCTTGAATTCCCTGAATTCGCCAAAAAAATATTTCCGACAATAATGGTATTTTTTATTTTTCTTGTGTTGTTTGTGGGAATATCAAAAAATGGTCAAAGAAAGAAATATTTCATCACCTATGTTATGATGAAATATGTCAAAATTATACAATATGGACGTGGCATAGAGAAGGGGATAATAATCAAAATGCGGCATCACAAATGGATGAAGATGATGAAGATATGGATGATCGACTAGAAGATATGACCCGTGATATTGGAGAATCGTCTTATTTGAAAGCCCATATTTATGATACTTTATGTAGCAAGAGAGATGTGCCTTTATATAAGGGGTGCGCCAGTTTTACACGATTGTCTGTGTTGTTAAAATTGTTTAATACAAAGGCAAAAGGTGGGTGGTTGGATAAAAGTTTCACAAAATTTCTTTATTTGTTGAAACAAATGCTACAAGAAGATAACAATTTACCGAATCATTGTTATGAGGCAAATAAGATATTGTGTCCAATGGGTTTGGAGTATGTCAAAATACATGCATGCCCTAATGATTGCATATTATATAAGAAAGAGTATGAAAATTTGGATCAATGTCTAGAATATGGTGAGTCGCGCTACAAGTTGAAGAACAACAATGGTGATGATAATGACAATGTTAGTAGGAAGCGTCCTCCTACTAAAGTGTTATGGTACTTGCCAATAATTTCAAGGTTAAAGAGTTTTTTTGCGCATGCGAATATGAAAGAAAATGTGATGGAAACATTCTCCGTGTAGCTAATTCTTTGCAATGGAAAAAAATTGATTAATTGTTTCCAAAAATTTTCCTTGAGCCAAGAAACCTTAGACTTGGGGTTGCCACAAATGGAATGAACCCCTTTGGTAATCTGAGTACTAACCATTCTACGTGGCTTGTTCTTCTCACGATTTATAACCTATCTCATTGGTTGAGCATGAAGCGCAAGTATATGATATTAAATATGATGATTTCTGGACCAAGACAACTTGGAAATGACATAGATGTTGATCTAAGTCCATTAATTAAGGATTTAAAACTTTTATGGGATAAAGATGTTGACGTTGATGATGCATATTTTGGTGAAAAGTTTAAGATGCGTGCAATGTTATTTTGCACAATCAATGACTTTCCTGCATATGGTAATTTGGATGGATATAGTGTGAAAGGACATAAAGCGTGGCATATATGTAAATCTAATACATGTTTTCACCAGCTTGAGTTTGGGAAAAAGACCATTTACCTTCGACATTAGAAATTTCTAAAACCCAATCATCCTTATCGTAGATTGCAAAAGGCCTTTAACAGAGAGTAGGAGCTTGAAATCACTCCTAAACCTTTAATTAGCGATGAAGTTGATAACCAATTTGTTTCAAAATGTTAAAATGGTGTCCATTAATCTCGTGAGCCATAGGGATGCTCATGGACTGAGTTGATTGTTGCTTATGCAAAGAGTGGGGACATGGATTCTGCGCGGGAGTTGTTTGATGGGTTGCCTGGTAAGGATATGGTTGCTTGGACTTCTATGGTTACTGGGTATGCTCAGAATGCCATGCCGAAGAAAGCGTTGGAATTTTTTCGACGGTTGCGAGAGGCTGGTGTAGAGACGGATGAGATTACTTTGGTTGGTGTTATTTCTGCTTGTGCTCAATTGGGTGTTTCTGGGTATGCTAATTGGATAAGGGGCATTGCTGAGAGTTCTAGATTTGGGTCTGCAAATAATGTTCTAGTGGGGTCTGCATTGATAGACATGTACTCTAAATGTGGTAATGTGGAGGAAGCTTATAATGTGTTTAAAGGAATGAAGGAAAGGAATGTTTTTTCTTACATTTCTATGATTGCTGGGTTTGCAGCGCATGGCTGTGCTCGTGCCGTGGTCAAATTGTTTTATGAGTTGTTAGAGAATGGGATAAGACCAAATCATGTTACTTTTGTAGGTGTGTTAACGGCCTGTAGTCATGCCGCCATGGTAGAACAGGGTCAGCATCTCTTTGGTGCTATGGAAAAATGTTATGGTGTTGCTCCAACAGCAGATCATTATGCTTGCATGGCTGATCTTCTTGGCCAGGCAGGACAATTGGATAAAGCGCTCCGGCTTGTTCAGACAATGCCTATGGAGTCCAATGGAGGTGTGTGGGGAGCACTTCTTGGAGCATCACACATCCATAGAAATCCTGATGTTGCTGAAATTGCTTCTCACCATTTGTTTGAGCTTGAACCTGATAACCTGGGGAATTATTTATTGCTGTCCAACACGTATGCATTGGCTGGAAGATGGGATGATGCATCCAGGGTCAGGAAATTGATGAGAGAAAAGAAATTGAGAAAAAATCCGGGGTGTAGCTGGGTCGAAGCGAAGAATGGTATTGTACACGAGTTTTTTGCAGGGGATGTGAAACATCCAGAGATTAATGAGATAAAGAAGGCATTAGATGATCTTTTGCAGCGACTGAAGGCTATTGGATATCTACCAAATCTAAATTCTGTGCCATATGATATTGATGATAAAGGAAAAAGGCTTTTACTTATGTCACATAGTGAAAAACTTGCTTTGGCATATGGACTGTTAAGTACAGATGCTGGTTCCACTATAAAGATTATGAAGAACCTTAGGATATGCGAGGACTGTCATACTGTAATGTGCGCCGCATCCAAAGTTACAGAAAGAAAAATTGTTGTGAGGGATAACATGAGATTCCACCACTTCCTTAATGGGACTTGCTCTTGTAATAATTTTTGGTAACCAAGATTAGGTCGACATGGAGGTGAAAAACATACATATTGGTGTTGAAGGAATAACTTTGAAGGAGTGACCATTTTTTGTCATTGACAATTGTAAAGAATTGCTTTGTGGCTGCATGCAGATTAACTATTGGATGATATTTAAATTTTAAATCAACTGCGCCTCTATTCACTCTACAGGGTTGTTCAACTTATCACAGAATGGAGTTAAATTAAAGGAACCTTATTATATTGACTCCTGGTGGAATAGTGAAACTTCAAATAGGCAGTGAGGAATTACGGAAATAGAATGCAACAAAGAATGAGGAGGTACGGAAGAAACCAGCTAAAGGAAGCCCTTATCTTCTTAGGTCTTCAATTAGTTATAGCATGTGCCCTTTTTAGTGTTACACTATAATTCTTATGACTTGATTAACTCAAAGATCTTGTTACTTCAAAATATAGAGGTTGCTTGTTCTTTGCTTTCTCTGGGTACTAACATCTTTGCTCGCACCTAGTTCAAGTTGTTAGAATACATACAGGCTTTATCACATCAGAAGAACATGCACTTGTACATTTGTTATTCACAGTATTGAATTAGAGCAAGAATTAATTAGAAATTTTGGATGGGTTTGGAGATCGTATATGGAACTATATTCCATTTTTTTATGTTATCAATGTTCGAAATATTGATCTTATCTGCAGTTCTATATGCCCCTACGCCCTTTCCAAAAGGAACTACATCCTTTCCTCTTTCCCAAAAGGAATATTGGCAATTGACCTATAAAATCTTGGGGAAATTTTTATTCAAGGCAAAATAATTTTTTTTATCCTTTAACTTTATTTCGGAATTCATTTTGGTCTCAATTTTAAATTTTTTTAAGTTGATCCTTTAATTGTTTAAATAGTGTCACGTTCATTCTTTCTGTTTGCCCCGTTAGTCAAAGTCAACATTGGGGTACAAATGGCGTACACGTGTAGCTGATGTGGAATTTTTCTGCCATGTGGAATATAAGGTCCAAAAAATAATCCTAAATGGCTAAAAAACAAAGGGCATTTTTGTCTAATCATGATAACAAAAGAGGACACTTTTGGTTTTTCCATTTGTCTTCTCTACCACCAAATTTTTGCAAGCTCTACCACCAAAAAAATCTACAAACCTTCATAATTGTTAAAAACCCAGATTTTCAAATCTGTAAACCTTAATAATCCAAATTTTCCGATGAATCGTTTACATTGAAGATGAATCAACATTAAACATTCAAATCTATAATAATCTATATTTCAATTTTGAGAAATTTCTGATTTGGGAAAAAATTCCAGATTTCGGCGAGAGTATGAATCGTTTCGGGGAAGTTATGAATTTTTCGGCGATAATTTTTTGGCGAGCTTAACATGACTATTTCTAAGTTGTTTCCTCAAAAAATATTATTTTAATTTTCTGAAAAATATGATATAGATACTATTGCCATTGATGCTGCATATATTTTGAATCCTATACTCCTATACTCCTAAATTTCATGCGTAGGTGTTCATTATTGGATCCTTTCTCTGCCCTCCCTCAGATTCTACCTGGGCTTGTATGTTTGGTGATGTTGAAGTTCCTATTGAAATTATTTAGGATGGCGTAATGTGTTGTGAGGTGCCATCCAATCTTCTGGGAAAGGTTACTTTGTGCAGGTTTCAGAAATTATTGCACACATGTAATAAAATTCTTCGCGTGTCAGAAACTATTGAGTAGGTTTCATTAATCATATTGAAGGTTTATATAAAATTGGTGCATCGTTTATTGCTCAAGCAACTGATATTTTTAACCTGCAATATATTTTTGGATGAATATTTAAAATTGCTACATGGCCAACCATATAATACAAGTTAAGAGAAAGAGGGGCAGGGGATTATGCAGAAGTTCCACTCAGATCTAGGTATAAAAAACTGAAAGATCTGGGTACAAATATGAGGCTTGAGGTATTTGTTTAAGGCTTTGAGCAGTGGCTTTAGTGTGTTCAGATCTGGGTATGAAAAAGTTGAAAGATCTGGGTATGAATGTGAGTCTGGGAGTGCGTGACTTTAAAAGAGAGAGAGGAAGAGGATGGAAGGAAGAAGATGAAATATATATTCCACGTCCGATACCACGTATACCAAAACAAACGCATGTTTCACCCAAATGAATGAAAAGGACTTTTGGGATACTATTTGAACAATTAAAGGATCAACTAAATTTTTTTTAAAATTGAGGGACTATAATGGATCTTGAGATAAAGTTAAATGATTAAAAATGGTATTTTGCCTTTATTCAAAGACTGATAAAATTCATTTATTTTATTTTTGATGGCGATGACTAAAGTTGGACTTAGTTATTGAAAACAAAAAAAAAGTTAGAAACAAAATTTATGGTTTGAAAACTATCTACTCGTAAAACAAATGTACACTAAATCAATTAATCATTAATGAAAAAAATCAACTACTAATAACTTATTTGCATAGATATAAATAAAGGGAATTGTTTAAGGCACCTAATAATTGCTACCACGTCAAAATGTTATTTGATTCAGGAGATGCATCTCCGAATACACCCTAACACACATAACGCATGTTAATTTTAAGTTACACTTGCGATATTTGTATGAATTAAATATGAAAATGTATCTCTGTAAATTTAACAGAGATATATTTTTAGATCATATTAAACCATAAACAATCTCAGAAACGGAATGATGCAGAATGAAAAATAAAATTAACATTGATAACATAAAAAATAAAACATTACATCGGTAATCGTTAACATAAATCGAACATTACATCGGTAATCATTAACATAAATCGAACATTACATTTCACCATCCAGGAGGACGTTCTAACATTTTCATAATATCTTCGATCGATCTCGCAATCGTCGCATCCACCTTGATCAAAATTTTTGTTTCATAACGAAAAAATGTATTCTACATAACCCTTAAATTTGCATCTGCCTTCAACTCAAAGTTGTTGAACTCAATTTTCCCTTCACTGTCAATCGAGGATGAACGGTACTCGAGCTTCACAATTTTTCGATTGTTGGAGTATCACTACTAGAAAATATACCTTCGGTGACACAATATTACAACGACCATTTTTCCACCGTAGTCATATCACATTTTTTACGCGCATGTTTTTATTTTACTTTATTAAAAAACTTTTCATCACAATTCCTAAAAATAAATGTGGTTATAGAATTTGGATGACAAGCTTCGAATTACAACATCAACATTTTTTCATTTTTTCAAAAAAAAAAAAGCGTGTGTCCCTTCACATTTATTTTTATTTAAAAATTGAAAATATAACAACTACGGTTGTTTCATTCAACCGTGGTTATATGTTCCATATTTCACTACGGCTGAAGCTTGCAACCGTTGTGAAATTATTTCCCACAAAATTAAAACATAACAAGTACTTCATTTCGTTCATAACATACAAGGATGCACTAGCGAACGAGACAACAACGATAGCGAAATCTTCACCATCTTCATTCATTTCTGGAAACTATCATTTATGGAAACAAAATCGTCATCCTCTTCGAATTAGAGTACGGTACCATTCTCTCTCTTTGACGCTTCTGAATGTTTATGTTATTCGCTAGGGTTATTTACCATTCTCTCTCTGACGCTTCTGAATGTTTATGTTCTTCACTGTAATACCCCATATTTCCCTTAAATGCTCAATTGGGTGCCAGTTGGATTTATTGAAGCTCTTAAGTGCTCTAAGTGTCATCAGTTGGGACCTATAGAGTAACTAATGGACTCTGAAGAGATCAATTATTGATAAAAGAGACAGACCAATATTAATAGGTATAAGAGAGGATGTTCTGGTAACTCTAATAATTGGTCAAGTATATGTAAATTATGTCAATAGGCACTTATGATTGGTGTCACTACCAGATAATAACTCTTGTATGGTATTATTCTAGATATATATTATACAGGGCGTTATAATTGGTATTAGAGCATGTCGTATCCTTAACCTAGCCTTGAAACATCATAAGTAAATCTATTCCTGCCTCATAAGTGTGTCTTACCGACATGGTTCTTAATATCATATTATGTAGTATTGGGCCTGATAAACCTAATGCTATGTATGTGGTAGGTAGGATCATGGTGGAGCAACCACGAGGACTCCGAAGTGTTGTCGGAACTCGTGCTGTAAGAGTAGACTCAAGCCGAGAGTTAGAAGTAGGGAGAACTGGTCAGCTCAGTTGAGGTCTTAGTAGAAGTTGTGCTTCTAGTAACGTGGAATTGAAGAGTGGTATATGTTCAAGCAATCTTTTAGAATTGATGAAGTCCAAAAGTTAAGAATCTCCACCGGATGAATGACCAGGGTATTGAGGAATATACAAATTTGCTTGTAGGAATGGATTGACCACTAGTAGGGACAAGACTTTCAAGTAATCCCATTCAGTGGGTAAGAAATAATGTTTTAGGGAGCGTGTGACATAAGGCCCGAAAGTGAAATAGTTGTCAGTGTTTCACTTTCTATCACTGTGGTACCTTGGAAGAACGAGAGTATTTCAGGGAGCACGCTCAGAATGGTACCTTCCATATGGTTGTGAATGCGAGAGATGAGGACGTTCAACACCCCTGTAAGAGTCTAGTGCAGTGGTGAAGTGTAAGAGGATACTCTAAGGCCCGACTACATGTTCCAAGTGAATCATGTATGCACCAGACAAAGGGTAACAGGTAAATCAAGTGTATTCAGCCTACGAAGGGAGATCGAGTTCAGGATAGTTCACCAGGAATTAAATATTCAGTGAGAGACCAATTTGGAAATGATAAATTACCCAAGGATCAATTATAAGAGAATATGTTATAGAAGGAACGAGTATTTTATAGTAACATAAGTTCTAACGGTATGGGCAAATGAGGGTTGTGATGACAGATAGAATAAGCAATTTGGATTCGAGGAAACTCTAGTAGGATGATTTTAGGAATTGGAATTAAGAAAAGTGCCATGGGTAGCGAAGCAAACACAGAATGGAGAACGGTGTCAACGTTGTAGTACGAAAGTGGTAACATGATGTATTTTGGACAGAGTTACAATGGAGTTATTAAGTTTTGTTCAGGCTGAGAAAGGAGGTGTACTCGATGATTATTCACTCATGAAGACTTTTGACACATGAAGTAGAGTGAAAGAAGTTGCACCTTGGTATTGTGAGATACGTGGTAGTAACATTATGGTCACAAGTGTACGTAATAGATTCCTAGTCTTGAGACGGATGCGAAATAACGCACTTTTTGTTGAACAGTGAAGATCATGTTCTAAGAAGTGAGACCGTGGTAAGCAACGAGGAGCAAACCAAGATTTAGTACAGACTAAGTGTAAATCATGAAATGGACTATACCAGGTGGTCTTGTATGTAGTTGACAAGAGTTGTCGGCAAGAGTCATTCAATAAGTGGTTTCGGTGTAGTGAAGTGTTCAATGGATATTGGATGGGAAGAGAATCCCAATCCATAAACATGCGAGAGATATCAAGGTTCTTCAAGAGGAAGTATTATCTTGGTTGTCAAGAGTGGGAGGATTTTCTGTATTTGTGGATGATCGAAGTATTCTGAATCTACCTTTTGTTGGACTAAGAAAGTTTGATATTTTGATTCTCACTAAGGAATTCTAGTAAGAGTACGAGGTTCTGTGTTTGACATGATATGTCCATGACGAGTGTGGTACCATGTAGCGGTTGTGTGTTGAGGTTTTTTTGTGGGTGAATCAAGTATGAGTTTGTGGTTAGGACCCTTGAATGTCGTCATTTGGTAAATTCTGCTAGCATCACTGTGCAAGCCTTGGTGAGTGGAAGGCGAGCTCGCTGGTTGTTTATTGTGCGACCGTGACAGAACTTTGAGAGTTTGCTTTGTTCTCGTTTGGAGTGTGTCATCTGCATGTTTTAGCTTATTTTATGTTACCTAGTGTTGATCGTGGTTGGTGAGTATTATGCAAGTTGAGGAGGTATGAGTGGATGATAAACATGCAAGTTAGTGCAAGACGGATTGACAGTTTCGGAGTTGGAACCTTTAGAAGGGTATTACATAGTTGATTATCTGTATGGATGCCAAAGGGGTTCGACGTTGGAAAAACAATCTTATTAACCATACTCAGTGTGATTGAATCTTGGATGTATTACTATTATGATTACTAAGGAACTTAAGAGTGAAGTTATAAAAGACTTGTGGTGACCTTACGGGGAACGATTCGGTAATTTTTGCATATGAGTTAGTAAGGTATAAGTGGATAGTCGGGATATGGTGTTTGTTATGTCTCGCGTGTTCATGGCATCGTATATAGGCTCTATGAGAGTGGTACCTGATCTGTACATTGTATTTTACCAGTTGAAGGAATTGGTAAGTTATCCTTCCAGGCAGAAGTTGGAATGAGATATTGATGAGGATAAGCATGTAACTTGGGCCGTATGTAGAACATGACATTGAGGGGAATGAGCTTAGATAAGAAGTGCAACGTAATCTCTAAATGTGTGTGAAATGTTATGTGTGAATCGACGAGTAGTGTGGAAACTCGCAGTTGTGTTATGGATGGCTTAAGTTTTGGGAGTGGTGACTCGCAGAGGATTTGAAGCTCCGTGAGGGTATTATTGAGTTGTTGGTTGAGACCTTCTGTCACCAGAAACCTTGAATGAGTCGGAATCCCCTAAGAGAATTTGATATGGAATGTAATGAACGGAACCAGAAATTGTTAAGTTACTTTGGATAAATTTCCTTGGACATAGGGTGAAGTCAAAGGTTGTATACATTTATGGTTGTAGTCATAATTCCTATATATCTATCATCTGGAAAGTGTTGAATTTATTCTAATGGCTGTGTGTTAGCAAGGAAGTTATTCTACTGATAGACGTTGATCAAGTTCTCGTACTGTTTAGTTAGTGGGCACTTTGGTGGATAAGTGTGTTCTACACAGACTGCTAGCTAACTAGTGGTGCCCAAGAATTTGAAATGTTTCGCTGTTGGAATCAGGGTTGCATAGTGGAAGGTGACATATGAAAGAATTCGGTCGAATTAATATGAATCAGAGGGATAATTACTCGTAAGGATGGATGTAAGACAATCGCGTACTAAGGGTGTTATCCTATTGGTACGGTACAGAAGAGTTGAAGTGTCGCATGTAATGGTTACAGTGTATAGCATCATATCAAATGGGATCGATAAGGATACCGTTCGATGGATTATGAAGTTGTTTTAAAGGTTAAAGGATTTATAAATGGAGAGCTATCAGTATTTACTTGAAGACAAAGAATCATTGAATTGTCTCGTGAATATATGATGAATGTTGTTTATCCCAAACCAAGATAGGGTGTTGTGGTTTTGTTTTGTGATTCATTAGGAGAGTATGTAGTTGTAAATCCCGAAAGTAGAATGTGAACAAGTGTTTCAGAATGGCATGACAAATGAATTAAGGAAAAGAAAAGTTAGAAGTTAACCATACGTTGGAACAAGGGCATGGTCGAGACTGTGAAGTTGAGAAATTGTAAAAACAAGGAATTTAATCTGTGAAGATAAGTTGAAAAGATTCAAGTACGTCAGAAGTTTTAACTGAAGTTAAGTTAAGTGTTGATTCGTGACAGTGGTGAGAGGAGTGGTTATTGTTGAGAGAAGGAAATTCAGGGCGAATTTCAATTTAAGGGGGGGGGGGGGGGGGGAGTATAATACCCCATATTTCCCTTAAATGCTCAATTGGGTGTCGGTTGGATTTATTGAAGCTCTTAAGTGCTCTAAGTGTCATTTGTTGGAACCAGTAGAGTAACTAGTGGACTCTGAAAAGATTAATTATTGATAAAAAAAATAGACCAATATTAATAGGTATAAGAGAGGATGTTTTGGTAACTCTAATAATTGGTCAAGTATATGTAAATTATGCAAATAGACACTTATGATTGGTGTCAGTACTAGATAATAACTCTTGTATGGTATTATTCTAGATATATATTATACAAGGCATTATATTCGCTAGGGTTACTGGTTTATTTTTTTAACAGATAAATGATGTTGACTTTTGTTGCATTTCATGAATCAACTCTTTCGGCATTGACATTGTCATGTGTATTGTTCATGTTGCCATGTTCATGTTTTATTCAGATTTTGTGAATATGCTTTAGGTTTTGGTGCTGGATATGCATATGCATATAATCATATTAGGATGTTATGTGTGTAGCATTAGTGTGACATTCACATTAGTCTTTTGATATAAATTTCAGAATTTGTTATGGATCGTAGTTGGATGAAAGATGATAGATTAAGTCTGGTGTATGAGAAATGAGTTATTGAATTCCCTGAATTCGCAAAAAAAAAGTTCCCGAAAATAATGGTATCTTTTATTGTTCTTGTGTTGTTTGCGGGAATATAAAAAAATGGTCAAAGAAAGAAATATTTCATCACCTATGTTGTGATGAAATATGTCAAAATTATACAACATGGACGTGGCATGGAGAAGGGGATAATAATCAAAATGCGGCATCACAAATGGATGAAGATGATGAAGATATGGATGATCGACTAGAAGATATGACCCGTGATGTTGGAGAATCGTCTTATATGAAAGCCCATATTTATGATACTTTATGTAGCAAGAGGGATGTACCTTTATATAAGGGGTGCACCAGTTTTACACAATTATCTGCGTTGTGAAAATTATTTAATATGAAGGCAAAAAGTGAGTGGTTGGATAAAAGTTTCATTAAATTGCTTTATTTGTTGAAACAAATGCTACAAGAAGATGACAATTTACTAAATCTTTGTTATGAGGCAAATAATATATTGTGTCCAATGGGTTTGGAGTATGTCAAAATACATGCATGCCCTAATGATTGCATATTATACAAGAAAGAGTATGAAAACTTGGATCAATGTCTAGAATATGGTGAGTAGCGCTACAAGTTGGAGAACAACAATGGTGATGATAATGACAGTGTTAGTAAGAAGCATCCTCCTGCTAAGTGTTATGGTACTTACCAATAATTTTAAGGTTAAAGAGACTTTTTGCTCATGCGAATGACGCAAAGAATATTAGATGGAATGCAGATGAAATAAAATGTGACGGAAACATTCTCCATGTAGCTATTTCTTTGTAATGGAAGAAAATTGATTAATTGTTTCCAAAAATTTTCCTTGAGCCAAAAAACCTTAGACTCGGGCTTGCCACAGATGAAATGAACCCCTTTGGTAATCTGAGTACTAACCATTCTTCGTGGTCTGTTCTTCTCACGATTTATAACCTATCTCATTAGTTGAGCATGAAGGGCAAGTATATGATATTAAGTATGATGATTTATAGACCAAGACAACCTGGAAACGACATAGATGTTTATCTAAGTTCATTAATTAAGGATTTAAAACTTTTGTGGGATAAATATGTTGACGTTGATGATGCATATTTTGGTGAAAAGTTTAAGATGCGTTCAATTTTATTTTTCACAATCAACGATTTTCCTGCATATGGTAATTTGGATGAATATAGTGTGAAAGGACATAAAGCGTGTCCTATATGTGAATCTAATACCTATTTTCACCAGCTTGAGTTTGGAAAAAAGACCATTTACCTTGGGCATAAGAAATTTATAAAATCCAATGATCCTTATAGTAGATTGCAAAAGGCCTTTAACGGAGAGCAGTAGCTTGAAATCACTCCTAAACCTTTAGTTGGCGATGCATTTTATCAACGACAAAAACACCTTACTATTGCCTTTGGAAAGAATAAAGATGGTCCCGTTGAGAGAAATATTTGGAAAATAAGATCGGTGTTCTTTGATCTTCCATATTGGTCCAGACTTGATGTAAGACATTGTCTTGATGTGATGCTTGTGGAGAAAAATGTGTGTGATAGTTTGATAGGAACACTTCTAAACATTCCAGGAAACAGTTAGCTCCAGAAGATAGAGGAAAAATATATTATTTTCCTCCGATATGTAATACTCTATCTAAAAAGAAAAAGAAAAGTTTTTGCAAATGTTTGCATGGTATCAAAGTTCCCCAAGGTTACTCTTCAAACATCAAGAAACTTGCATCGATGAAAGATATCAAGTTAATTGGCCTAATATATCATGCTTATCATGTCTTGATGCAACAACTTCTACCAGTGGCTAATCGTGGCATCCTTCCAAAAAATGTAAGAGTAACTATAATCAGATTGTGCTTATTCTTCAATGATATATGTAATAAAGTTCTTGATTTCAAAAAATTAGATGAATTATAAGAAAAGGCTATGATAATATTGTGTCAATTGGAGATGTATTTTCCTCCATCATTTTTTGACATAATGGTTCACTTGTTCATCTAGTAAGAGAAATCATATTTTGTGGTCCAGTTTATTTAAGGTGGATGTATCCTATAGAGCGATACATGAAGATATTTAATGTAACGCCCTGTATAATATATATCTAGAATAATACGATACAAGCATTTTATTTGGTACTGACACCATCATAAGTACTTAATGGCATAATTCACATTCTTGACCAGTTCTAATACATAACAATCTATGGTACAAGACATGGAAACTTGCCAAAAAAATATAAAATCTAAGATCAATATACAATATCCTCAATTGTATACAACAAATACACAGCGGAATAAGCTTAACTAAGCTTCTCTTGAAACATCCAAGCATCGCTCCACTTGTAAATTAACCTGCAAGTACCTGAAATAACAACTATCGTGGGGTGAGATACATCAAATCTCAGTGAGTTCCCTATCTTATAGATTCTCTCGGCTTTACAAGGTTCTATCAATCCTAACTCAAGTCAAGGGGAAGGGAAAAAGACCTTGAGTACACAATCTCACACTATATGGAAACATGTTCATGAGTTCACAAACTCACCATATCACTAATCGATAATCGTGCCAAGGCATCCCCTTTTCTCGTCCTCTTCTACGTCTAGAAGTCGACCCGAGTCATGGATCCTTACAATTTACTTGGCATACAAATTGGATTCGGAAACATCAGCCTGTTAACCGTGAATCGTCACTTCTCATGGCCTGTTAACCATCTCAAGTCTCTACCCGTAGGTTCCATTCGTACTACACGCGGGAATCAAACCTGCCAAGTACCATGCCTTGTTTCAGAGGAGCTCGAGACTCATGAAACTGCAACTCAAAGAACTGGTTACGATTACGTGATCACACACATAAACATGATTGTATTCGACAATCACAAGGCCACAATGCCTTAAGGCTTCTTTTGCCTTTAACAATAAAACATAACAATACACATGTTCCATACTAGTGTTTCACTCTTTCTATGACATTGTATTTGACACATGCCTCGGCCCCGCACGCACGAGCATTGTCAGACATACGTCTCGGCATCTCAAGCATGAGCGTTCGTCAAAAATTTATCTACTTTAGGCCAGAACTCGTCAATGAATGCCCGAGTATCGCCATCCAGAGTTTCTATCACAATTCTATTCATCACCTAGAATTATAACAATCTTAACTATGCCATTTGTTTTGGGGTAAAGTTTCCTCACTCTTCCTAATTCATTTTAAGCATGCATATTCTCTCATTCATATTAACAACAATATTAGACAAGCATATTACAATATCAATCATAAAACACACATGATAGCATAATATGTCAAACATAACCACATAGTAATTCACACACATTTTAAGGCATACAAGCCACTACTATCCTCTACCAAGCATCCTTGGTTAAATCATGGTCTCTCATTACTATTCTCTACCTTATTGGATTATCTTTCCAAAGGCTTTGGACTCGTATCAATCGGATTCCTGATTCTTGAGTTTTGGTGGAAACAAGGACTACCTTATTCACACATGCATTACTTTTCCATATTTATCTTATCGATCCATAGTATATAATTATGTTTCTACCTCACCATCACAAAGAGCATAAAATTAGCTTTCCAACGCTTCGAACGGCGGTCAAAACGGACTTACGGTTCAAAAGTTATGAAGAAAACAAAATCTGACATTTTGGGAAATTTCTGTGATCATGCGTCGACGCATGAGGCTGGGGGTCAGCGCATGATCCTGGAAATTTCGCCCGGGTCAGTGAATGAAATCATGAGTCGACGCACAGTTGCAGGGGGTTAGCGCACGAGGTACAGATTTTGCTGAAAAATCAGTTTTCGATCGTTAAATGACTTCCGGACCTCCGATTTGATTCCGTAAAAAGCCCCGGTCTCAGAATTCGAAATACTACAATATTTTCACCATTAAAAAGCCATCCAACACATTTACAAAATTAATACCAATTTTCTCAAATATGAAAAGTTAGGTTTTACAATCCAACCATACTCAAACACTTCCACTTCATACCACAACAACCAAAACACCATCAAACACACAACCCAGTATAAACAGATGAATATACATATATATCAATCAGTCTATACCATTTATACCTCATTTTATCCGTTAGATTTCATTGATTCGCAAAATTACTCATTTCCCCCAAAATCCAACCTAACTCAAAACTCTAGAATACTACCGCTAAAGTCTCTATCTAGAACCCACCTGATAAACGAAGAGGAGTTTGAAGAAGATGATGAATAGTGATGATGATGATCCATGGCTTCTTCTTCTCTTTTCCCTTTCTTCTCTTCTTTCTCTCTTTCTCTGTTTTTCTTCTTTCCCACGTTTTCCTTTTCTTTCTCTTACCCACTTTCTATTTCTTCTTACTATCTTTTCTTTCCTTTCTCTTATAACAAATATATATATATATAATACTTATTATATTATATAAATCCAATAGGGTAAAATATCTTCAATTGATATTTTGTCTTCTAACACCAATTGATCAATTATTAGAGTTACCTTAAAATACTTTCATGAATTAATAAATATTAATCCCTCTCTTTAATAAAATAATTGATCTCTTCAGAGTTTACTAGTTGCTCTATTGGTCCCAATTGATAATACTTAAAGTACCTAGAGGATTCCATTAATCCAATTAATCAAAGATTGAGTACATAGATACTCATCTGATCTCATCTGATATCCAATTGAGTATTTCAATAATATGGGGTATTACACTCTCCCCCCCCCCCCCCCTTAAATTGAAATTCGCCTCCGAATTTCCTCTATTCGGCAATAACCGCATCTTGCTTCATTGTCTTAGTTCCACACTCAACTTTACTTCTGTTAACTTTCTGTTCAAAACCTGACATATTCCAAGTCCAACTTGATTTCACAGCCCAAAAATCCGTATTTTCACAATTTATCAAACTTTGGTTCCTTAATCATACTCTTATTCCAATATTGGGTTAACTTCTAACTTTGCTTTTTCCGTAATTCATCTGTTGTTTCATACAAAATACTTGGTCACATCTTACCTTCGGAAGAAATATACCATTTTATACTCCTCTACTGAGTCACAAACAAAACTGTACCATCTTATCTCGAATTGGGACAACAATCACTCAACACATCTTCACGATGTAATTCAGTGGTTCGTTTCCTTTAATACAATTACCGACGACTATCCTTCCATCAATTTCTTAACATTCGAACCAATTCATAACTAGTCAATGACTTCGTTACCAGTTCCCTCTAGTCTGATGTTGTACAAGGCACTCATTAAATTCGGTATTTCATCCCTTTCGTATCACCCCCAAAAAGTAACACACTTAAAATAAGATCTCCTTATTTCCATACTTACAAGTAACAATAATTCTAATCCTTATTAGTCTGACTGAACTCTTTCATCTGTTACCTTCCACTGTGCAATCCAAATTCTAACAGTGGAACGCCGGATTCTCAAGCACTACCCAGTAGTTAACAGTCCACGAAGAAACACACTTATCCATTTCGATCCTTACTAAACAATGGCACAAGAAACTTACTGACGTCCTATGGTAGAACAATTTCTTTGCCAACACACAATAAACAGCCATCGGTCCAACACTCTTCAGACGATAAAGTACAGGAGTTACACTGTCGCAACCATAACATAAACAACTCCGAAATTCATTCTAAACTCGAATCCGTATATCCAAAATAGCTTAACAACTTTCGTTTCTAGTTACCACATTCCATATCAATTCTTCTTACGGTTTCTGACTCACTCAAGGTTCCGTGCTGATTCGAGATCTCAACCAATCACAGCGTAACACCAACATAGAACTTCAATCACATGTGAGTCACCACTTATCAAAACTTAAACCATTCAAGGCACAATTATGAGTTTCTATACTACTCACCAATTCACATACAACACTCCACATACACCCACTCCTTCGAAGGCCATGCCACGCTTCTCAATTGAATCCACTTTTCTCATTCGTTCCGTTTCATAAATGATCCAAGTTAAATGCTTAACTTCGGAACGTTCAAATCTTACTCGTACTTGGAAAGATAACTTTCAAATTCTCTTCTCTGGGTAAAACACAACTGCATATAACTGGTACCACTCTCGCAGAGTCTAAATCCAAAACCATGAATTCGCGGAAGATAACAAATACTAACTCTGACCAACCGCTCATACTTTACTAACACCAAAACATTCCTTGTGAGATAAAGACTTTGTGAGCATTTATAACTTTGTCCTTAAAGTTATCAACAGTAATAATAACAATGCACCTAAGACTTTCTCATACTCAACTCAGTTCATAAGATTACTTCCCACTTGGAGCAATAAAAGGTAACAAAACACAGATGATGGTTCCTAAGGGATTTCACAATTTACACCCATGTTAATCGATTACCCATCTGAGCTAATCGGTTAACTTCTCAAAACTTAGCACAAAACACCCTTCTCGCCCGTGTTAATCGGTTAACCCCATTGCGTTAGTCGGTTAACACTGCTGCAGAAACAAAACCCAATTTCTCATAATTCAAAAAAACATCCCTACTCGAACCATTAATCCGATTTGTTCTAACTTGGAATATCATTCTCAACTCACGGCTTCATAACTTGTATAACATTCACTAACCATGATCCACTCAAGTAAAATCGACAAGGTCAAAACATGCAGACGACACACTCCAACCGAGTGACAGGCAAAATTCCAAATTCTGAAGCGGTCACACTACCAAACTTCAGCAGGAAGTCAATAATGACGACATTCTAGGGTTTTAGCCACAACTCATACTTGATTCGTCCATAAGCAAAACCAACACACAACCATTAAACGGTACCACAAATTGCGGACATCTCATATCAAGCATACTACCTTATTCTCTCATTTGAACTCCTTGGTGAGAGTTAGAACAACAACGTTCTTAGTCCAACAAAAGGTAGATTCCGACTATTCCAATCATTCACAAATACAGAAGTTTCTCCATACTTGAAAATAAATTAGGGAAATGCATCCTCTTGAAGAACTTTCCATCACTGCGTACACATTAACTGGGATCTCTTACCCTTCACCATCCATTGCACATCACACTTACACCAAAATCACTTAATGTAAGATTCGCAATCGTCAATTCTTATCAACGATTTACAGAACCCATCCAGTATAAACCATTCCATGATTTACACTTAGTCCGTAATAAGTCCTGATTTGTTTCTCATTGTCTTACCGCAATCTTGCTTCTTAGGACACAATGCTCACTATCCCACAAAGTACATCCCTTAACACTTGTCTCAAAAATAAAAAAAATCCATCACGTACACTTGTGACTACGGTGCTACTACTACACTTGTTCTTAATACCCAGATGTAGCTTCCTCATTCCACGTCATACAAAAGGCTCCTCACAGGTGAATCATCCGTGATTACACTTCCTCAATTTTAGCTTCAACAACATCTTAATAACTCCATTGCACACTTGTCCAACATACATTCTATTGTCACTTCCTCATAACATACCACTGATACCGGTTTCTATATCGTGTTTACTTCGCTCTGCATTATAATCCTCTTAGATCCCAATATAAAACCATCTTACTAAAATTTCCTTAAATCCAAGGGACTTACTCTGTTTCTTAATACAAACTTATTCCGGTCAGTATCACTACACTTTCTGTTACTAAATGAAGCTCATTCTTTCTCCAACACAATACCTTATACTGTTCCTTGGGTAAGTTAACAAATTCCAAATTCCAAGTTGGTCTCTTACTGAAAAACAGAAAACCTGAAGTATTATCCTGAACTTGATCTCTCTACATAACCGAATATACGCAATTTATCACCCACTCTTCGTCCGACACATACTTATTTCCCTTGAAGCATGTAAACACATCCTTGTGTTTCCTTCTCACATTTATCTACTACTTTAGGTTCCCATAAAAGTCGAACGTCCCTGACCCTCAACTTTTAACCAGTCGAGAGATATTGTTCCGAACACATTCCTTAAGGTACTCTCGTCCATTCAAGATACCATGACGACCTTAAAAACTAAAACACCAATCCTTATCTCACTTCCGGACCTTACGTCACACATTCCACAAAACAACTTTTCTTTTCCACGGAATGAGATTACTTGAAATCCTTATCCGCACTAGGGGTCAATCCCGTTCTTCCTGCGATTTTACATATTCCTCGATACCTTGACCAATCGTCCAATAGAGATCCCTAACTTTCAAACTCCATCCATTCCAAAGGATTGCTTAAACAGCACACCACTCTTTAATTCCATGCTACCCAAGCACAACTTCTACTAAGATCTCAACTGAGCTAACTAAAACCCTTCACTACTAACTCTTGGCTTGAGCCTTCCCTCACAGCACAAGTTCCGACAACACTTCAGAATCCTCGTGGTCGCTCAACCATGATTCTACCTATCACATACATAACATTAGGTTGATCAGGCCCAACACTACATAGTATGATATTAAGTTTCATGATGGCAAGACACACTTAAGAGGCAGGAATAGATTTACTTATGATGTTTCAAGGCTAGGTCGTGGACACGACCTGCTCTGATACCAACTGTAACGCCCTGTATAATATATATCTAGAATAATACGATACAAGCATTTTATTTGGTACTGACACCATCATAAGTGCCTAATGGCATAATTCACATTCTTGACCAGTTCTAATACATAACAATCTATGGTACAAGACATGGAAACTTGCCAAAAAAATATAAAATCTAAGATCAATATACAATATCCTCAATTATATACAACAAATACACAGTGGAATAAGCTTAACTAAGCTTCTCTTGAAACATCCAAGCATCGCCCCACTTGTAAATTAACCTGCAAGTACCTGAAATAGCAACTATAGTGGGGTGAGATACATCAAATATCAGCGAGTTCCCTATCTTATAGATTCTCTCAGCTTTACAAGGTTCTATCAATCCTAACTCAAGTCAAGGGGAAGGGAAAAAGACCTTGAGTACACAATCTCACAATCTCACACTATATGGAAACATGTTCATGAGTTCACAAACTCACCATATCACTAATCGATAACCGTACCAAGGCATCCCCTTTTCTCGTCCTCTTCTACGTCTAGAAGTCGACCCGAGTCATGGATCCTTGCAATTTACTTGGCATACGAATTGGATTCGGAAACATCAGCCTGTTAGCTGTGAATCGTCACTTCTCATGGCCTGTTAACCATCTCAAGTCTCTACCCGTAGGTTCCATTCGTACTACACGCGGGAATCAAACCTGCCAAGTACCATGCCTTGTTTCAGAGGAGCTCGAGACTCATGAAACTGCAACTCAAAGAACTGGTTACGATTACGTGATCACACACACAAACGTGATTGTATTCGACAATTATAAGGCCACAATGCCTTAAGGCCTCTTTTGCCTTTAACAATAAAACATAACAATACACATGTTCCATACTAGTGTTTCACTCTTTCTATGACATTGTATCTGACACACGCCTCGGCCCCGCACGCACGAGCGTTGTCAGACATACATCTCAACATCTCAAGCACGAGCGTTCGTCAAAAAGTTATCTACTCTAGGCCAGAACTCGTCAATGAATGCCTGAGCATCGCCATCCAGAGTTTCTATCACAATTCTATTCATCACCTAGAATTATAACAATCTTAACTATGCCATTTATTTTGGGGTAAAGTTTCCTCACTCTTCCTAATTCATTTTAAGCATGCATATTCTCTCATTCATATTAACAACAATATTAGACAAGCATATTACAATATCAATCATAAAACACACATGATAGCATAATATGTCAAACATAACCACATAGTAATTCACACACATTTTAAGGCATACAAGCCACTACTATCCTGTACTAAGCATCCTTGGTTAAATCATGGTCTCTCATTACTTTTCTCTACCTTATTGTATTATCTTTCCAAAGGCTTTGGACTCGTATCAATCGGATTCCTGATTCTTGAGTTTTGGTGGAAACAAGGACTACCCTATTCACACATGCATTACTTTTCCATATTTATCTTATCAATCCATAGCATATAACTATGTTTCTACCTCACCATCACAAAGAGCATAAAATTAGCTTTCCAACGCTTCGAACGGGGGTCAAAACGGACTTACGGTTCAAAAGTTATGAAGAAAACAAAATCTGACATTTTGGGAAATTTCTGTGATCATGCGTCGACGCATGAGGCTGGGGGTCAGTGCATGATCCTGTAAATTTTGCCCAGGTCAGCGCATGAAATCATGAGTCGACGCACAGTTGCAGGGGGTTAGCGCACGAGGTGCAGATTTTGCTAAAAAATCAGTTTTCGATCGTTAAATGACTTCCGGACCTCTGATTTCGATTCCGTAAAAAGCCCCGGTCTCAGAATTCGAAATACTACAATATTTTCACCATTAAAAAGCCATCCAACACATTTACAAAATTAATACCAATTTTATCAAATATGAAAAGTTAGGTTTTACAATCCAACCATACTCAAACACTTCCACTTCATACCACAACAACCAAAACACCATCAAACACATAAACCAGTATAAACAGATGAATATACATATATATCAATCAGTCTATACCATTTATACCTCATTTTATCCGTTAGATTTCATTGATTCGCAAAATTACTCATTTCCCCCAAAATCCAACCTAACTCAAAACTCTAGAATACTACCACTAAAGTCTCTATCTATAACCCACCTGATAAACGAAGAGGAGTTTGAAGAAGATGATGAATAGTGATGATGATGATCCATGGCTTCTTCTTCTCTTTTCCCTTTCTTCTCTTCTTTCTCTCTTTCTCTGTTTTTCTTCTTTCCCACGTTTTCCTTTTCTTTCTCTTACCCACTTTCTATTTCTTCTTACTATCTTTTCTTTCCTTTCTCTTATATATATATATATATATATATATATATATATATAATACTTATTATATAATATAAATCCAATAGGGTAAAATATCTCCAATTGATATTTTGTCTTCTAACACCAATTGCTCAATTATTAGAGTTACCTTAAAACACTTTCATGAATTAATAAATATTAATCCCTCTCTTTAATAAAATAATTGATCTCTTCAGAGTTCAATAGTTGCTCTATTGGTCCCAATTGATAATACTTAAAGTACCTAGAGGATTCCATTAATCCAATTAATCAAAGATAGAGCACATAGATACTCATCTGATCTCATCTGATATCCAATTGAGTATTTCAATAATATGGGGTATTACATTTAAAGGATATACAAAGAATCATCAACGACTGAAAGATTTGATTGTTGAAAGGTACATCACAAAATAAGTTGTTGAGTTTTGTTCAAATTATTTGTTAGAAACAGAGTCTATTGGAATTCCAAAGTCTCGTCATGCTGACAAATTTGAAGGTACAGGTACTCAAGGTTTAAATGTTAAGTCAATGGACCAGGATGTAATACTTGAAGCACATTTCTATATATTGAATAATCTTAGTGTAGTTGAACCTTACTTAGTTACTCATAAACCAGTTATAAAGAAAAAATGTCCCTGAATGAATGACTAGTGGTTGTTGACACGACATAACAAGGAATTCATAAGTTGGTATAATAAGAGGATTTCTAATGATGATGGTGCATCCAAGACAATTAAATGGTTATCGTACATGCCAAAATTTACTGTGATAACTTGAAAAACATTCGACATTTCTAATTATTCCTTTTATACATAAGCAAAAGATGATCATAGTACAATGCAAAATAGTGGGGTTATGGCTGAGGCCGAATCCATGTATTTCTCTAGTTCGAAGGATAAGAATCTTATTTTAGCGACCACCGCATTCTATGGTGTCATTGAGGAGATTTCTGAGATTGATTATGTTATTTTCAAAGTGCCTTTATTTAAATGCAAGTGGGTTCCCAATAACAATGGTGTACAAAATGATAAGTTAAGATTCACACTGGTTGACCTTGGCAAGACAACTTATAACACCGAACCATTCATCATGGCTACTCAAGCAAAACAAGTTTTTCTTGTGACAGACCCGTCGAATTTATCGAGGAGATGGTCAATAGTTATCAAAGGAAAACACATTCCTTATAGTGATGTTGAGTTTCAGATCTACAAGAGGAGTGCACTCATTGAACTTAAATTCAATTAAGAGATTCTCCCCGTTGAAGTAGGCATATGCGACATGCCAATTGACGTCATTATGGTGTAATGGGATTTGGTAATAAATATGAGATGAGAGCCCCATACTTACAGTAGTTATAGGAAATATTGACCTTAGAAATTCTATCTTGTAGCAGGGGACGTTCTGGAGATGCATTTTTAATACCACCATATTATGTTATTTTGTAGATATATTTCCGAAAAAGTCACTGAGTTGTTAAATTAGAAATAAATTGATAGGGCTAGTTTGAAGATTCATATCCGAAATAAATTTTTGAAAATTTATGGGGTGAGACTCAGTTGAGTCATGTTTTAGTGAGGCTCAGGGTGCGTTCGGAGATGCATCTCTGAAATTAGGAGACATTTTTGGATTTCATATGGTGTTTTTCCACCACTTAGGGTGAGATTAGCAATTCCCTAAATAAATGCTACCGGCAGAGGACAAATTAGGGAGAAAATACTTACATCCATTAAACTTAACTAACACTTACGAGTTGAGCTATTTCACACACACACACACACACACACACACACACACACACACACACACACACACATTAATTTTAATTAATCTAATAGTTTTAATTAATTATTTATATAGTAAAATATTTTCAAAAATAATTAGATTAAATGATCAATTAAATCCATTAGATTAATGAAAATTAATGGCTAATATTTGCATTAAGTCTTTTAAACCTACTCTTCGAGTAAAAATCTCTCTCTCTCTCTCTCTCTCTATATATATATATATATATATATATATACATATTTGAACCAAAATCGAAATAACAATGTTGAAAAAAGAATAAACCGATATGGTGGTTGGTGCCTTTATTTGTTGTATATTTATCCGTAAATTAGTTGTTGTATGGTTGTGGGGGTAAGTATCCTTGAAGTAGAGGTATAGAGAGAGTAAGAGCTTGGCATATTTGTTTAGAATTAATTGGATTTTTAATTAATTATTAGAATAAGTAGTATTTTATTTGAGTTAAATAAATAAATAATAAAATGATACAATTGAGCCATTTGTGAGAATTGGAAGAAATAAGTGGTGGGAATAGAGAAATAATTAACCAAAGTGGCGAGGGACTATATATATTCTAAAAATAGGGAGAAAGCTAGGTTTTAGAGGAAACATCTGACATACGTAGAAAATAGGCAAAAGGGAGAAATAACAAAAGCTAGGATTTTGAAGAAGGAACCATAGAGATTGCTTGATTCATCATCAATTGCTGGAAATCTAAGGTAAGGGGGGAAAAAAGGCATTCAGTCTAGGTGTATTGCATGATGTGGGTGGAGATGAGAAGTCCTTAATCTCATTAGGGTTCTAAGTTTTTATTTGATAATGTGTTATATGATGAAATTCTGAAATTTGGTTGGTTTATTTGTGTTTATATGCATTGTTATACTTGAATCCATGTTTGAATGATTATGAGTATGTATGTATGAGGTTATGCCATTGATGAATATGTGAAAACTTGATTTTATTCATGATTAGTGATATGAGATCGCTATGGATTGTAGTGAGATAAGTGTTGTTTATATTAATGGTTATCCTAACATGAATATCTGTCAAATTCATTTTTGAATGAATGGCTTTTGGGAAAAATTAGTTGGAAACACATATAAAGGTTAAGGGGTAAGAGGGGTGAAGATCGTATGATGAAAACTGGAATTTTTGAGAAAATTAAGCAGTGCAATCGATTGCAGGGGGATTACAATTAATTGCATGGCTTTTAAAAAAATAAAAAAATAAGCAGTGCAATCGATTACAGGGGGATTACAATCAATTGCAATTCCTGGAAGTGTGATTTTTTACAAAGTCAGTAGAAAAACATGTTTCTGTGACAATCGCTTACACCAGATTACAATCGATTGTCATAGGCCAAAAAGTGAAAAATTCTGCTTTTGTTTTTGTTGCGTTGTCTTATGATTTTCGCCGTACCGTTTGATCCATTGGTCCAAATGATGTTTCGTTTGAAGTGTTAGGAAGCTAATGCGCAGAGCTACCTCATGGTGGTGCTTGGTGAAATGTTTGAATTATAGTCAATTACCTACTGTAGGGATGCTTGTGATGATTTTTATGATTGGTTAGAGAATCATTATGTTTATACAATCATGTGAAGGTGAGAAAAGTACACAAGGAGGGGTTGAATTGTGTTTTCTGTTTTCTTAATTTGCGTCTGATCAGAGTTCAGAATCTAAACTAGTGTTCAAATTCTGGTCATACTTAGCAGCAGAATGTTAACAGAAACAAATAAATAATAGCAGAAGACATAAAGATTTATACTGGTTCCTCCAAAACGAGAGTAGTCAAGTCCCCTTGCTTCATAAGAGATTTTCACTATAATAATATCATGATTATAATCGCTTATACATTATGCATAACACTTTTACAGTGCTCAGACCCTAAGTCTGAGACATCTTACTTAATCCCTTAAGGCTCAAGACTTCCTTGCTCAAGTCCTACAAACTCAAGACTTCCTTGCTTAGACCCTCAGCCTAAGACTTTCATGCTCAGGTCCCTCAAACCCAAGACATCCTGCTCAAGCCCCTCAGGCCCAAGATTTCTCACTCAGACCCACAGTCCAAGACTTCCCTGCTCAGGTTTCACGAACCCAAGACTTCTTGCTTAAACCCCTTAGGTTCAAGACTTCTGCTCAGACCCTCGATCTGAGACTTCATTGCTCAGACGCACCGTCTAAGACTTCTTTGCTCAAATTCTTAATCCAAGACTTCACTTGCTTAATCAAAACAGATCAAGACTTTCAATGCTCAAAAACATATCAAGAGACTTACTTGGCTTAAGCTTTTCAACTTGAGACTTTTATGCTTAAGCACTTAGTAAGAGATTTTGATCTAAACTACTAAACAACATGTTCAGCAGAATAGAGAACAAGGATTACTTGATACAAATATTAGAGGTACAGGGAAATCACCATAACAAAGATCTAAAGCTTTTAAGATTTCTAAGATATTCAATGTTTAATAAATCTTAAGGCTTTTACAATTATAACCTACAACAGAAATTCTGCATACTCGATTGTGTTGATAATTGCTGATCTTGTTACTCCTCCATCAGGTTGATCCTTGTTAAAGATTTAGCTTGAACCTTCAGATACTTATATAGCATTTGTAGAAGACTAGCCGTTGGAGAGATAACTTGATCAAGTGTCTCTGCTTTCTCCATAGTACAAGAGACATTGAAGATAGATACACCAAAAGATCTTGATCCATTGTGTAAAGTGTTTAACCATTGAGTCTTCAAAGAGATCCTATATTATAGAGCCTTTGAGAGTAGATATCCGTAAAACATGCTAAATTTTCTTGAGCCATGTGAACTAAGACTCTAGCTGACAAACTGATTTGACAATGCAGCTTACTTTTTGCAGTACGGATAACTTCATCTTTATCGCTAACTCTGAATGATCACCAGAAGCCAATTTACATTCACCAAGTGTAAAGACAATTATGTTGCTTCTTCTGATACTGAAACCTTCAGCTTCAGAGTCTACGCCATACATCACTTAGGGAGTGTTCTTCAGATTTTGCACCACCAGAAGCTAGCAATTCAGCTTCTATCAAGTGTGCCCTTGTATATCAGATTCTGAATATATATCTATAAGTATTATAACCTGCATACATGAAACACACATCACATATTACCATTGTTCTTTTAATACTTTTTTATCATCAAAACCAAAGGAATATATGTCATGAACAAATCTTGTTCTAACATCATGTTTTGTTGTTTTGGTGAAGTAAAATGAATGAATGCCTATGAAGTCATGTTTGATGATTTGTGAATGTTTGGTGTTTTATTATTGATGTTGTAAATGTTAACTGGGATTTTTGACAACGGTAAAAATCTCAACAAAGGGCAAGAGCTGGAGGTAAACGGATGATGTGTACATGGTATGAGTCTTGGGTCGAAGAAGATTTGGGACTTAGTATTTTTTTGGGATGTTGTAAGAATATTTCGATCAGATAGGATCTCGACAGCATCAACTGTGTCGAAGAGACGGTTATTTGAGCGTGAAGATAGTCCGTTCAAACATGAATAACGCCTACGAGTTGCTTTCTGAAGGACGCATGGAGAGGGCGCAGAGACGGGCTGCATGCAAGGCTTCACGTGGAGAACACTGAAGATAGGAACATTAGAAGTAGTTATTTTCATACTTGTATATATTGGATTTCATTTCTAGAATTCAAGGTGTGTTCATTTTATTATAGAAATCTCACTTAAAACTCGAAGTACCAGCGTCCATAGAAAAGAGTCATGGCTGAGAGAATGTATGAATAGTGAAACACCAATTTTTACTTTCAATGCAAAGTGTTTAAATTCCTTTTAATCTGGTTCATCAGTTTACTTTCAGTCTTGTTCAAGTTACATTGCTTTATGCTTTCAATCTTTGTTATTTTTTCGTTACATTGTTAACGCAGTCGAAAACGACGTCTTTTACACCTATTTATTACTAGTTTCTACCAACTCCAAATTAAGTTCTATCAATAGGAAACCAAAATAGGGGTTTTTAGCACTATGTCCTAGAATTGACTAGTCGATCCTGCAAGTAACCTTTAATCAAGAGATTAACGTTTGTTTACCAAATTTTAGTGTAAACAAATTGGCACGCCCAATGGGACATGTGCTAAATTACATACCTTCTTACAAATATTCTTGGTTTTTCTCTCTTTTAAACTTGTTCTATGTTCATGAGTTTTTCTGGGTAGTAGTCATGCGATTAAAGAGTGGAAAATCTTTGTCCAAGATGTCGTGTCCTCTTGTTGATAATGTCAATCCCCAGAGTAATCGTTAAAATGTAGTACAACAACCAGCCGTGTCAACGATCCACAATCTAGTTATCTCAACGCCGGTTAGGACAACTGCTTCGGTGGTGTCAACGTCCCAAGTTGAAGTGGTACCATTGCAAGGGGTAACACCCCCACCAAAATTATGGAATCCCCTTAATAACCATGAAATTGCGAGACCTTTATTTTGGTTTTCAATGCCACCAAGTGGAAGAGACTACCCTTATGGTATGCCAACCTCGATGATGGCTAACCTTCATACGAATATGTCAACTTTTAGTGACAATGCCGTAGCTACGGCACCATTGTATAACCCTTACAATGCCTCAACATCGACCATTAATAATATGGCGTAACCAAGAGGGATAAATTATATGCCTCAAAATACACCATCTTTAAATATGACCTCTATGATGACTATGAAGCAACAAATGAACGAGAGTAATTAGAGTTATTTAATACTCTCACCCAAAAAATGGGAAGCATTTTCAACCCTCTGATTGCAAATACGAATCAAACTTATGAAGTGTTGGTGAATTAAATGGGGTGAATCGCTGATTTCCTTGGCACACCCCCAATAAAGTTGCGACCTACCCCTCAAATATCAAACATTAGGCAGGTCGAGACCCCTGAAAATGGGAAGGTACAAGCCATTATAGGCCAAAACCAAGGGTGTCAACTTGAACCTCCCCCAAATAGGGAAGAGGTGGAACAAATAAGATAAAATAACCCTAGGCCTTTGATGGTTAAGAGGATTCAGAATGCTGACCAAGTGCTTAGATATGTCTAACAGAACAATTTTGGAGGGCATAACAACATAGAAAATATGGTAGAACAAGTTTTGGCCCAGAATGGCCTTAATGTGGGATTCCACAGACCAAATTTTGTATCTCATTTGTCAGAATATGTTCAACAGACGGAGTTTCCCAAGAGATGAAAAGTCACAAAGTTTACCAAGTTCGCTGGAGACACCAATGAGTCGACGGTTGAACATGTCACCTGATATCAAACTGAGGTCGGAGACATAGCGAAAAATGAAAGTTTGAAGATGAAATAATTACCCAATTCTCTTACAAAGAATGCCTTTAATTGGTTCACAACTCCCCCTCCACACTCTGTCCAATCGTGGAGTCAGTTGGAGAGACTGTTCCACAAACAATTTTATATGGGACAATCGAAGATCAGTTTGAAAGAGTTGGCTAATGTCAGGCAAAAAGTCCCTGAGTCGATAGATGACTATTTGAATAGATTTAGATTGCTTAAGGCAAGGTATTTCACCAAGGTGCCTGAACATGAGTTGGTCGAAATGACCGCAGGTGGCTTAGACTATTCAATTAGGAAGAAATTAGATACGCAATACCTTAGGGACATGGTTCAATTGACATATAGAGTTCGCCAAGTCGAACGCTTGAAAGCTGAAAAGGCAAGAACAAATAAATACCACAAAAAGGAAAAGGTCGCTTATATAGAAGAAGAGGATTACATCTCTGACGTAGGTGATGATTGTTCTTAAGAGGGTGAGGTCAATGTGGCTGAAATTAAGCTAGGACCCCCTTATGTTTGTAAATTGCTAAAACCATCGAATAGGAAAAACCCTGTCGAGACCAGCAAAAATGAGAAGGTCACCACTGGAACTTATACCTTTGATATTACAAAATGTGATGAGATATTTGATTTGTTGGTAATAGATGGTCAAATTATAGTACCTCTTGGCCTAAAAACTCCTTATTTAGAACAAAGGAAGAAGAAAGGTTTTTGTACGTACCATAATTTTCTATGTCATAAGACTTCTCAATGTGTGATTTTTAGGGATTTGGTTCAGAAAGCTCTGAAAGATAGAAGATTGCAGTTTGGCGAAAAGCATAAGTCGTCCATGAAGGTAGACTCGGATCCCATGTGTCATACCCTAATTTTTTATCGCTAAGATCCCGTATTTTTTTGTATCATCTGCATAACCTATCATGCATTTCATCTCGCATAATGCCCAAGTTATCATCCAGAATAAAGTTGTCGGATTTATAATCGAATCGGTCAAACTAAAAGTCAACGGTGCGTAAAATTTGTGGGCGAAAAGTTTCAAAATCGAGCTTGCAAATGTCAGTCATATTAATCTACGTTTTGCGTAGTTTAACCTGACGTGATTGTTTTAATTTTTTGACTGCTTTTCGATCGGATTTTGATCATTTTGAGCCTTTTAACCGGGAAAAATTTATTTCGAAAATTTTGACCAAACGCTGTATTTTTTCGAGTCGTTTATTTCGCGGTGATCATTTTGGTGCATTTATTTTATTTTTCGAGCACTTCGATATCAATCCGATTATTCGTTTTTAATCGATTTTATTTTAATTTTTAATTAATATTCTTTTTTATTTAATCAGTTTTTTATCTTAGATTTCTATTTTATTATATTATATTATATTTTTATTTTATTTATTATATTCTTATTTTAATATTAAATTTTTTGTTTTTTACTTATATTAGAAAAACTTAATGGTTATGTTTCATAAAGTCTTTGAATCTTGTTTCATTTTATAGTCACTTAAGATATTGCATGCATGCTCTGAATGTACTGGTGTAATTTCCTGGGCATAACATAGATAACACAAGGAGCCACCCACTTCATGGGGTTGACCAGACAAGGGACATCATTTACAAATTATTTCATGAACAATTGACCTCTCTCTTTTTCGTTTTTAATACATACACACATTTTTTTTATCTTCTTCACTTGGAGACCGCACCACACAGTAAACACTCTTTTTACTTCATATCACATATACAACAAACATTCACCATCTTCACCATTTTTTTTATTTTTCTCTCATAAACCACCATAAACCATACTATGAGCGAAAACCCTTCATCATTCTTCAACAACAACAACATCATGTGAAACACACACAGTAATACTTCACATTTTGATTCCATAATAAAACTTCATTCACATGGGACCCTCACGTCCACCCTTCTACATCTCTTCATGCGCATGAATTAAACCCATCATCTTTTCATTCTCCTCACTATCACATTAACAAAGGCCAGTCGCAACTCATCTCCCTCACTTCATCTCTTACCCTTTTAATTTTTTCTTCGACCTGCATATGAGAAGAATGATAAAAAGGGGCGCATAACGCCATCAAATATCCTGCAGTGGACCCACCCATTACCACATAATCTCTCTCATATCTACCATATAAGAACATAAGATGTTCTATAAAAGACTAATGTGTCCCTTTGGCTCCTAAGCTTGCCACATGAATAGCCTAACAGAACACTAATTCAATCTTCATTTGCAATCCACGTTATGCTTTGGGTTTATTGGATTTGGTTAACAAAAATCATTAATTGGGTATGAAATATTAAATATTAATATTAAATATTAAATATTAAATATTACTTTGGCAGAATAAACAACTCTTTGCATACCCTATTCCCTACATCTCTATGGCCTATTTTTACGTTTCTAAGGTTTTTGCAGAGACTTTGCTTCTCCTCTATGCTTCCAATCGCTGGATTTCCTTCTCTTTTATATACCAAACCCTAAATCATGCAAATCCATCTCCTTTCTCTCTATTTTTTTTCTCTCTCTCTCTTTTCTTCTTCTTCATTCTCCCTTTTCTTTTTCCTTTGTAAATTTGAACTATAATCAGATGGAACAAATACTTACAGATCTAAAATGAATATTTCTTTGCTAACATTAATGTTTTATTTCTTCAGATTGTGTTACTGTGATCTGAAACGACTTCCGGCAGATCTCAAATCGAAACCATCGGATTTGAAATTGAAACCACTCGATTTGAAATGAAAACCACCGGATCTGATATCAAAACCACCAGATCTGAAATCAACACTCAATTTTTTTATACTTACAAGGTTTGTTTGTTCACTCTTGCCATTGTTGTATACAAGGTTATGCTTTCTATTTTTTATTTTATGTGTTCAAGGTCAAATAGTGAGCAATATGTGTTGCAATGCTGAAACTTTGATGTTGCGATTTTTTATTCTTAACCTTTTATGTTTTTCAGATTTCACCGTCTTCTTTCAGACATCAACTTGCTCAACTTTTCTATTTTTTTGATGTTGCGATTTTCCCCCTCATTAAAAATAAGTTTGTATTTTTTTACTTTAGAAAGCATTTTGTATGCATGCAAGTTTTTTTTTATAACTAGGTAGTCAATCCAATGAGTTATTTTTTTTAATAAGTCAATCTTGATCTTAATTAATTTTTTGTTCCAAATTATAGAAGAATAACAGATTTCAATTACAGTGGAGTAAAGCAAGTTGAAAAAAAAAACATATTTAAATTAGAGTGGAGTAAAGCATGCTGGAAAAAAATAAAGAGGATCGTCAAGGTAAGACTTCATCAACCGGTAGAAAGTTATCAATGTTAGTTTTATTTTATTTTATTTTATTTAGTGCAATTGTTTTTTTCACATACCCAACAGAGGTTCTATTTATTATGTTTGGATATTGATGCTCTGTGATATTGTTTTCTGGAGTGAATCTCCCATTGAAGATTAAAGATTATTTGATTGAATTTGAAGATTGTTATTGAAGATCAGGCTGCAATTTTGAGTTTCAATATTACGGATGAGATATTTTGCATTTTTAGATTGTAATTTTAGGATTGTTAAGATTTCAGTTTTAAGATTTAATGCAATTTTTAAAAGTTTAAGCTTTACGAGTTTGAAGATTATTTTTTTTTAATTAAGGAGTTTGAAGATTATTAGATTGTAATCAATATTATATCAATGTAAATAGCAGATTTATTCTTTATGTTACTGCAACTTTTATTATTCTGTTTGTTGTAAATAACTTTTTTGATTAAACAACTTAATTTTTTAAATATCATTTTTATTATATTTTAGAATAAATGCGCGTATAATGGTATATGTTATTGATGTAAATAAGGGAAATATATATATCTACGGGAAAAGTGTACTACTTATCCAAAAATGAGAAAAATATTTTTCTTATAAATAAATTTAAATATCTAAATATGGGAAAAAATAAATGTCTTTTATAAATTAATTTTAAATATTTTTAAATTAATAAGTCAATGTTAATAGTATTTTTTTACGAGAACAAGTTTATTATTTATGAAAATACTGGAATATATTTTGCCATTGCCAAGTCAATACCCATGCGAACTCACGAGGAAAATATACTATTGATCCAAATATTTGTATATATGAAAAAAATATATCTATGCTTCAAATATAAATAAAATATGCTCTTTTTCTAAAAATGTTTTATTTTTTTTGGTAAAATAATTTTGTCTTCTTTTTTATTTTTACTTTTTTTTAAAACAAATACACATCACCAACCGATATCTAAGGGTATTTATTCTATTTTTTTAAATATAATTTTTTTTTTCATATTATTAATTTTATTTTTTTAAAATTTTAAATGTAAACAAATACGCATCACCGACGGGTGCCCGTGCGAAGGCACGGGTATCCCGCTAGTTAACACTGCACACACTTGACAACATACAAAAATAACAGGTCCTGCGCATGAAAAACAAAACAACACAAGCCACTTCACTTATCTTCTCCTTCCATATTAGAGTTTGGCCTAACACAACCTTATAAAACCGGTTGGTAAGGTGAGGGGTGCCACTCTATATAAACTATTTCATTGCTCTATCTCCAACCAATGTGGGACTTTAGGATCTTCCTAACACACCCCCTCACGCCCAACACTCTTTTTGGGCTTGGTGCGTGGATTTAAACGGTGGGCTGCCCAAGGTCCAATCGATAGGCTTTGATACCATATTAGAGTTTGGCCTAACACAACCTTACAAAACCGGTTGGTAAAGTGAGGGGTGCCACTCTATATAAACTATTTCATTGCTCTATCTCCAACCAATGTGGGACTTTAGGATCTTCCTAACATTCCACCCCACGCGATACTACTCCCTACTTTAGTGACCTCTATTTCACTTTCATCAACCTTCAAAAAATAAAACAATACTCTCCCACCATCCCGAACAACCTCTAACCGTCCACTCTCCACATTAAAACATCAAACACTTTCAGCTTCCTGCACCCAACGAAACACACGGATCACCATTTAAGATCTTCACCTTATTTCCATTTTTCACGCGCCTTCCATCCACCACCTGCGAATACACATGCACAACTACTCTCCATACTCCCACCACCTAGATGTTGATTGGAAGAAGAGAACCTCATACCTGTAGCGAGCGATTTTGGACGCGGTTCTTAAGCGTTGGTCGCTCTCTGCGGTTGAGCTTAAACTACAGGTCGATTCATTTTTTATCCTATTGTGAGCTGAATAAGGAAGGGAAATAGATGTCTCCAATTAACCCTGCTTTGCATACTGAGTTTAAACAGCGGTCTGTTAGGTTACGGATACTATCAATGAGGGGGGCTTTGTACTGGTTATTTGTATTTTTACCAATACTGGTTTTTATCTAGGCAGAAGTTTTCTGGCGGGGAACAAGGATTAGGATGTTAGGACTGCTGCTTTTTGATAGATACATGAGAGTATGGGATTTTGGGTTTTTATTTAGTGTGCTCGCTAAGATTTTTCTTTCAATCTTATGCCTACGTATTCCCGTTTACCGAAACAGGGAAATCAGAGCGTTCGTAGTTCCTCCTATTCTATGGGAGGAAATGGGTGTTTTGGTGTCTTGTTCAAAGCCCAAGACGTGAAGTGAAAGGTGGTTTGTATCTTGTTCAAAGCCCAAGATATGAAGCTGAAAAGTGTTGACTTTAGAGAGAATTTGTCATCTCTAAAGAGGGGTTTGTATGTCATAACAGTTGGGTGACTGGTTATAAAGGAGGATTACTTTAACCGGGATACGCGGATCCTAGCAATGCCATAATTTCCTTTATAGGGGATTTTAACCTGAAGGAGAAGACTTTAACTCAGTGTAGAGCAATGTTATCTTTCCTTAGGAATTTCTCATGCTAAAAGAGGGACAGTGATATAGATGTAGATGATCCAGAGGCTTGCCGCTTACAACAATTAGATGAAGGGGAAGGAGTTGTTGATGTTTGGGTACTGTGAACGAGGCACATCATTGATGCTAAAAAGTTTAATTAGATTAACCAGTGGTTTTCTTATACAAAGCCTAAGAGGAGGCTAATATGTGTCTCGTACAAAGCCCGAGAGAGAGGCTAAAAGGTTTTGACTCGGCGATGGAGTCTTTTGGTATCTCGTATAAAGCCCGAGATATAGGCTATTTGACTCAACAAGAGAGTTTTTTTGTATCTCGTACGAAGCCCGAGATGGAGGCTGTTGTCTGTTTGGCTCGATAAGAACCTTTTTGTATCTCGTATAAAGCCCGAGATGGAGGCGAAAAGATGATTGACTCAATGAGGGAATCTTTTATGTGTCTCGTACAAAGCCCGAGAGAGAGGCTAAACGTTGGTTGACTCCGCTGGGGAGAATCATTGTATAAAGCCCAAGAGAGAGGCTAGGGTTACTGTTTCAGTTGAGTGACAGGTCCAATATACTGATTGTAAAAGAGAAAATTAGTTCTTATATGAGTAACACCGTACTCAAGGATATGGTTCGAGGGCCCGGGTTATTCCAGTTTTTTAAGGACGCGGGAAATCCGAAGGGTATTGAGACTGCCCGAGTCTACGGGTTTCCTTCCTATTTTTGAAGGGGTCACTTGAGAATGTCTTTGAGACTCAAGGAAATTAGACTGTCCAAGTCTAGAGTTTCATCTTTTATACTATGCTTTAAGAAACAGTAGTAGACTCTTTGAAAGGACTGTTCTATGAAGATGACTAAGTTCTGTTCCTATACCTCTAGGAGGTCGTCTGGACAATTTGTACGAAGCCCAAGAGGAGGCTGGAAACTTTTAAGAAGCCGACGGGTCCTTGTACGAAGCCCAAGAGGAGGCTATCATTCCCGGAGGAAGATATCATTATACGAAGCCTAAGAGGAGGCTGTGAATACTTCTAAGAAGCCGGCGGGTCCTTGTACTAAGCCCAAGAGGAGGCGGGGTTGCTTTTAGGAAGCCTGTGGGTCCTTGTACGATGCCCAAGAGGAGGCCGATGCTTTTAAGAAGCCCGTGGGTCCCCAAACCCCGAGAAATTCAAGGCAATGCTATTCACCGAGAATAGATCAAAGTCAGGAAAGTTCGAGAATTTAGAAGAAACTCAAAGATGCCATTCACGGAGAATACATTCATCTTGGGGAGTAGAGTTTCTTGACAATTCCTAATGAGGACAGCCGAAGAGAAGACTGTATCTGGTGATCCTATTGGGGATCTAGTTGTCTATTTCTACGAATAAACGAAACGGTGTCACCTAGTTCTAGACGTAGTTGCCGGGGAAACTCGAAATATCTATACTATTATTACACAGTTGATATGAGTTTATGAAAGAAGACTTACAGTGAAACAGCCCCACAATACAGTTATATGTATATGAAAGCGGTAAATGAAAGCAATAACCACTTACTCGGTTGTAGAGCTTCCATGCTGTTTAGTTAGTTGTTCAACAAAGAAAGATTGAAAACAACAGTATATTCAAAATCAAAGGAGAAAGTGCTTTGAAAAAGAAAGATTTGGGGCTTACAGCTCAAGGAGAGGCCCAGGGTTTTATCAGTGAGCGCACTGTTTGAATTTGTACAGAGGGACTTATACAAGTGACTGAGGCCCAAAAAAGGTTTTCTGTACAAAGGGATGGGTCTTACACTCTCTCAAGAGGCCCAAAAAGTTTTAAAGAAAAAGAGTGGGGCTTATAACACGAGGGTAGGCCCGGATGATTTTTCGTTTAAAAATGGCGATCGCGCCGAGGTTTTGTTTTAACGCATAGGGACTTATACAATAAGTGAGGCCCAAAATGTTTTGGTTAAAAGGGGGTTGGGTCTTACACTCTAATAGAGGCCCAAAAGTTTTGAATGGGTCTTATAGCTCGAGGAGAGGCCCATGGTTATTTTTTAAAAGGGCGACGATCGCGCCGTTTGTTTTTGACGGTATCGGGACTTATACAATATACTGAGGCCCAAAAATGATTTGGTAAAAAAAAGGATTGGGTCTTACACTCTATTAGAGGCCCAAAGTGTTTTGAAAATAATTTATGAGGGTTGAATTAATCCAAAAACCCTAATTTGTTTTCAAAAATGTATTTAATTGAATAAAAATTCAATTAAAATGATCAAAATTGTTTAACATATGGAAAACAAATTGTGATCTTGGATTAATACTTCAAAAATTAAGTATTGACCTACAAAATAATTAGAAAGCATTAAAAGTTGCAAAATCAATGTAGAAAAAATATTTAAAATGTCAAAAACAATTAAAATATTAATTCTTTGCAAAAATATCAATTATATGAAATAAATAATATTTTTGGGATTTTTTGGGAAAATAAAATATTTTAACATTTTTGTGAATTATTAAAAAAAGAATCAACTCAAAATCATTAAAACTCAGAGAGAAAATAATTTTTGAATCAATTAAAGAAAATCACAAAATTCAAATATTTGAAAATTCAAAAAAAGGCGCCAAGAACAGCTGAAGAACACGCGCGTGTTCTGGGTTTGGCTGATTTGCATTTTCTATCCAATCTCCTTGAATACTTGATTATAACATGCAATCCACATATCATTATGCTCGTCTCAACCTCACGATCATGTCTATGTCCATTAATTTCATTTAAATTAAACATATAACAAGAAATCATGAAAAATCCTCAAGAACCCTAATTTCTGCATGAAGGCTAGGATTTTTGATACACGATTCAAACAATGCAATTAATTGAGGGGAAACATTCCATGCATGATTATGAACATATGGCCAAATTATTGTGCAGCAAAAATTGTGTGGATCATAGAGTTAGAAGAGCTCATGCTTACCACTTGCAGCTGGTGATCGTGATTTGTGTTGGAGGTGTTACAGCTAGGTTCCAATGATGTGGATAGCTTCCCTAGGTACCAAGTGATGTGTCTGAGTGCTTGGAATGGATTAAAATGGTTTGGAATTGAAGATGGCACCTCAACTGCAAAACTGTCAAGAACTTGAGCAATTGGCTGGTGATTTTGTGAAATCTGTGTTCCAGATGTTATGTGAGTGTTTGGATCACTTCTATATGATGTATGTGAGGTGTGTGAGTGATTGGTTTGATTGGAAAAGCTCTCAAACTCAAAACCCGATAGCTACCTTGCTAAGAAAGGCATTTTTGCCAAGAGAAAGAGATTTTGAGGAAAGCATCTGTTAGATGGCTTTGGTGTACTCAAACTGATCACAATTGAGCTCTATTTATAGTAGAGTAAGTTTGTTTTGCAAGGAATAGTGAATGGCAGCTGCTAAGTAGGTTTGGCCAATGTTGGCAAATGAAAATCCAAGTCTCCTCTAGCCATTGACTAGAGGTTAGGGCACAGAGCTTTGGTTCCCTTGGTCTTGGATAAGTCTTGACTGATTTCAGATGAGAATGGCTCAGTACATGCCACCTTGATACTTCCATTGAATGCTTCAATCCAAATTTGGAGTCTTGTCCCTATTTTGGCCATTCTAGGTTCTACATGTTATTTCTTGTTCCATGGACTTTGGAGGCTTGGCTCAGTGATTGTCCCCTTTAGATTCAATCCTCTGAGGTGTCCAAGTGGATAGGAGCATTTGAATTTGGCTGATTTTGGAAAATCGAGCAAAATTGCAAATTCTTCCTTGCCTTTGACAGATTTCAGAAAGGCAACTTTCCAATGTCATATCTCATGACTCAAATGGAATTTGGCAATGTTCTTGGTCATTTTGGAAAGCCCTTACATGATACAACAACTGTTTGAACATGTTTGGTTTTGATCTCTTTTGAATCCAAGTGAAAAATCCCCCTACATTTGGAAAAAAATGAAGACAGATTCTGACTTAGTGAAAATTTCACTAAGTGTTGGAAAACGTGACATTTTCATTTTTCAGCCATTTTGATCACTCCATAACTCAAAATCCTTAATGAATTGGACTTAGGTCTAGTTGAAGTTTTTGTAGAGGGTAATGAGGGCTACAAATCCATCTTTGGATGAGAAAAAATGGCCTTGTGGTTTAGGAGTTATGATCCTCCAAAGTTGGTACCCTTGTCACTTTATTTTTAACTTAGAAAATTTTCTAAGTTTGTATGGTTACCCCTTTTACAAGTTATCCAACTTTTCTTGATTTTACTTGATGAATGATGATTCAAATCATACATTAACATCATTTTAGGGTTAAAAATCCATTTTGGTGAAAAATCTCAAAAAGTCAAAGTTAACTTTTGTGCACAGTTGACTTTTTATCAGATGAATTCTAAACTGTGCAATTCTTCAAGAAATCATGTCCTTGAACTAAATCAAACTTGATGGACATGTTTCATGGGTGTCATAGGGTATATTGAGGCATGTCCTAGGGTTTGGGAGCATGTCCTGGTCAAAAGTCAAAGTTCAGTTGACTTTTTCCTTAAAACCCTAATTGTGGTGCAGATGAAATTGAGACTTGTTGCTCAAGCTTCTTGGATTAATCCATTGTTCCAAATGGATCAATATAGTTCATTAGAGACCTTCAAACTATCTCTTGAGGTCTTGGTTCATGATTTGCACCAAAAGTCAACTTAGGGGTGAATTAGGTCAAGAAACCCTAATTCTTAATTTTTGATGTATGCATCCCCTGAGGCAAAATTGACTTGGTGATTGGGTCCATGAGGTTCCATGGAGTATATTAGGTTATGTTTTGGATCATTGGCTCATGCCCAGATGAAAATTTCCATCTGGGGGCCCTGGTCGACCAAAACCCTAATTTGGTGACACTGTCGATCTTGAAGCTTGATCCACCTAGAAGGGAGCAACCTTGTGCTTAATCCTTAAAGTGGGAGTCCTCTTGATCCATTGTGAATGTTTGGGAGGTTAGACAAGTTGAATATCATGTCATTCCTTGACTGATCCTTTGTCTAAGCACTCAGAGAGAGCTTGAAACCCTAATTTTGATTGTAGTGGATGCTCACCCATCTTTGGGGAGACTGAAAAGGTAGGATGGTTCCTCCATATTGTGATGATGATTTGCACAATGATGGGAAATATTAGTGGTCAAAATTTGGGGTATGACAGATGCCCCTATTTATTCTTCTTGGACATGAAGGTGCGAATGACGAAGGTATTTGGGCATTCGGGGTGCAAGAGGATTAAATAATCGGAATATACGAAATTTTGATGGTGGTTATGAATGGTAATTTCCCGCATTCATCTTCTTTTGCTAAGAAATGATGCTTAGAAAAGGTAAACTTCCCCTCGATCCTGGTTTCCTACCAAGGAACTGGTCTTAGTTTTCGATTTAAACTTCCCCTCGATCCTGGTTTCCTACCAAGGAACTGGTCTTAGTTTCTGATTTAAACTTCCCCTCGATCCTGGTTTCTTACCAAGGAACTGGTCTTGGTTTCTGATTTAAACTTCCCCTCGATCCTGGTTTCTTACCAAGGAACTGGCCTCAGTTTCTTTTGTCAATAAACTTTCTTGACAAGGAACGCTATTTGTAGCGGTTTTCCTCAAACTTCTCACCGAATTTTCCTGGGGAGATGCCATTTGAGTGGAAAAATTTTCGAAGTCAGACTCGCTGGGGAACCCAGTCTTCTGAGTTGAGTACAAACTTCTCTGCTGGAGATGCCATTTATCGACTCTATTCGGGGAAAGCGAGTCTCTTGAGGGACTGCCTTCGTTTGGGATTACATCATACTTTTCTCGGGATCCTCCTGGAGAAACGCCATATGATGGGGTCCAATTTTGAGGTGTCGATGACCTTTTCCTCAGTAGTTTTTTCGGAGAATGGCAGCTGTACTACCAAATCTCTGCTTAGGAGGCTTTTTATGTGGATTTTCCTTAATCCGGGAAAGCAAGGATATCATCTTCAATGGCGAAGAGTGACATTTATAGAAAGCTTCTCTGGCTTTTCAGAGGTTCAAGTTATCAAAGTGGTCAAGGGCCAATCCTGATCCTGAAATAAACTGGAGGAGAGAGATTGTTCAGACGCAACCTTTCCTGACGAGGAAAGAACTGACAACTCGATTGAGAGGACTGTTATCACTAGGGGACAAGACCGACTAGAGTGATAGTGATGCAATATGAATGTGAATGCAAATCAATAATACATGATGTATGTATGTTTATGCTGACAAAACTGATGCGACACACAAACTAAAAGATGAACATGACTGGATACTCGGCCATCGCGGGGCGAAGAAGTACTGTTGGTTCAGAATAGCAATTCCACCTTGCTTAGGAAAGATAGTCCCTGTTGGGGGTAACGCTGGTCGGACTTAGGAGATGAGAACTCGGCCGAGGATGTCAGACGAAACATGGTCTCTGACATTGTTGATCCTTCATTCAGGCGTACTGGTCTAGAAGGAGTACTTTGATTCTGCACTTTAAAGTTCAAATGCCTTTGGAGACACAATCGATGCTCTTTCGATGTTCAACAGTCAAAAGAAATTGCCATCTTTATTGAAAAGCATAAAAAGTTTTAACAAGTAAATTCATTTTTGTTTTATTTCAAGAATCGTTGATCATGTTAAAATGTCGTTCTGTAAAGCTAAAACAAATAAGAATTACAAACAGAAGCACAAGGGCTCAAATTTTATTGATAAGATGGAGATCAGCCAAACGCGTGATTCCAAAGAGTATATACAAAGTTTGAAAATGGTAATTTACAGAGAAAAGGGCTACGTTGAAACATAACGACCACTATCCTTCTACCAACTTTGAATTCGGGGCATCCTGAGCTTCTGTCGAAGATGACCTTGACTGGAGTTTTCTGACAGATGATGTAACTGCTGCTGCTGAGGGACTTGCCTCTGTTGAACATAGTTACTTGCCATTATCCCTAATTTTTGCCTGGATTGTACTATGAGATTTCCAATCCATCGGGATGATTTTTTTTCATGTCTCTAACTTTTGCCTGGACCGCCCTTTCGGGTTTTCAATCCACCGAGACGTTTTTTTTTTTAGTTTAGGCGAAGTATTTATTGACTACATCAACATTTGTGGGGTAGGCAAATTCCTCTCCGTCCATGGTTGCAAGTCTCAAGGCGCCGCCTGAGAAAACTTTCTTGACCACATAGGGGTCGTCATAGTTCAGAGTCCATTTACCTCGAGAATCAGTGAGAAATGATTGTATCTTCTTGAGCACGAGGTCTCCTTTTCTGAAGACACGAGGTCGGACCTTTTTGTCGAACACCTTCTTCATTCTCCGTTGATACAACTGACCGTGGCATAGTGCCGTTATTCTCTTTTCTTCGATCAGATTCAGTTCGTCGTGTCGGCTTTGATACCATTCAGCTTCGGTGAGCTTAGCTTCCATCAATACTCGGATTGATGGGATCTCTACTTCTATGGGGAGCACTGCTTCCATGCCATATACTAGAGAGAAAGGGGTAGCCCCTGTTGAAGTGCGGACATATGTGCGATAACCGTGAAGAGCAAAGGGTATCATCTCGTGCCAGTCTTTGTAGGTTACAACCATCTTTTGAACGATCTTCTTGATGTTCTTGTTAGCCGCTGCTACCGCTCCATTCATCTTGGGTCGGTAGGGAGATGAGTTATGGTGTTTAATCTTAAACTCTGTGCACAACTCTTTCATCATCTTATTGTTCAAGTTAGACCCATTATCAGTAATGATCTCGCTTGGAACACCATAACGGCAGATGATATTATTTTTTATAAATCAGACCACCACTTGTCGGGTTACATTAGCATACGACGCTGCTTCGACCCACTTGGTGAAGTAATCAATGGCTACCAAGATGAACCGATGTCCGTTCGAAGCCTTGGGCTCAATCATGCCAATCATGTCGATTCCCCATATGGAAAAAGGCCATGGGGAAGAAAGACCTCTGAGATGTGATGGCGGTACATGAATTTTGTCGGAGTATATCTGACACTTGTGACACCTCCTTATGTACTTGTAGCAGTCGGATTCCATGGTCAACCAATAATACCCTGCTCTGAGAATTTTTCTTGCCATTGTGTCTGTTGGTATGAGTGCCAAAGGATCCTTCATGAATTTCTTTCATAAGCATATCTGCTTCTGGTCTGTCAACGCATCGGAGCAAAACCATTTCAAAATTTCTCTTATAGAGAGTGTCACCGCTCAGGAAGAAGTTTCCAGCCAATCTTCTGAGGGTCTTTCTATCTTTCCTGGATGCCCTAGGTGGGTACTCTTGTTTCTGAAGGAAGTATTTGATATCGTGATACCAAGGTTTGTCGTCTATGACTACTTCAATCGTGAAGATGTAAGCGGGCCTTTCAAGGCGCATGATGTCGATCTTAGGTATGTCATTCCATTGACCTACACTAATCATGGAAGAGATAGTGGCTAATGCATCAGCCATGAGATTCTCCTCACGAGGGATGTGATGAAACTCAACTCTGTGGAAGAAAGATAGCAACCTTCTCGCGTAGTCTTTGTAAGGAACCAATCCTGATTGGTATGTGTTCCAATCTCCTTTTATCTGATTGATAACCAGGGCTGAGTCGCCGTATACGTCCAAGTTTTTGATCCTCAAATCAATTGCTTCCTCGAGACCCCTAATACAAGCTTCGTATTCGGCCTCATTGTTCGTACATTTGAACGTAAGTCTGGAAGTGAAAGGAATGTGGGTACCCTGAGGGGTAACAATGATTGCCCCAATTCCGTTTCCATAATGATTAACTGCTCCGTCAAAGATAAGTCCCCATTGGGAACCTGGTTCTGGCCCTTCACTGGGTAGCGGTTCATCGCAATCTTTCATCTTTAGATACATGACATCTTCGTCTGGGAAGTCAAACCCGATTGATTCTTGATCGTCAATCAGTTGATGAGCCAAATGATCGGCTAAAATACTTCCCTTAACGGCTTTCTGAGCGTGGTACTCTATGTCATATTCTGATAACAGCATCTGCCAACGGGCAATCCTTCCCGTAAGAGCAGGTTTTTCGAAAACATACTTAATTGGATCCATTTCGGAGATTAACCAAGTAGTGTGACGAATCATGTATTGGCGAAGACGTTTGGCTGCCCAAGCCAAAGTACAGCAAGTTTTCTCGAGCATCGTGTACCGAGTTTCACAGTCGGCGAATTTCTTGCTTAGATAGTAGATGGCAGACTCTTTCCATTTGGTTTCGTCTTGTTGGCCAAGTACACATCCCATTGAGTCCTCCAGAACCGTGAGGTAAATGATCAGTGGTATTCCTTCCACTGGAGGTGATAGAATCAGAGGATTCAACAGATATTCCTTAATATTGTCGAAGGCGGTTTGGCAGTCCTCTGACCAAACGCAATCCTGGTTCTTTTTAAGTAATTTAAAAATCGGCGCACAGGTCGCGGTCATGAGGAATATGAATCTGGAGATGTAGTTCAAACGTCCCAGGAATCCTCTGACTTGTTTTTCAGTTTTCGGAGAAGGCATTTCTTGAATGGCCTTAACCTCAATTCCTTTCTGGCTGACGATGAACTCTAAGAGTTTCCCTGAACGGACACCGAAGGTGCACTTGTTAGGATTCAAGCGGAGCTTGAATTTTCTTAGACGTTCGAACAATTTGGACAGATGTTCAACGTGCTCACTCTCTGTTTTTGATTTTGCAATCATGTCATCGACATATACCTTGATTTCTTTGTGTATCATGTCATGAAACAGAGTAGTCATGGCCCTTTGATAGGTTGCCCCGGCGTTCTTTAAACCGAACGGCATAACCTTGTAACAAAAGGTGCCCCATGGGGTAATGAACGAAGTTTTCTCCATGTCTTTCGGCGCCATTTTGATTTGGTTATAGCCCGAGAATCCATCCATGAAGGAGAATACTTTGAACTTTGTTGTACTATCAACCAGCATGTCAATGTGTGGTAAAGGAAAATCGTCCTTTGGATTTTCCTTGTTCAGATCTCTGTAATCAACACACATTCTGACCTTTCCGTCCTTTTTATGAACGGGTACGATGTTGGCTAACCATGGAGGGTATTCTGATGTAGCGAGGAAACCCACGTCAATCTGTTTCTGTACCTCCTCTTTGATTTTGATGGCCATGTCAGGGTGAGCATGTCTCAACCTTTGCTTTACTGGCAGATATTCCGACCTCAACGGTAAGTGATGTTCCACGATGCTAGTATCCAACCCTGGTATATCCTGATAGGACCAAGCGAACACATCGGGGAATTCTTTGAGAAGCTTTATCAAACCCTCTCTGGCAGTTGGACTGAGCAGTGCTCCGATCCTGATTTCTTTTCTCTCTTGCTCTGAACCCAAGTTTACCGTTTCCAACGGTTCTTTGTGAGGTTCAATAGACCTTTCCTCTTGTCTGAGTAGTCGGGAGATCTCTTCTGGAATTTTGTCGTCATTTTCTTCTTCAGCCTCGAATACCGGGAACTCAAAGTTGGGCGAAGGCATCAGATCGTATGTTTCAACTGGGTTTAAAACAAGCAATCTACATGACGTGATGATTCGTGTTTAGAAGAGATAGAGGAAAATGCAAGTGTGTGCAGTGTATTTATTCTATTACTGCTTGTTTTTATTATTGAATTGTTTTTTAGGATTACCATTTTCTGAAAAAGCAAAAAGAGAAAACAGCAATTAATGCGAAAATTACAGAATGACGTTATTTTATTAATGAACAAGTCGAATCTTGAAACTACAGCCCTATAAAACAAAACTCTGTCGCTTTGGGCGAAGTGAAGAGGGATATTTACAGAAAGCGAGCCCTATCAAAACATCCGTTTCACCTGGGCAGGGTGAAAGGTTAAAATACGACAATTACTTTGACTGATGAATGACCTGTGGAACATCGACAGTAATCCATTGGCGGCGAACTCCTCGGTGAATCACAAAGTCTGGCACCTTCCTCGATTTATCTTCAGAAATAACACTGATTTCTGGTAGAGCAGGATCATTGGAATCTGTCTCCCAGGCAGAGTTGTCATAGGAGAATTCCTCTGTTGCATTTTGCATAGCATTTGTGCTCTCAGCTGTATCTCCCCATCCAGTTGGCTGGATGTCTTCGAACCTGATACGAGAGCTTTCGGGCGCAGTGTACTTGACCATAAAGTCGTATTTTCCACTCGGTTGTCCCAAGGTGTCCCACATTTCTTTCGAATTGGAGGAGTCATCCCTCTCGATGACGTTGACCTCGAGAAAAGCATAGTTGATGAACTCAAGTCCTGCGAACGTTGCGAATTCATCTTCATGTTGAGTAGTTTCTGAATGACCTGAGTGTTGATCCCATGACATGGTGGGGACATAGGTATTTTGTTCAATGACGGTCAGCTGAGTTTCATTGTTCGGCTGACTTTCTTGCCCCAAGTTTCCTGGGTAAGGCTGCCACATTGGCAGACCATCCATTGGGCCATAGTAGTTGTAGTCAAAGTTGTCTTTTATCGGATGTCGTCCTCTAATGAATTTGGCGGAGCACGACATCCTTCAGGATCACAATCTCCATATATCATTTCGACATCTGATCTTGGTATAAATCTCAGACTTTCTGTAGGTAAGTAAAAAGGCATAGGCACCTCTTCTTGAGTCATATAACCGTCCTTGTTAAGATAGGACTTCCATTCTTCATCCGTGTCAGAGGGATCTTCCTCATTGATAGCATGTACCGCTTGAGACACTGGGTGAAGGAAACCTCCACTGTGGAAGAAGTTTTGAAGGGGATGAAGACTTTCATCGTTGGCAGCTATCCGGGTACAGGTTTCAGAAAAACCAAAACCCTTCTTTTTTTTATTGTCAGTGGGAATGACAAGCTGTCCCCATCCTGTCGTATCGGTAGTCTCGACCGCTTTGATAGCATCGTTGTATGAGGAAATCGAGGTTCCTTCTTTGAAATGATTGTCCTTGCTCACCGACAGTGCTTGGAACTGAGTTCCAATAACCTCCTCGGGTTCTATACCAGTAGATGATGATAAGTTACTCACGAGCAAGGCCTGTTCTCCACAGACTGTGACAAGTTGATCGTTCTTGAAGAACTTTAGCTTTTGGTGGAGGGTTGACGTAACCGCTCCAGCTTGGTGTATCCAAGGTCTTCCTAATAAACAACTGTACGTTGCCTGGATGTCCATGACCTGGAAAGTGACTTGGAAAGTATGAGGACCGATAGTTATGGGAAGATCAACTTCGCCGATAACCGTTTTTCTGGATCCGTCGAACGCTTTGACGACGACCTCGCTGATTCTCAACGGAGGGCCTTTGAAGGATAATTGCATCAAAGTGGACTTCGACATAAAATTCAGGGCTGACCCTGTGTCCACCAGTACGCTGGCTAAAGCATCGTCCTGGCAGTTAACTGTGATATTGAGCGCCATGTTATGACGACGACCCTCTTCAGGTAATTCCTCATCACTAAATCCCAAATTATTGCAGGAAGTGATGTTAGAGACAATACTATCGAACTGTCTGATTTTTACATCCTGTTCCATAAAGGCTTGCTCCAAGACTTTCTGTAGAGCCTCCCTATACGCTTCTGAACTGAGCAACAGTGATAACACAGAGATCTTTGAAGGAGTCTGTAACAGTTGATCGACAATGTTGTATTCACTCCTTTGGATGAGCTTCAGCATCTCATCATTATTTTTTGAAGGGTCGGGATTACTGGATTGACCGACTGATAGATCGGGAGCTTCTGTTTGAAGTTCCTTTTCCTTGTCAGGTTCTTCAACTCCTCAGTTGAAGATTCTACCACTCCGTGTTACTCAACTGATGTATGCAATATTCACGACGGAGGGTAATGGAATTTCATTTCCATTCTCAATTGTTGTCGCACCATATTTGTAAGGGATAATCTTAGTTGATTCATACGGTAGTGGTCCCGGCAGATAGATGACCACGAGAGCCTTCTGATTTTTTTGACCATCATAAGTAATCTCGATCTGTTCCCGGTTGGGAACTTTAGATTCGTCAAGTAGAGGGATGATGGCAAAAACAACCCTGGTCCTATGATGACCAGAGATTGTGACAACATCCTCAACTTGATCGGCAAGGTAATTCGGCGACCAGTTGGTGGGTCCAGAACCCGGATATGGACGAATTTCTCCACGGTCCACCTGCCCCTGGAGAGCTGCTCGCACAAGGTAGCACCCTTGGTTACTTTCCGAACAGACGCTACAACGGTCATAATTGTGTGGTGGCACCTGGCCACGCCCACTTTGAATACAATGTAACCTCACTAGGTTAGCTTCCACTGATCGGACATCCTGACTTTGACGCCGAGTAGGATTCCTGTTACTGATACTAATTTGTTGAGTATCTTCATCCATGTAGATTGGCATCCACCAGTGATTTAACAAGTGCTGAAGTGCCTCATGGACAAGGGTACAACCTTGATCGTTTTTGCAACCCGCCTTACAGCTGTGATAATTATGCGATATCAGGAATCCGAGTCGGACCTGTTCAGCATGTAACTCTACCAGGCTGGTATTCATCATGCGAATGTCAAAGATCTGAACCATGTTGATCTGATAGGGATTTCTATCGTGGTAGTCTTGGATCCATCCAAGATCCATCTGACGCGGGAGGGCCTCTTGTATGAAAGAGCATCCCTGTTTGTTTACCGAGCAAGTCAGACAGGAACTGTAATCGTGCCGCGGCAGATTATGATACTGGCTTTGCCTTGAGTTCATCGCCACCAAGTTGACATTCATTGCACGGATATCGTGGTTCTGAATGACGTTAGAATTCGTGTAAACCATGTTAACTCCACGAACTCGGTGCTCTTGGATCCATCCGAGATCCATCTGTTCCTGTAGAGCTGCTTGCACTACAGAACATCCTTGGTTACTCTTAGAGCAGATATCACACTGGTGATAATTATGAGGTGGCACATGGCCATATCCACTCTGTCTACAATGCATCTTGACCAGATTGGTTTTCAACAAGAGTACATCATGAATTTGATAGACGTTGTTAGTCTCTTCTTCTATCAAATTGACTACAGCCTTCTCATTTTGAGGCAGCGGGTTCGTGAGAACATTAGGATTTGTATCCTTGAAAGACAGGACTCGCTTCTAACAAGTTTTTGCACGTCAGACTTGAAATTGAGGCAAGTCTCTATGTTATGCCCTGATCCTCCTTGATGATAGGGGCAAGTTTGATCCACCTTAAACCAAAAAGGCGGATTTTCCGGTACTGTAAGAGGGGACTTAGTCTGAATGTGCCCCTTGGCTAGCAGTAATGGAAACAGCTCTGCGTACGTTACGGGTATAGGATCAAATCCTGGTGGCCGTGTTGTACGGTTGTTGTTATATGGAGGATGAGCCTGCTGAAGAGGCTGTTGTGTCCTTTGCTGATTAGGTTGGCTCTGCACAACCTGAGGTTGATACGTAGGAATAGGCCCAGGGCTGATAGCAGGAGTCACAGCTGCTACTGGTTGATAACGCCGCCTTTGCTTTCCGAGAGAGATATTCCCAATATCTTGCTCTTTTTTCTTAGGGAGAGCACCACCATATTTTTTAGTACCGCTCGTCGATCCAGTGTCTTTTACCAAACGTCCTTCTCGGACGGCTTCCTCAAGACGTACGCCCATGCCCACCATTTCGGTGAAATCACTGGGTGCACTGGCAACCATTCGGTCATAGTAAAATGAGCTTAAGGTCTTTAAGAAGATCTTTGTCATCTCTTTTTCCTCAAGAGGTGGACAAATTTGAGCGGCAATTTCACGCCACATTTGAGAATACTCCTTAAAGGTTTCCTTGTCCTTTTGCGACATCGATCTAAGTTGATCTTTGTCGGGTGCCATGTCCAAATTGTATTTGTATTATTGGACGAAGGCAGTACCAAGATCTCTGAAAGTGCTGATCGTAGTACGGTTTAAACCCATGTACCATTTTAATGCGGTACCGGTTAAACTATCCTGGAAGTAGTGAATCAGTAGGTCCTGATTCTCCGTTTGAGCCGACATCCGCCGAGCGTACATCACCAGATGGCTTTGAGGGCAAGAGTTACCCTTGTACTTTTCAAATTCGGGCACTTGAAATTTGTGCGGGACTTTCACATTAGGGACCAGACAAAGGTCTGCGGCGTCCTTTCCAAATAGATCCTGACCGCGAATGGCTTGTAGTTCTTTCTACATTTCCAGGAATTGTTCCTGGAATTCATCCATTCTATCGAACATAGTTTCCTTCTTACTAGAAGGTGTTGGTGGAATCTGTCCTTCTGGGACAGTGTGCACCACAGGGGGTGGTACCGTGACTACGGCAGTGAATCTTGGCGTTTCCTGAAGTTTGTAACCTTCAGGAGTCTTCAGTATGCCCCTGGCATCTTCGCTTTCTCGAAGTTTGTAACCTTCAGGCCCAGCGATTTCTGTTGTGATTCCCTGATCTTCAGTGATCAGCGGAACATATCCTTCCGGGATATAGTTAACAGGCATGCCCCAAGGACGATCTTTCGGTATCTGATACCTAGGATCATACTTCTCCACTATGGGCGTTGAGGTGATCTCCGAGATCACAGTCCTTTGTAGCTGAGCTTCTGCCATGGTTTGCATGTCGTTACGAAGCTTTCTCATATCCTCTCTCAGAGCGTCGATCTCTTCTTTCAACTCTCTATTTTCTTCCTCAAGATCATCCATCTTTTTCTGACGATTGGCCCGAGTATTGTACGAATGAGATAGTTTGACTCTAGAATCGAGACACAAACGTGAGATTCGTAGGTAAGAAAAATACGTGACGTGAGAATGATGAATGCAATGATTATATTAATTGTTTAAGGTTTAATCAACATAAACTTCGACAATTAGATTGTAAATATCAAACGGTGGGGAAACCCCTTTTTATTGAATTCAAAGGATTACAGAAATGGAAATACAGTAGATTACAAAGTGCAGAAACAGAAACCTAAGCTAATGGGTCCCGAGTCCTCTCTGAAGAGAAATCGGGTGCTGATTCTGGTATCTTCCTTTTCTTTGACCGGGGCTCTTGGGCCGTTGTCGGGTTGTCATTCCTTTGCCAGGTGAAAGGAGCGAACAAATTCCTTTGGTCATCTTGATTTTCTACAGCATGTTGCTCTAAAATCTCAATCAGAGCATCCTTTTCTTTCAGTAATTGCTGTATTTTGATGCACTCTACGTCGAGGGTGCGATACTTGTTCTTCCAGGACCTTCTTTCCTTTTGAACTTTGTTGAGAGTAACCTGAAGCTTTTCAGTCTCAGTCATGAAGTACATGACAGATTCCCTCGGCGGAAGAATTCCGTAACGAGGATAAGGCATCTTTAGCTTGAGAGCTCTAGTTTGTTCCCAATGGAGATAAGGCTCCATCGAGACACAATCCGGTTTTCCTAGAGACTCTCGTCCTTTCTTATGAACATGCTTCCAAGCGTGCATTATTTCCATCTTTAGTGCTCTGTCATTTTCTCCTTCTTTGAAGAAAAGACCTTCCAGATGAACACCCAGTGGGACGTGTCTCATCGGGTATCCAAATTGACGGCGAACCAATATCAGATGGTAGTTGATTCCTCCCTTAGTTCCTATGAGGGGTATGTTGGGGAAGTTTCCACAACGGTCAATGACCCTGATTCCCTCATAAATCCTATTACACCAATCTATATCAGAGTTGGTAAGAGACATGATCTTCTGCGACCAACGTAAGGCACTCTTGCAATCCCAAAAAGTAGCAGACTTGGGCAAGTGAGAGGTAAACCATTTGTAAAGCAAAGGTACACAGCATGTGATCTCCCCTCCGCTGTACAAATTCCCCAAGTGTACAGAATGATACGCATCTGCGAGCAAAGTCGGCACAGGGTTTCCAATGAGAAAAACCTTAATGGAGTTAATATCGACGAAGTTATTGATGTTGGGAAACAAAAATAACCCGTAGGTGAGCAAGACAAAGATGCTTTCAAAAGCTGTCACGTTTCCTATACTGGCAAAATACAGGGCTTTCTTCGTCAAGAACTGGGCTGGCAAACCTTGTATGCCACCCTTAGTAGTCATGTGAGTCTTGACCTCAGACTCGTCCAAATGAATTGCTCTTGCAATGGTCTGATTCTTTGGAATTTCTTCCATTCCAGAAAATGGAGCTCGATCTGTAATGTGTAGATCGATCAGGTGAGAATACTCCTCCAGCGTAGGTGCGAGCTGGTAATCCGGGAATGTGAAACAGTGATAAACTGGATCATAAAACTGAATGAGCGCATCGATGATTCCCTCAATCACATGGACTCTTAACAGTGGAAGCAGACCTCCATGCTTGGCTCTAAAAGCCTCAGGGTTTGTGATCATCCTCGCCAACCTTCTCAAATCCTCTAGTTTTGGAACCTTGAAGGTGTACTTACGAGTTCTCCTTCTACCGAAATCCATTAGTGCAATCCTTTTCTCTGATATTTGCAATCACAGTCTTAGTTTAATTTGAAAAATAGAGAGACTAGAAGAGAAGTTTTTTGAATGTTTTAATGTTTTTTAAATGAATGCATGAATGCAGGACACAAAAACATAGAAAAAACATGGGGTCAATGGGTCGTTGTCATGAAGTCAAGGCTCTACCCATCCCCAAAGGTTTATACTAGGGTGATTTTTGTACCTGTACTCATTATCATCAGCTCCTCCCAGGAAAGCAAAACAACAAGCGGATCGCCAGCGAGTTGTAGAGCAATCTTAGAGTAAGTGCCATTCACCGAGAATATATCACCAGCCTCAAATGAGGGTAGTATCGCGTAACAACTATTTCTGATAGTTTCCGCACTACAAAAGGGTTTGGCTCCTCAGCTTCTCAGACTTAACAATCGGCCCATTGTCTAGGTGAGAGAATGGGTTGCATTGGTCAGCCTCCACTGAGGTTGATGGTCGACCCCGTCGCCATCACTTATCTTAAGTGTATACTCAATCTTTCCACATACGGCATCACCCGCATTCCCATTAGCATAAAAATAAACACGTATAGCAATTAGGAAAAGCAGTATATATATTTGTCCTAAACATCCTAGACCTCTAAAGCTATGAATCTTAAGTTCCTAACAGAAAATGGGTTCCCCGACGGAAGCCCCAATCTATGGTTTTTCACACAAGAGGTGAAAAGGAAAAAGGCCGTGCCTAGATCTAACTTTGAAAGGCCCCACGGTGGACGCCATTTTTCTGTAGCTAGCGATTTTGGACGCGGTTCTTAAGCGCTGGTCGCTCTCTACGGTTGAGCTTAAACTACAGGTCGATTCATTTTTTATCCTATTGTGAGCTGAATAAGGAAGGGAAATAGATGTCTCTAATTAACCCTAGTTTGCATACTGAGTTTAAATAGCGGTCTGTTAGGTTACGGATGCTATCAATGTGGGGGGCTTTGTACTGGTTATTTTTATTTTCGCCAATACTGGGTTTTATCTAGGCAGAAGATTTCTGGCCGGGAACAAGGATTAGGATGTTAGGAATGATGCTTTTTGATAGATACACGAGAGTATGGGATTTTGGGTTTTTGTTTAGTGTGCTCGCTAAGATTTTTATTTCAATCTTATGCCTACGTATTCCCGTTTACCGAAACAGGGAAATCAGAGCGTTCGTAGTTCCTCCTATTCTATGGGAGGAAATGGGTGTTTTGGTGTCTTATTCAAAGCCCAAGACGTGAAGCGAAAGGTGGTTTGTATCTTGTTCAAAGCCCAAGATATGAAGCTAAAAAGTGTTGACTTTGGAGAGAATTTGTCATCTCTAAAGAGGGGTTTGTATGTCACAACGGTTGGGTGACTGGTTATAAAGGAGGATTACTTTAACCGGGATACGCGGATCCTAACAATGCCATAATTTCCTTTATAGGGGATTTTAACCTGAAGGAGAAGACTATAACTCAGTGTAGAGCAATGCCAAGTCTAGAGTTTCATCTTTTGTACTATGCTTTGAGAAACAGTAGTAGACTCTTTGAAAGGACTGTTCTATGAAGATGATTAAGTTCTGTTCCTATACCTCTAGGAGGTCGTCGGGACAATTTGTACGAAGCCCAAGAGGAGGTTGGAAACTTTTAAGAAGTCGACGGGTCCTTGTACGAAGCCCAAGAGGAGGCTATCATTCCCGGAGTAAGAGATCATTATACGAAGCCTAAGAGGGGGCTGTGAATACTTCTAAGAAGTCGGCGGGTCCTTGTACTAAGCCCAAGAGAAGGCGGGGTTGCTTTTAGGAAGCCTGTGGGTCCTTGTACGATGCCCAAGAGGAGGCCGATGCTTTTAAGAAGCCCGTGGGTCCCCAAACCCTGAGAAATTCAAGGCAATGCTATTCACCGAGATAGATCAAAGTCAGGAAAGTTCAAGAATTTGGAAGAAACTCAAAGATGCCATTCACGGAGAATACATTCATCTTGGGGAGCAGAGTTTCTTGACAATTCATAATGAGGACAGCTGAAGAGAAGACTGTATCTGGTGATCCTATTGGGGATCTAGTTGTCTATTTCTACGAATAAACGAAACGGCGTCACCTAGTTCTAGACGTAGTTGTCGGGGAAACTCGAAATATCTATACTATTATTACACAGTTGATATGAGTTTATGAAAGAAGACTTACAGTGAAACAGCCCCACAATATAGTTATATGTATATGAAAGCGGTAAATGAAAGCAACAACCACTTACTCGGTTGTAGAGCTTCCATGTTGTTTAGTTAGTTGTTCAACAAAGAAAGATTTAAAACAACAGTATCTTCAAAATCAAAGGAGAAAATGCTTTGAAAAAGAAAGATTTGGGGCTTATAGCTCAAGGAGAGGCCCAGGGTTTTATCAGTGAGCGCACTGTTTGAATTTGTACAGAGGGACTTATACAAGTGACTGAGGCCCAAAAAAGGTTTTATGTACAAAGGGATGGGTCTTACACTCTCTCAAGAGGCCCAAAAAGTTTTAAAGAAAAAGAGTGGGGCTTATAACACGAGGGTAGGCCCAAATGATTTTTCGTTTAAAAATGGCGATCGCGCCGAGGTTTTCTTTTAACGCAGAGGGACTTATACAATAAGTGAGGCCCAAAATGTTTTGGTTAAAAGGGGGTTGGGTCTTACACTCTAATAGAGGCCCAACAGTTTTGAATGGGTCTTATAGCTCGAGGAGAGGCCTATGGTTATTTTTTAAAAGGGCGACGATCGCGCCGTTTGTTTTTGACGGTATCGGGACTTATACAATATACTGAGGCCCAAAAATCATTTGGTCAAAAAAAGGATTGGGTCTTACACTCTATTAGAGGCCCAAAGTGTTTTGAAAATAATTTATGAGGGTTGAATTAATCCAAAAACCCTAATTTGTTTTCAAAAATGTATTTAATTGAATAAAAATTCAATTAAAATGATCAAAATTGTTTAACATATGGAAAACAAATTGTGATCTTGGATTACTGCTTCAAAAATTAAGTATTGACCTACAAAATAATTAGAAAGCATTAAAAGTTGCAAAATCAATGTAGAAAAAATATTTAAAATGTCAAAAATAATTAAAATATTAATTCTTTGCAAAAAATCAATTATATGAAATAAATAATATTTTTGGGATTTTTTGGGAAAATAAAATATTTTAACATTTTTGTGAATTATTAAAAAAAGAATCAACTCAAAATCATTAAAACTCAGAGAGAAATTAATTTTTGAATCAATTAAAGAAAATCACAAAATTCAAATATTTGAAAATTCAAAAAAAGGCGCCAAGAACAGCTGAAGAACACGCGCGTGTTCTGGGTTTGGCTGATTTGCATTTTCTATCCAATCTCCTTGAATACTTGATTATAACATGCAATCCACATATCATTATGCTCGTCTCAACCTCACGATCATGTCTATGTCCATTAATTTCATTTAAATTAAACATATAACAAGAAATCATGAAAAATCCTCAAGAACCCTAATTTCTGCATGAAGGCTAGTATTTTTGATACACGATTCAAACAATGCAATTAATTGAGGGGAAACATTCCATGCATGATTATGAACATATTGCCAAATTATTATGCAGCAAAAATTGTGTGGATCATAGAGTTAGAAGAGCTCATGCTTACCACTTGCAGCTGGTGATCGTGATTTGTGTTGGAGGTGTTACAGCTAGGTTCCAATGGTGTGGATAGCTTCCCTAGGTACCAAGTGATGTGTCTGAGTGCTTGGAATGGATTGAAATGGTTTGGAATTGAAGATGGCACCTCAACTGCAAAACTGTCAAGAACTTGAGCAATTGGCTGGTGATTTTGTGAAATCTGTGTTCCAGATGTTATGTGAGTGTTTGGATCACTTCTATATGATGTATGTGAGGTGTGTGAGTGATTGGTTTGATTGGAAAAGCTCTCAAACTCAAAACCCGATAGCTACCTTGCTAAGAAAGGCATTTTTGCCAAGAGAAAGAGATTTTGAGGAAAGCATCTGTTAGATGGCTTTGGTGTACTCAAACTGATCACAATTGAGCTCTATTTATAGTAGAGCATGTTTGTTTTGCAAGGAATAGTGAATGGCAGCTGCTAAGTAGGTTTGGCCAATGTTGGCAAATGAAAATCCAAGTCTCCTCTAGCCATTGACTAGAGGTTAGGGCACAGAGCTTTGGTTCCCTTGGTCTTGGATAAGTCTTGACTGATTTCAGATGAGAATGGCTCAATCCATGCCACCTTGATGCTTCCATTGAATGCTTCAATCCAAATTTGGAGTCTTGTCCCTATTTTGGCCATTCTAGGTTCAACATGCTATTTCTTGTTCCATGGACTTTGGAGGCTTGGCTCAGTGATTGTCCCCTTTAGATTCAATCCTCTGAGGTGTCCAAGTGGATAGGAGCATTTGAATTTGGCTGATTTTTGCAAATCGAGCAAAATTGCAAATTCTGCCTTGCCTTTGACAGATTTCAACATGGCAACTTTCCAATGTCATATCTCATGACTCAAATGGAATTTGGCAATGTTCTTGGTCATTTTGGAAAGCCCTTACATGATACAACAACTGTTTGAACATGTTTGGTTTTGATATCTTTTGAATCCAAGTGAAAAATCCCCCTACATTTGGAAAAAAATGAAGACAGATTCTGACTTAGTGAAAATTTCACTAAGTGTTGGAAAAAGTGACATTTTCATTTTTTAGCCATTTTGATCACTCCATAACTCAAAATCCTTAATGAATTGGACTTAGGTCTAGTTAAAGTTTTTGTAGAGGGTAATGAGGGCTACAAATCCATCTTTGGATGAGAAAAAATGGCCTTGTGGTTTAGGAGTTATGATCCTCCAAAGTTGGTACCCTTGTCACTTTATTTTTAACTTAGAAAATTTTCTAAGTTTTTATGGTTACCCCTTTTACAAGTTATCCAACTTTTCTTGATTTTCCTTGATGAATGATGATTCAAATCATACATTAACATCATTTTAGGGTTAAAAATCCATTTTGGTGAAAAATTTCAAAAAGTCAAAGTTGACTTTTGTGCACAGTTGACTTTTTATCAGATGAATTCTAAACTGTGCAATTCTTCAGGAAATCATGTCCTTGACCTAAATCAAACTTGATGGACACATTTCATGGGTGTCATAGGGTATATTGAGGTATCTCCTAGGGTTTGGGAGCATGTCCTGGTCAAAAGTCAAAGTTACAGTTGACTTTTTCCTTAAAACCCTAACTGTGGTGCAGATGAAATTGAGACTTGTTGCTCAAGCTTCTTGGATTAATCCATTGTTCCAAATGGATCAATATAGTTCATTAGAGACCTTTAAACCCTCTCTTGATTTCTTGGTTCATGATTTGCACCAAAAGTCAACTTAGGGGTGAATTAGGTCAAGAAACCCTAATTCCTGATTTTTGATGTATGCATCCCCTGAGGCAAAATTGACTCGGTGATTGGGTCCATGAGGTTCCATGAAGTATATTAGGTTATGTTTTGGATCATTGGCTCATGCCTAGATGAAAATTTCCATCTGGGGGCCCTGGTAGACCAAAACCCTAATTTGGTGACACTGTCGATCTTGAAGCTTGATTCACCTAGAAGGGAGCAACCTTGTGCTTAATCTTTGAAGTGGGAGTCCTCTTGATCCATTGTGAATGTTTGGGAGGTTAGACAAGTTGAATATCATGTCATTCCTTGATTGATCCTTTGTCTAAGCACTCAGAGAGAGCTTGAAACCCTAATTTTGATTGTAGTGGATGCTCACCCATCTTTGGGGAGACTGACAAGGTAGGATGGTTCCTCCATATTGTGATGATGATTTGCACAATGATGAGAAATCTTAGTGGTCAAAATTTGGGGTATGACAATACCCCCTCTTTCTAACGTGAACCATAAAAAAAAAAGCAATAATAAAAACACTCATCATAGTACCTTAAACACCGTCGAGGCTAGTGTTCTTAAGACTCGTTGACACTGTAGTTCCCATGTATTGCTTCCTTTGTCACCTGCGGGTTACACTCTACGTGCAGCAGGAGAAGAAGAGGAAAGCTTAGTTCCTTTTTGGTAATCTGTTCTTTTAATTTTCTTTTATTTTTTACTATTATTAAATTAGAATAAGTTTGTTTCTCATATTGTTCATATTTTATTTGTGATTTATTTTATTATGATAATAGTCTATTTCCCTTTAGATTTTATTAAGTTTTGTTTTAAAATAGATGGTGTGTGTATGCTAATTAAACTTGTTTCTTTTTTATTTTAGGTTTATGTTATGGCATATTTTAATTTTTTTTTTGTTTTAATTATTTTTACTTTTAATTAATATTAAAAATGATAAAAAAGATAGTTAGAAAATGCATGTTTTAGTTATTTGTGCTCTTAGTTAGTTGTTTAATTATTTATATTTTTAGTTATTGTTTGAATTGTTCTATTTTTTACTATCAGTTTTAATTTATTTTGGTTGTTAAATATTAAAAATGTAAAAACAAATGTTATTAATTATTAATTGATTTAAATAGTTTTTATTTAATATTGATTAATTACATTATTAATTAATTTTATTAAATATTTATATTTAAATTGATTAATAATTCTCTGGTCGCCCGATTCTATTTCACGATTTGTCTGTTTCCATGTTTTGGGCTTGCTTGTTTTCTCTAATTTAATCTTGATGCTTTTCCTTGATTAATCTGTATCACGATGCTTTATCGTGAATATTGTTGATTTTGTCTGTGGATGCTACACGATGCTTTGCCGTGATTGTTTGTGGATTTTACACGATGCTTTGTCGTAAATGTTGTTGATTTTGTCTGTGGATTTTACACGATGCTTTACCATGAATTGTTGTTGATTTTACTTGTTGATGTTGCTACATGATGATTTACCATGTATTCTATATCTTCATGTGAATGTTGCTTTGTATCTGTTACTTGCTTACACTATGCTTTGCCGTGAATGTTTGTGGATTTTACGCGATGTTTTTTCGTATACTGTGTTTGTGGATTTTTATATGTACGTTTGTGGATTTTACATGATACTTTGCCATGTGTATTCTGTTGATTTTATGTGTTGATGATACCATACATGATGTTCTTGCCATGTGCTGTGTACCTTATTAATTGTTCATACATGATGATTTTCCATGTACTTTGTTGATTATATCCGTTGCTTTATTGTGATGTTTTGCCACGTACTCTTGTTGATACTATGGTGATCTTCCATGTATCTGCTCCTGATCACATGATGCTTTGCCATGTGTATCTTTGTCGATTTTTTTTGTCTTAGTCCATGATGCTTTGCCACATACTTTGTGTTGTTGATTTTATTCTACATGATGCTTTGCCATATATTTGTCTGTGGATTTTATATCATACATTGTTGATGTTGTTACGTGATGCTTTGCCACATACCTCTGTTGATTCTATGTGTTGATGTTTATGCATGATGTTTTTCCATGTATGTCGTTGATTCTCTTTATTGATACCATGATGTTTTACCATGTGTCTGAGGATTGTATCTTTTGACTCACATGATGTTTTTCCATGTGTACTCTGTTGATTTTGTGTCTATTGACTTCATGGTGCTTTTCTGTGTACTTTTTGTTTGTTGATATCATTTAGCTTGATTCACATGATGCTTTGCCATGCGCATTTGGTTCATTCCATTTGTTGTTCATACTACATGATGTTCTTGCCATGTACTGTGTTTTCGTCTCTTCATTTGATGCTAGATTTACATGATGATTTGCCATGTATCTTTTGCTTTCTCTTGCACTTGTGACCTTATCCAAGGGAAGGTAGTGTATGTTGACTCATTGTCATTGTGCATGTTCTTGTATATTTATTACTTTGCTTTTCCTATCTTTGTGTTTCTTTACCCATCTTTTACCCTTTAGCAAACAATTTTAGCAAAAACACAAATATTTCAAGAGGTTTCTATAGAGTATTGTAGATGCTTAGGGTGCTAGTACCTTCCCTTAGTATAACCAACCCTCGTACCTTTGATCTCTATTTTGCTTAGCTTTAGGCCTTGCTTTTTGATTTATATGTTTACTTAGGGTTTTTGTTCGATCTTTTCTCCCTTCCTTGGAAAACTAAAAATTCGGTGGTAATATCTTTGTTTTGCGAGTCAAGCTAATTCAATAGCTCTAGTCTCCGATTCTCACCGCGACACCATGCAGACAGAAGATGCTCATTATGATGAGTCGGTGGAAATTTTGATGGTTTAAGCTACTGATGGCTCCAACATGGAAGTTGATAAGGGTGAACAGATCTTTACTGTCTGAGATTCTGACATGCATGCAGTCTATCCCCACTCTGAAGAGGGATTGATTGACTTCCTTGAGTGTTGCAAGCCCAATGATTCCAAGACAATGATTTGTACGTGCAATAGTGTTGTGTTTGATGAAGCAGCAAAAAAATCTAGAGAGCACAAGGAGGTTCAACCCCAAAAGGGGACGGGGTGGGAGTCAAGCTACTAGGTTCGTCTCAAACTGTGGGGGAATACCTCGTAGAAATGAAAAATACAGGAGACGGTTCCAACTGCTTCGACAAAGGACTTTTCGACCGACCACTAGCAAACGCACCTAAGGAGAAATGGCTGAAGCCTACAAATTAGAAAGGGGCAAATCACCCCTAATGGAAGAATGTCGACCCCAAGGTGGGGATGCCAAATCACAATGGGCAGAAAGAGTCGAAGGGAAAATCTCACGTCCCTTCGACCTACAAGGGCAACAATCACATGACATATACCCAATGGAGGAGTCATCAAAGAAAGAAGAAGGCTAAAAGAGAAACCTTCGCAACAAAGCGTGACACCTTAGAGTCAAAGCGCAATCTAGTTGTGTCGAAGGCTCCAAAGAATCCTTACTCGAAGAGATTCAACGAGGAGGGAAAATTGACAGTTTCCTAGAGGTCAACTTTAAGGGAGGCCCACATGGGCAAAGGGGCACCAAGGGTGAGGGCGAAGACGCCTGAATATTCTCCACAATATGAGGACAAAAGTCCACAGTACACTCCCCAACCAGAGGAGGAGGAGACCCAATATACTCCTCAGCCGGAAGACAAAGAGCTGAAGTACACATCCCAATATGATGATGAAATGGTTGAAGACAAATTCGATGAACATTCTGAAGATAAATTATGGGATAGTCTCTGTGCTACTAGTGGAGTACGACAGAATGTCAGAAGTGTTCGAGGATGAAGAGGACTTTGTACACAACGAGGTTGCTAACCAGACGCCTCCTTGCTATTACGTCATGAATAATGGCGTAGTCAAAGAACAACAAGTTGTGTTTGAAAGGCCCGATCCAAGCATGATGTATCACCTAAAGCCACTATTTATTAGGGCGAAGGTAGATAACATGACCGTTAACAAAGTGTTTGTCGATGGAGGTGCGACAGTCAACCTAATGTTGTATTCTTTATTCAAGAAAATGGGAGCCCAAATCATCCCATTTGATTGACTCTTAACTGAGACCAAATCGTCCCAAGGACCAACCCAGGAGAGTCCATGATTGACTCTTAATTGGGAGTGTCAGATCTGTTGACAAGATAGTCAACATGATCAAATGATGTGCATTAGATGAGATAGCTGAGAAAGGTCATCAATTTGGAGGGACGAGACACAAAGTTGACCTAGGGGCTAAGATATACTTGACCTTACCAGATGAGTCAATGTCAACTCATCTGAAGGTCTTGTGAGAGGCCACGAGGAGTGAATCAAATAGGGTCTTGGGAACGCTTTTAAGCAACCCTCTCTTCAGAGCCATTTCATTTCATTCCCCCTTTCGCTCTTTAACTTTTCCCTCTCTCTGATCTCATCTCTCTTTAAATGAACCCTCACCTCTGGCCACCCTCAACCTATGAATACCACCCCCAACCACCTTGAACCACCGTACAAAACCCAACTTTGGTTGAACTTCAATCAAAAAATTCATATCTTCATCCAACCTTCAACTTCTGGGTTTTCCCAAATGAACCCTAAGTCCATTCCCTATGAATCCTAAGCACCCTCACATGAACCCTAACAATGCCCTACGAACCCTAACCCTTCAATATGAACCTTAGCCCTAATTTGTAAGAACCTTAACCTTAATTGCTACCTAGAAACCCCTATTCCTGCTTAAACCAAACCCTAAACCACCAATTAAACCTTCCCTAAGACAAATTGAACATCAACAATCCCTAGATCTAAGAATCCAACTCAAACAAAATTAAACAAAAAAAGCAAACATCAACATAAAGCATTCAAGGCAAGCAAGTCATAGTCAATCAAAAAAGCATGTGACCAACCTACAGAATGGATGAGTATTTCGGTTAAAAGTAAACTCTTTTTCCTCTTCTTTGTTTACTCCGGATCCTCCGTTTCTCTTCTCCTAACTTCTTCTTTCTGTTCTGTGCGAGGTGCAAATGGATGGAGGGCGAGCTCGGAAGAATTAGGGTTTTAATGTGAAACCCTAATCTCAGTTTGATTTAAGCTTTGGTGAGGGATCAGAGTTGCAGCAGTAGAAGTATTTTTCTCAGTTTTTTTTCTTGTTTTTATTCATCTCAAAATTCCTCTCTATTTACAGGCTTTAGATATTCTTAGGTTATAAATTTGATTGATCCGTTTTAGGAAATTTTGATTTGATTAATATTTTTAGGAAATATTGTATCTGATTGTTGTAATTGATTAATTTGATTAGATTTTATTTCATTTAAGTTTTGATTTTGATTAGAAATAGATTTAAGGTTTCCAGATATTGGATGTATTTGGTCTCTTTCCACTTGTAAAATTGTAACTGTGTAATGTATTTGGAAAGATTTGATTCAATGCAAATTAAATTTTATTCAATACTTTCCAACATTTGATCCACTCTGATTCTGATTACACGCAAATTTGGTGTTTAGACCTGGGCTTCTATTGTTTGAACTTGGTCACAATTTTGACCAAGTTAAGATGTTATGACAAATAATAAATAAGAATCGAATCTAAAAATAATATGTTATCAGAAATGATACATCTAAATAATAAAAATAATAAATTAACCCTAATAATTAATTCTAATAGTAATAATTAATAGCTTAAATAATAATAATAATAATAATAATAATAATAATAATAATATTTAATAATTAGTCACAATAATAATTATTAATAATAACATATATTTAAATTAACCATAGAAAATAAAGTGAATTAATCAATAATAGTACCCATGATGGTAGATATTATTTAAAAAAAAAAACCCTTTTTCTAATAAATTAGTTTTAACCATAAAGCTACATGTAATATTTTCCTAAAAATTATTAAATAAAATTATGAATGATATCTTAATTTTTCCTAAAATATGCTATCATTTAATGCTAAAAAAACATAGTACTTTTTTCATTTTCACTAAATTATGTTAAATCACAACTAAATATCAACTCCTAAGAGGGAAAAAGTCAAAACGACCCCTTTGACTTTTTTAGGTCATCAGGGAGACCAAATAACTTGTGGGGGACTCTGGACATGTTAGTGCCCTAAACTCTAGATTAGCTGAAAATAAAAAGAAAAGCGGTCAAAATTTGGGGTACGACGGCTGCCCCTATTTAATCAGCTTCAAACTATGAGGATGATGACAGTGAGCCTTTATCCTCTCGGGGAGGAGATGATTAAATATAGAGTGGGACCCTAATTTTGACTACAAAGTTAGTGGACTTCAGAGATTAGAAAATATTGAACAACCCTTGACGCTCTGTTAGTATCCAAACCAACCTTCGAAGGAACCCCGATAATATCCTGTTGATTAATTTCAGCCTACCCGGGTGAAACTTGCATACGATTTCCATGATCATCCGATCATGTTACTGAAATCGGGTAGGAATCTGACGATCCTTTAGTCTTTGCTTGATAAAACCATGATAGAACCCCTTTGATCAGCTTCAGCCCCTCTGGGTGAAACTTGCATACGATTTCCATGATCAGTTGATCATGTTACAAAAATCGGGTAGGACTCAGACGATCATTCGTCCGTTGCAGGTGAAACCCCTAGCAAAACCCTGATGAAACCCCTTGATGAATCACCTTGATAAAACCCCTTTATGAAACCCTTGATGATTCTTATAACCATCTGATCATTTTACGAGAATCTTGATGGAACCCCTTGATGAAACCCCTGATGAAACGTATCCTTTGTGTGGGATAAGTTAATAAGTTGGGGCTGTGAGATGTGAAGACCTGCTCACTGGTTGATAACGATTATTCGAGATGACCGACTACTGTATAGATTCCTTTGAAAACTCACAACGAGTGAGTTTGCTGGGGGAAGTCCTTTATTGAAAAGGTGTTTATAGGAGTGTTATTTACCGAGGAAGGCCAATAAGCATTCCAACTTGGGAATTCTACTGGTATAGCTAGGGATTGAACCTCTAAGAATGGTCAAAAATATTATGTCATGTATGCATGTTCATGTGTATGCATATTTTGAGTTGATGTATGTTTTTATGCATGATGCATTATTTGGGCTAACACCTCTTTTATGATAGGTGTATGCAATGTATGTCTTTGTGGGGACCAATGTTTCTGTAACATTCTAACTCTTCGACCTTTCCAGACTATGATGTAGTCATGGAGTGGGCCATGATACTCTTAATATTTGGAAATGTGTTATTGAAAGTAGGAAGCTTCCGTGCTAGTTAGATTGTGAATATTGATTTATGAACCCTGCGCCTCGCCTGAGAGGCAATGTTGGAAGAATATGACCCCTTTAATGTTTGTAAATCAAAGTAAAAGATGTTTTAAAAATATTTATTATTATGCCTGATGTTTCAATGCATTATTCACAAATAATTGATATTTTGTAATCAAGCGAAAAGAATTGAAAACAAGGAAATAAGGCTAAACTTTATTTATTAAGAAATTTAGCCCATAAATGGGCGATAGTACATAAAGAAGTAATTCCAGTAAGAGGAGATTACTGAAAAAAATAAAAGATGTAAAATGGCAATGGATAATATATTTATTCATGTCCTTATTGAGTTCAACACATGCTACTATCCCTACGTCTTTGAGGTCATAATACTTCGCTTCTGAAGACGATGATTAGATTATTGCTTCTATCCGAGTCCCTGTTGTAGTATGGCTTAAGTGCTTATAGTCATATGCCTTTTGGATATCCCTAACTTTTTCCTAGACCGCTCTTTTCGAGACTTAGTCCACCGAGATGATATACCCTTTTTTGACTAAGCCTCCCTTTGGGGTTTTCGACTTAACAGGTTTTTTTTTTATGTAAGTCCCTAATTTTTGCCTGGATTGCTCCTTCAAGTTTTCAATCCACCGGGATGCCCCTAATTTTTGCCTAAGTCTCCCTTTCAGTTTTTTGACTTAGCGGGCTTTTTATCCTCTTTTTCTAGGCATAATATTTTTTGACTGCGTCGGAGTAACTCTGCTCCATCTATGGTTGTGAGAATTAGGGCTCCCCTAGAGAAGGCCCTCTTTGCGACATATGGCCCTTCGTAGTTTAGGGTCCATATGCCGCGGGGATCTTTATGGATGGGTAATATCTTTCTTAACACTAAATCTCCTTCTTCAAATAGATGAGGACGAACTTTCTTGTCGAATGATAACACGAAACTGTATCGTATATTCTGACCCGATTCACATGCTATTTAGGGTCTTTTTATTATGTTTTCGTAGTATTATGTCGTATTATGTTTTTGTTTCAGGTATTTGTCGAATAAGAGCCGTACACGAAGAAACAAAGCGAATCGAATGAAAAACAGAGAAAAAGGAGCAGTTTGCACACCGACGTCCAGCCTGGCGTTCGCCATGGAGGTGACCATGAGGTGGATGACGTGTCCCACCCACCAACGGTCACAAAGACCAAGTCCAGAAAATTTGTGAAGATGGCGTTCGCCACCTTGGACATGGCGGTTGCCATCTTTGATAAATTTGCCCCAGTCAATGGCAGTTGAAGAATTCACCCCATGACTCCACTTTTTCCTCCCACACAAATTCAGCAGCTGTAGCTTCCTCTCCAAGGCTTGTTAGCATTATAAATAGGTGTAGAAACCCACATTTGGGGAATCCAAGCTTAGTTACAACATAGGACATATATTTACACAGTTAAAGCAATAATTCTTCACATCGGGGAGTTATTGCACAATTGTTTTCATTGAGTTTGGAACACTTTACATTTCTGTTTTTAATCTTGCCACCATTTACATTCCGTCGAAGTTGTTTCTTGTATCAGATTCATGTTTCTGATTGGAACAGGTTCTTATTAATTTCAGTCTATTTACATTCTTATTGTCTTGTTTATTTGCTCTTCTTTACTTTATTTATTTCATCGCACTGCTATACCTTATTTACTTTCATCGCACAACTTTACTTTATTTATTTCATCGCAATGCTTTACCTTGTTTATTTCATCGCAACCGCTTTACTTTGTTTACTTTCATCACACGTTCTTAATTTTAATCAAATCACTTATTATGTTTAATTCCTTTTTTCAAACAAAAGCAAAAATGTTTAACGTAACCATGTCCGACTAATTTTGTTAGTGTTGGAATTTGAGGACTGTCGTTTCACCGGTACTCTATATGTTGTTTCTATAGAGTTACTATTGGGTCTGTTTTGATTTTAATACAATTTTTTCGTAATTAATTTGATCGGTTACTACAAAAGTATAATCGCGACACGTCGGGTAAGATTGAAAGTCGTCCGACACCTAAGATTAAAATTAATTAGTTTTTGGTTAACAAATACCGCGAAAGCACTTTGTTAATTAATTAGGAGAATTTAATATTACTAGAAGGTGATTTTGAAACTATTTTCGGATGCGTTTATAGGTTTAGAATTCAGTTGTCCGAGCAAATGCCGGAAACCCTTTTAAGTTAAAGTTTCCAATCAAGATTACTTTTCAACTGAGTTACAGAAGTGATTATTAAAAAAGAATTTTCTACTTTAACGCAATACACAAGCGGTTATGTGTGAGCGGACGATATAAATTTAGAGATTAAGGCCGGATCCAAAAAATTGAAAGTGACAGTTCCTTTTTAATTAAATTATTTTTCTTAGGAGAAAATATTGCCCCGTAAGTAGTTCTATTTAGAAATAATAGGGGTGTCGTTGATTGATGAACGCCACATTCCAGTATTACACCTTTGAATTTATTAAATCTTTGTTATTCTATTTTGTTTTTATTCCATAACCTTTTACGGTCGCCTTAGATAAACACCGTAGCAATAGAAGACGATAGATTGACCATTAGGTCTCTGCGGGATTCGACAACCTTTTATATTACTCTAATACACACAATATACTTACGGATAACCGTTGCACCCCAAAATTTGCCTTCTCTTTTTCTAACCTTTCTCTGGCTTATGTTCGCATTCTTCTGCATCTTGCATTAGGTCATACATTCATTCATTTGCATGAGTTTCTAAGACACGGGATCAGGTGGTTATCTGAATCAAGGTCTTCTATATGCTTTACGTTTCTTGAACTCAAGTTGAAGCATTGGTTTGAGCTCACAACATTATGAGCATACCTCTATCAAAGTTTATTGAGTATCAAGGCTTCCCTTAGTCAAGATCACCAAGCTACAAGGTTATCCTATGTCAAGGCTTATCAGGTTGCATAGTCATGCTCTCCAAAATTACTCAATGCAGGTGGTTCAGGGTTTCTTATATTTTGTGTGAGTTGGTTGGTATTCATAAATTAAAGATGGTGGATAGGGTTTCATGTTAGAGGCATCTTGGTATTCATGGAAGAAATCAAGTTGGAGACTCATATTGTGGTCAAGACATTGTTGTCCTCTTAGTTGCGTATTGCTTGTTACTTGTAATGCAAGTTAATGTGGATCTGAGAATTGAAGTCGATGGGGATTCACTGGAGAGAAGTTTCATTCGAGAGATTTCATAAGTCCAATTGGATCAAAAGTTGTCGAGGTGGTCAAATGTTGTAAGGGGTTTTTCTTGGTATTCAAGCTCATCATTTCTTCATCATTTTAATTCAAATTCAAGTGGAAATCCATTTTTAACCATTGTTCTAAATAAACCATATCCATTTTCAATGTCCAAACCATTTCCTATCCATTATTCAATTTACATCCAATTCTTAAAAATACAATTATGGTGTCATTGCTTGGCAGCTCAGCACTTGTGTTGGACTGTTGCTCTCCTTTTTGAGCAAATCATCTGTTCTTCTTGGATTGTCCTTGACTGTGCCACTAATGGTTGTGTGCCACTCTTTTGCCATTCCTATATCGATTTGTTATGGTTACCAATTTTGGGTTCCCCATATAAATTGTAATGACAGTGCTGGAAATGATCGTAGTCCTCGTAAAAAGGGTATAGTTCTCATTATTTGTATGTCACTATTTGTTGGATCGGTACTGACTTTGGGAGCAATAGTTTCTGCAAAACCTTTGGATGCTTTGAGATACAAGGGATGGAATAATAAGAAAAAACTCAGTCTCCCCTTACCCGTCATCTGTTTTTCTTGGCTGGGCAATGGCACTCGCCATTGGTTTAGTTGTTACTAACGTACTTCCATTAATTTCATGGTTTGCAACATATCAGTTCTCCCCGTCTTCTGCTATCCTTATTGGAATATTTTCTGTTATCCTTGTAGCATTTTGTGGAGTGTCTTATTTAGAAGTTATCAAATCTAGGGATGACCAAGTTCCAACAAATGGTGATTTTTTAGCTGCTTTGCTTCCATTACTCTGCATTCCAGCAATGCTCTCCCTTTGCTGCGGACTGCTTAAATGGAAAGATGATGATTGGAAACTTTCTCGAGGTGTATATATTTTTGTTATAATCGGTCTTTTGCTTCTGTTTGGTGTTATTTCAGCTGTAATAGTTGTCATCAACCCTTAGACGATAGGGGTAGCATTTCTTTTGGTCCTTCTCCTCATGGTATTAGCAATTGGTGCAATTCACCACTGGGCATCAAACAATTTTTATTTGAGCCGGATGCAGATGGTGTTTGTTTGCTTCCTTGCTTTTCTGTTGGCTTTGGCAGCATTTCTTGTTGGATGGTTTGAAGGTAGACCATTTGTTGGAGCTTCATTTGGGAAGAAAATTTACACAGCAGAAATAACAAAATAAATTCATAACAGAAGTTCAGTTCTAGTTATACATAGCAGCAGCTGCAAGAAGAGTTTAAAAACAGAATAACAGATCCATAACAGAAACTCAAGTGAAGTTCCTAAACTAACCTCTAACAAGTTTTGCTAATTTCAGAGTGCATTTAAGTGGAGTTTTACATGAATTTCTAGAGGAAGAAGCCTATAAATATAGAGTTGTGCCTTTGATTCGGTGGTTTTTTCTCCTCCTTCTTCTTTAGTGTTCTTCATCCTCAGTTTTTTCACCTTTTTCACTCTTTTTCTTTGAATCATTCCTCTCTCCGATTGCAACATTAGTTCGCACTTTCATCAATTCACCAAGGCTTCAGCAATTCACCACCAATTCGTACGTTTCCTTGCAATCACTCAAACCACAACCTTCATCAAGAACCTGCGAATCACCATAACCTGCAGAAGATCAAGAACGTAACATCATCGTTCAAAAAGAAGAATTCTACGATAACACTTCTCAGATCGAAGAAGCACTTACACAGAGTAGTGGATCAAACTTTCTTACCTTCGTACACATCTACGTCATCTTCAGTCTCTCCCTCACTCTTCGTACACGATCGGTTTTTCTCTTCTGCTTCTCACGATTCTCTTCACTCTCACTCTCTCACAAATCATCTTCAATCTTCACCCGTGATTTGAGTTCCTCCATCGATCTTCGTCTTCAATTCCCACTTCGGCAAATCTTCATCAAATCATCAATACCAACTCTTCATCCACATCAACTGCATCTTCCTCTACGATATGCAAAAGCGTCAACAAGTCAATTAAAGAATTTTGCAGAACACATGATTCGAGTAAACAACAACAAGAACAACGCATAATCAACAATAATTTCAGAGGTGGATTCAAATCGCGGTTCGGCGAGTGGCATCGTCACAAAACAGATTGCGCATTTTTCAGTAAGAATTCCAGATTCTTCTTAATCTGCAACGACAACAGAAGCAGGAAGGAGAAAGTCACACGGAAAGGAAATTAAGAACTAGCGAAATTAAAGCTTACCGGTAATTCAACGTTGGCGTCGGTGTTACGCAGGTACGTGGATCTCCCTTTGAATCTCGCGTTTACATCGAAATTGCTATGGCTTTTGTGTTTTCTGGTTACGATACGTATAGATCATATCTTTTTGTTTCGATTGCTATACTTAGTTTAGAATAAGATTCGAGCTGAGCAAGGTTAGGGATGAGAATTGAGGAAAAGTGCTCGGAGAAACACGGAGAGGTTGAAGAGGGCGGTGCGGCGGAGGGCCTTGGAGCTTGTGACGGAAGAAAAGAAGAAAAAGAACATTGAGGATGGCGGTGCATTATGAGAGAACGGGAAGAGCATTGAGGTGAAAGGTGAGAAGAAGAGGATAACGCCGCTGAGGAGAAGAAGACGGTGGAAGGTTGAAGGAGTGAATTCTGAAATCCATTCACGCTGAGTATAGTTTTTTAGGGTTACGTTTTTGTCCTTCACTTCCACAACTTGGATTGAAATAAGCCCAAACTCCTTGCCATGGAGATGCTTCTCATACCCCCCTGTTTTTTCCCTATTGTACCCTCTCTTTTTTTAGTTTATTTGTTTTTAGAATTAAAATTTAATTATGATTTAGGAAATAGATTTTATTTTAGAAATTAATTTTGGATTGATTTTGGATTTAATTAGAAATTAACCTTGATTTTAATTCACTTTTAACTTTGATTAGATATTTTTATTAATTGTGAATTAGAGTTTATTGAAGTTTTGTTAAGGACTTTTGATTAAATTCTTGTTAATCACCTTGTTTGGTATATGTTAAACTTTGGCTTTGATTTAAATTTTGACTAAGTGCTAACTCTACTTTGATTGTTGTGATTGTGGATACTTGTTTAGACAATTCGAACTTGAGCAAGGAAGTTTTGTACCGAGGGTCGGAGCAGGAAGTCTTGGATTCGTGGAATCTAAGTAGAAGTATTGGGTCTGAGAGGCTTGAGCAGAAGTGTTGAACTTGAGGAGTTTAAGCAGGAAGTCTCGGGTCTGAGGGGCCTGAGCAGTAAAGTCTTAGGCTGCTGGTCTAAGCAAGGAAGTCTTGAGCCTTGGGGGTTTAAGAAAGAAGTCACAGGATGAGAGTCTGAGCAATGTAAAGTCTTATGTTGAAAGCATAAGCGATTGTAATCATGATTTGATTATAGTGACAATCTCTTATGTTGCAAGGGGACTGAACTACTCTCAGTTTGGGAGGAACCAATATAAATATCTGTGTGTTCTATTATTATTATTATTATTATTATTATTATTATTATTATTATTATTATTATTATTATTATATACTTTTGTTAACATTTCGTTGATTAATATAATCAGAATTTGAACACCAGTTTAGATTCTGAACACTAATCAGAAGTTAACTAAGAAAATAGAAAACACAATTCAACCTCCATTCTTGTGTATTTTTCTCACCTTCACATAGTACATTATTTTGTTCTAGAAGTTACCTGTGGTACAAACTTCCTGCCACTATCTCAAGCCTTGGACCACTTCTCTTTGTTGCAGAATATGCCATAAGATCCACGAGCAATTGGAGTTATTAGGTATTGTCATGATATGGTCCTTCTTAATGTAATACGTGAAAATCCATCGCATTTATAAACTATCAGCTTTCATGCAAACATTCCAAAGCTATCTCATCATACAAACCATGTTCCATTTATCTATGTTGATAATATTCAAGACCCCGATCTTATTTGGTTCACATACCTTGTCTCACGATATGGGCGCTTTCCTGCTCACACTACTCTTTCCAGTCCAGAGGAATGTCCTGCATAACGCATCAATTCTCTTAGTGACATTTTTAGGTAGAGGGATGCACTGAAGCTAGTAGTTTGTAATGCCAAAAATCACAATGTTTATGAGCTAGAACCTCCCTGCATAGCTCAGAAACTTGGCACTACAGTGTTGGATTCTTTTGCAAATTCTCTCCACAAGACAATCACACTGACTATTGGTTAATTTCTTACAAGTTAAAGGGATGCCCGAGTACCTGAAAAGCAAAACACCCACGGACAAACCAGTCAATAAAACAATGTTTTCCTCAGCTTCTTTCTCCATAGCACAACAAAACAATTTGCATTTGTTTGGATTGACATAAAGGCCCGTGGACCTAGATAAAGCATGGAATCTATCCATTATCCACTGCATAGAAGTTGCATCCCCCATGGTAAACAATAGCAGGTCGTCAGCAAAACTTAAATCAACGATTTGGAGTTTTTTGCACTTACTGTGGGAATTAAAGTTTGGGATATTTTGTAAGTCTTTAAACTTTCGATGGAGATACTCCATAGCTATAATAAAGAGCAAGGGGGAAATGGGATCCCCTTGCCTAAGGCCTCTTTGAGCTTACATCACATATGTACAGGTACCATTTATGTTGAACTGATAACTTACAGTTATGACCGTGTTCATGATCTAACCTATGAACCTTTGAGGGAAACCAACCTCAACCATGATAGTATGAACCCTTCTAATATACAGTATTGTATGCCTTTTGGATGTCCATCTTCACCATACAACGAGGCATACCACTTTTTCTACTACAACCATTGATAAGCTCAAACACAATAAGCACACGGTCCTGAATCTTCTGCCCCGGTGTAGCGTACGATTTTTGTCGGTGACGCGACCACCTTATTGCCATTTGGTTTTTCCTCACTGCAATGGTAGGGATTGGGTGCTACTTTCTAATTTCTTATTTATCCTATGAAGATGGAAAGGAAAGGGAAGCCATCTAAAATTAACCTTGCACGCAAATGTTTTACTGAACAAATGCTAAGAGATTGGGGAGTTCGGGGTCAGGTTATGCAATGGGGAGTTGTAAATTACCCATCCTATATATGGTTATCCACAAATTGTTAGCAATTTCGACATTGTTTTCTACTTACTGGTGTTTGTCTATCGTGGGTTGGGAAAGTTTCTCCTTTGGGAGTGTTTGAGAGAGAGAGAGAGAGAGAGAGAGAGAGAGTGAGTGAGTGTTTTTGTTGATTTCAGGTTTTTCCGATGTTTTTGGTAAGGTACTGGACCTAAGGTTTTTGATATGTGTGCGAAGGTACTGGACCTAAAGTTTTTGATTGGTGTGCTCGCTAAGATTTTGCAATCTTATGCCTACGTATTCCCGTTAAAGAAAACAGGGAAATTAGAGCGGTCGTAGTTCCTCCTATTCTATGGGAGGAAAAGATATTTGGTGTCTTGTTCAAAGCCCAAGATTGAAGCTAAAGAGTATTTGTGTCTTGTTCAAAGCCCAAGATTAAAGCTAAAAGGTTTGACGGAGAGAGAATTTGTCATCTCTAAAGGGAGACATCTTGTTTGCTTATTACAACTGTTAGGTGACTGATTATAAAGGAGAATTACTTCAACTGGGATATGTGAATCCAACAATGCCATAATTTCCTTTATATGGGTGTTGTCCTGAAGGAGAAAACTTTAACTCAGTGTAGAGTAATGCCATTTTCCTTAGGAGTTTTTCATGCTAAGAGAGGGACATTGACTTGGATGTAAATAATCCAGAGGCTTGCCACTTACAGCAATTAGATGAAAGAAAGGGGATTTACCAGGATAAGAGATGGACTACAGCTTGTATTTTTGAATCAATAAGTGTGTCACTTACATCAGTTATCTGGGATTAAGGTTTGTTTGATTTTCTGTGTGATATACAGAGAAGTATCTTCCTACAGAGAGATTTTGATTTCATCTGAAGGGATGTTGATTTTTGTGTGCCTTGATCAAAGCCCAAGGTTGAAGCTAAAAAGTTAATTGACTCCCTGAGGAGTTTATCATCTGTCTTGTACAAAACCCAAGATAGAGGCTGAAAGAGAGACTGACTCTTTTGGGGATATCATTATACAAAGCCTAAGAGGAGGCTGAAAGTTGACTTTTCCGGGGAAATATTTTGTCTGTCTTGTACAAAGCCCAATATTGAGGCTAAAAAGGATTTTTTGACTCCACTGGAGAATATTTGTATGTGTCTTGTACAAAGCCCAAGATTGAAGCTAAAAGGGGAAACTGACTCTACTGGGGAGAGGTTTTATCTGTCTTGTACAAAGCCCAAGATTAAGGCTAAAATTAAATTTGACTGACTCAGTTGAGGATATTTTAGGTGTCTTGTACAAAGCCCAAGATTGAGGTTGAAAGAAGATTGACTCTGCTGGAGAGTATGATTTGTCTTGTACAAAGCTCAAGATTGAGGCTGAAAAGAGGATTGACTCTGCTTAGGGAGATTTTATATGTGTCTTGTACAAAGCCCAAGATTGAGGCTAAAAGATATTTGACTGACTCAACTAGAGAGTGTTTATGTGGTGTCTTGTACAAAGCCCAAGATTGTGGCTAAAAAGAGACTGACTCAACAAGAGAGTGTTTTAAGATCCTTATACAAAGCCTAAGAGGAGACTGAAAGTGATTGACTCAACAAGAGAGTGAGGAAAGATCCTTATATAAAGCCTTAGAGGAGGCTAAAAGTGATTGACTCAACAAGAGAGTGAGGAAAGATCTTTATACAAAGCCTAAGAGGAGGCTAATTTGGGGAATTTCTTATATAAAGCCTAAGAGGAGGCTAACTTCTGCTGAGGATTATTGAGATCCAGAGGTAGGTCCAAATTGGGGAATCAACTCTTGCTGAGGATTACAGAAGAGCTGAGATATCAGATGCCTTAAGGTTCTAATAAAGGTTTATTGAAAGTGATTTGACCCTAGCTGGGGAAATTTAGAAGTGAAAAGTTTAAACTTTGTTGGTGATTGATGAGATGATTAGGGTTTATCTTGTACTTTTGGAAAACTTGAGGGTTTCTTTGAAATCCAAGAGGAGATGAGACTGTCCAAGTCTGTTGGTATGAAAGGGTTTATCTTTGTATGATGACCAAGAGGAGGCAGGTGTTTTAAGGGATGAGAATCAACCCTAATTTGGTTTGATGTTTTGACTCTTTGGAAAGATTGCTTTAACAAAGGATGACTAGGTTCTGTCCTACACCTGTAAGAGGTCTTTGGGTCCTTGTACTAAGCCCAAGAGAAGGCATGAGAACTTCTAAGAAACCTGAGGGTCCTTGTACAAAGCCCAAGAGGAGTCTGGGGATGCTTTTAGGAAGCCTATGGGTCAAAACCTAAGAAAAGTTCAAGAAAAGTTTCACCGGGAATAATCTTTTCTTTAGTGAACAGTTCTAGGGTTTAAAGAAATTCAAGAGACGTTTCACCAAAAATTAATCCTCTCTGGGGGAAATGAATTTCTTTGACGATTTTTTAATAGTGGCAATCTTGAGAAAAGTTTCACCGGGAATAATGCCTTTCTCTGTTCCATATTGTATAAGCCCAAGAGGAGGCAATACTGTATCTGAAAATTCCTATGGGGAACTAGTTTTGACTGTGTTGAAAGAGTGACCACTGGCTTTATCTAATCCTAGACCTAATTTCCGGGGAAAACTCTAAGCAAGATAATATACAGGCATATATATATACAGATGAAATATATACTGTATGTAAAAGAGGGTAGGAGGACTTACAGGTGAGCAAGCTTCCAGCATTACAAATATATATATATATATATATATGTAAAAGAAAGCTGATAAAACTTACAAGTGAGCAAGCTTCCATTGTAACAGCTGTATGGTTAGTTGTTCAAGAAATTAAAGAAAGTTTTGATAACAACTATGGATTTGAATCTAAACCAAAAGGGAAAGTTGTTTTGAAAAAGAAGATTGGGGCTTATACTCAAGAACAGGCCCAGATGAAAAACAGTGATCTTACCGTTGATCTAAAAATTGTATCAGGACTTATACAATGACTGAGGCCCAAAAAGGTTTTTTGTACAAAGAGATGGGTCTTACACTCTATTAAGAGGCCTAAAGTGTTTGAAAAAGAAAAGAAATGGGACTTACAACACACGGGTAGGCCCAGATGATTTTGTTTGAAAACGGCGATCGCGCCGAGATTTTCGAAATCGTATCGGGACTTATACAATGACTGAGGCCCAAAAAGGTTTATTTACAAAGGGATGTGTCTTACACTCTATTAGAGGCCCAAAGGGTTTTGTGAAGTTTGAAAAGGAATCAAAATTTAGAGAAAACCCTAATCTTGAATTAAAAATATAATTTTCAACAGAAATTTAAATAATAAATGATATAAAATACCAAATATATTCAAAAACAAGTTGTATACTTTGAAAAATATTTTGAAAAATCATGTTTAATCACATGAAAGTTTGAAATTCATTTGAAGTTAAAAAATCAAGGGAAAGAAATATTTTTAAATGTTTAAAAAACAAATAAAACATACTTCTTTACAAAAATACCAAATTTGTGAAATAAATAATATTTTTGTGAAATTTTTGTAGAATAAAATATTTTAACATTTTTGTGAATTTTGAAAAAAAGAACCAATAAAAAATGATTAAAATTGAAAGAGAAATTAATTTTGGAATTAATTAATAAAAACCATGAAAAATGTGAAAAATAGCAAAATATATGCAAAATGGCAAAATGGTCTGGGTGGGTCTTGAACCCACGACCTCCCATCCAAACACACATGTGCGCTACCACTGGGGTGGTGATACATCCGTGTACCAAAACCACCCCATAAACATATATGGGTGACTTGGTTTTTAGGTCTGGCCAAGGCAAAAAACCAAGTTTTGGTGGATTTGCATGAAGGCTCTAACTTCCTCAATTCTCCATGGATTTGGACAAAATTTAGGTGCATCCTGCCTAGAATTTCATGAGGAACCAATGGTGCTTTTAGATTTTTCTAAAGATGTCCCTATTCTAAAATCCGATAGTGATTTCAAAATAGGCCTAGATTTGCATGTTCTATGCTATCTCATTATACAGGCAACAAAAGCAGGGCAAATTGGTTCAAACACAACATATATGATATGTATGAGATGTCCATAATCAATGGACATCAAATCAATGCATGATTTAAAGAGTTCAAGTTGTGACGCACTTACCTCTTGAAGCTCCTTGTGCTAACTGTCAAGATCCTTATGCCAGAAGTGATTCAATGCTTTGGACACTCTTGATTGATCCCTTAGAAGCTTTTAGGATGATGAAAACTAGCTGGAATCCTCAGGAACAAGTATTGGCTCTTTCTTGCAAAAGTGGCAAAAGTGACCAAGATGGTAACTCTCTCAAATGGTGTTCCAGATGAGGGAAACCAATTGGGACAGTTTGAGGATGATATTTGGAGTGTGTTTGAGGCCTTGTTTGGTTTTAAAAGTGACTGAATCAAGACATGGCTTGAAAAATGCAGAAAAGTTAAAATTTGAGGTTTTGGAGGTTGACTTTCTGATTTTGGTGTTTCAGATTAAGGGTGAGTGTTTGAACAACTTATATATGATACATTGGATGTGTTTGGATCACGAGCTGTGGTGGAATTGCTCTTTAACTCAAAAAACTCAGTGGTGACTTGCAAAAGAAGGCATTTTGGCCTAATGAGAGAGATTTTGAGGAAAGCAAGTGTTGTAGTGCTTTGGTGTACTCAAACTGATCACAAATAAGCTCTATTTATAGTAGAGCAAGTTTGTTTTGCAAGGAATAGTGAATGACAGCTTGGACAGTCCTTTGGCTAATGTTGATCAAAAGGCATCTTTAGTCTCCTCTAGCCATTGACTTGAGGTCAGGGCACATGCCTATGGTCCTTTGATTCAGAGCTGAATCTTGACTCATTCAGTTAGGTTTGCTTCAGTCCATGCCACCTTGATGTATCCATTGAATGCTTTGAAACAAAATTGGACTCTTTGAGCTTTTTAGCCTTTTTATGGCATTTATGGCTACATGTAGTTCCTTGGACTTGGGAAGCTTGTGGATTAGATCATTCCTCTTTGATTTTATCCCTTGAGGTGTCCAAATGGATGACAAGGCTTGCAATTATCTGATTTGGCCAAATCGAGCAAATGACCTATAATCTGCCTTGAACAAAATCAGTCCTTGATGCCATGTTCCAAGGGTTGGAACTCCTTACTCAAATTGAATTTGGAGATGATCTGGTACTTGTAGGAAAGCCCTTATGGCATACTTCAACTTTGATGTTCAAGGTTGGACTTGGTTCAGGTTGGATCAAAGTGAAAAATGCCTCTACATTTTGGAAAAAATAAGACAGATTCTGACTTATTGAAAATTTCACTAAGTGTTGGAAAAAGTGGAATTTTCATGTTTTAGTGATTTTGCTCCATCCATAACTCAAAATCCATAAGGATTTGGAATATCTTGTAGTTGACATATTTGAAGTATGTTAGATGGACTTTCATTTGAGCTTTGAATGGGAGAAAAAGGCCTTGTGGTTTAGGAGTTATGACCTTGCAAAGTTGGGTAAAACCACTTTTGTTTCATAATTTAGAAAAATTTTGGTATGTCAAGGTTACCTCTTTTGCAAGAAACCTTACTTTCTTGATTTTTCTTGATGGATGATGATCAATATCATACATTAACATTGTTTTTGACTTAGGGGAACCATATTTGTGAAAAATTCCAAAAAGTCAAACTTGATTTTATGCACAGTTGACTTTTTGTCAGATGAAATCCAAACTGTGTGATTCTTTGTGCAATCAAGTTCTAGAACCAATTCAAACCTATTGGATGGATTCCATAGGTATTTTAGGGTGTATTTAATCATGTCCCAAGGTTTGGGAGCATGTCTTAGTCAAAAGTCAAAGATACAGTTGACTTTTTCTTCAAAACCCTAATTGTGGTCCAGATGAAATTGAAACTTGTGAATCAAGCTTCTTGGGACCAATCCATTGTTGAAAATGGATCAATGTGGTGTATTTGAGGTCCTCAAATCATGTCTTGGGGTCTTGGCTCATGCCTTGCCTCAAAAGTTAACTTAGGGGTGAATTAGGTCAAGAAACCCTATTTCCTGATTTTTTATGAATGCATCCCCTGAGGCTAAATTGACTTGATGATTGGGTCCATGAGGTCCCTTGGAGTATCTTGGGTCATGCTTTGAAGTATTGGCCTATGCCCAGATGAAAATTTTCATCTGGAGGCTTTGGTCGACCAAAACCCTAATTTGGTGACACTGTCGATCTTGAGGCTTGATCTACTTGGAATGTTGCACTCTTGTGCTTGATTCTTGATTTAGGAGTCCTCTTGATCCCTTATGGGTGTTTGAGAGTTAGGACAAGTTGAAGATCATGTCATTTCTTGATTTATCTTTTGCCCAAATGCTCAGAGAGGGATGGAAACCCTAATTCTTGATTATAGTGAATGCTCAACCATCTTTGATGAGGCATGAAGGTACATCCATATTGTGGTAATGATTCTCACAATGATGGGAAATCTTGGTGGTCAAAATTTTGGGTATGATACCCGGCACGAACGCAACTTGATTTCTACTGATAATACAAGGGAGGACTTTACTCAACCTATTGGACATAATCTTCGAGATGATTTTGTACATAGTTGTACAACAAGAAATTGGCCTGTATTCTCTAATAGAGTTAGCATGCTCATTTTTGGGAATAAGAGTCACTAAGGTTCTATTACATATTTTATCCATATAAACCCTGTTAAAGAACTCTATCACCACTTTAGTAACGTCCTCTTTATCAATATTCCAAGAAGCCTTAAAATTTTTTGAGCCAAATCCATAAACACCGGGTGCTTTTAAATCTCCAATACTCTTCAATGCCACCTCAATCTCAGAAATCATAACAGGCTGAGACAACATGATTCTATGATTCATTGTAACTTGTTTCCCCTTCCTTATGGCTAGGATGTCCACACCTTCCAAGTTATCTTGTTTTCGCTACTCAAAAAATAGACGACGTGAGGTGAAAAAGAAACAGAGTCGCCATCGAACTTGATTTATCCCAAAAGGGGAAGGGAAAATATCAAGAAAACCCTAAGAAGAAAGGATAAGATGGTCTCGCAAACAAATTATGGGTTCGGAAGCCGGTTATGCGAAGAGAAGGTATTAACACCCCCCCACATCCATCGTAATCGATGGGAACCATTCGCTTGTCTATGTGTAAGGATGATTGCTAAAGGATATCGCTTTCTAAAGAGTGTTCTAAGAGGGAAAGATAATGGTTGACAAACAAAGATTGAGAAAAGAATAAGGGAAAAAGGAAAAGAAAAGGGTGGAAACAAAAAGGAGACTCGATAGGACTTTGCAGTCCTATGCCTATTGTTGCGGTGAGAATCGGATAACAAGCTATTAATTAACTTGCATCACAAAAGTTTGAAATTCACCACCGACTTTGATTTATCCAAAGGAAATGTTCAAGATCGAGAAAACCTAAAGGAGGGAGATCTAAGGTTCGGGGGTTGGTTATACTAAGGGAAGATATTAGCACCCTTAATATCTGTAGTACTCTACAGGAACTTCTTGTTTAGTTTATGTTATGTTATGTTTGCTTGCTAAGAAAATCTGCTAAAGGTATAGGTAAGGACCTAGGGTATGTACACTAAGTTTACTCGCCAAGACGTCGCATCTTGTGCCTACGTATCTGACTAAAGAATCAGAGCAACCGTAGTTCACCTATTCTATGGGTGAATTTGAGGAACCATTGACTATGGCCAAAGTTCCAAGGGGAAATGAGTGTGAGCTCATTTAGAGTTTAAGAAACTCTCTAACTTCTAAGTTATGTGGGGAAAAGGGAATACTTGACAAGGCAAGCACCACATAGAGTTTTAAACTCTATCCTATTACTAAGTCGTGACTTAATGGTCCTTATGAAGCCAAGAGAGGGAAAGGCTCCTATAAAGCCCAAATGTTGATTGATTTACTAACTTATGAGTCAATTGAAAGGGAGTTTCCTTTGGAATGGGGAGAATAACAATTTTACGAAACGGTAAGATTACAAAAGATATGTACATAAAAATGTGGTATTAACAACAAAGCATTCAATTTGAACAAGGCTTATAACAATCATGCAAGATCAAAATCAAACATATAGATATTATACAAGCAAGATATCATGATTAAGAATCAAACCCAATCAAGAAAAGTAACAAAAACCCTAAAAAGATTTTTTTCACTTTCATTATGAATAAATGTCTCAACATTAAACATTTTTTAAAATATCTTTTTATAGTTAAAAAATAGATTCTTTTATGAACATTTAGCAAAAAGAATGAGTGAAAAATGGTTAAAAATGATTAAATTATGAACATTTGAAATTTACATATAAACCATAGAAATATAAAAAGACAAGTGATAAAAAAGAAGAGAGGGGTTCCCATAGGTGTTGAACCCAGGACCTCATGTATTCAGTCCCAAAACAAGGCCAATCAAGCTATGATGCCCGCGTGATTAGTCATGGGAACCACAAGTATATATTTGAAACAAGCTCAAAGTTGGAAAATTAAAATAAAAGGACTGGGGTGAGGGGGGGTTCGAACCCCAGTCCTATGGGTGAAATGGGCGCGTGCTCGTGTGTGTTTGCCACTGGGGTGGCTGGTACATCCATTAATAAACATGATTCCATACACTCTTAAATCTTGGCAAGCGAAGATTTCCAAAATCCATGAAGCATGATACATAAACCAAAGCCTGATTGCCAATAACCCTGATTTAAACCAACAAACTTGAAAATGTAACAGAACTGACCACATACAAATAAATTGTCAAACGATCCACTACAAAACATAATTAGAAAATTCACATTTTTATGATTTATGAATGAGGAGACATGGTCTATATGCATAGTTATGCCAAAAATGGATTCACAGCAACACTTATATTCCAAACTCCATGAACATTGGCACATGAAAAGCAGGTTGCAAATACACAAGCATTTTAGGAGGAGGTGCTTTATGGTTTAGAGTACCATCATAGGCTGGACACAGTGGTATACATAACATAAAGATTGAGCCCAAAATGCAATAGGAAGAACACAGTCTCAAACATCCACATCAAATAGAAGTAAAACTTTCAAAGATGGTCAGTTTGCACACATGGTATCAACAAGTAGTCAAAAGGGGAACTATTATTCATATCACTTGAAGAAAAGCATGCTAGCAACTGAGGATATGAAAACATTCATACAATAAAACTTGCTCAGAGATGAGACCAATATTCCTCTTAGTGAATTTGAGTTGAATACAATAGGTATTATGTAAATCTCCAACAACTTTAAATTCTACCCATGATAGCAATAAATTCCAAGCTTCTATTCTGACAGTGAAAGAAACTAAAACCAAAATCAAAATAAAGACCTTAAGTCAAAACCAAATTGACCTTGCAACCTATGACAATGTGTTTTCAAACAATAAATCAGAACATTTGGGGCATGAAATTAGACATGGTGATGAACTGTGGTGTAACAGAAGAAAAACAATTTGTAGTCCAAATCTTTCATGCTATTTGAAGTAAGACTAGCATAACATGGATACACAATGTCATTCATTTTGGCACAAGGCAAATGGTATGATAGCAGCTTGGTATAAATACAATCACACACTTAGTGAAAACAACTAAAACTTGTCAATATCAAAGACTCTACATAGTCCTCATATGATAGGGAATGATGGTTCAGCAGCATGTTCAAATTAACTACATATAACCAGAGCTAACTCATATCATCAATGGCAGACAGAATCATGGCAATATTCATTACTATGGCATGGTAAGCAAACTCAAAATGACAGTTAGGCATGAATACCACATGTAAGCATACATTCAAAAGGCAGTACATTCAACATGTTAACTCAACTCTGAATAATTTTGGGCATCATTCCTAGTGTCTATAACAATAGCAGTGTCAAGGATTTGATGTTCTAAGAGACAAGTGGATTTAACAACATTATATTTTGAGAATGCAAGGTGAAGACATCTGATGGATGGTATTACGTGAACATATGCCAGCGAACAACTCAAAATAAGTCATCAAGGAGCAGGTAGAAAAAAAATAGTCCAAATGAATCATGGCATGAGAATCAAACATGGATAGTTTCCTCAACAATTGTCAGCATGGAAATAAACATATTCATAAAAAACCTTTACCAAATAAGAGCACATTCAACAACATGAGTGATTATGCAGGCAAACATGAGTGGATACATTAAGGAGTTGGCAAACTTCATGCATCAGTGAAGTGTTCACACAAAATGATATATCAATAAAAGGTGGTAGTGCATATAATCATTAATTCTAGGCATATAGTGAGTGTATGAGTGCTCTTATCATGGCATAGTATGTGAGAACATAGAAGGATGAGAACTTAACAATAACACCTACACTGACCATTATGTGATGGTGCATGGCAAACTGTCATGAATCCAAAGGGGTTGACAAGAAGTTGTTCATACAAAGAATAAAGGTAAAATATGGCAATGGTCTACACCACTCAGTTATATACCAGAATAGGATCCTATGCACACACATTATGAGCACATAGTGTATCAAGCCTACCCACAACTTAGAAACATGCCAAATGACAGTTCAAGGTTTGTATACATACCTTAAACATAAAGTTTAGCATGAAGAGCACAACATGATATCACAAAACACAACTTTCAGAATTTATCAGTTTCACCAAGATAGTTTTAGCATACAAAATGAAGTATCATGATGTAACAAGTTATGGAAGTATTAAGAGGCAACTGGTTGAAATAAGATCATAATGCAAATGAAAATACTCAAACCTTCATTCTCAAATGTTCAGTTTAATTATGAAGATGACATGCACACATTTGGACCAAAGTCACACAGTAGGTTACACGTTAGAGATTAGGACTCCACATATGGCAATAAAGACATAACCCAAAAAAGATTAACAGTTAACAACTCTCAGTTTTAAATCACCTAGCTCAAATATGATCCATGGTTATACTAGGATGTAAACAAGTATGTGAGTATGAACCAAAACAAAACCAGTGCTACATCTTCATATTCAATCATCTTAATAAACATCAGCAGAAGCAAACCCCTACACAACACAAATCATGAGTGTACACTTGCAAACTATTTATGGCTGCAATTGATACAAAAACTGAAAGTAATATTCTCAAGTTATAACAACATCAATGTTTCAAATGAACATAAAGAATACTTAGCATACCTTGCAACCAAGCATTTGGCAAATAAAACCACACATATTCAAAGAGTCCAGAAATGATTCATACATAGCAACAACAACAAAACATAATGTATAACATTTGCTTCACATCAGTAAAATAACCAAACCTTGGTTAAGGATTATGACTGAAAACTCAGACGTATGTTTTATGTAGAAATGAGATATGAAACACACACAGGATATGTATTTTAGTAGCAATCATGACATGAGAATATGAACAATGAATAAGCATTTCAAAGGAAAAAAAGAAAAGAGGTTACCAAGTGGAATATGTCCACTGCAACTTCAGTTGTGCAGAGGTTCCTTTCTTGCTATTCTCCTCACCAATTGTCAAGGCCAAGCTCCTTCCTTTCCTCCTCTTGTAAGCCTTCAACTTTCAGACAGATTTAGTGTATTTGAGAGTAATTGTTGGTGAGAAATGCAAGGAAACTGAGCTGCTATTTATAGGACAAGTGAGTGAGTTCAAGGTATGGCCAACTTGCTAAAAATGCCAAGTCTTCCCCTCCTTTTTCGTGTGGATTTTTCAAACTTGCAGAATGAAATCTTCCAAAGATCTCTGAGCTTCTTAGCAGAACTGTTGTGAGCTGATAGGTGCATTGCTCCATGAATAAACAATGTTATTTCTACTTTTGGAAAGTTTCTCTCTCCCTCCCACTTGCATCAACAAGCCAAGAACTCATATTTTAATGCTAACCAACTTCAAAATTCATGGCAAGGCTTGATTAGATGTTAAGTTAGTCATTAGAGCTCAGAAATAATGAAAACTGATGGTTAGGTAAGTGTTAGAATCAAAATCCTAAAGTTAGTTTCTTGAATGTTAAGGAATAAAACCCTCATCTTTGGGCCTTCGAAACTCCTAGCTCCCTTGATGGATGGAGGAGTTATAGTACTATTTGGAAAGCTGTCATTGCCCTCTACAACTTTCATGACCAAGGGTTTTTGAGTTGAGGCCTGGATCTTTGAGAAAAACTGGGTCAAAGTTAGCTTGTCATTAGGGCAAGAGATGCTGAAAATTCACTAAGTCCTTGGGCAGTTTGGCTTCCAAGCTTCATAACTCAAAAACCATGCATTTTTTGGAGAAAAGTCATATTTAACACTTTGAAGATCTTGGAAAGAGATTTCATATGGGATTTGAGTCACTCCATTTGGATGTGTGGTTTGGAAGTTATGACCATTTCAAGTTATCACAAGAGAGGGAATTTTCACATATGAAAAGTTTCATGCTCGTAAACTTACTTCCTTTGCAAGGAACTTCTTGAAACTTGATCTTGACACATTTGAATCATCAATAAGACATGTTATGATGATTTGAGGCAAAGGAGATTCCATTTGGATCAAAATCCCAAGGATTAGGGTTTCAGTAAAAACCCTAATTTCGACTGTGAATGCACTTAGCTACACCTCTGTGATCTTGTTTCTTTCTTCATATCCAAAGCTGATAGAAGACATTTAGGGATGTTTACTAACTCATGGAGTCATGGTTTAGGGTTTGAGGGCTCCTCCTGATGAAAATCAAGGCCAATGATCCATATGTCTTACAGAAACCCTAATTTGGAGGCAGGGTGAGATTGTGGCTCAAACCAATCATGATGAAAGCCATATGGCCTTGAGTTCTTATTGAGTGAGACCTCTTGGATATAGGTAACTCAAATGTTTAATGAACCAAGCAACTCTTGACTTGATAGGGCAAAATTCTTCAGTGATTCCTCAGGTTAAAACCCTAATTCCACACTCTGGTCTGGTGATCCTTTTGTTGGTTTTGACTTGATCCAAAGCCTTGGGATCTTGGTTCCACACAACTAGTGAAGCTTTGTGATGATTGCATGGGGTCAAAGGTTACCTTAGGAGGCCTTGACTTTCTCTGTATAAACCCTAGTTTTAAACATAAGAAAAATAAACTGCGAGATATGGGTTAGTTAAACAATGCATATATGATTGATCCTAAATGTCTATGCAAAATGTTATGACATCTAAGAGGTAAAATTTGGGGTATAACAGTTGCCCCTATTTAAATAGCTTTACCAGATGGTACGAGGAAAGGAGATCCTCGGGACATCAAGGTGAAAGCTATTTAAATATAGCAAACCAAATTTTTTGCCCTTAGATGGAATGCAGATGCTAAGGACAAACGACGGACATGAAAATGCTGACATGCCATGGACTTCTAGTATGATGGTATAATGCCATGATTGTGCAAAAATGCAGGCAGACCAGACACCAAAGCTGAAGAGCAAATAACCACAGGTGAGCAACATTGGGGAAGGATGAAAGTTAGCATTCATGAGGAAAACTCACTGGGGATACAGGCTGACCAACAAAAGAGACTCACTGGGGAGACTCTAAGAAGACCCTGAGGATAGAGAAGTAAAGGGGGACACCCTATAGGTCCTTACTGGAGATAGGAGCCAGAGAGGTATTCTCCACTGGGGAAAGATCCAGGGAGATGGACGACGGGTTCACATGTGACCGGACGACACTGGGGGAAAAGACACATTCTTACTAGGCATGAAAACAGAAAGAAGACATGATCTCTACTGGGGATTAATTTGAAATAAAAGGATAGCCACTCGACCAAGATTTTCTGGGGATTTCTTATACTGAAGAGTTCAAACAAGATCTTCAAGAAAAACTAAGAAAGACAGAGACAAACTCTGCGTGCGCCAAATGATAATCAATCACAAGGACTTTCAAAGAGATACTGATAATGACTGAACCTCTGCTGGGAACCAGATTAAATGCAAACAATGATTAGACTCAGAGGTGAGATGTCAGTATACACCAATTTGAGTTAGTTTGGGTACCAGTATGAGCTGGATTTTGGGTACCAGTATGAGCTGGATTTTAGGTTCACTTTTGACAACGGGTTCACATTTGACCTGGGGTTTAGGTTCATGTTTGACGTGGGTTTCAAACAATGGATTCATATTTGACTCGAAGTTTAGGTTCATGTTTGACCTGGGTTTCAAACAACGGGTTCATGTCTGACTCGAAGTTTAGGTTCATGTTTGATCTGGTTTCAAACAAGGGGTTCATATCTGACTCGAAGTTTAGGTTCATGTTTGACCTGGTTTCAAACAATGGGTTCATGTCTGACTCGAAGTTTAGGTTCATGTTTGACCTGGTTTCAAACAACGGGTTTATATCTGACTCAAAGTTTAGGTTCATGTTTGACCTGGTTTCAAACAACGGGTTCATGTATGACTCGAAGTTTAGGTTCACATTTGACCTGAGGTTTAAAACAACGGGTTCATGTCTGACTCGAAGTTTAGGTTCACATTTGACCTGAGGTTTAAACAACGGGTTCATATTTAACTCGAAGTTTAGGTTCATGTTTGACCTAGTTTCAAACAACGGGTTCATATCTGACTCGAAGTTTAGGTTCATGTTTGACCTGGTTTCAAACAACGGGTTCATATCTGACTCGAAGTTTAGGTTCATGTTTGACCTGGTTTCAAACAATAGGTTCATGTCTGACTCGAAGTTTAGGTTCACATTTGACCTGAGGTTTAAAATAACGGGTTCATGTCTGACTCGAAGTTTAGGTTCGCATTTGACCTGAGGTTTAAACAACGGGTTCATATTTGACTCGAAGTTTAGGTTCATGTTTGACCTGGCTTCAAACAACGGGTTCATGTCTGACTCGAAGTTTAGGTTCATGTTTGACCTGAGTTTCACAATGCCAGCAATTACTGGACTTTAAGTTCCAGGTGAGGAGATTAAGTATCAGATGGGTCAATACCAGGGTTGCATAACTGAAGATTAAACTTCCTGGGGAATAACTGCATAAAGGGTCAGAATCTGGAGCACAAAGGTGAAGACTGGATGCGAGCAAGACACAGACAACGGTTCAGAGCTCAACAAACAGAGATGAAAAGAGGGATAAAGACCCCACCGGCAAAAAAACCAAAATGTAAAGATGCACAATGCCATGGTATGATGTGAATGCTTAATGATATGCAAGAACAACTCTAACAAGAGACGAAAGACGGAGTAGTGAGAGGAAAGATGACACGTCCATCAAACTGAAATATGACGGCCCAAGATTCTGGAGTTAATCCTTGGATGTCTTCACTTCACCTGGGAAATAAAATTCACATTTTCAACAAACATCTGTGGAGATACCGGGGAGACATCCTTGTATCGGTGGCCAGTCATTACTGAAGTGTTTAATTCATAGAAGTGGTGCCAATCTCTTTTTTTAACAACAAGTTCACCAGATAATTTATCAGTGTTTTCATCGCGACCAGAGCTTTTGGTGGTAGGCAAATGATTTCGCTAAATCGTCCCCGATGCCAGAGCAAAATATATATTTTCATTGTGTTTTCTCAAAAAAAAGATTTTTCAAAACATTCTCCCCTTTCAAAACCGTTATTAATGAATAAGTGAAGTTTTGCATAACAAGAAAAACATCAGAGCAATGATAAATATCAAACAAAGAATGGCTCAAAAATTGATTTCATTAGAATGGTAACTTGCCAATAGCGAAGTTCCATGGAACATTACAATTGAAAAATGGCAATTTGGGAAAAGATTACATCATATTCAATGACCACTACCATCCCCAATAACTAAGAGTCCTAAAGACCTTCGCTGCTCACGAGGCGACTGAAACTTTGAACTTCTTCATGAATCTCCGGATGTAGGTGACAACCTTATCTGACACAGTGAACGCCTCTGTCCCTAACTTTTGTCTGGACCGCCCTTTCGGGTTTTCAATCCACCGGGACGCTCTTTTTTGCCTAGGCCGCCCTTTCGGGTTTTCAACCTAGCGGGCTCTTTCTTTTTTGTTTAATCCCTAACTTTTGCCTGAGTCTCCTTTATAGGTTATGACCCACCGGGATACCCTTTTCTTGCCTAAGTCTCCATTTCTGGTTTTTGACTTAGCGGGTTTTTTAGGCGTAATATTTTCGTACTGAGTCAGCATTCACAGGGTGTGCGAGTTGTTCACCATCCATCGTTGTGAGGACTAAGGAACCTCCTGAGAATACAGTTTTTACCACAAATGGACCCTCATAGTTAGGCGCCCATTTTCCACGAACATCCCTTTGAGATGGCAGAATCTTCTTGAGTACAAGCTCTCCTTCTCGAAATTCTTGAACACGGACCTTCTTGTCAAATGCCCTCTTCATTCTTTTCTGATACAAATGACCATAACACACGGCAGTCAGACGTTTCTCATCAATGAGGTTCAGCTGGTCATATCTCTCTTTGACCCATTCTGCTTCATCAAGCTTGGTTTCCATCAGGATTCTCAAAGATGGTATTTCAACCTCAAAGGGGAGAACATCATTTATTCCATAAACCAAAGAAAAGGGGGTTGCCCCTGTCGAAGTTCGAACTGAAGTTCTATATCCGTGCAAAGCATATGGTAACATTTCATGCCAATCCTTATAAGTCTTGACCATCTTCTGCAAGATCTTTTTGATGTTTTTGTTAGCAGCTTCAACGGCTCCGTTCATCTTGGGACGATAGGGTGAAGAATTGTGATGCTTAATATTGAAATTGTCACACAGCTCCTTCATCGTTTCGTTGTTCAGATTTGTTCCATTGTCAGTTATGATCTTGTTAGGAACTCCATAACGACAGATGATATTATTCTTGATGAAACGGGCGACCACTTGCTTGGTCACATTAGTATAAGAAGCAGCTTCAACCCACTTGGTATAATAGTCAATGGCCACTAGGATGAAACGATGACCATTAAAAGCCTTCGGCTCAATAGCTCCAATCATATCAATGCCCCACATAGAGAAAGGCTAAGGAGATGATAACACATTCAACAAGGTTGGAGGAACATGCGTTTTATCAGCATAGATCTGGCACTTATGACACTTTTTGGCGTATTGGATACAATCAGCCTCCATAGTCAACCAATAATAACCGGCTCTTAATATTTTCTTAACCATGACATGCCCACTGGCGTGAGTACCAAAGGCTCCTTCGTGAATATCGTGAATTAACAGGCCTGCTTTTCGTTTATCAACACATCTCAACAGGACCATGTCGTGGTTCCTTTTGTAAAGTACATTATTACTGAGGAAGAATTTGGACGACAACCTTCGCAAAGTTTTCTTATCAAGACTAGATGCATTAGCATGATACTATTGAGTCTTCAGATAATTCATAATATCGTGAAACCATGGTTTACCATCTACCTCTTCTTCGACTGACTGACAGTAAGTTGGTTCGGTCTTGGGCTCAATACTGATGAGTGGTGCTTCATTAACAAAGTTAACTCTCCACATTGAAGCTAGCATGGCTAAAGAGTCAGCTATGTGGTTTTCTGAGTGAGGCACATGACGGAAAGCGAACTCATCGAAGTATCTGATCATTTTAACAATATAAGCACGGTATGGTATCAATTTCTCATCTTTAGTCTCCCATTCGCCTTTGACTTGGTAGATAACCAAGGATGAATCACCCATGACTTCTAGAATCTTGATTCTAAGATCAATTGCAGCTTCCAATCCCAAGATACACGCTTCATATTCAGCAACATTGTTTGTGCATCCAAAGTCTAATCTTGCTGTGAAGGGAGTGTAACCGCCCTCAGGGTTTATTAATATAACCCCCACATCATGTCCTTTGTAATTAGAAGACCCATCAAACATCATCTTCCATCTAGAACCGGGTTCAGGACCTTCATTAGGGCCTGGCTCTTCGCAATCTTTTACTTCTATGATATCCTCATCGGGAAAGTCAAACTTGAGAGGTTCATAATCTTCAACAGGTTGATTTGCAAGATACTCTGATAAGACACTTCCTTTGATAGATTTCTGAGCAACATATTGGATATCATACTCTGACAACAACATGTGCCAACGAGCAAGTCTTCTTGTTTGAGCAGGTTTCTCGAAGATATACTTTATTGGATCCATTTTCGAGATCAATAAAGTAGTATGACATATCAAATACTGCCTTAAACGTCTGGCGGCCCATGCTAGAGCACAACAGGTCTTCTCGAGTAGCGAATAACGACTCTCGCTGTCAGCAAACTTTTTACTTAAGTAATAGATGCGATGTTCTTTGCGACCAGTTTCATCATGTTGGCCCAAGACGCAGCCCATAGATCCTTCTAAAACAGTTATATACATGAAGAGAGGTCTTCCAGAAACTGGGGGAACCAAGATAGGTGGTTCTTGTAGATAGTTCTTGAGTTTCTTAAAGGCTTGCTGGCAATCAGAATTCCACTCTATGGTCTGATCTTTGCGGAGCAGCTTGAAGATTGGTTCACAAATAGGAGTCATGTTGGAGATGAATCTGGATATGTAATTCAAACGACCTAAGAAACCTCTCACTTGAGATTCAGTTTTAGGAGCTGGCATCTCTTGAATAGCTCGTACCTTATCAGGATCTACCTCAATTCCTCTTTGACTGATGATAAAACCAAGTAACTTTCCCGACCTGACACCGAAAATACATTTAGCAGGATTCAACTTCAGCTGATATTTCTGGAGTCTCTTGAATAACTTTAGAAGATGGTCCAAATGTTCCTCCTCACTCTGGGATTTGGCAATCATATCATCCACTTACACTTCAATTTCTTTATGGATCATATCATGAAATAAGGTCACCATGGCTCTCTGATAAGTTGCCCCTGCGTTTTTCAAACCGAAGGGCATGACTTTGTAGCAATAGGTTCCCCATGGGGTGATGAAGGTAGTTTTATCCATATCGGCCGAATCCATTCTGATCTGATTGTAGCTTGAGAAACCATCCATAAATGAGAATACTATAAATTGAGTTGTATTGTCCACAAGAGTGTCGATATGCGGTAGAGGGAAATCGTCCTTAGGACTGACTTTGTTGAGATCCCTGTAATCTACGCACATCCGCACCTTGCCATTCTTCTTCATTACTGGCACGATATTGGCTATCCATTCAGGATATTTTGACACGACCAAGAAACCTGCATCCAGTTGCCTTTTAACCTCATCTCTGATCTTGAAAGCCATGTCAGGTCGATTTCTTCGAAGCTTCTATTTCACCGGAGGACATTCAGGTTTGAGCGGTAGCTTATGAACTACGATATCAATATCCAGGCCAGGGATATCTTGATAAGACCATGCAAACACGTCCACATACTCTTCAAGAAGCAGTACTAGCCGTTGTCTGATTTCTGCCCCAAGTGTTGCCCCAACCTTGACCTTTTTCTTCTCCTCTTCGGTACCAATATTGATGATGTCCACTTGTTCCTTATGTGGTTGAAGATCCGTGTACTGATACTCACACATTTCTGCCGAATCATCGGGGATCACATAATCTTCCTCATCCTCAGCTTAATAGATAGGTGAGTCAAAGTCAATAGTGAGAGCAGGGTCATTGAATACAATGGGTTCGGGATTCATTCTGCATGATGGAGGGATTTATTTTATTAAAATGCACAAACATTGAATGCAAGAAAAAAGTTTTTTGTAGTTTTGAAAAGATTGTCATTTTTCTTTAAAAGCAAAAATAGTAGAGTAAAGACAGAGAATTTAACAAAACATCATTTTCATTGATTAATAAGAAATGAAAGCGGTGGCCCATACAAAATAATCCACTAGCCTCGGGCAAGGCTAGGGAATTGAAAACAACAGCAAAAGGACATAAATTACTCCGACATAGGGTACAAGACAGGGATCTCAATAGCCTTCCAATTGCTCAAAGCAGCGTCACACTGAAAAACCAAATGGCTGATGTCTTCGTCTTCAGCGTCTTTAATGATTGCATGGACTTGAGGTCCTTCGCTGACAAACATTTCTTGAATCGTCTCCGGTCTTCCCATTGTTGGAGTAGCTTTTCCCTCAAGAGTTGGTTTGTAACCCAACCCTTGGTACTTTTCTCTTTCTTGGATTTCGAAGACTTTGCCCCAGCCTTCTGGTATACCTTTTTGCAGAGCAGATTGAATGATTTTGAATGAAGCAAAGGATGGATAATCGGAGGCCACTGGTTCTTTATCATCAATCATAACAACATTTGTTATCTCAAGAGCTTGGAAAGAGGTTTCCAAGGCATCTTCATTAGCTTCAATATACCAGAAAGAGGACAGATTACTGACCATTAGATCATCCTCCCCATGGATAATGACTAACTTTTCATCAGTTACGAATTTCATCTTTTAATGCAACGTTGATGTCACAGCACCGGCTCCATGGATCCAGGGTCTACCCAGCAGACAACTATAGGCCGGATTGATGTCTAAGACTTGAAAAAGAATGCTGAATACCTGAGGAACAATTAAAATAGGCAATTTAATTTCACCCATCACCGATCTTCTCGAGCCATCAAAGGCTTTAACAACGAGTGAAGAGGGTCTCATCACAGCCCCTCGGTAAGACAATTTTTCAAGGGTTCTCTTCGGTAGAACGTTCAAAGATGAACCAGTATCTATAAGAACTCGGGCCAATGTATCTTCTTGGCATTTTATGGACACGTGTAAGGCAAGGTTATGGTTCCTGCCTGCTCAAGGCAACTCTTCGTCACTGAAACTGAGAGTGTTACAAGCTGTGATATTGGCAACGACATGGTCGAATTGTCCAGTGGTTATATCTTGGGCCACATGTGCTTGGGCCAAAATCTTCTGTAAGGATGACCTGTGAACGGGGGAGTTGATTAACAAGGACAAGACTGAAATCTTTGATGGAGTCTGGTGGAGCTGATCTACCACCTTGTAATCACTTCTTTTTGTAATCCTTAAGAACTCCTCATCTTCTTCTTTGGAAATTGCCTCCTTTCCTTTATCTCTAGGGGGTACAGGAACAATGGTCTCCTTGGGCGTAGTTTCTTTGAAAGAAGGAGTATAAACTCTGCCGCTTCGGGTTATCTTGCATGTTCCCACTATGTTTGTTACATCTTCAACAGTGGTTCCCACCTCATTCCTTGGAACCACGTCTTCAATAGTGATTCCCACCTCATTCCTTGGAATCACGTCTTCTCTTCTTTTGTTACCCGTACCATTCTCATAAACCCATGGTACGGCCTTGGTCCCTCTGAACCTGAATGGAGTAGGTTGTCGGATGTCATATTGCTTGGGATGATTGGCAGTGGAAACAACAACAGACTTAGAGTTGTTGAAAACTGGTACGGGTTTGTTGAATACAGGAATCACTGAACCTGACTTAGGCATGTTGGACACAGGCACCTGCTCTCTTGGTCTCGGTAGATTAAACACAGGTTCAATTACTGCAATCTTACTCTCCTTTTCCTTGCTGAATACTTGTAAAAAACCTTCATTGATCAAGCGCTGAACATCGTCTTGAACCAAACCACAACCCTTAATACTAGTGTTACATTCCTCACAATCATCATGACAAACTTTGACCAAACCAGCTTTGAACAACTTAGCATGAAAGGCTTTGATAGGAGTTTTGATCTTTGCGGCGTCCAAAACTAGCACCTCATCATTCTCATCCTCAATGGCATTGGTATTTCCATGTGTAGGAAGTGGATTACTTTTCAAGGTCGGCTGATTATCTGTGAAAGATAAGATCTTCTTTTCCATTAAATTCTTTACCACATGCTTCAATGCAAGGCACCCTTCAAGGTCGTGACCGGCTGCCTCTTGGTGAAACACACACTTAACATTAGGATTAAAGAATGGCAAAGATTTCTCCCTTGGTGGACCTAGAGGTCTGGTAACAATCAGTCCTTGTTGTACTAACGAAGGATAGAGCTCAGTGTAAGACATTGGTATGGACTGAAATATGGTCGTTGCCCCCTGTCTTCTGTAAGGAGCACTCTACTGTGGAGCTTGTTGTCTCTGTTGTTGGTCATCCCCCTCTTCGGATACGTCAATGTAATCATAAGGGTGATGGTTGTGGAAAACAGGATTGCCTGTGTCTGCACGTTGGTGGAGTGAAAGTGGGAATAGCCTGTAGGGTCTCGTTGGCCAGAGGTACTGTTTGATGAGTAGATTGAGGAACTGTGGTGCGGATGAAGTTAACAGGCATACCCAAGGTAGGGTTTATAGTAGGAATGACAGGAGGTTCTACTGTAGTGGTGATGATTTCGGAGACCACGGTGGTCTGAGTATCCATTTCGCTCTTAAGATATTGACAGCCTCCAAGAGCTACCCTATTCCACCTCGTATTTCTGTCAGTTCGTTGTTGACTTGGTCCATCTCTCCATAGGTTTCTGACATCTTCAATCGAGCTTGGGCCCGAGTGTTATAGCCGTGCTTATGATTCAGTGTGACGGTTCTGAGAGAACAAGGCGACATCAGATAAGGATAAAAGAGGAGCCATGCATATGTTATGACATGATGCAAATGAGGATGCTGATGCAAATGCAAGCTAAACTATCAAGAAACCAAAGAAATTTTGTAAATAATGTAGATAATAGAATTTTTGTCAAAATATCTTCTTCATTAAGAAAAGAAATCGCCATTTCTGTTGCGGTGAGAATCGGATAACAAGCTATTAATTAACTTGCATCACAAAACTTTGAAATTCACCACCGACTTTGATTTATCCAAAGGAAAGGTTCAAGATCGAGAAAACCTAAAGGGGGGAGATCTAAGGTTCGGGGGTTGGTTATACTAAGGGAAGGTATTAACACCCTTAATATTTGTAGTACTCTACAGGAACCTCTTGTTTAGTTTGTGTTATGTTATGTTTGCTTGCTAAGAAAATCTGCTAAAGGTAAAGGTAAGGACCTAGGGTATGTACACTAAGTTTGTTCGCCAAGTCGTCGCATCTTGTGCCTACGTATCTGACTAAAGAATCAGAGCAACCATAGTTCACCTATTCTATGGGTGAATTTGAGGAACCATTGACTATGGCCAAAGTTCCAAGGGGAAATGAGTGTGAGCTCATTTAGAGTTTAAGAAACTCTCTAAATTCTAAGTTATGTGGGGAAAAGGGAATACTTGACAAGGCAAGCACCACATAGAGTTTTAAACTCTATCCTATTACTAAGTCGTGACTTAATGGCTCTTATGAGGCCAAGAGAGGGAAAGGCTCCTATAAAGCCCAAATGTTGATTGATTTACTGACTTATGAGTCAATTGAAAGGGAGTTTCCTTTGGAATGGGGAGAATAACAATTTTACGAAACGGTAAGATTACAAGAGATATGTACATAAAAATGTGGTATTAACAACAAAGCATTCAATTTGAACAAGGCTTATAACAATCATGCAAGATCAAAATCAAACATATAGATATTATACAAGCAAGATATCATGATTAAGAATCAAACCCAATCAAGAAAAGTAACAAAAACTTTAAAAAGATTTTTTTTCACTTTCATTATGAATAAATGTCTCAACATTAAACATTTTTTAAAATATATTTTTATAGTTAAAAAATAGATTCTTTTATGAACATTTAGCAAAAAGAATGAGTGAAAAAGGGTTAAAATGATTAAATTATGAACATTTGAGATTTACATATAAACCATAGAAATATAAAAAGACAAGTGATAAAAAAGAAGAGAGTGGTTCCCATGGGTGTTGAACCCAGGACCTCATGTATTCAGTTCCAAAACAAGGCCAATCAAGCTATGATGCGTGTGTGATTAATCATGGGAACCACAAGTATATATTTGAAACAAGCTCAAAGTTGGAAAATTAAAATAAAAGGACTGGGGCGAGAGGGGTTCTATGGGCGCGTGCTCGTGTGTGCTTGCCACTGGGGGGGCTGGTACATCCATTAATAAACATGATTCCATAAACTCTTAAATCTTGGCAAGCGAAGATTTCCAAAATCCATGAAGCATGATACATAAACCAAAGCCTGATTGCCAACAACCCTGATTTAAACCAACAAACTTGAAAATGTAACAGAACTGACCGCATACAAATAAATTGTCAAACGATCCACAACAAAACATAATTAGAAAATTCACATGTTTATATATGCATAGTTATGCCAAAAATGGATTCACAGCAACACTTTTATTCCAAACTCCATGAACATTGGCACATGAAGAGCAGGTTGCAAACACACAAGCATATTAGGAGGAGGTGCTTTATGGTTTAGAGTACCATCATAGGCTGGACACAATGGTATTCATAACATAAAGATTGAGCCCAAAATGCAACAGGAAGAACACAGTCTCAAACATCCACAGCAAATAGAAGTAAAACTTTCAAAGATGGTCAGTTTGCACACATGGTATTAACAAGTAGTCAAAAGGGGAATTATTATTCATATCACTTCAAGAAAAGCATGCTAGCAACTAAGGATATGAAAAAATTCATACAATAAAACTTGCTCAGAGATGAGACCAATATTCCTATTAGTGAATCTGAGTTAAATACAATAGGTATTATGTAAATCTCCAACAACTTTAAATTCTACCCATGATAGTAATAAATTCCAAGCTTCTATTCTGACAATGATAGAAACCAAAACCAAAATCAAAACAAAGACCTTAAGTCAAAACCAAATTGACCTTGCAACCTATGACAGTGTGTTTTCAAACAATAAATCAGAACATTTGGGGCATGAAATTAGACATGGTGAGGAACTGTGGTGTATCAGAAGAAAAACAATTTGTAGACCAAATCTTTCATGTTATTTGAAGTAAGACTAGCATAACATGGATACACAATATCATTCATTTGGGCACAAGGCAAATGGTATGATAGCAGCTTGGTAAAAATACAATCACACACTTAGTGAAAACAACTAAAACTTGTCAATATCAAAGACTCTACATAGTCCTCATATGATAGGGAATGATGGTTCAGCAACATGTTCAAATTAACTACATATAACCAGAGCTAACTCATATCATTAATGGCAGACAGAAACATGGCAATATTCATGACTATGGCATGGTAAGCAAACTCAAAATGACAGTTAGGCATGAATACCACATGTAAGCATACATTCAAAAAGGCAGTACATTAAACATATTAACTCAACTCTGAATAATTTTGGGCATCATTCCTAGTGTCTATAACAATAGCAGTGTCAAGGATTTGATGTTCTAAGAGACAAGTGGATTTAACAACATTATATTTTGAGAATGCAAGGTGAAGACATCTGATGGATGGTATTAAGTGAATATATGCCAGCAAACAACTCAAAATAAGTCATCAAGGAGCAAGTAGCAAAAAAACAGTTCAAATGAATCATGGCATGAGAACCAAACATGGATAGTTTCCTCACTAATTGTCAGCATGGAAATAAACATATTCATAAAAAACCTTTACCAAATAAGAGCACATTCAACAGCATGAGTGATTGTGCAGGCAAACATGAGTGGATGCATTAAGGAGTTGACAAACTTCATGCATCAGTGAAGTGTTCACACAAAATGATATATCAATAAAAGGTGGTAATGTATATAATCATTAATTCTAGGCATATAGTGAGTGTATGAGTGCTCTTATCATGGCATAGTATGTGAGAACATAGAAGGATGAGAACTTAATAATAACACCTACACTGACCATTATGTGATGGTGCATGGCAGACTGTCATGAATCCAAAGGGGTTGACAAGAAGTTGTTCATACAAAGAATAAAGGCAAAATATGGCAATGGTCCACACCACTCAGTTATATACCAGAATAGGATCCTATGCACACACGTTATGAGCACATAGTGTATCAAGCCTACCCACAACTTAGAAACATGCCAAATGACAGTTCAAGGTTTGTATACATACCTTAAACATAAAGTTTAGCATGAAGAGCACAACATGATATCACAAAACACAACTTTCAGAATTTATCAGTTTCACCAAGATAGTTTTAGCATACAAAATGAAGTATCATGATGTAACAAGTTATGGAAGTATTAAGAGGCAACTGGTTGAAATAAGATCAGAATGTAAATGAAAATACTCAAACCTTCATTCTCAAATGTTCAGTTTAATTATGAAGATGACATGCACACATTTGGACCAAAGTCACACAGTAGGCTACTCCTTAGAGATTAAGACTCCACATATGGCAATAAAGACATAACCCAAAAAAGATTAACAGTTAACAACTCTCAGTTTTAAATCACCTAGCTCAAATATGATCCATGGTTATACTAGGATGTAAACAAGTATGTGAGTATGAACCAAAACAAAACCAGTGCTACATCTTCATATTCAATCAACTTAATAAACATCAGCAGAAGAAAACCTCTACACAACACAAATCATGAGTGTACACTTGCAAACTATTTATGGTTGCAACTGATACAAAAACTCAAAGTAATATTCTCAAGTTATAACAACATCAATGTTTCAAATGAACATAAAGAATACTTAGCATATCTTGCAACCAAGCATTTGGCAAATAAAACCACACATATTCATAGAGGCCAGAAATGATTCATACATAGCAACAACAACAAAACATAATGTATAACATTTGCTTCACATCAGTAAAATAACCAAACATTGGTTAAGGATTATGACAGAAAACTCACACGTATGTTTTATGTAGAATTGAGATATGAAACACACACAGGATATGTATTTTAGTAGCAATCATGACATGAGAATATGAATAATGAATAAGTATTTCAAAGGAAAAAAGGAAAAAGGTTACCAAGTGGAATATGTCCACTGCAACTTCAGTTGTGCAGAGGTTCCTTTCTTGCTATTCTCCTCACCAATTGTCAAGGCCAAGCTCCTTCCTCTCCTCCTCTTGCAAGACTTCAACTTTCAGACAGATTTAGTGTATTTGAGAGTAATTGTTGGTGAGAAATGCAAGGAAACTGAGCTGATATTTATAGGACAAGTGAGTGAGTTCAAGGTATGGCCAACTTGCTAAAAATGCCAAGTCTGCCCCTCATTTTTGGTGTGGATTTTTCAAACTTGCAGAGTGAAATCTTCCAAAGATCTCTGAGCTTCTGAGCAGAACTGTTGTGAGCTGATAGGTGCATTACTCCATGAATAAACAATGTTATTTCTACTTTTGGAAAGTTTCTCTCTCCCTCCCACTTGAATCAACAAGCCAAAAACTCATATTTTAATGCTAACCAACTTCAAAATTCGTGGCAAGGCTTGATTAGATGTTAAGTGAGTCATTAAAGCTCAGAAATAATTAAAACTGATGGTTAGGGAAGTGTTAGAATCAAAATCCAAAAGTTAGTTTCTTGAATGTTAAGGAATAAAACCCTCATCTTTGGGCCTTCAAAACTCCTAGCTCCCTTGATGGATGGAGGAGTTATAGTACTCTTTGGAAAGCTCTCATTTCCCTCTACAACTTTCATGACCAAGGGTTTTTGAGTTGACGCCTGGATCTTTGAGAAAAACTGGGTCAAAGTTAGCTTGTCATTAGGGCAAAAGATGCTGAAAATTCACCAAGTCCTTGGGCAGTTTGGCTTCCAAGCTTCATAACTCAAAAACCATGCATTTTTTTTGGAGAAAAGTCATATTTAACACTTTGAAGATCTTGGAAAGAGCTTTCATTTGGGCTTTGAGTCAATCTATTTGGATGTGTGGTTTGGAAGTTATGACCATTTCAAGTTATCACAAGAGAGGGAATTTTCACATATGAAAAGTTGCATGCTCATAAACTTACTTCCTTTGCAAGGAAATTCTTGAAACTTGATCTTGGCACTTTAAATCATCAATAAGACTTGTTATGATGATTTGAGGCAAATGAGATTCCATTTGGATCAAAATCCCAAAGATTAGGGTTTCAGTCAAAACCCTAATTTCAACTGTGAATGCACTAAGCTACACCTCTGTGATCTTGTTTCTTTCTTCATATCCAAAGCTCATAGAAGAAATTTAGGTATGTTTACTAACTCATGGAGTCATGGTTTAGGGTTTGAGGGCTCCTCTTGATGAAAATCAAGGCCAATGATCCATATGTCTTACAGAAACCCTAATTTGGAGGTAGGGTGAGATTGTGGCTCAAACCAATCATGATGAAAGCTAGATGGCCTTGAATTCTTGTTGAGTGAGACCTCTTGGATATAGGTAACTAAAGTGGTTGATGAACCAAGCAACTCTTGACTTGATAGGGCAAAATTCTTCAGTGATTCCTCAGGTTATAATTCCACACTCTGGTCTGGTGATCCTTTTGTTGGTTTTAACTTGATCCAAAGCCTTGGGATCTTGCTTCCACACAACTAGTCAGGCTTTGTGATGATTGCATGGGGTCAGAGGTTACCTTAGGAGGCCTTGACTTTCTCTGTATAAACCCTAGTTTTAAACATAAGAAAAACAAACTACGAGATATGGGTTAGTTAAACAATGCATATATAATTGATCCTAAATGTCTATGCAAAATGTTATGACATCTAAGAGATAAAATTTGGGGTACAACACCTATGTATTCCCTCGTGCAATGGGAAAGTCAGAGTTAACATAGTTCGGAGGACTACGAGTGAAGAAAATGGAAGGGTTCTCGCCAAGGATTGGGGCCCTTATGCCTACGCATCTTCACTTAAAAGAAGTGAAGAATCAGAGCGTCCGTAGTTTGTGGGACTACGGGTTATTAGTGTTTTTTATGGACGATGCCAACGTTCATATTCTAGCAGTTAGGTGTATTGCAGCTTGCTCGTGGAGTCTTATGCATTACCTGTTTGCGATAGAACGGACGTAACATGCCCTTTTTGAAAAGGAGGAGCTTTCGCCATCAAGGCAATATGCCACATTTGATTTATTGAAGGTTGATTTTAGGGGTGAAATAAGTCATCGGATAGTAACCCCTTGTGGGTAGTACCCAATTCTTTATTTCAAAAGATTTATTATGAAGATTGTGTGGCAAATATAGTCACGTCTTCGTATTGAAAGACGAGTATCAAGGCCATACACTCTAAAGTGAGTATCCTAATACTCGGAGAGGAAGAAGTCTTCACTCAATCCTCTCTCTTTAATTCAATACCAAGAGAACCTTATTCTCTTGTTTAAGGTGTTTTAATTTTAGATGGTAAGCGCTTTAGGATAGTGAACCCTAAAGGTAATGTCAAGCACTCGGGATAGGACAAGGCCTTTTCGCCTAACCACTCCACAACCATCTAAGTTTATTAAGAAAATGTTTGAAAATGCACTTGGTACAAGACCAAGGTTTTTAGACTCAAGGAGACAAAAGAAAGAGAGAAAAGGTATGAAAAGAAAGGGTGGTGAACGGAACAAGGTAGGTTGATGGCGATGCGCAAGGCAATCGACTTACAAGGGTGAAATACATACAAGGTTAGTGTGGGGTTTGAATGAAGAGATAAGAGAAGTGAGAATGAGGAGAGAGGAGAAACCCTAAGGTGCAAACCAAGTTAATGAGTTTTGAAAAATGACTTGACGTTGGATCAAGCCTTATTTTTCCTTTATTTTGGAATGATGTTCTAACCTAGTTCATTTATCTTTCTTAACAAGCAAGCAAGAAAGGATAAAAAGAAAAAAAGAACTAGACTATTACATTGTAATGGGGAGAGGGATACATAATTCCCACCAAGGGGGGAAATGAGATGTAAAGCATAGAGAAATAAATGGGGTGAACCATGAATGTTCAATAAGATGAACGAAAGTTAGCACAATGTCCAAGTGATGAATTTTCCTCACATGATGCCTCACAAAACAAAGTAACATGGTTAACACATGGGATATAATGATGAAATGATCATATGATAAAATCAATCATGAAAGGATGAAGCAGAATTAAAGCACAAATGAAGATAACCAAATCAACCAAAGTGAATTCAAAGATCATTCAAAGTAAGAAGCATGAAATAGATCACAAACCACTTATCTAACATTCAATCACAATCTAAGAGAATGAAACTTAATCAAGAGTAAATTTTAAACTCAATCAAGGATAGGCATCAAACACCAAACTAAATGAATCAAGGTTTATGCTAAAATAACAAAAATATATAAATAAATACCAACTATGTGAAAATAAATTCTAAACAGAAAATAAATCTAATAAAATGAAGGGAAATTTAATTTTAATCAAGTTAAAAAAAATCTCAAAAGAAATTAAAATGAAAAAGTTATAAATAAAATAAAAATGGGGTGAAGAAGGAAAAGGAGGGGTCCAAAATGTAAAGCGTAGAGCCCAAAGCAAAGAAAGGACCTAAGGCCACTATGAAGGCCCGATCCACATTGTGCAAACAAAAACAAAAAACAAAATAGGCCTTCAAACATCCTGGTCCGTTGGATCTGGATCTACGGACCAGCTCTGCCAGATCCCAACTTCATTACCGCCCTCGGATTAGCAATGCTAAATAAAGGTCATGAAAATGTATGGCGCTGATGCACTAACCACGAAGGCAAGTCAGAACCACACATCACACAATCACCAACATTTATCACTAGTCAACACACTGACCTAACACATGGACCAGATCTACCACTCAATAAAAAAAGAAAGAAGAAAAAAAAGAGGCATAACATTGAAACATTTTTTTTAAAACGCAGTGGAATTAAGAAACAAGAGTACAAGGGGTACTCAACCCTTACAAAAGAACACACCAATACTACCTAACGCATAACACAGGGTTATGTAACCAGTCGTAAAAGGAACAAGATTTCACTAGGAGAGAGTGAGACCCTAACCAACATCAAGTCTGCACCTTGACGGCAAACACAACCTCATCTACGTTATTTATAGAATTCCTAAAGATAAAGTTATTCCTCCTGCTCCAAAGACTCTAGACTGCAAAAGCCCAAACAACAAACCCCACAAATTTACCCCCCAACTTCCTAAAACCCAAGCCATAGTGAAGAAATACCTCAAGACAGTTAACTCCTCTAAGCAACACCAAACCAGTCCATTTCTCAATCTTGCTCCAAACTTCCAATGCATGGGAACACTCCAGCAACAGATGCGCCGAAGTCTCAGCGTAAATACCATAAAGCACGCACTGCCCACTACTGCCACTAACTTGAATACCTCGCTTAAATAATTGATCCATAGTTGCCACCCTATTCCACACGAAACGCCATACGAAAACTTGGATCTTAGACGGAATAGGCGCCATCCATAAATATTTCAGAGCCTCCAACTCAAAATCAGAGCCTGTGAAAATATCATTCTCGAGTAAGCATGTGTAACACGAAGCGACTGAGAAAACTCCTTCAGGATCTAGGCTCCATATAAACTCATCCTCCTTACCTTCCAAACACTTGACCTCAAGAAGCAAGTTATTTAACCCCTTTATCTCCCTATGCAACTCCGAACCTTCCACCATCCTAACCCCCAATCCTTCCAAACCCAGTCCTCATCAATCCTATGCCTAAAATCTGCTACGAATATCTTCCCTCCTCCGTCTAAACTAAACAGTAAAGGGAAGTAATCCCTTAAAACCATATTGCCCAACCACTTCATCCACCAAAAGGAAATGAGCTTACCATTCCCAATTCTTCCCTCGAGAGCTAGAGAAAACACGTCAGAAGAATTGTCTTTACTCACCCCAGCTGCCATGATATCTTTCCACCACATCGAATCTGTCTTGCTAACATAAAAACCAGCGTGGTGAAGGACGAACAAAGAAATATTCCCATACCTTTGGTCGTACCTGCACTGGAGGAGATCATACCATAACGCGTTATTGTCTGATAAAAACTGCCACCTCCACTTCAACAAAAGGGCCTTGTTGAAAACGGCCACGTTCTTAACACCCAACCCCCCTTCTTCCTTCATCTTACACACTTTTTGCCAACTAACCCAATGTATATGTTTCTTTCCATCCAAACCTCCCCACAAGAAATTAGATTGGATTATCGTGATCTCCTTGATGATCCTAACTGGGGCTTTATAGAAAGATAGAGAAAAAATAGGCAATGCATTCAACACAGAATTAATCAAAGCTACTCTACCTCCAATCGAAAGACTCTCGCCTTTCCACACCGCTAGCCTATTTCTAAACTTATCCACTACATGCCTCCATGGCTGCAACCTCCTTGGATTACAACCTACCACAATCCCTAGAAAGATAAAAGGCAGAGAACAAACTTCACAAGATAAAAACTCTGTTGCTGCATCTTGGAAGCCTTCTTTAAGGTTCACACCATAAATACGGCTCTTAAAGAAATTGACCTTGAGGCCATAAATTAGCTCGAATCCCCTTAGGACAGATTTCAGACACCACAAATCTTCCTATCTACCTTCTCCCAAAAAAACCGAGTCATCAGCAAATTGCACAAGGCTGTAAGACAAAGAATCCGCCATTTTGAAACCATTAAACAATGAAGCTTGACAAGCTTGAGCCATCAGCCTGTTGAGGCCTTCCATAACAAGGATGAACAGAAAAGGCGACAAAGGGTCGCCCTGCCTAAGACCCTTACCAACCAGAAAATCATTCGTTGCGCACCCCGTTTACCAGCACAGACATCGAGCCACTGAAAACTAAAGCCTCCATCCAACCTAGCCACTTCTTGCTAAAGTTCATTTTATTAAGAATAAACCTCAGAAAATTCAAGCTTACGCAGTCGTAAGCTCTCTCAAAATCAGCCTTCAAAACGAAACACGATTTTTTACACCTCTTAGCAAAGTCAAGGATTTCGTTTACAACTACCACTCCGTCAAACATGCTTCTACCTGGCACGAAAACAGATTGTTCCTTAGACACTAAACTCCCAATGACAGCCTTAAGACGATTCGCCAAGATCTTAGCCAATATCTTCTGCAATGAGCTAACCAAGCAGATGGGCCTGTAGTCCTTGAGGGAAGCAGGGCTACTCACCTTCGGAACAAGGGTAAGGAAAGAAGCGACTGCAGCCTTCGATAGCTTAGGTTTGGAATGGAAATTATTCACAAACTTTACAATATCCTCTTTAACTATATCCCAGCATTTTTGAAAGAACAAGAAAGAATAACCGTCCGGCCCCGGACTCTTTTCTCCATTACAACTCCACACTGCTGGCTTAATTTCTTCAATAGAGAACTCCCTAACCAAATACATACTATTACCTTGGGAGAGACACTTGAAAATCACTCCACTTGGCACCGGTCTGTGATTCTCCACCTCGAAGAAGTTGTCCCTGAAGTATTTACAGATTTCACTTTTAACCTCAAAAACTCCCTCCTTGATTCCTTGCTCTGTCCTAACAAAAGTAATTTGATTTCTGCGGAACCTAGCCTTCATCATCCTGTGGAAGAACTTAGAGTTGCGGTCTCCCTCTTGAAGCCATAACATCCTGGACTTCTGTCTAATGAACCTCTCTTTAGCCATTATGGACTCCCACACGACACCATTAGCCTCCTCCCTCCTCACAGCAAGCTGGTCCTTCGGATCCTCTACCTTAGCGGCGACTTCGACATCAAGCCTATGAAGGTTATTGACCGCTTCATCAATCCTAAGGTCCAATCACCCAAACACATCTTTGTTCCAGTCCTTCAACCTAATCTTCAGCAATCTCAACTTTTCCTTGAGCATGTAATCGCCCCTGCCTGAAACTTCCAACGAGCCCCACACCCCTGAAACAAACTGATAAAACTCCTTATTCGAAAACCACCCATTGTTGAATTTGAATGACTTTGGTCCCCAGTCCACAGTATTCGCTTTCAACCAAATTAGGGCATGATCGGAGATCTCCCTTCTACCCACATATTGACCCACGATACTCCAACTATCCGAAAGCCCTTCAGTGACTAAAAACCTATCCAATCTACTCATTGCAGACCCAGACCTATTAAACCAAGTAAATCTACCTCCAATTAAAGGGACATCCACACAATCGACATCAGCAATGAACCCACAAAATTCTTCTATATCAGCAGTTCTGCTACTTTCAAACTTACCTACACGCTCCCTTCTTCTAGATACTGAGTTAAAATCCCCCTAACACCCATTCCCTTTTAGGAAATCTCCTCTTGGCCTCCACCAAATCCCTCCAAAGGTTCTTCTTAAGGTTAGAGCTACAAGGTGCATAGACATTGACCAAGTAGATAACCTGCCCCTTCTAATCAGCTTTGACCCCAACATAACCACTCCCAACAAAACTACAAATAAGATTGAGAAACCTCTTCCTCCATAGAATTAACAATCCCCTGTAGCGCCAACATCACCGCTCTCTGTCCATTCGACCTCAAGATTGCCCCAGAAAGCTACAACATCTCGGACACCCAAACCACTAAGCTTAGTCTCCTGCAGAAAACAAACATCAAAGTTCCCAGACTGAATTAGATTAGCCACCCTTCTCCTTTTTACTATCAAACCTCCCCCCTTATGTTGAGTGAGACAATATTCATCAGGAACTCAAATCTTTGGACGCCATCTTACTCTTTCCTTCTTTATCCCTAATCTCCATGTCCCTAATTTGAGCCTCATAGACTTCTCTTCCCTCTTCCCCTGAAATGCCCAGAGAATTAATAATCTCCCATACCTTATTGGAGACTTTGAGCTCCATTTCTCTCCAAAACCTTTTATTGCCTTGCCCCACCTCCGAATCTGTAACTGAAAAGCATCTTGATACATCTTCTTTAGCAAAAGAACCCTGAGACTCCTCATGTGCAGAAGGCCCAATTATGGTATCCTCCCCGCAAATGCCGCCACGAGATGCCGTAGCAACTCCGTTCAGCACTTCGTCTGGCTTTGCCCTACCTCCCAACTTAACTGGAGTTGAAACGCTTCTTTACTGATCGGTGAAGAATGGAAAGAAAAATGATCTTTGGAGGTTGACGAGTTTCCAGAAGAGAAAGCGGAGATGCTATCAGATCCATTCAACTTCTTTTCCAAACTATAGCTGGACCGGGTTTTGGAACTACCGAGTCCACAGGACTTATGGGCTTTGTGCTTATGGCCCAACAACATATTATCACAAGAACCTTTGAAAGGGTTTACACCTCCGGTAACACGAACTACATCCTCTGAAGCATTATCCTGGCCCACCTTTTTAAATAGCGTATCAGGTCCACCCCTATTTCTGTCACCTGTTGACCAACACCTTTCCACTTCATCTGACACTTCACCTAGCTTAGGCTCAAAAACAGCCTTTACGCCCCCCTCCCTAGATGCGTAGACCTCATCAGTGGCACCTACTCCGACCCAAATACAGAGCGAAACAATCCTGAACCAACCCACACAAACTTAAATGCGTCGGGTTTGTCTCATTTCACCAATCCGGAAAGCAATCTCAGCGCATCTCACGACATCAAGCACAAAGAGTATTTTACACCAAAGGTTATAGATCTAACAAATTGGATAGCACGCGAAGCAACTATGGCGGAAAATAAAAAACAAAACCAAGCGCAAAGAGGAATAGCATAGCAAAGAATCACACGATCTAATGTCAATAACGAAAGGAAATGATTGTTTATTCTACCTGACCAGAGAAACGTGATTATGCAGATTCCGGCGAGAACGATAACTCCGGTGAGTGCCTCTTCTCCTTCTTACTTCGCTCTTTCTTCAATGTCTCAGCTTCTTTGGTGTGAGATGATTGTAATGAGACTACAACTGTGGCTTTAACAGTGAGATTGGATTCTGAGCTAGCTCCGTCACGACTTTCCGGTGAGAATTATGCAGCGATTCCTTAGCTGTCCAAGCTTCATTTCAAGTGTGGATGAATCATTCTATTTATAGAGGATTTAGAGGTGTGTGGTACGTGCCAATTCTGAGCCCTACTCGTGTGGAAAAGCTGGAAATCGTGACTTGCTCTTGGATGGAATTGTTGAGCTGGCTACCGGCTTTTTGTGTGCTAGATCCTTCCAAAATGATGGGTGATGATTAGGCAATGATTAATGGTCCCATATTCTAGAAGCTTACTGATTCTTTTTTTATTTTCATCGTGTTAGCTCATATGCGTCTACTGCATATTAGTGTACGAATTCTGGCTGTGTTGTATTGTACTGTTGCAGCATACTTGTTGTATTTTATTTTGGCCATTGAATGCAACCTCTAGATGATAATATACTCTGCCAGTGCTTGGTATTTAATGACAGTATTTTGAATTTGTTATCCTCCATCTCATTTTGGCATGGAGTGAAATTATGACATGCCACATTTTTGCTCATGCCAAACCCTCTTTCCAGTCTTGTATTGCTTCATGATTGATTGGTACTTGTGCTTGAATGATAAAGGCAAACTTACTTTAAAATTCAAACATGTCAATTTTGAATCATGATGTGCAAAATTAAATTGAATGCGATTATGCCAAGTAGATAACAAGAACCATGGCCTAAGCTTGAATCTAACTTAAAACCAAGATGGAACCACTTTAAAACCTTTTCCGGCATGCTTGAGATTTCATCCAAACTGTCAACACCCCAAATTTTACTCCCTTAGATGTCATCATCATTTGCATGAGTATTATAGGTCAATCATATTGCATGCCTAACCCAATTTATCAGGCTTTGTTTGATTTGTTTCATTTGTGAATCAGGTTTTATTTCAAGAGGCTTCAAGGGCTGATCAATCAAGGTTTTGGAGGGATCACTGGACCAAGCGAGTTTCTCATACTTTTAAGAGACCCCATCTCCTCAATAATCCAGTGTAATTTGGTTTCATCACAAGTTCTCCGAGGCTCAAGTCTTGTAAGATTGAATCGAGGATCAGACAAGGTTACCAGGTTAAGGGTCTGTGTGCAGTGTTGGTGGAATTTAGTGGAATTTGACCTATTTTTGGTCGAAGAAGTGTTTTATTTCAGTATCAGGTTATCTGGCTGTGGCAAAGATTCTGAATCAGGTTTTCGGTTCTCATCAAGTCGTTGTTTCAGTGTGCACTCAAGACGAAGATAAGAGTTTCTCACCGTTGGTGTTTAAGATAGGTAGGGATGGCAGGCAGATCCAAATCCGCGGGGCCCACCCGCACCCGGACCTGAGTCAACGGGTGAAAACTCGAGTTGACTGAGTTCGGGTTCGGGTGCGGGTTTGGGTAGTGTAAAACCCGTGCCCGAAACCTGAAACCACACCCGATATATATATATATATATATATATATATATATATATATATATATATATATATATATATTGAGTTTTTGCTACGGGTTCGGGTTTGGGTGAAAAAACCCGAACCCAACGGGTGTGGCCGTGGGTGTTATTTTGCCACCCGAATAGTCTTTGGGTTCGGGTTCGGGTTCGGGTTCAGCTGGTGATTTCGGGTGCGGGTTTGGGTAGTGTGAAGAACCCGACCCGACCTGTTGTCATCCCTAAAGATAGGCAAGTGTCATTCAGTTGGGTCCATTTGAGGCTAGCAGCACGGTGTGGATTATTGTTCAGTTCAATTGGATGTAATTTTAGTTTTGGTTAGGAAAGTGGAGATTGTTCAGTCACTATGTTCGAAGATCGTTAAACCAGGGTTTCGTGTCAATACAAAGTGTTGTTGAAGGTACATAACCATCAAAGGTCAAAGCAATGTAATTGTGTGCGAGTCCTGATTATGTGGTTTCGGTTCTCATTATTGATCCAAGAATTCGTCAAGTTGTGGTCCAATCAAGATCAGTTCAAGTTGAATTCGAGTTTATGATATTGTTCAGGAGTTGTGGCAGTCGAGTGCATTTGTGGAGTTTTTAAGTGCTGTGGAGGCATTACAAAACTCATATCCATCCCGTAACTTTTTTTATACATTTTGCTATCCATCCGTTATCAATACTTTTATCCATTTTTCAATCCAGTTTTCAATTGCCTCATACCATATCCCTATCTTAAACCATTTCCAAAGTTTTTCTTTTTGATCCAATTTGTCCATATCCAACACGTCATTTGTTTTTCTTTAATTTCCCAAATTCAAATAACCATAATTTATTTTTTACTCACAAAATCCCAATCATGTTTTGTCTTACAAAATTCTACAAATTCATATACAAAAATATACAAGTTACATTTCTCTTACAAATAGGGGTGGGAATAGGCCAGGCTAACTAACAGGGGCCTATGGCCTAGCCTACATAGGCCCAGGCTAGGCCAGGCTTTTTCTTAAATAGAAAATGCCTAGGCTTTTTTATAAGCCTATTTAGCTAAAGAGGCTAGGCTACAGGCCGTAAGAAAAGCCTTTTAAGCCTATCAGGCTGACCTAGTTAAAAAAACTCAATAAATTTATTATTATTATATTTTGTAGTTTGAATTAAAATACAAAAATAAAGCGTAATTATCTTGAAGAACTTGTGAAAATATGTTGAAAAAACATTATAAACAATGTTATATGTTGTTGTCATGAGTTTTTTTCATAACTTCTCTCCAACAAATAATATCACCAAACTCATGCGAATAGGTAGACTTGAATGAGACAATAAAAACAAACATTTAGTCTCATTGATATATTAATTTTTTAGTCTATTTAACATTAGTTGAATTTCTTATTTACAAATGTTCAAATGAAGTAGGCTTTTAAATAGGCTAGTAGGCCAATCAGGCCTTCGAAAAGGCCAGACTCAGGCCTAAAAATAAGCCTATCATGGGCTACAGGCCAGGCTTAGGCTTTGAATTTTTTAGTAGGTCAGGCTCAGGCTTGACAAAGCCTAGCTCGGCCCAGCCTATTTCCACCCCTACTTACAAATCCAAGTTCACATCAGCGAGCCTATTACATTTCCATAAGCCCATTCATTTTTTTTACACAAGTCTATATCCTTATTACAATAAAAAGTCCAAAAAAATGTAAAGTTCCACAAACACTTTTGCTATTACTACTATGCTGCACAAGGTTTACATCCTACAAATACTGCCAAAACCGGCTCATCACCCTACACAAGCGTAATTCAAAACAACGACCATAAAACTTTGCAAAACCTGTCACAAACTCGCACGAACCTTCACGCCAGACAACAACTCTGCTACACTTGACAAAACCTGCGCTACACACCACAAATCGCGTCCCAAAACTTGTACGATGCACAAACAAAACGGGCAGAAACAAGACCACAAAAAAACCTCAGTTTAAAAGAAAAATTCACACATTAAAAAGACCTCGCGCATAGTTTGAAAGGGGAAGGAGAACAACAACAGAGAAAATAATAACACCAAATACTCTTCAATACCATTTCTTCCGTTTTGATCTTCCAACATAAAAACACACATATCTTCACTCTTGTAAACTCTCTCCTCCAAGCGGTAACCATCCAAAAACCATTACTCTGCTACTCACTTTTTTTTCCTGATTTTCCTTCTACAAAGAACCTAGTCATTGTTCTGTTGTCACTCTTCTACCATAACCACACACAACGAAACTGTAGCACCCCAAAATTTGCCCTACCTTTTTCTAACTTTTTCTGACTTATGTTTCTTTTTTTCGTTTGCATCTCATTTAGGTCTTAACTCATAATCATGCATTGCATTGAGCTCTCGAGACATCGGATCACGGTATCCTTGTGGCTAAGGACTTCTCTTATTCTAAGCAGCAGACATTAGAGTGCCCCAACAGTTATTTTGCTCGGTAATTTGGTACCAGATCGTTCTTTTTGCAACAGGGTATTTTGAGAGTTCACAGCTTATTCCAGGCATTTTTAATATTTTCGTATTTTCATTCATCTGACTGTATTTCCACTCTGCATCATCTAAATAGCATAAAATAATGCTTTTCATCTCGCATACTGCCTAAAATATTGGTCGGAATAATTTCTCAAAAATTTACAGACAGAGTGGTCAAATTAAATTTCAGCGGTGCTTAAAATCAGGGGACAAAAAATTTTAAAATCGAACTTGCAGACGTCAATTATATTATTCTACGGTTCGCGTAGTTTAACTCGGCGTGTTCGTTTTAATTTTTCGTCATATTTTGATCAATTTGAGCATTTTTACGGATCAAAATTTATTTTAAAATCTGACCAAATGCTGTATTTTTTCGAGTCATATATTTCGTACTAATCATTTTAGTATACTCGGTTTGTTTTTTTTTATCACTAGGGTATTCGATTTTTATTTATTTGATGTTTGTTTATTTTTACTTTTTTAACTAATATTGTTTAGAATAGATAAATAGGATAATTAGTATTTTTATTTTTATATTAAATATTTATTTTTATTTTTAGATTGAACTAATATTGTTTTTCATAAATAAATAGAATTTTTAGTTTCTGTTTTAAATTTATCTTAATTGAATTGTTTAATTTTAATATTAGTTAGTTGGGCCTTAGAATGGATATTAGGGACATTATTGACAATTTAGAGATAACCCTAATTTGGTCCCTATATATTGGTGTTACTGTTAAAAAAGGGAAAGGCGAAAAAAAATACAAAAAACGGCTGTTCTTGAACTTGTATTGTCAAACAACACTAAAGGTGAAAATTTGTTTTCCTATTTGATGTTCTCACTTATTTTCTTTCGCCGCCGTTTAGTCGCCATATGCATTTGTTTTGTTTTATGGAATAATGTGTTATGTGTACAGTAGTCGCCATATACTTTTTTTTCATGATAAACTATAACCCACGGTTCGGTAATGCGTATATTGACGCTAATTCCTTTTCATGACATAATATTAATATATTGTTACAGGATCTATTATTAATATATTGTTTCATGGTGTAATGGTAATATACCGTTTCATGATATAATGAGGATGTTATACAGTAACCGATATGCATTGTTAATTTGTTTTATACTGTAACCGCCATCTATTGTTTCATGGTATAAGGTTCATTTCTTTTTTATTCTTATATTATTCGGATCGGATTATGTCGATACGCTGTTTGCATATTGATTTGCATGACGCGTGACGTTTTGTTGATTTGATCCGGTTGCGATGATCGCAATTCTTGCGTTAGCAACATTATTGTTTTAAAACTCTTTTTTTTTAATTTATTATGCATTCTTTATCTCTAAAAAATTTTTAGATCCTTACAATTCGGATTCGGTTGCGATGACCGCGTTTTCGCGATAGCAATATTGTTGAGGTTTTTTATCAAAGTTAAATTTCTCTTTTTTTTTAGTCGCCTTTTTTGTTATATTTAGATCCGTACAATTCGGATCCGGTTACGATGACCGCGTTTTCGCGATAGCAATATTGTTGAGGTTTTTTTTTATCAAAGTTAAATTTCTCTTTTTTTGAGTTGCCTTTTTTTGTTATATTTAGATCCGTACAATTCGGATCCGGTTGCGATGACCGCGTTTTCGCGATAGCAAAGTTGTTAAGGTTTTTTTATTTTCTTTTTTTGTAACATTATTTGAATAATTTCCTTTTGAATTTAATTCATGCACCATTTTTACCATTTTATAAAATTTTCACAAATTTTATTTTTATTTTTATTTTATTTTATTTATCATCTAAACTAATTGTTTAATTCAACTTCTTTTTTGCATCACACATTTCATGCATACCCTAAATTGTTTGATTTTCATTCACCTCATATCTCTTACTTATGTCTATTCTGTACTAATCTTTTATGCAGGGTCTAAGGTAAGTTCTTTAAGGGTATGGATAAGTATCCATGGTTACCCTTACTTTTTACTTCCCTCATCTTCTTCCTTTAGGATTTAGGTTGTCTTCAAACCTCACTAACCGTAGGTCACCCATGCATGATAACTTTAAGACTCATAGTCTCCCTTAGAGTTACCCTTGTGTCTTCTCTCTTCTCATCTCAAATTTCTTTAAAACACTTAATAAGAGTAAGGTGTATTGCGCACGAGCCTTAAGCATGGGGAATGAGAAATGAGGGGCTTCCTCTCATCTTTCTAGAGTGCTTAGCGAGCGTCCTGTCTTGGGACGATGCGTTAAGTATTCGCCCCTGTGCCCTAGACTTTGGTGCAATGCGACTTAAGAACTAACTTAAGCTACTCCTGTCCTAAAAGATACAAACCAACCTCAAACTTTTTTTCCTTCGGGACCTTCAACTTAAAGGCTATTTTCAAAAAGGGCACGTTACCTTCTGTCTGAGTCGCAAACAGGCATCGACCCTAACTGCCGGACGCAAACTTAACGTCGCTCATAAAAAACACAAAAAAAGAACTTGGTCCGAACTACGTTGACTCTAAATTCCCCATTGCACAAAGGGGGTACGTAGGCCTAGGACGTCGACGTCCTACCGAGTCTGTCTTTGTCTTCCCCTCTCCGTTTTAGTACAACCCTAGATGATAGTATAACTCACCCTTAGAATAGACAACAAGCGTGGATCCCATCGAGTACGATGGACGCGTGGGGTGCTAGCACCTTCCCCTCGCGTAACCGACTCCCAAACCCAGGTTATGGTTGCGACGACCATTCCTTTCCCTCTTCCTCGGGTTTATGCGGTGTTCCCTTTCCCTCTCTTGGGATAAATTTACACGGCTGGCGACTCTGTATTTTCCGCGCCACTCTCGCGTTTGTACCTGGATGAAAATCCTGGGAGCGACAGAAACTTCTTTCCTATTTTCCCTCTTCAAACACTCTCAATCTTCTTGACCTTCAACAATAACGAACAACAACAACACCTTCAAATCACTCCTTCAATCACCATACCTTCAAACCCTCATCAACAACTCAAAACCTTCATACTTCTCAAACCTTCTCCACCTTTCTCAACAACTAAACACCCACCACCAGATCCTCTTCAGCCAATTCTACCTGATACGATTGAGATAGAAGCAGATTTAACATTTGAGCCTCAACCGAGTCGTATCACAGGAAGAGAAACTAAGGTGGTAAGAAATAAAGAGATTCCTCTTGTTAAGGTCCAGTGGGATGAGACGCATCTGGGTGATGCAACTTGGGAGCTAGAATCCGAGATGCGAGAAGTTTATCCTCATCTTTTCAGGTAATTATTTTAAATTCGTGGGCGAATTTCTATTTAAGGGGGGGGGGGAGGATGTAATACCCCGTATTTTAATTACTCTGGATAATATTCGTTGTGATCAATTGTGTTTCGGTTTACTCCGAGAAGTTATTGGATAAAATAATTAGAGTAAACTGATGAGCTCAGAGCAGATCAAATTAATACTTTCTGACTCTGAGATTTTAACTTGTGGTGTTGTAGAGACTTATTGGACATTTAAGTTAGTCTTACTAACTAAATGATTTCTCTATGTATCATTTCTTTTCTTTTTCCTTTTCATTTTTGGTGAGAAAGATAGAAAGAAGAAAGAAGTAAGAAAGAAGGAAAAGGAAAGGAAAGAAAAGAAGAAGAAAACCTAAGAGAAGAAAAAGCTTGGAATCATCATCTAGTCTTCATCAAATCATCTCATCTTCTTCATCATCATCCTCTATTCAAGGTGGGTTATAGATAGAAACCTTTGTTTTAGATTTTCTTGAGCTCTAGAACCTAGGTTAGAATTGTGAGAAAATGAATAATCTTGCTAATTTAAGAATCCAACCGTTGAAATGTGGTATAAACTGTGTAGTATAATCATTAGCCATGTATGATCATCTGTTAATGCATGTTTGTATGTTTGGGTGAAGTTTTGGATGAGATTTTGATCACAAAGCTCTGTTTTCACGCTGTTGGAAAACCCAGTTTTCACAGGTTCGCACAGCGAACCCCTAGTGAAGGGGAATGCGAGCATTCACTGGCTATTCGCACGACGAAGGTGAGGGCGAACGTTCGCCAGAGGTTCGCAATGCGAACTTTACCTCGTTACAGTTCTGGGTTGATTCGCCAGACGTTCGCAAAGCGACTGGCAAAGCGAAGGTTCGCTGGTTTGTTCGTAAGGCAAACTTGGTGTTGTTTTAGTTCTGCCTTGGTTCGCTGGGAGCTTCGCAATGCGAATGGGAAAGCGAACATTCGCTGGTACCCTCGCATTGCGAACATGACAGATCCTCCAACTTGTTTCTTCTATAACTTTTGAACCGTGACTCCGATCGGGGCGTTCTTGGTACCGACAGAGAGCTTTGAGAATACCCTACCTAATGGAAGTGGAAACTATCGATTTTGATGGCCGACTAAATAATCGGAGGAAAACCAAGAGTGGTACCATTATGTTGAATTATCATATGTAATTCTATTGTGCCAATGTGTTATGCTGTGCTTACCCTACTGTTGTTTATCATAATTTTGAGTGAATATGCATGCTAAAATGAAATGAAATAGGTAGAGTGAGGATGATTTCCATAAAACAATATTGAACCTAGTACGGCTAGGAAATGGTTGAATAACATAGCGACGACGCTCGTGCAAGAGAGGCCGAAGCGTGTGTCTATTACCGAATGGTATTGAAATAATTACACTAGTATGGATCATATTTAATTGTGTTTTAATTGGGAAGACAAGAGAGGTCTTAAGGCTAATGTGGCCGTATGATTGTCGAATACAATCATGTTATGTGTGATCACGTAATCGTAACCATTTTCTTGTGAGTTGCAGTTTCATGAGTCTCGAGCTCCTCTGAAACAAGGCATGGTACTTGGCAGGTTTGATTCCCGTGTGTAGTACGAATGGAGCCTATATGGTAAAGAGACTTGTGACGGTGTACGGGCCGTGTGAAGTGACGAATTAAGGCGATAATGCGTCCCTTAATACCGAATCCATTTCGTATGTGTAGCACCCCAAAATTTTCCCTCCTTACTTTATTACTAACTGGCTTATGTTTCATTTCATTTTTGCATTATCATGTGTGCATATCATTGGTTCTTAGCATGGGGTCAAGGTGCCTGAGGCAGTTCAAGAGGAGAAGATGTTCTTCAAGCAAGAGTCCTTATATTGTCCCAGAGAGCTTAAGTGGATCACTCTCTCCTAACCAGTGCAGAGATCAGGGTTTTGAGATTCTTGGGTTTTTTGCTCCAATGGGCAAGCTTCTTGGGTTTTTATCATCACCAAATGGCATATCTTATCTTTGTTGGAGAGGATACACATCATATTCAGAGGAATTTGGATTTGGAGACTGTGTTATTTCCTCCTAGACTAAGGGTACCAAAATTAGGGTTTGCTATAAAGTCAGTTTATTTCTGATTTTTTGGGCAAGACTTGATTCCATGGTATTCCTTGGGTCCCTAAGTATCTAGGGATGGGAGATTGTCCATCATTTTGGTTCAGGAGAGATTCAATTGGCCAATGGATTGGGAATCAGGAGAATTGGGGAAAAGTCAACAGTGAGAGGGGAAGTCAACTGTGAAATTTTGAGGTTCTCTTCAAGGTTTTCAAGGTCTCACATCCTCATATGGTCTTCAAGAGTCAAATTTCATACCATTTATCAAGAATCAAGGGTTGGTACAAAAGTTACTAAATATGGAAATGACCTATAATTTGAAAGTTTCCTTTTTGGGCAAGTTCTTATATTACATTCAACTTGATTTTTCATCATCAAAAAAGCTTCAAATGAATTTTCCTCAAACATGAAAGTTTAAGATATTTTTCTCCTCTTTCCAACAAGTACTAGTGGGTCTCCATATCATTTGTGAAACTCAGGTTATGATCAAAAGAAGGCAAAGTGGTTTTTAGGGTTCCATTTTCACAACTTTTGCATTTTGGGACATAGTGACCTATAATTAATTCCATTGCTTTAAGGTACATTCTAACATCAAAGTACAATCCATAAGGACTATTTTTGGCCTTTGAATCAAGTGGATCCATGGTTTATTCTTCACTTATTTTCCATTATTCAAAATTGCAAGAGGCATCAAAATTCATGAATCAAAATGTTTCAAGGCCCAATTTCAATTTAGGTGTGATTAGCAATTGATCAATAAGTGATCCATCATAGAATGTTTGGATATACATGCATAGAGGAGGGTGTATTTCACATTATGTAATTTTCCAAAATCACCCAAAACTCATTAAGTGGGGAATTACCAAGGCCTAAGTGATCATCAGTGGATTAACCTAATCTATTTAAGCCAACTCATGTTAGGGTTAGAAAAAAAGACACGTTATTTTGGTAGAGTTTTCAAGTGAACCCTAAAAAAGATCATTCCTTCGAATCTCACAAGCTACAAGGGTTCTTCCAAAACTTCTTCCACAAACTTCATCCTTGGCATCTATAGAGCACAAATCGTCCATCACTTGAAGCTAATAGCAAGGGATAGAGTCTGCATAATCTCAGGTTAGTGCAATTTGCATGTTCCTAAAACTCCTCTTTTTGATGCGCATAATAATTTGTGATTGTTGCTGATCATTCTGGTATATTTTATTTTGTGTTTGGACGCATGTATTGATTGTATGATGAGTTTAAAGTTTTTGAACCCTAACCTTTTTCATTCGAATCTCCTTATGCATTGGTTATTTGCGATTTTTGATGGCGTATTTGTAATCCTCATGAAATTCTAGTCAAGAGAGTGAATTGGTTTGCGTTTTCTGGTGAGTTTTTCATTGCAGGTGGCCGGAGAGGGTGGCCGGAACCCTAGCTCCGGTGGCTGGTCCAGGTTCCGGCCGGTGAAGGTGCTGGAGGTAGGAGACAAAGTTATGGCCGTTGATTCATTTCATCGTGTGACCATCATGCTGCCACGTTTTTATTTTTTGAGTTTTTATTTTAATGTTCGTGTGTTTATTACCCTATGGTAGTTATCATGTACCACCAAATCATGACCACTCATCTTGCATACTATTGGATTATTTGACTGATTACCATGCGCGTGATTGATCTTGTGGATATCATTTTGACAACACATTAAAATAGTCATGTGCCTATCACGTGGAATTCTATTGTATTCTGAGTAATTCTGTGCGTGCATGTGTATGTTAACTATTGTGTGCTTGTGATCTGGGCTGTCAATCATTATTACTTTGAATTTATTTGACTGGATCGTACGCGTTGGATTGATCTTAAGGTAAGGGCTGAGTCAAATCAGTTGACTGGGAACACGTGTTCCTTTTATTTTTTTTATTTGATTTCAGTGGTTTGGGCCTTCTGTTCGCACCCTCCTCTTTAGCTCATGTTCTTTTTCAACATATTTGGGCTACTAAACGCACCCCCCATGTTATTTCAATCTATTTATTTTATTTAATTGATTGTTTCTCATTTTTAATTTTTAAAAATAGGTAGTTGCATTAAAAAAATCCCAAAAAATTCATGAGTCACTTTTAGCATTTTATAAAATTTTCTAAATTTTTATTTTATTTTTTATTCTTGGCATCTGAAATAATTATTTGTTTATTTTCTTTTTGGATTTATTTCATATATGCATACCATGACTTGTCCATTTTATTTCTCATCATCCACAAAATATTTTGAACTCATTCCTTTTGCATTCATTCATCAACACATTGAATTGCATTAAAATATTTTTCCCTCATTTTTAAAACTATTTCATATTGCATTTTAGTCCTCCTTTTTTGCATATTGTGCCATGATCCTCTCTAGACTTTGCATAATTGTTTGAGTGACTTATATTTTGAATTTTGGCATGAGTTTTTAACTTGTTGTTTGCTTCTGGTTGAGATATGTTGATAATTAATTTGGTGATTTTAGAAGATGTCTTGCTAATTGTTTGATTTCTTTTATTTGAGGTCTTCTTGTATGCACATCTTTGACTATGTCTGATTACTTGTTTGAAAAGGCACTTGTGCCATCATTTGGGTGTGTTTCTTTGACTTCGCAATGCATGTTTAGGTCATCCACATTCTGTCTTGGTTGATTTCATTTGGTTTATAATCATTTCTCTTTGGTTTGTGATTCGTTTGAGTTTCATTTGTCTTATTGTCACTTATATCTGTCGGTACTAACCTTTTATGCAGGGGTTGAGGTAAGTTATTTGAGGGTGTGGATAAGTTATCCATGCCCACTCTCACTCTTTCTGTCTCTAATATTTTCTCTTCTTTAGGCTTAGGTTGTCGTCAAACCTCACTAACCGTAGGTCACCCATGCATGATAACATTAGGACTCTTAGTTTTCCTTTAGAGTTTCCTTTGTGTCTTCTCTCTTCTCATCTCAAAACTTCTTGAAAACACTTAATAAGGATAAAGTGTATTGCGCACGAGCCTTAAGCGTAGGGAATGAGAAATGAGGGGCTTCCTCTCATCTTTCTAGAGTGCTTAGCGAGCGTCCTGTCTTGGGACAATTTGTTAAGTATTCGTCCCTGTGCCCTAGACTTTGGTACAATGCAAGTTATGAACTAACTCAAGTCACTTCTGTCATAAAAAAAATACAAACAAACTTCAAACCTTTTTGTCCTTCGGGATTGTCAAACTAAAGGCTATTTTCAAAAAGGGCACGTTACTTTTCGTCTGAGTCGCAAATAGGCATCGACCCTAACTGCCGGACGCGAACTTAACGTCGCTCATAAAAAACACAAAAGGAACTTGGTCCGAACTACATTGACTCTGAATTTCCCATTGCACAAAGGGAGTACGTAGGCCTAGGGCGTCGACGTCCTACCGAGTCTGTCTTTGTTTTCCCCTTCCTCGTGTCAGTACAAGCATAGATTTCAAGATAACTCACCCTTAGATTAGACAACAAGCGTGGATCCCATCGAGTACGATGGACGCGTGGGGTGCTAGCACCTTCCCCTCGCGTAACCGACTCCCGAACCCAGGCTATGGTTGCGATGACCATTCCTTTCCCTCTTCCTCAGGTTTATGCGGTGTTCCCTTTCCCCCTCTTGGGATAAATTTACACGGTTGGCGACTCTGTTTTCTGCGCCACTCTCGCGTTTGTACCTGGATGAAAATCCTGGGAGCGACAGCTGGCGACTCTGCTGGGGACTCTGGTTGACCTATGCTGGTCCATCCCCTCTAGCGAGTCGATCCTAGCGCTTGTTTGTTTTTTGTTGGGTGTTTATTTGTTGTGCTATATTATGTTGTATATTACCGTTTTACAGCTTTTACTGCATTGCATTTCATTTTTATTACTGTCATACTGGATATTGCTGTGTTGTGCTGGCTGTTTCTGTTTTGCAGGTTGGGTTGTTCTGAGAGATAAGCCCAATACCCAGGCTTGAGTACACCCTAGGACTAGAGTGGAGAGTAGTGGGACCTACGTGCCCGCTTGGTACGTTTGTGTGTTCACGAAATTCACAACCAGATGAGGCTATCTTGGGACGCATTCTAACGTTTGTGTCTTGCGCATGTTAGAATGTCGATCTAGAGAGCTGTCGACTCTGGTGACCGATCATCGAGGACCTTAGTGGAAACATCCCTCTTTAGTGGTGACAGTGGCAGACCATATTCTGTGGCAAACCCATTCGCACCCGAGGGCCCACTTTGGAACTCACATAGGATGACCCCTATCTTTTGAAGAGAATCAGTGGAGGCACTCCTCGATTGACGATAGTACTGTACCCCGAGGGATAAATGTACTATTGTTTCTCGACCTCAGTGCCAGAAGCTGAGGACCTTCCATTTTGGAGAATCAATTAAGGCCTCCTCGATTGATGATGATGCCAAACCAGAAATGGTGAACGTATCATCATTTCTCGACCTGAGAGCCCGGGATACTGAACATCCTAGTACCCACACGTGAGAGGGGATGGGTGTTTGCCGGTTTGCAGGTAACCGAAACCTTCAACCTACCCGATTTTTCTGAATTTCTCATCAATGTTTGATTATCTGGGTTCCTGGTTATCTCAGTGGTTCGGTATTTTGGAATTTTGGTTTTCTAGGTTGTGGTTCTCGTTCAGTTAGCAGCACAGCACATCCAGCAGTGTTGCCTTGATCCCATGTTTGCATGAGCATATCATTTTTCTTGCATTCTGACATGTTTGACATTTTTCAGGGCTTGCATCTTACTCTTGATTCCGGTTTTCTGAGGTTACCTTGGCATGGATGTCCAGAGAAAGAAGACTGTTGCCTATTCGTTCCCAGATCCGACCTTGACGTTGATTCACAAGCTGATTAGTATGGCTGGTCTCGGAGTTCGTACAGAGTTCAGTGGAGGGTATGGGAGACTTTTGAAGTTTGTCTACAATATCTCCAAGTATGAGAAGGATGCCATTCATACACTTCTTCAGTTTTACGATCCGTCTTTGCGTTGCTTCACTTTCCCAGACTACATCTTGGCCCCAACGTTGGAGGAGTTCTCATTTATTTTGGGAATCCCCATTAGGCATGACATAGTATTCTTTTCTGAAGAACACCCCGGGATAAAAGAAATGGCTATTACTCTTCATATTGGCGAATCCGTTATGAGCAGTAATATTGAGGAAAAACAAGGAGCTAAGGGTTTCTTATTGAAGTTCTTGTTTGATCAAGCTTGCATACATGTTAAAGAGAAGAATTGGACTGCTTTCCAAGCTATTCTGGCTATGTGCATCTATGGGATTGTCCTGTTTCCCAATGTTCCTGATCTGGTGGATATGCATGCTGTCAGAATCTTTATTTCAAAGAATCCTATACCTACCTTGCTAGGTGATGTGTATCACTCAGTCCACTACAAGAATGAAAATAGGCGGGGGAAAAACTGTGAGTTGTTGTCCACCGCTCTTATCTACTTGGTTTCTGAGACATCTCCCCGAAGCTGGCGCCTTCGTTGATACGAAATATTATCTGAAGTGGTCAAAGAGGTTAATGGGCTTGACTGCTAATAACATTGTCTGGTTCAACCGTGACTTGCTAGGAATAGAGATTATTTGCAAGTGCGGAGAATTCCCTAATGTACCCTTGATAGGGAGAAGAGGTGGAATTAACTATAATCCTTCCCTTGTTATCAGGCAGTTTGGTTATCCTTTGAAAGGTCCACCTGAAGAGCGAGATGTCAGAGAGTCCTTATTCTTCAATGGTACTGGGGATCAAGAGATGATAAGGAAGATTGTGAATGCTTGGAAGCAGGTGACCAAGAGGGGAAAAACTTCATTCGGGAATGTAACAACCGGGCTTTCCCTTCCTATAAATAGTGGATTAAGAAGATAGCAGAATAGGAGCTTCTTCCCTTTGCGGTAGAACCACCATCTTACCCCTTACTGATTGAGCCTCCTACCACAGTTGAGATAGAGAAGTTTAACAAGTTGTGGGCTAAAAAGGAAAAGCTGCGAGAAGAAAACAGTGAGCTACTAAGGGAGATTTATTAGTTGAAACATGAGCGGGGTGAAGCTGTTCATATTGCCAAGTTGAAGACAGAGCTTCTCGTTAAGGCAGAAAAGGAGCTAGCTGACATGGTCACAGCCAGACAAAGGATGAAGCAAGCTCTAGATGGTATCAGTAAGGTTCTCGAGTCTAAGAAGGAGGAATTGGACAAGGCTTTGTTAAAAATTCACAGGTTCAATGCTCACCGAGAAACTGCAATGGCTGAGTGTAGCGAGCGATTTTGGACGCGGTTCTTAAGCGCTGGTCGCTCTCTGCGGTTGAGCTTAAAACTACAGGTCGATTCATTTTTTATCCTATTGTGAGCTTATGAAGGAAGGGAAATAGATGTCTCCAATTAACCCTGCTTTGCATACTGAGTTTAAACAGCGGTCTGTTAGGTTACGAATGCTATCAATGTGGGGGGGCCTTTGTACTGGTTATTTGTATTTTCGCCAATACTGGTTTTTTTTCTAGGCAGAAGGTTTCTGGCGGGGAACAAGGATTAGGATGTTAGGACTGATGTTTTTGAACTACTACTTTTGATATGGGATTTGGGTTTTTTGTTGATTGTGCTCGCTAAGATTTTTCTTTCAATCTTATGCCTACGTATTCCCGTTTATCCAAAACAGGGAAATCAGAGCGTTCGTAGTTCCTCCTATTCTATGGGAGGAAATTGGTTTTTGGTGTCTTGTTCAAAGCCCAAGACGTGAAGCGAAAGGTGGTTTGTATCTTGTTCAAAGCCCAAGATGTGAAGCTGAAAGGTCTATTTGTATCTTGTTCAAAGCCCAAGATGTGAAGCTAAAAGGTCTCAACTTTAGAGAGAATTTGTCATCTCTAAAGAAGGGTTTGTCTGTCACAACTGTTGGGTGACTGGTTATAAAGGAGAATTACTTTAACCGGGATACGCGGATCCTAGCAATGCCATAATTTCCTTTAAAGGGGATTTTAACCTGAAGGAGAAGACTTTAACTCAGTGTAGAGCAATGATATCTTTCCTTAGGAATTTCTCATGCTAAAAGAGGGACAGTGGCATGGATGTATATGATCCAGAGGCTTGCCGCTTACAGCGATTAGATGAAGGGAGTTGTTTGATATTTGTGTACTGTGAACGAGGCACAATTTTGATGCTAAAAGGTTGATTGGATCAACCAGTGGTTTTCTTATACAAAGCCTAAGAGGAGGCTAATATGTGTCTCGTACAAAGCCCGAGAGAGAGGCTAAAAGGGTTGACTCAACAAGGGAATTTTTTGGTATCTCGTATAAAGCCCGAGATGGAGGCTATTTGACTCAACAAGAGAGTTTTTTCGTATCTCGTACGAAGCCCGAGGTGGAGGAAAAAATTTGTTTAACTCAACAAGAGAGCCTTTTATGTGTCTCGTACAAAGCCCGAGAGAGAGGCTAAACGTTGTTTGACTCAACGAGGGAGTCTTTTGTATCTCGTACGAAGCCCGAGATGGAGGCGAAAGGGGTGATTGACTCAATGAGGGAGTCTCTTATGTGTCTCGTACAAAGCCCGAGAGAGAGGTTAAACATTGTTTGACTCAACGAGGGAGTCTTTTGTATCTCGTACGAAGCCCGAGATGGAGGCTAAAATTGTTAGCTCCGCTGGGGAGAATCATTGTACAAAGCCCAAGAGGAGGCTAACTTCATTGAAGAAGGATCATTATACAAAGCCTAAGAGGAGGCTATGGTTACTGTTTCAGTTAAGTGACAGGTCCAGTATACTGATTTCAAAGAGAAAATCAGTTCTTATATGAGCAACACTGTACTCAGGGATTTGATTTGAGGATCAGGGATATTTCCTTCTCTTTGAGGAAACGGGAAATCCAAAGGGTATTGAGACTGTCCGAGTCTGCGGGTTTCCTTCCTATTTAACGAAGGGGTCACTTGAGAATGTCTTTGAGACTCAAGGAAGTTAGACTGTCCGTGTCTAGAGTTTTATCTTTTGTACTATGCTTTGAGAAACAGTAGTAGACTCTATGAAAGGACTGTTCTATGAGGATGACTAGGTTCTGTTCCTATACCTCTAGGAGGTCGTCGGGACAATTTGTACGAAGCCCAAGAGGAGGATGGAAACTTTTAAGAAGCCGACGGGTCCTTGTACTAAGCCCAAGAGGAGGCTATCATTCCCGGAGGAAGAGATCATTATACGAAGCCTAAGAGGAGGCTGTGAATACTTCTAAGAAGCCGTAGGGTCCTTGTACTAAGCCCAAGAGGAGGCGGGGATTGCTTTTAGGAAGCCTGTGGGTCCTTGTACGATGCCCAAGAGGAGGCCGATGCTTTTAAGAAGCCCCTGGGTCCCCAAACCCCGAGAAATTCAAGGCAATTCTATTCACCGAGAATAGATCAAAGTCAGGAAAATTCGAGAATTTGGAAGAAACTCAAAGATGCCATTCACGGAGAATACATTCATCTTTGGGAGTAGAGTTTCTTGACAATTCCTAATGAGGACAGCCGAAGAGAAGACTATATCTGGTGATCCTATTGGGGATCTAGTTGTCTATTTCTATGAAAAAATGAAACGGCGTCACCTAGTTCTAGACGTAGTTGCCGGGGAAACTCGAAATATCTATACTATTATTACACAGTTGATATGAGTTTATGAAAGAAGACTTACAGTGAAACAGCCCCACAATACAGTTATATATATATATGAGTTTGTGAATGGTGACTTACAATGAAACAGCCCCACAATACAGTTATATACATATGAAAGCGGTAAATGAAAGCGGGTAAACACTTACTCGGTTGTAGAGCTTCCATGCTGTTTGGTTAGTTGTTCAACAAAGAAAGATTGAAAACAACATTATATTCAAAATCAAAGGAGAAAGTGCTTTGAAAAAGAAAGATTTGGGGCTTACAGCTCAAGGAGAGGCCCAGGGTTTTATCAGTGAGCGCACTGTTGAATTTGTACAGATGGACTTATACAAGTGACTGAGGCCCAAAATGTTTTCTGTACAAAGGGATGGGTCTTACACTCTCTCAAGAGGCCCAAAAGGTTTAAAAAATGAAATGGGTCTTACTACTCGAGGGTATGCCCAGATGATTTTTCCGTTTGAAATGGCGATCGCGCCGAGGTTTTCTTTTAACGCGGAGGGACTTATACAATAAGTGAGGCCCAAATGATTTTGGTTAAAAGGGGATTGGGTCTTACACTCTAATAGAGGCCCAAAGTGTTTTTGAATGGGTCTTATAGCTGGAGGAGAGGCCCAGTTGATTTTTTAAAAGGCGATGATAGTGCCGTTTATTTGAAAATGTACAGAGGGACTTATACAACGAATGAGGCCCAAAATATTTTCTGTACAAGTGGGTTGGGTCTTACACTCTCTCAAGAGGCCCAAAGAGTTTTGAAAATGATTTATGAGGGTTGAATTAATCCAAAAACCCTAATTTGTTTTCAAAAATATATTTAATTGAATAAAAATTCAATTAAAAATGATCAAAATTGTTTAACATATGAAAAACAAATTGTGATTTTGGATTAATGCTTCAAAAATTAAGTATTGACCTACAAAATAATTAGAAAGCATTAAAAGTTGCAAAATCAATGTAGAAAAAATATTTAAAATGTCAAAAATAATTAAAATATTAATTCTTTGCAAAAATATCAATTATATGAAATAAATAATATTTTTTGGGATTTTTTGATAAAACAAAATATTTTAACATTTTTGTGAATTATTAAAAAAAGAATCAACTCAAAATCATTAAAACTCAGAGAGAAATTAATTTTTGAATCAATTAAATAAAATCACAAAATTCAAATATTTGAATTTATGAAAATGGCGCCAAGAACATGGACCAAGAACACGCGCGTTTTCTGCCTTGCCCAGATTTGCATTTTCTATCCAATCTCACTGAATACTTGATTATATCATGCAATCCACATATCATTATGCTCGTCTCAACCTCACGATCATGTCTATAACACTTAATTTCATTTAAATTAAACATATAACAAGAAATCATGAAAAATCCTCAAGAACCCTAATTTCTGCATGAAGGCTAGGATTTTTGATACACGATTCAAACAATGCAATTAATTGAGGGAAAACATTCCAGGCATGATTATGAATATATGGCCAAATTATTGTGCGAGGAAATATGCATAGATTGAGAGATGACCAAGTATGTGCTTACCTCTAAGCCGTGACAGCAAGTGCAATGTGATTTTTGATTTGGAGGTGTTACAGATGAGTGGTGATGATCTGAACAGCTTCCCTACACCCTATGGAGTATGTTTGAATGGTTGGACTTGATTGAAATTGGCTGGATCAATTTGTGGTACCTCAACTGCACTTTGGTTAAAACCTTGAGCAACCAGCTGGTGATTTTGTGAAATTGGTGTTTCAGAAGTGATCTAAGTGTTTGATCAGCTCATATGTGATGTATATGAGGTGTGTGAGTGATTAGTTTGATTGGAATTGCTCTCAAACTCAAAACCCGATAGCTACCTTGCTAAGAAAGGCATTTTTGCCAAGAGAAAGAGATTTTGAGGAAAGCGTCTGTTAGATGGCTTTGGTGTACTCAAACTGATCACAATTGAGCTCTATTTATAGTAGAGCAAGTTTGTTTTGCAAGGAATAGTGAATGGCAGCTGGTAAGTAGGTTTGGCCAATGTTGTCCAATGGAAATGCAAGTCTCCTCTAGCCATTGACTAGAGGTTAGGGCACAGAGCTTTGGTTCCCTTGGTCTTGGATAAGTCTTGACTGATTTCAGATGAGAATGGCTCAGTCCATGCCACCTTGATGCTTCCATTGAATGCTTCAATCTAAATTTGGAGTCTTGTCCCTATTTTGGCCATTCTAGGTTCAACATGCTATTTCTTGTTCCATGGACTTTGGAGGCTTGGCTCAGTGATTGTCCCCTTTAGATTCAATCCTCAGATGTGTCAAAGTGGATAGGAGCATTTGAATTTGGCTGATTTTGGCAAATCGAGCCCAAATGCAAATTCTGCCTTGCCTTGACAGATTTCAGCAAGGCAACTTGCCAATGTCATATCTCATGGGGTAAGTTGAATTTGGCAATGTTCTTGGCCATTTTGGAAAGCCCTTACATGATATAACAACTGTTTGAACAAGTTTGGTTTTGATCTCTTTTGATTCCAAGTGAAAAATCCCTCTACACTTGGCAAAAAGTGAAGACAGATTTGGACTTAGTGAAAATTTCACTAGGTGTTGGAAAAAGTGATATTTTCACTTTTCAGCCACTTTGATCACTCCATAACTCAAAATCCTTAATGAATTGGACTTAGGTCTAGTTGAAGTTTTTGTAGAGGGTGATGAGGGCTACAAATCCATCTTTGGATGAGGAAAAATGGCTTTGTGGTTTAGGAGTTATGATCCTCCAAAGTTGGTACCCTTGTCACTTTATTTTTAACTTAGAAAATTTTCTAAGTTTTTATGGTTACCCCTTTTACAAGTTATCAAACTTTTCTTGATTTTTCTTGATGAATGATGATTCAAATCATACATTAACATCATTTTAGGGTTAAAAATCCATTTTGGTGAAAAATCTCAAAAAGTCAAAGTTGACTTTTGTGCACAGTTGACTTTTTATCAGATGAATTCCAAACTGTGCCATTCTTCATGAAATCATGTCCTTGACCTAAATCAAACTTGATGGACATGTTCCATGGGTGTCATAGGGTATACTGGGGCATGTCCTAGGGCTTGGGAGCATGTCCTGGTCAAAAGTCAAAGTTACAGTTGACTTTCCTCGCGAAACCCTAATTGTGGTGCAGATGAAAATGAGACTTGTTGCTCAAGCTTCTTGGATTAATCCATTGTTCCAAATGGATCAATATAGTTCATTAGAGACCCTCAAACCCTCTCTTGAGGTCTTGGTTCATGATTTGTCCCAAAAGTCAACTTAGGGGTGAATTAGGTCAAGAAACCCTAATTCCTGATTTTTGATGTATGCATCCCCTGAGGCAAAATTGACTTGATGACTGGGTCCATGAGGTTCCATGGAGTACATTAGGTTATGTTTTGGATCATTGGCTTGTGTCCAGATGAAATTTTTCATCTGGAGGCTCTGGTCGACCAAAACCCTAATTTGGTGATACCGACGATCTTGAGACTTGATCCACCTAGAAGGGAGCAATCTTGTGCTTAATCCTTGAAGTGGGAGTCCTTTTAATCTATTGTGGATGTTTGAGAGGTTAGACGAGTTGAAGATCATGTCATTCCTTGATTGATCCTTTGTCTAAAGCTCTGAGAGGGCTTGAAACCCTAATTTTGATAGTAGTGAATGCTCACCCATCTTTGGGGAGACTGATGAAGTATGATGGTTCATCCATATTGTGATGATGATTTGCACAATGGTGGGAAATCTTAGTGGTCAAAATTTGGGGTATGACAGATGCCCCTATTTAATCTTCTTGGACCCGAATGTGTGAATGACGAAGGTATTCGGGCATTCGGGGTGCAAGAGAATTAAATATCAGAATACCCAAAATTTTGATGGTGGTTATGAATGGTAGCTTACGCATTCATCTTCTTTAGCTAAGCGAAGATGATTAGAAAAGGTAAACTTCCCCTCGATCCTGGTCTTCAGCCAAGGAGCTGGTCTCAGTTTTCTGAAATAAACCTCCCCTCGTTCTTGGTTTCCTACCAAGGAACTGGTCTTAGTTTCTGATTTAAACTTCCCCTCGATCCTGGTTTCCTACCAAGGAACTGGTCTTAGTTTCTTTTGTCAATAAACTTTATCGACAAGGGACGCTATTTGTAGCGGTTTTCCTTCAAACTTCTCGCCGAATTTTCCTGGGGAGATGCCATTTGATGGAAAAAGCTTTGATGTCAGACTTGCTGGGGAACCCAGTCGTCTGAGTTATAGAGTTGCACAAACTTCTTTGTTGGAGATGCCATTTGTCGATTCTACTGGGGGAATGTGAGTCCCTTGAGAGACTGTTTCCACTTGGGGATCTTACATCATACTTTCTCGGGATCTTCCCAGAGAAATGCCATATGATAGGGTCCAATTTTGAGGTGCCGATGACCTTTTCATCAGCGGATTTTTGGAGAAATACTGATGCACTGCCGAACCCTTGCTTAAGAGGCTCTCTCTAGGGATTTTCTTTAATCCGGGAAAGCAAGGATATCATCTTCGACGGCGAAGAGTGACATCTGTTGAAGGTTCTCTGGCCTTTCAGAGGTTCAAGTTATCAAAGTGGTCGAGTGCCGACTCTGATCTAAAGATACACTGGTGGCGAGATTGTTCAGACACAACGTTTCCTGACGAGGAAAGAACTGGCAACTCGATTGAGAGAACTCCTATCACTAAGGGACAAGACCGGCTAGAGTGATAACGATGCAATATGAAATGTAAATGCAAATAAAAAATGCATGATGTATGTATGTATAAGCTGACAAAACTGACGCGACACACAAACTAAAAGATGAACATGACTGGATACTCGACCATCGCGGGGCGTATAGAGATATCGCTGGTTCGAGATAGCAATTCCACCTTGCTTAGGAGCGATAGTCCCTGTGGGGAACTATGTTGGTCGGGCTTAGGAGATAAGAACTCGGCCGAAGCGTGTCAGATGAAACAAGGTCTCTAACACAGTTGATTCCTTCATTCAGGCGTACTGGGTTAGAAGGAGTACTTTGATTCTGCACTTTGAAGTTCGCTTACTTCTGGAGAAGCGGTTGATGCTCTTTTGATGTTCAACAGTCAAAAGAAATTGCCATCTTTATTTTAAAAGCAGAAAAAATTTTAACAAGTAAAATTCATTTTTGTTTTATTTCAAGAATCGTTAATCATGTTAACAACGTCGTTCTGTAAAGCTAAAACAAGCAAGAATTACAAACAAAAGCACAAGGCTCAAATTTTATTGATAAGATGGAGATCAGCCAAATGCGTGATTCCATTGAGTATTTACAAAGTTTAAAAATGGTAATTCACAGGGAAAAGGGCTACGTTGAAACATAACGACCATTATCCTTCTACCAACTTTGAATTCAGGACATCCTGAGCTTCTGTCGAAGATGACCTTAACTGGAGTTTTCTTCCGATGATGTAACTGCTGCTGCTGATGGACTTGCCTCTGTTGAACATAGTTACTTGCCATTATCCCTAATTTTTGCCTGGATTGTACTATGATGTTTCCAATCCACCGGGATGATTTTTTTCATGTCTCTAACTTTTGCCTGGACCGCCCTTTCGGGTTTTCAATCCACCGAGACATTTTTTTTTTAGTTTAGGCGAAGTATTTCTTGACTACATCAACATTTATGGGGTAGGCAAATTCCTCTCCGTCCATGGTTGCAAGTCTCAAGGTGCCACCTGAGAAAGCTTTCGTGACCACATAGGGGCCATCATAATTTGGAGTCCATTTGCCCCGAGAATCAGTGAGAAAAGATTGTATCTTCTTGAGCACGAGGTCTCCTTTCCTGAAGACACGAGGTCGGACCTTTTTGTCGAACGCCCTCTTCATTCTCTGTTGATACAACTGACCGTGGCATAGTGCCGTTATTCTCTTTTCTTCGACCAGATTCAGTTCGTCATGTCGACTTTGACACCATTCAGCTTCGGTGAGCTTAGCTTCCATCAATACCCTGATTGACGAGATCTCTACTTCTATGGGGAGAACTGTCTCCATGCCATATACTAGAGAGAAAGGGGTTGCCCCTGTTGAAGTACGAACAGATGTGCGATAACCATGAAGAGCAAAGGGTAGCATCTCGTGCCAATCTTTGTAGGTTACAACCATCTTTTGAACAATCTTCTTGATGTTCTTGTTAGTCGCTTCTACCGCTCCATTCATCTTGGGTCGGTAAGGGGATGAGTTATGGTGTTCGATCTTGAACTCAACGCACAACTCTTTCATCATCTTATTGTTCAAGTTGGATCCATTATCAGTAATGATCTCGCTTGGAACACCATAACGGCAGATGATATTGTTTTTGATAAATCGGACCACCACTTGTCGGGTTACATTGGCGTATGACGCTGCTTCGACCCACTTGGTGAAATAGTCAATGGCTACTAGGATGAACCGATGTCCGTTTGAAGCCTTGGGTTCAATCAAGCCAATCATGTCGATTCCCTATATGGAAAAAGGCCATGGGGAAGAAAGAACTTTGAGATGTGATGGCGGTACATGAATTTTGTCAGAGTATATCTGACACTTATGACACCTCCTCATGTACTTGTAGCAGTCGGATTCCATTGTCAACCAATAGTACCCTGCTCTTAGAATTTTTCTCGCCATTGTGTGTCCGTTGGCATGAGTGCCAAAGGATCCTTCGTGAATTTCTTTTATCAGCATGTTTGCTTCTGGTCTGTCTACGCATCGGAGCAAGACCATGTCAAAGTTTCTCTTATAGAGAGTGTCACCGCTCAGGAAGAAGTTTCCAGCCAATCTTCTGAGGGTTTTTCTGTCTTTTCTGAGTGCCCCAGATGGGTACACCTGTTTCTAAAGGAAGCATTTGATATCGTGATACCAAGGTCTGTCGTCTATGACTGCTTCAATAGTGAAGACGTAAGCGGGCCTTTCAAGGCGCCTTATGTCGATCTTAGGTAGGTCATTCCATCGACCTACGCTAATCATGGAAGAAATAGTGGCTAATGCATCAGCCATGTGATTCTCCTCACGAGGGATATGATGAAACTCAACTCTGTTGAAGAAAGGTAGCAACCTTCTTGCGTAGTCTTTGTAAGGAATCAATCCTGATTGGTATGTGTTCCAATCTCCTTTTATCTTATTGATAACCAGGGCTGAATCGCCGTATACGTCCAAGTTTTTGATCCTTAAATCAATCGCTTCTTCGAGACCCATAATACAAGCTTCGTATTCGGCCTCGTTGTTCGTACATTTAAACGTAAGTCTAGCAGTGAAAGGAATGTGGGTACCCTGAGGGGTAACAATGATTGCCCCAATTCCGTTTCCATAATGATTAACTGCTCCGTCAAAGATAAGTCCCCATTGGGAACCTGGTTCTGGCCCTTCACTGGGTAGTGGTTCATCGCAGTCTTTCATCTTTAGATACATGACATCTTCGTCTGGGAAGTCAAACCCGATTGATTCCTGATCGTCAATCGGTTGATGAGCCAAGTGATTGGCTAAAATACTTCCCTTAACAGCTTTTTGAACGTGGTACTCTATGTCATATTCTGATAACAGCATTTGCCAACGGGCAATTCTTCCCGTAAGAGCAGGTTTTTCGAAGACATACTTGATTGGATCCATTTCTGAGATCAACCAAGTAGTGTGACGAATCATGTATTGGCGAAGACGTTTGGCTGCCCAAGCCAAAGCGTAACAAGTTTTCTCGAGCATCGTGTACCGAGTTTTGCAGTCGGTGAACTTCTTGCTTAGATAGTAAATGGCAGACTCTTTCCTTTTGGTTTCGTCTTGTTGGCCAAGTACACATCCCATTGAGTCTTCTAAAATTGTGAGGTAAATGATCAGTGGTCTTCCTTCCACTGGAGGTGATAGAATCGGCAGATTTAACAGATATTCCTTGATACTATTGAAGGCAGTTTGGCAGTCTTCTGACCAAACACAATCCTAGTTCTTTTTGAGTAATTTGAAAATCGGCGCACAGGTTGCGGTCATAAGGAATATGAATCTGGAGATGTAGTTCAAACGTCCCAGGAATCCTCTGACTTATTTTTTAGTTTTCGGAGAAGGCATTTCTTGAATGGCCTTGACCTTGTCAGGATCAACCTCAATTCCTTTCTGGCTGACGATGAACCCTAGTAGTTTCCCTGAACGGACACCGAAGGTGCACTTGTTGGGATTCAAGCGGAGCTTGAATTTTCTTAGACGTTCGAACAATTTTGACAGATGTTCAACATGCTCACTCTATGTTTTTGATTTTGCAATCATATCATCGACATATACCTCGATTTCCTTGTGTATCATGTCATGAAACAGAGTAGTCATGGCCCTTTGATAGGTTGCCCCGACATTCTTCAAACCGAACGGCATTACCTTGTAACAAAAGGTGCCCCATGGGGTAATGAACGAAGTTTTATCCATATCTTTCGGCGCCATTTTGATCTGGTTATAGTCCGAGAATCCATCCATGAAGGAGAATACTTTGAACTTTGCTGTGCTGTCAACCAGCATGTCAATGTGTGGTAAAGGAAAGTCGTCCTTTGGACTATCCTTGTTCAGATCCCTGTAATCAACACACATTCTGACCTTTCCGTCCTTTTTGGGAACGGGTACAATGTTGGCTAACCATTGAGGATATTCAGCTGTAGCGAGGAAACCCGCATCAATCTGTTTCTGTACCTCCTCTTTGATTTTGATGGCCATGTCCGGGTGAGTGCGTCTCAACCTTTGCTTTACTGGTGGACATTCCAATCTTAACGGTAAGTGATGTTCCACGATGCTGGTATCCAACCCTGGCATATCCTGATAGGACCAAGCGAATACATCGGGAAATTCTTTAAGAAGCTTTATCAAACCCTCTCTGGCAGCTGGACTGAGCAGTGCCCCAATCCTGATTTCTTTTCTCTCTTGCTCTGAACCCAAGTTTACCGTTTCCAACGGTTCTTTGTGAGGTTCAATGGACCTTTCCTCTTGTCTGAGTAGTCGAGAGATCTCTTCTGGAATTTTGTCGTCATTTTTTTCTTCAGCCTCGAATATCGGGAACTCAAAGTTGGGAGAAGGCATCGGATCGTATGTTTCAACTGGGTTTAAAACAAGCAATCTGCATGACGTGATGATTTGTGTTTAGAAGAGATAGAGGAAAATGCAAGTGTGTGCAGTGTTTTATTTTACTGCTTGTTTTTATTTGAATTGTTTTTTAGGATTACCATTTTCTGAAAAAGCAAAAAGAGAAAACAGCAATAAATGCGGAAATTACAGAACGACGTTATTTTATTAATGAACAAGTCGAGTCTTGAAACTACAACCCTATAAAACAAAACTCTGTCGCTTTGGCCAAAGCGAAGAGGGAAATTTACAGAAAGCGAGCCCTATCAAAACATCCGTTTCACCTGGGCAGGGTGAAAGGTTAAAGATGGCAATTACTTTGACTGATGAACGATCTTTGGAACCTCGACGGCAACCCATTGGCGGCGAACTCCTCGGTGAATCACAAAGTCTGGTACCTTTCTTGATTTCTCTTCAGAAATGACGCTGATTTCTGGTGGAGCGGGATCATTGGAATCTGTCTCCCAGGCAGCATTGTCGCAGGAGAATTCCTCTGTTGCATTTTGCATAGCATTTGTGCTCTTAGCTGTATCTCCCCATCCAGTTGGCTGGATATCTTCGAGCCTAATACGAGAGCTTTCGGGAGCGGTGTACTTGACCATGAAGTCGTATTTCCCACTTGGTTCTCCCAAGGTGTCCCAAACTTCTTTGGAACTGGAGGAGTCATCTCTCTCGATGACGTTGACCTCAGGAAAAGCGTAGTTGATGAATTCGAGTCCTGCAAACGTTGCGAATTCATCTTCATGTTGAGTAGTTTCTGAATGACCTGAGTGTTGATCCCATGACATGGTGGAGACACTGGTATTCTGTTCAATGACGGTCAGCTGATTTTCATTACTCGGCTGACTCTCTTGCCCCAAGTCTCCTGGATAAGGTTGCCATATTGGCAGACCATCCATTAGGCCATAGTAGTTGTAGTCAAAATTATCTTTCATCGGAGCGTCTTCCTCTAATGAATTTGGCGGAGCGCGGCATCCTTCCGGATCACAATCCCCGTACATCATCTCGACGTCTGACCTTGGTATAAATCTCGGACTCTCTGTAGGAAAGCAAAGAAGCATATGCACCTCTTCCTGAGACATATAACCGTCCTTGTTAAGGTAGGATTTCCATTCTTCATCTGTGTCAGAGGGATCTTCCTCATTGATAGCATGTACTGCTTGAGACCCTGGGTGAAGAAAACCTCCAATGTGGAAGAAGTTTTAAAAGGGATGAAGACTTTCATCGTTGGCAGCTGTCTGGGTACAGGTTGCAGAAAAACCAAGACCCTTCTTTGTTGTATTGCTAGTAGGAATGACAAGTTATCCCCATCCGGTTGTATCGGTACTCTTGACCGCTTTGATAGCATCTTTGTATGAGGAAATCGAGGTTCCGCCTCGGTACTGATTGTCTTTGCTCATTGACAGTGCTTGGAACTGAGTTCCAATAACCTCCTCGGGTTCTATACCAGTAGATGATGACAAGTTGCTTACAAGCAAGGCTTGTTCCCCACAAACTGTGACAAGTTGATCGTTCTTGACGAACTTTAGCTTTTGGTGGAGGGTTGAAGTGACCGCTCCAGCCTGATGTATCCAAGGTCTTCCTAATAAACAACTGTATGTTTCCCGGATATCCATGACCTGGAAAGTGACTTGGAAAGTGTGAGGACCAATAGTTATGGGAAGATCAACTTCACCGAAAACTATTTTTTTGGATCCGTCGAATGCTTTGACGACGACCTCGCTGACTCTCATTGGAGGGCCCTTGAATGATAATTGCATTAAAGTGGACTTCGGCATAACATTCAGGGCTGACCCTGTGTCTACCAGTACGCTGGCTAAAGCATCGTCCTGGCAGTTAACCGTGATATTGAGTGCCATGTTATGACGGCGACCCTCTTCAGGTAATTCCTCATCACTAAATCCCAAATTATTGCAGGAAGTGATGTTAGAGACAATGCTATCGAACTGTCTGATTGTTACATCTTGTTCCACAAAGGCTTGCTCCAAGACTTTCTGTAGAGCCTCCCTATGCGCCTCTGAACTGAGTAACAGTGATAATACCGAGATCTTTGAAGGAGTCTGTAACAGTTGATTGACAATGTTGTATTCACTCCTTTGAATGAGCTTCAGCATCTCATCATTATTTTTTGAAAGGTCGGGATTACTGGATTGACCGACTGGGGGATCGGGAGCTTCTGTCTGAAGTTCCTTTTCCTTGTTAACTTCCCCAACCCCTCGGTTGAAGATTCTACCACTCCGTGTTACTCGACTGATGTCTACAATGTTCACAACGGGGGGTAATGGAATTTCCTTTCCATTTTCAATTATTGTTGCACCGTATTTGTAAGGGACCGCCTTAGCTGATTCATACGGTAGCGGTCCTGGTAGATAGATGACTATGGGAACCTTCTGATTTTTCTGACCATCGTAAGTAATCTCGATCCGTTCCCGATTGGGAACCTTAGATTCGTCAAGTAGAGGGATAATGGCAAAAACATCCCTGGTATGGTGACGACCAGAGATGGGTCCAGAACCCGAATAGGGACGAATTTCTCCACGATCGACCTGACCCTAAAGAGCTGCTCTCACAGGGTAACACGCTTGGTTACTTTCTGAACAAATGCTACAATTGTCATAGTTGTGTGGTGGCACCTGGCCACGCCCACTTTGAATACAATGTAACCTCACTAGGTTAGCTTCCACTGATCGGACATCCTGACTCTGACGCCGAGTGGGGTTTCTATTACTGATACTAATCTACTGAGTATCTTCATCCATGTAGATTGACATCCACCAATGATTTAACAAGTGCTGAAGTACCTCCTGGACAAGGATACAACCTCGATCGTTTTCGCAACCCGCTTTACAGCTTTGATAGTCATGTGATATTAAGAATCCGAGTCGGACCTGCTCAGCATGTAACTCTACCAGGTTGGTATTCATTACGCGAATATCGAAGATCTGAACCATGTTGATTTGATAGGAGTTCCTATCATGGTAGTCTTGGATCCATCCAAGATCCATCTGATGCTGGAGGGCCTCTTGTATGAAAGAGCATCCCTGTTTATTTACCGAGCAAATCAGACAAGAACTGTAATCGTGCCGCGACAGATTATGATACTGGCTTTGCCTTGAGTGCATTGCCACCAAGTTGACATTCATTGTACGGATATCGTGGTTCTGAATGATGTTAGAATTCATGTAGACCACGTTAACTCCACGAATTCGGTGTTCTTGGATCCATCCAAGATCCATTTGTTCCTGTAGGGCTGATTGTACCACAGAACATCCTTGATTGTTTTTAGAGCAGACATCACACTGGTGATAGTTATGAGGTGGCACATGGCCATATCCACTCTGTCTACAATGCATCTTAACCAAATTGGTTTTCAACAAGAGTACATCGTGAATTTGATAGACATCATTAGTCTCTCCTTCTATCAAATTGACTGCAGCCTTCTCGTGTTGAGGCAGCGGATTTGTGAGAACATTAGGATTTGTATCCTTGAAGGATAAGACCCCGCTCCTAACAAGTTTTTGCACGTCGGACTTGAAATTGAGACAAGTATCTATGTTATGCCCTGAACCTCCTTGATGATAAGGGCAAGTTTGATCCACCTTAAACCAAAAAGGCAGATTTTCCGGTACTGTAAGAGGAGATTTAGTCTGAATGTGCCCCTTAGCCAGTAGTAATGGAAACAGTTCTGCGTACGTCACGGGTATAGGATCAAATCCTGGCGGCCGTGTTGTACGGTTGTTGTTATATGGAGGACGAGCCTGCTGAAGAGGCTGTTGTGTCCTTTGCTGGTCAGGTTGGCTCTTCGCAACCTGAGGTTGATACGTAGGAATAAACACAAGGTTGATAGCAGAAGTCACAGCTGCTACCGGTTGATAACGTCGTCTTTGCTTTCCGAGAGAGATATTCCCAATATCTTGCTCTTTTTTCTTAGGGAGAGCACTACCGTATTTTTTAGTGCCACTCGTCCATCCAGTGTCTTTTACCAAACGTCCTTCTCGGACGGCTTCCTCAAGACGTACACCCATGCCGACCATTTCGGTGAAATCACTGGGTGCACTGGCAACCATTCGATCATAGTAAAATGAGCTTAAGGTCTTTAAGAAGATCTTTGTCATCTCTTTTTCCTCAAGAGGTGGACAAATTTGAGCGGCAATTTCACGCCGCCTTTGAGTATACTCCTTAAAGGTTTCCTTGTCCTTTTGCGACATTGATCTGAGTTGATCTCTGTCGGGTGCCATGTCCAAATTGTATTTGTATTGTTGGACGAAGGCAGTACCAAGATCTCTGAATGTGCTGATCGTAGTACGGTTTAAACCCATGTACCATTTGAGTGCGGCATCGGTTAAACTATCCTGAAAGTAGTGAATCAGTAGGTCCTGATTCTCAGTCTGAGCTGACATCCGCCGAGCGTACATCACCAGATGGCTTTGAGGGCAAGAGTTACCCTTGTATTTTTCAAAGTCGGGCACTTGGAACTTGTGCGAAACTTTCACATTGGGGACCAAGCAGAGGTCTGCAGCGTCCTTTCCAAATAAATCCTGACCGCGAATGGCCTGCAGTTCCCTCTGCATTTCCAAGAACTGTTCCTGGAATTCATCCATTCTGTCAAACATAGTTTCCTTCTTACCAGAAGGTGTTGGTGGAATCTGTCCTTCCGAGACAGTGTGCACCACAGGGGGTGGTACCGTGACTACGACAGCGAGTCTTGGCGTTTCCCGAAGTTTGTAACCTTCAGGAGTCTTCAGTATGCCCCGGGCATCTTCGCTTTCCCGAAGTTTGTAACCTTCAGGCCCATCAGCTTCTGTTGTGATTCCCTGATCCTCAGTGATCGGCCGAACATATCCTTCTGGGATATAGTTAACAGGCATGCCCCAAGGACGATCTTTCAGTATTTGATACCTAGGATCATACCTCTCCACTATGGGCATTGAGGTGATCTCTGAGATCACAGTTCTTTGTAGCTGAGCTTCTGCCATGGCTTGCATGTCGTTACGAAGCTTTCTCATATCCTCTCTCAGAGCGTCGATCTCTTCTTTCAACTCTCTGTTTTCTTCCTCAAGATCATCCATCCTTTTCTGACGATTGGCCCGAGTATTATACGAATGAGACAGTTTGACTCTAGAACCGAGACACAAACGTGAGATTCGTAGGTAAGAAGAATACGCGATGTGAGAATGATGAATGCAATGATTATATTAATTGTTTAAGGTTTAATCAAAATAAACTTTGACAATTAGATTGCAAATATCAAACGGTGGGGAAACCCTTTTTTATTGAAATTCAAAAGATTACAGAAGTGGAAATACAGTAGATTACAAAGTGCAGAAACAGAAACCTAAGCTAATGGGTCCTGAGTCCTCTCTGAAGAGAAATCAGGTGCTGATTCTGGTATCTTTCTTTTCTTTGACCGGGGCTCTTGGGCTGTTGTCGGGTTGTCATTCCTTTGCCAGGTGAAAGGAGCGAGCAAATTCCTTTGGTCATCTTGATTATCTACAGCATGTTGCTCCAAAACTTCAATCAGAGCATCTTTTTCTTTCAGTAATTGCTGTATTTTGATGCACTCTATGTCGAGGGTGCGGTACTTGTTCTTCCAAGACCTTCTCTCCTTTTGAACTTTGTTGAGAGTAACCTGAAGCTTTTCAGTTTCAGTCATGAAGTACATGATAGATTCCCTCGGTGGAAGAATTCCGTGACGAGGATAAGGCATCTTTAGCTTGAGAGATCTAGTTTGTACCCAATGGAGATAAGGCTCCACCGAGACACAGTCTGGTTTTCCTAGAGACTCTCGTCCTTTCTTATGAACATGCTTCCAAGTGTGCACTATTTCCATCTTTAGTGCTCTGTCATTTTCCCCTTCCTTGAAGAAAAGACCTTCCAGATGAACACCCAGTGGGATGTGTCTCATCGGGTATCCAAATTTACGGTGAACCAATACCGGATGGTAGTTGATTCCTCCTTTAGTTCCTATAAGGGGTACGTTGGGGAAGTTTCCACAACGGTCAATGATTCTGATTCCCTCATAAATCCTATTACACCAATCTATATCAGAGTTGGTAAGAGACATGATCTTTTGCGACCAACGTAAGGCACTCTTGCAATCCCAAAAAGCAGCAGACTTGGGCAAGTGAGAGATAAACCATTTGTAAAGCAAAGGTACACAACACGTGATCTCCCCTCCGCTGTACAAATTTCCCAGGTGTACAGAATGATATGCATCTGCGAGCAAAGTCGGCACAGGGTTTCCAATGAGAAAAACCTTAATGGAGTTAATATCGACGAAGTTATTGATGTTAGGAAACAAAAATAACCCGTAGGTGAGCAAGACAAAGATGTTTTCAAAAGCAGTTACATTTCCTATACTGGCAAAATACAGGGCTTTCTGTGTCAAGAACTGGGCCGGCAAACCTTGGATGCCACCCTTAGCGGTCATGTGAGTCCTGACCTCAGACTCGTCCAAATGAATTGCTCTTGTAATGGTCTGATTCTTTGGAATTTCTTCCAGTCCAGAAAATGGAGCTCGATCCGTAATGTGTAGATCGATCAGATGAGATTACTCCTCCAGCGTTGGTGCAAGCTGGTAATCCGGGAATGTGAAACAGTGGTAGATCGGATCATAGAATTGGATTAGTGTATCCATGATTCCCTCAATCACATGGACTCTTAATAGTGGTAGCAAACCTCCATTCTTGGCTCTGAAAGCCTCAGGGTTAGTGATCATCCTCGCTAACCTTCTCAAATCCATTAGTGCAATCCTTTTCTCTAATATTTGAAATCACAGTCTTAGTTTATTTTGAAAAATAGAGAGACTAGAAGAGAAGAATTTTGAATGTTTTAATGTTTTTTAGATGAATGCATGAATGCAGCACACAAAAACATAGAAAAAACATGGGGTCAAAGGGTCGTTGTCATGAACTCAATGCTCTACCCATCCCCAAAGGTTTATACTAAGGTGTTTTTTATACCTGTACTCATTATCATCAGCTCCTCCCAGGAAAGCAAAACAACAAGCGGATCGCCAGCGAGTTGTAAAGCAATCTTAGAGTAAGTGCCATTCACCGAGAATAGATCACCAGCCTCAAATAAGGGTAGTATCGCGTAACAACTATTTCTGATAGTTTCCGCACTACAAAAGGGTTTGGCTCCTCAGCTTCTCAGACTTAACAACCGGCCTATTGTCTAGGTGAGAGAATGGGTTGCGTTGGTCAGCCTCCACTGAGGTTGATGGTCGACCCCGTCGCCATCACTTATCTTAAGTGTATACTCAATCTTTCCACATACGGCATCACCCGCATTCCCATTAGCAGAAAAATAAACACGTATAGCAATTAGGAAAAGCAGTATATATATTTGTCCTAATCATCCTAGACTTATAAAGATATGTATCCTAAGTTCCTGACAGAAAATGGGTTCCCCGGCGGAAGCCCCAATCTGTGGTCTTCACACAAGTGAAGAGAAGAACCGTGCCTAGATCTAACTTTGAAATGAAGGGCCCCACGGTGGGCGCCATTTTTTCTGTAGCGAGCGATTTTGGATGCAGTTCTTAAGCGCTGGTCGCTCTCTGCGGTTGAGCTTAAAACTACAGGTCGATTCATTTTTTATCCTATTGTGAGCTTATGAAGGAAGGGAAATAAATGTCTCCAATTAACCCTGCTTTGCATACTGAGTTTAAACAGCGGTCTGTTAGGTTACGAATGCTATCAATGTGGGGGGGCCTTTGTACTGGTTATTTGTATTTTCGCCAATACTGGTTTTTTTCTAGGCAGAAGGTTTCTGGCGGGGAACAAGGATTAGGATGTTAGGACTGATGTTTTTGAACTACTGCTTTTGATATGGGATTTGGGTTTTTTGTTGATTGTGCTCTCTAAGATTTTTCTTTCAATCTTATGCCTACGTATTCCCGTTTATCCAAAACAGGGAAATCAGAGCGTTCGTAGTTCCTCCTATTCTATGGGAGGAAATTGGTTTTTGGTGTCTTGTTCAAAGCCCAAGACGTGAAGCGAAAGGTGGTTTGTATCTTGTTCAAAGCCCAAGATGTGAAGCTGAAAGGTCTATTTGTATCTTGTTCAAAGCCCAAGATATGAAGCTAAAAGGTCTCAACTTTAGAGAGAATTTGTCATCTCTAAAGAAGGGTTTGTCTGTCACAACTGTTAGGTGACTGGTTATAAAGGAGAATTACTTTAACCGAGATACACGGATCCTAGCAATGCCATAATTTCCTTTAAAGGGGATTTTAACCTGAAGGAGAAGACTTTAACTCAGTGTAGAGCAATGCTATCTTTCCTTAGGAATTTCTCATGCTAAAAGAGGGACAGTGGCATGGATGTAGATGATCCAGAGGCTTGCCGCTTACAGCGATTAGATGAAGGGAGTTGTTTGATATTTGTGTACTGTGAACGAGGCACAGTTTTGATGCTAAAAGGTTGATTGGATCAACCAGTGGTTTTCTTATACAAAGCCTAAGAGGAGGCTAATATGTGTCTTGTACAAAGCCCGAGAGAGAGGCTAAAAGGGTTGACTCAACAAGGGAAACTTTTGGTATCTCGTATAAAGCCCGAGATGGAGGCTATTTGACTCAACAAGAGAGTTTTTTTGTATCTCGTACGAAGCCCGAGATGGAGGCAAAAATTTGTTTGACTCAACAAGAGAGCCTCTTATGTGTCTCGTACAAAGCCCGAGAGAGAGGCTAAACGTTGTTTGACTCAACGAGGGAGTCTTTTGTATCTCGTACGAAGCCCGAGATGGAGGCGAAAGGGGTGATTGACTCAATGAGGGAGTCTTTTATGTGTCTCGTACAAAGCCCGAGAGAGAGGCTAAACGTTGTTTGACTCAACGAGGGAGTCTTTTGTATCTCGTACGAAGCTCGAGATGGAGGCTAAAATTGTTAGCTCCGCTGGGGAGAATCATTGTACAAAGCCCAAGAGGAGGCTAACTTCATTGAAGAAGGATCATTATACAAAGCCTAAGAGGAGGCTATGGTTACTGTTTCAGTTAAGTGACAGGTCCAGTATACTGATTTCAAAGAGAAAATCAGTTCTTATATGAGCAACACTGTACTCAGGGATTTGATTTGAGGATCAGAGATATTTCCTTCTCTTTGAGGAAACGGGAAATCCAAAGGGTATTGAGACTGTCCGAGTCTGCGGGTTTCCTTCCTATTTAACGAAGGGGTCACTTGAGAATGTCTTTGAGACTCAAGGAAGTTAGACTGTCTGTGTCTAGAGTTTTATCTTTTGTACTATGCTTTGAGAAATAGTAGTAGACTCTATGAAAGGACTGTTCTATGAGGATGACTAGGTTCTGTTCCTATACCTCTAGGAGGTCGTCGGGACAATTTGTACGAAGCCCAAGAGGAGGCTGGAAATTTTTAAGAAGCCGACGGGTCCTTGTACTAAGCCCAAGAGGAGGCTATCATTCCCGGAGGAAGAGATCATTATACGAAGCCTAAGAGGAGGCTGTGAATACTTCTAAGAAGCCGTAGGGTCCTTGTACTAAGCCCAAGAGGAGGCGGGGATTGCTTTTAGGAAGCCTGTGGGTCCTTGTACGATGCCCAAGAGGAGGCCGATGCTTTTAAGAAGCCCGTGGGTCCCCAAACCCCGAGAAATTCAAGGCAATGCTATTCACCGAGAATAGATCAAAGTCAGGAAAATTCGAGAATTTGGAAGAAACTCAAAGATGCCATTCACGGAGAATACATTCATCTTTGGGAGTAGAGTTTCTTGACAATTCCTAATGAGGACAGCCAAAGAGAAGACTGTATCTGGTGATCCTATTGGGGATCTAGTTGTCTATTTCTATGAACAAACGAAACGGCGTCACCTAGTTCTAGACGTAGTTGCCGGGGAAACTCGAAATATCTATACTATTATTACACAGTTGATATGAGTTTATGAAAGAAGACTTACAGTGAAACAGCCCCACAATACAGTTATATATATATGAGTTTGTGAAAGGAGACTTACAGTGAAACAGCCCCACAATACAGTTATATACATATGAAAACGGTAAATGAAAGCGGGTAAACACTTACTCGGTTGTAGAGCTTCCATGCTGTTTGGTTAGTTGTTCAACAAAGAAAGATTGAAAACAACAGTATATTCAAAATCAAAGGAGAAAGTGCTTTGAAAAAGAAAGATTTGGGGCTTACAGCTCAAGGAGAGGCCCAGGGTTTTATCAGTGAGCGCACTGTTGAATTTGTACAGAGGGACTTATACAAGTGACTGAGGCCCAAAATGTTTTCTGTACAAAGGGATGGGTCTTACACTCTCTCAAGAGGCCCAAAAGGTTTAAAAAATGAAATGGGTCTTACTACTCGAGGGTAGGCCCAAATAATTTTTCCGTTTGAATTGGCGATCGCGCCGAGGTTTTCTTTTAACGCGGAGGGACTTATACAATAAGTGAGGCCCAAATGATTTTGGTTAAAAGGGGATTGGGTCTTACACTCTAATAGAGGCCCAAAGTGTTTTTGAATGGGTCTTATAGCTGGAGGAGAGGCCCAGTTGATTTTTTAAAAGGCGATGATCGTGCCGTTTATTTGAAATGTACAGAGGGACTTATACAATGAATGAGGCCCAAAATATTTTCTGTACAAGTGGGTTGGGTCTTACACTCTCTCAAGAGGCCCAAAGAGTTTTGAAAATGATTTATAAGGGTTGAATTAATCCAAAAACCCTAATTTGTTTTCAAAAATATATTTAATTGAATAAAAATTCAATTAAAAATGATCAAAATTGTTTAACATATGAAAAACAAATTGTGATTTTGGATTAATGCTTCAAAAATTAAGTATTGACCTACAAAATAATTAGAAAGCATTAAAAGTTGCAAAATCAATGTAGAAAAAATATTTAAAATGTCAAAAATAATTAAAATATTAATTCTTTGCAAAAATATCAATTATATGAAATAAATAATATTTTTTGGGATTTTTTGATAAAATAAAATATTTTAACATTTTTGTGAATTATTAAAAAAAGAATCAACTCAAAATCATTAAAACTCAGAGAGAAATTAATTTTTGAATCAATTAAATAAAATCACAAAATTCAAATATTTGAATTTATGAAAATGGCGCCAAGAACATGGACCAAGAACACGCGCGTTTTCTGCCTTGCCCAGATTTGCATTTTCTATCCAATCTCACTGAATACTTGATTATATCATGCAATCCACATATCATTATGCTCGTCTCAACCTCACGATCATGTCTATAACACTTAATTTCATTTAAATTAAACATATAACAAGAAATCATGAAAAATCCTCAAGAACCCTAATTTCTGCATGAAGGCTAGGATTTTTGATACACGATTCAAACAATGCAATTAATTGAGGGAAAACATTCCATGCATGATTATGAACATATGGCCAAATTATTGTGCGAGGAAATATGTATAGATTGAGAGATGACCAAGTATGTGCTTACCTCTAAGCCGTGACAGCAAGTGCAATGTGATTTTTGATTTGGAGGTGTTACAGATGAGTGGTGATGATCTGAACAGCTTCCCTACACCCTATGGAGTGTGTTTGAATGGTTGGACTTGATTGAAATTGGTTGGATCAATTTGTGGTACCTCAACTGCACTTTGGTTAAAACCTTGAGCAACCAGCTGGTGATTTTGTGAAATTGGTGTTTCAGAAGTGATCTAAGTGTTTGATCAGCTCATATGTGATGTATATGAGGTGTGTGAGTGATTGGTTTGATTGGAATTGCTCTCAAACTCAAAACCCGATAGCTACCTTGCTAAGAAAGGCATTTTTGCCAAGAGAAAGAGATTTTGAGGAAAGCATCTGTTAGATGGCTTTGGTGTACTCAAACTGATCACAATTGAGCTCTATTTATAGTAGAGCAAGTTTGTTTTGCAAGGAATAGTGAATGGCAGCTGGTAAGTAGGTTTGGCCAATGTTGTCCAATGGAAATGCAAGTCTCCTCTAGCCATTGACTAGAGGTTAGGGCACAGAGCTTTGGTTCCCTTGGTCTTGGATAAGTCTTGACTGATTTCAGATGAGAATGGCTCAGTCCATGCCACCTTGATGCTTCCATTGAATGCTTCAATCCAAATTTGGAGTCTTGTCCCTATTTTGGCCATTCTAGGTTCAACATGCTATTTCTTGTTCCATGGACTTTGGAGGCTTGGCTCAGTGATTGTCCCCTTTAGATTCAATCCTCAGATGTGTCAAAGTGGATAGGAGCATTTGAATTTGGCTGATTTTGGTAAATCGAGCCAAAATGCAAATTCTGCCTTGCCTTGACAGATTTCAGCAAGGCAACTTGCCAATGTCATATCTCATGGGGTAAGTTGAATTTGGCAATGTTCTTGGCCATTTTGGAAAGCCCTTACATGATATAACAACTGTTTGAACAAGTTTGGTTTTGATCTCTTTTGATTCCAAGTGAAAAATCCCTCTACATTTGGCAAAAAGTGAAGACAGATTTGGACTTAGTGAAAATTTCACTAAGTGTTGGAAAAAGTGATATTTTCACTTTTCAGCCACTTTGATCACTCCATAACTCAAAATCCTTAATGAATTGGACTTAGGTCTAGTTGAAGTTTTTGTAGAGGGTAATGAGGGCTACAAATCCATCTTTGGATGAGGAAAAATGGCTTTGTGGTTTAGGAGTTATGATCCTCCAAAGTTGGTACCCTTGTCACTTTATTTTTAACTTAGAAAATTTTCTAAGTTTTTATGGTTACCCCTTTTACAAGTTATCAAACTTTTCTTGATTTTTCTTGATGAATGATGATTCAAATCATACATTAACATCATTTTAGGGTTAAAAATCCATTTTGGTGAAAAATCTCAAAAAGTCAAAGTTGACTTTTGTGCACAGTTGACTTTTTATCAGATGAATTCCAAACTGTGCCATTCTTCATGAAATCATGTCCTTGACCTAAATCAAACTTGATGGACATGTTACATGGGTGTCATAGGGTATATTGGGGCATGTCCTAGGGCTTGGGAGCATGTCCTGGTCAAAAGTCAAAGTTACAGTTAACTTTCCTAGCGAAACCCTAATTGTGGTGCAGATGAAAATGAGACTTGTTGCTCAAGCTTCTTGGATTAATCCATTGTTCCAAATGGATCAATATAGTTCATTAGAGACCCTCAAACCCTCTCTTGAGGTCTTGGTTCATGATTTGTCCCAAAAGTCAACTTAGGGGTGAATTAGGTCAAGAAACCCTAATTCCTGATTTTTGATGTATGCATCCCCTGAGGCAAAATTGACTTGATGACTGGGTCCATGAGGTTCCATGGAGTACATTAGGTTATGTTTTGGATCATTGGCTTGTGTCCAGATGAAAATTTTCATCTGGAGGCTCTGGTCGACCAAAACCCTAATTTGGTGATACCGGCGATCTTGAGACTTGATCCACCTAGAAGGGAGCAATCTTGTACTTAATCCTTGAAGTGGGAGTCCTTTTGATCTATTGTGGATGTTTGAGAGGTTAGACGAGTTGAAGATCATGTCATTCCTTGATTGATCCTTTGTCTAAAGCTCTAAGAGGGCTTGAAACCCTAATTTTGATAGTAGTGAATGCTCATCCATCTTTGGGGAGACTGATGAAGTATGATGGTTCATCCATATTGTGATGATGATTTTCACAATGGTGGGAAATATTAGTGGTCAAAATTTGGGGTATGACACTGAGAATAAGCAAAAAAAAGACGGTTATCTAGCTCAGATTGATCAATTGAAGTCGCAGCTCAAGAAGAAAGACGCTGAGATCCTATCAGGGGTATTCCAGAGACAACCAGTTGAGGGTCGACTCAATGAAACCATAGCCTCCATAGAGGAACTGAAGATCCAAGCTGAAGTGAAGAAATCTAGAAATGAGGGACCTAGCATGGATGGTGTTTCTGGAGAAGACGCTTGGGAATTACATTGCCGATACTTGGAAGGGATCATGCATAGGAGAGACGTTCTCATTCAAGAGCTAATTCAGAGACCGAAGCATCCCGACACCAAAAAGCTATTCAAAGAAATTCAAGACTGGAGCAAGAAGCATAATGGATGAGGGGGATTGACACTTGTAGACTTTGATGACATGCCGTAGTTTTCTATTTTCTTTCATTATTCGGACCACCGCCAGACTTGTTGGTTGGGATCTATGATTATTGTGTTCAGACTTGTTATCTTGGATTTGTGATTGTTGACATTTGGTTTTCCTCTGGTTTTCTTAATATATAAGCAGAAGTTCTGTTCTATATTGTTGTTAAACTGGAATCAAGGGGTGGATCGCCCTGCGGATATTCAAACGTGTTCATTTGCATTTGCATATTCATAATCATTTTGCATAATCATTTTGCATAACAGGTGTTTATCTCCGGTATTCTTATCTTGTTCCAATCTCAGGATTGCAGATCAGCACATTCATCGGTATTCTACCAGACAAAATTAGAAAAGACTCATGGATCAGCTACAAAATGAGATGACTGAGATGCAGACTCGCATGAACCAATTCATGGATTTGATGCAAGGGGTTGCGCAAGGCCAAGAGCAGTTAAGAACTCTCGTTCAGCCACTGATTGCGAGAATTGATGAAGAGGGTGTCCTTCATGGTGGACTTCATACTGGTGTTACTGGTAATAATGTTCAGAATGGCCCTCCGGGCGGAGGTATTCCTGTTGCTGGTGTTGTGATTCCTCCGGGCGGAGGAGATGTTGTGGTTCCCACTGTAGTGGGAAGAGGTAACGGTGCTGGCATAATTTATGGCCGTCAGTATGATGATCTTCAGGAAGATGCATTTTCTGTGCCAGGTGGGGATGCTGGTCCCCAGATTGACAATGATCAGAGGTTCCAGTTGATTGAGGAACATCTAAGGGGTGTTGTGAATCAGGATGCTTTGGGTATAGATCTAGAGGATTTGGGGTTGGTTCCAGGCATTGTTATCCCGCACAAGTTTCAGACTCCTACTTTTGAGAAGTATAATGGTATGACTTGCCGAAGGACACACGTGAGGGCATACGGAAGTAAAATAGCTGCGCATACGAAGAATGAGAAGCTGATGATGCATTGCTTCCAGGATAGCCTATCTGGGGCATCCCTGGAGTGGTTCATGCAACTAGAGAGGAAGGATGTGCGTAGTTGGAGAGATCTGGTAGGGGCATTTATTAGACACTATCAATATAACACTGACATGGCTCCGAACAGAACACAGCTGCAGAATCTGTTGCAGAAGAACAATGAGAGTTTCAAGGAGTACGCCCAGAGGTGGCGTGAACTGGCAGCAAGGGTTCAGCCTCCCATGTTGGAACGTGAAATAATAACTATGTTTATGGCCACCTTGCAGGGTCATTACTATGAAAAGCTGGTACCGTGTATGACTGGAAAGTTTGCTGATTTGATCCTAGTAGGAGAGATGGTGGAAAGCGGAATTAAGGCGGGAAAAATATCAGGCGGTGATGGGTCCTCATCTGGAGGAAGTAAGAAGCCTTATGCCAGTGGTTACAAGAAGAGGGAGGGAGATGCAAACTCTGTGTCATCATATCGTGGTAGAGAAGGACCTCGTCAGAACTTCAATCAGCAGGTGGCTTCTGTAACCATCCCAGCAGCACCTCAGCAGCCAGCAGTGTCTCAACAACAAAATCAGGCTCCTCACCGATCGCAGCCTCTGAATAGGCGGGATATGCATTTTGACACTCCGCCTCTTCCCTAGGCTCAGTTATTTCAGCACTTGTTAAAGCTACAGTTAATTCAGAATAGAACATTGGCTCCACCTACTGGTAATCCACCTCCCGGCTATGACGCCAACGCCCACTGCGAGTTTCATTCTGGGGCACCCGGACATTATATTGAGAACTGTAAAGCTTTTAAGCATAAGGTTCAAGATTTGGTGGATTCCAAAGCCATCAATTTCTCCAATGACGTTCCAAATGTGAATCAGAACCCGATGCCGAATCACGGTGGGCCGGGGGTCAATGCCATTATTAAAGACTGTGAAGACTTGAGTTTGATTTCAGATGTGAACGAAGTCCAAACTCCCTTGGGTGTGGTGAAGGAAAGACTCTTGAAAGGAGGGGTATTTCCCGGCTGTGATGAAGTTTGTGTAGGATGTGTGTCGCAGCCAGGCGGTTGTGATTTATTGAAAGCAGGTATTTAGAGAATGATCAGCGAAGGGATGTTACCGTTTGACAGGGGTTGTAGGCAGAATAAAGTTACTGACAAAGAAATTGATGTTGCCACAATAATAATTCCTTTCAAGATAATAACTATATCAGCGCCGGCGAGACCAGCGTCGATTACTATCACTGTTTCTGGACCAGTCCCGTATGAGAGTACCAAGGCCATCCCATGGAACTATGGGACCGAGGTGTTTGTTAATGGTAAGAAGCAGGAATTGGAAGAGACATCAGCTGTGAATACAAGGGTTGAAAATCTTGTTGAAGCAGGGGCTATCACTAGGAGTGGTAGAGTCTTTATTCCGTCTGAGGATCAAGCTGGCAGTTCAAGACAAGACAAAGGTAAGCAGATGATGGATGAGTCTGTAAAGAGGCAGGAAGCAAATAATTCGATGACAAAGCCAATTGGGGATACTTTCTCAGAAGACGTAGAAGAGTTTATGAGGTTGATCAGGAAAAGTGATTACAAGATTGTTGACCAACTTCACCAAACTCCATCAAAGATTTCCATTCTATCCTTACTGTTGTGCTCCGAGGCACACCGGAATGCATTACTGAAGGTTTTGAATATGGCTTATGTACCACAGGAAATATCTGTCAACCAGTTAGAAGGGGTTGTGGCTCATGTGAATGCTGGTAATGGTTTGGGTTTCACCGATTTAGATCTGACTCCGGCTGGGAGGAATCACAACAATGCTCTGCATATTTCAGTGGAATGTCGTGGTTCCTTAATGTCGCATGTGTTAGTTGATACTGGGTCGTCTTTGAATGTGTTACCGAAGAAGGCTTTGATGAAATTGGATACTCGTGGGTTGATTTGTACACCAAGTGACTTGGTGGTACGTGCTTTTGATGGCTCCAAGAGGTCAGTTTTTGGAGAGTTAGTTCTGCCAATCAAAGTGGGTCCTGAGATTTTCAACACCACCTTTTACATAATGGATATTCAGCCTGCCCATAGTTGTTTGCTGGGTCTCCCTTGGATCCATGGCACTGGGGCAGTAACTTCTACGCTGCACCAGAAGTTGAAGTATATGGTGGATGGCCACGTTGTGACTGTTTGTGGTGAAGAAGACATCATGGTGAGTCACCTATCGACCTTCAAGTATGTAGAGGTAGATGGTGAAGTACAGGAAACTTTGTGCCAAGCCTTTGAAGATGTGAAAATTCCCGAGGAACCCCCAAAGGCAGTCAGTCAGCCTGAGGTGATTGCCCAACCTAAAGTTGTCAGACAACCAGAGGTTCCAATGTCCTCTTTCAAAGAGGCGCGCGCTATAGTTGAAGCTGGTGGTTCTCAGAAGTGGGGCAGTGTCATTGATGTTCAAAGGAAGCAAGATACTCATGGATTGGGTTACAAGCCACCTAGGCATCCTGAAGAGCCTCCCAAGTTCTATGGTCCAGTCTGTTTCACCAGTGCTGGTGTTTTCTTCGACAGAGTCAATGCTATTGAGGATGAAGGGGATAGTGACTGTGACATGGATGAATGGATCCGTCCCTGCACCCCTGGTCAGAGCTTAGGCAACTGGTCTTCCGAGAAAGTCATCCAAGTGACGCGCCCGGAGTAATTTACTTTTGTTTTCTGTTATGTTGAGTCCTACGTTCTGCCCAAGACGTAGTGATATTTATTTGTAGGGCTTGGATGTTTATTTGCTACTTTTATCATCAATAAAGGACGTTTTTCATTCAAATATTTTGATCCATGTCTTTCTATTTTTTTTTTTACTTTTTGCATTAACCCACATCAAAATGGCAATGTGTTTTCTTGTTTGTTGCACTCATAATAAACATAAAACATCCATCATGCAGGTTCCTTTGTTCAGATTCCACCTATGACTTAGCTATGGCTCGATATGACTTCGACAATCCCATCTATCAGGCCGAAGAAGAGACTGACGAAGACTGTGACTTACCAGAAGAATTAGCTAGGCTACTGAAACAAGAGGAAATGGTTATTCTACCTTTTCAGGAGGAAGTTGAGACTATTAATCTGGGAACCGAGGATGTTAAACGAGAAGTAAAGGTTGGGGCTGCCCTGGAAGACATCGTTAAGGGGAGATTGATTGAGTTGCTTCGAGAGTATATGGATATCTTCGCTTGGTCTTACCAAGACATGCCCGGGCTTGACACTGACATTGTTTCACACCGGCTGCCGCTTAAAGAGGGTTGTACTCCAGTCAAGCAGAAATTGAGAAGGACGAAATCAGATATGGCTGTCAAGATCAAGGAAGAGGTTCAGAAACAGTTGGACGCAGGATTTCTTGCTGTGACAAATTATCCTCCGTGGGTTGCTAATATTGTACCTGTACCTAAGAAGGATGGGAAGGTCAGGACGTGTGTTGATTACCGAGATTTGAATAGGGCGAGCCCGAAGGATGATTTCCCGCTCCCCCACATTGACGTGTTAGTGGACAATACTGCTCAATATTATGTGTTTTCCTTCATGGATGGCTTCTCTGGGTATAACCAAATCAAAATGGCCCCAGAGGACATGGAGAAAACAACGTTCATAACACCGTGGGGAACATTTTGCTACAAGGTAATGCCCTTTGGATTGAAGAATGTTGGGGCAACCTATCAGCGGGCAATGGTGACTCTCTTTCATGATATGATTCACAAGGAGATTGAAGTCTATGTTGATGACATGATTGCGAAGTCACAGACAGAAGAAGAACACTTGGTAAATCTCCAGAAGTTGTTTGAAAGGTTGAGGAAGTTCAGACTGAGATTGAATCTGAACAAGTGCACTTTCGGTGTGAGGTCTGGTAAATTGCTGGGATTCATTGTTAGTGAAAGAGGTATTGAAGCTGATCCTGCAAAAATAAGAGCCATACAAGAGATGCTTGAGCCAAGGACAGAGAAAGAGGTTCGTGGTTTCTTGGGGAGGTTGAATTACATTGCTAGGTTCATCTCTCATCTGACAGCCACGTGTGAACCAATTTTCAAGTTGTTAAGAAAGGATCAAGAGGTCAGGTGGAATGAAAATTGTCGAAAGGCGTTTGAAAGAATAAAGAAGTACTTGTAGGAACCTCCAGTCCTCATGCCACCGGTGTCTAGGAGACCGTTGATTATGTACCTTACAGTTCTTGAGAATTCGATGGGTTGTGTGCTCGGTCAACACGACGAGACAGGTAGGAAGGAGCACACCATTTACTACCTGAGTAAGAAGTTCACTGATTGCGAATCAAGATACTCTATGCTGGAAAAGACATGTTGTGCACTCAATTGGGCAGCCAAGCGCCTAAGGAAGTATATGTTAAACCACATAACCTTGTTGATTTCAAAGATGGATCCGATTAAGTACGTGTTTGAGAAGCAAGCACTTTATGGAAGGATAGCCCGTTGGCAGATGGTTTTGACAGAGTACGATATTCAGTATATTTCTCAGAAGGTCATTAAGGGAAGTGTTCTATCAGAATATCTTGCTGAACAGCCGGTCGAGGATTATCAGCCAATGAAATTTGAGTTTTCGGACGAGCATGTTATGTTTCTGAAAATGAAAGATTGTGAAGAGCCTCTGCCTGACGAAGGACCGGAGATTGGGTCACAGTGGAAGATGATTTTTGATGGGGCTGTCAACTCATATGGTAATGGAATTAGGGTAATCATTACAACCCCGAAGGGTTCTCATATACCTTTCACTGCCCGGTTAGCATTCGTGTGTACCAACAACGAGGCGGAGTATGAAGCATGCATCATGGGGTTAGAGGAAGCAATTGATTTGAGAATTAAGAACCTCGATGTCTATGGTGATTCCGCGTTGGTAGTTAATCAGATTACAGGAGAATGGGAGACTCGTCAGGCGAACTTGGTGCCTTATAACAACTATGCCAGAAGGTTGTTACCTTTCTTTGACAGGGTGGATTTTCATCATGTGCCCCGAGCTGAGAATCAGATGGCTGATGCGTTGGCGACATTGGCATCCATGTATAAGGTTAACTATTGGAATGAAACTCCGTCGATTAGAATCATGCATCTGGATAGACCAGCTTTTGTGTTTGCGATTGAAGATGTGTCTGATGGCAAACTGTGGTATCATGACATTAAGGTTTTTCTGAAGAGACAGGAGTATCCAGAGGGTGCCTCCACCAAGGATAAGAAGACTCTGAGACAGTTGGCAGGAAACTTCTTTCTGAACAGGGATGATGTGCTATATAAGAGGAACTTTGATATGGTCTTGCTACGTTGTGTTAATGAACACGAGGCAGGCTTATTGATGGAGGAAGTTCACGAGGGTTCTTTCGGTACTCATTCCAGTGGACACACCATGGCTAGAAAGTTGTTGAGGGCATGGTATTATTGGATGACTATGGAGTCTGATTGTTTCAGGTACTCCCGAAAGTGCCACAAATGCCAGATTTACGCAGATAAGATGCATGTACCGCCTACACCTCTAAATGTGTTATCATCTCCTTGGCCTTTTGCAATATGGGGCATAGATATGATTGGAAAGATTGAGCCCACTGCTTCCAATGGGCATCGTTTCATTTTGGTTGCCATTGACTATTTCACAAAGTGGGTGGAGGCAGCCTCGTACGCCAACGTCACCAAGCAAGTGGTAGCCCGGTTTATAAAGAAGGATATCATCTGTCGTTATGGGGTCCCGGAGAGAATCATCATTGATAATGGCTCGAATTTGAACAATAAGATGATGAAGGAACTATGTCAGAGTTTCAAGATCGAGCATCACAATTCTTCCCCATATCGTCCGAAGATGAATGGTGCTGTTGAGGCAGCGAATAAGAATATCAAGAAGATTGTGCAGAAGATGGTGGTAACGTATAAAGACTGGCATGAGATGCTACCTTATGCCCTACATGGTTATCGTACTTCAGTACGTACGTCAACTGGGGCAACCCCTTTCTCATTGGTATATGGTATGGAAGCAGTTTTACCCTTAGAGGTCGAGATTCCGTCTTTGAGAGTTCTGGCAGATGTGAAGCTTGATGAAGCTGAATGGGTGCGTTCCAGGTTGGATCAGTTGAACCTTATTGAAGAAAAGAGATTGGCAGCCATCGCACATGGTCGGTTGTATCAGAGCAGGATGAAGCACGCCTTTGACCAGAAAGTGCGTCCTCGGAGTTTTCAGACAGGTGAATTAGTGTTGAAAAGGATCCTTCCTCCTCAGACAGATCACAGGGGTAAATGGACTCCAAACTACGAAGGGCCATATGTAGTAAGAAAGGTTTTCTCCGGTGGAGCCTTACTACTTTCAACTATGGATGGCGAAGATTTTACGTCCCCAGTGAACGCAGACGTAGTCAAAAAATACTTCGCATAAAAGAGACCCGCTGGACATAAAAAGAAAGTCCAGGCAAAAATGGGGCATCCCGACGAACCATAAAAAGGAGAAGGTTCGGGTAAAAATTAGGGATAAAATGTAAAAAGAAATGTGTAAACCCACAAAGTTGAAAACCGGTAAAGGCAACTTTGGCAAAAATGGGTATCCCGATGGATTGAAAACCCGAAAAGGGCGATCCAGGCAAAAGTTAGGGATTTATAAGCGAAAGGCTATGGTCTGCGTTCGATCTGTGAGCACCTTCAATACCTGGAAATTCTGAAAGAAAGGAATCAGTACAGTTAGTCTCTTCAAAGGTCAAGATGTTTGTGGATAAGCAAGACATATGGGTCATAACTGAGTCGAATCATGGTGGATATCTGTTCCCACATTGGCGACATATGTATTTTCCTTTTGCTTTTGCGCAATTACCTCTTTCTAGGAATTGCTTCCAGTTGTAAATGCCTATTTACAGGTCACTTTTCTCAATAAAATATTCATTTCCCTCAAAGAGCTTTCCGTCGTTTGTTTTACTTTTACTGTTTTGTTTGCAAAAACGTCCGATATTTTTTATAAACATTGCATATAAAACTTCGAGCTTTGCGGAGCATAACGAAAAGCAGTAGAAATTACTTAGGCATTATTGGTGATAGTCATGTTGTGGCATATTCTAGTTGTTGTTATTTGACTTGCAGGGCAACAACATTAAACTCCCCAGTAGGGTTGCTTTCCCCAGCGTTGAGATTGCACCTTTCCTCAGTAGAGCAGACCTTCCCCAGCAGGAGACTTGGGAAGTATTTTCTCCGGATAAAGACGTTATTTCCCCACAGAATCAGGGTGTTCACCTTCCCCATCCAGTCAAGAAGCATGCTTTCATCGACGATGTCATATTCTAGTCCCCAGCAAGAGGGGAGTAAAGTCACTCTCCCCATCAGCAGGCTAAGTTCAGCAGTATCCCCAAGCAGGATTATATTATGGACTGTTTTCCCCAAGCATGATGGTATTAGGGGCTGGCATCCCCAGCAGGTCCTAAGCCCATCTGTTATTGGCAATCCTCAGTAACAGACTTCCGGTTCCGTTATTGGCATTCATTCTCAACTCCCCGGCAGAGGAGGAATCTCAGGTTCGATGTCACATTCAGTAAAGGACATATGCAATCCCCGGTAGAGTGTATATGCTTTGGATTTCATCCCTGGAAGAAGTTGTGGATCCAAAGAGTCGGTTAGTGTGATCCTTCACAGCAGAGTTCCTGGATTCAGAGGACAATTTATTTTTGTCATCCCCAGCTGAATTGGTCTTTTCTCTCCGGCATTTATTTTGCTGGAGGGACCCTTTTTGCATATCATAAGCATTCGCATTGCATCCTCAAACGCGTAGCATATCCATTTCGTATGGAGCATTACGCCAAAATTCAAACATTTGCATTTGAAGCATAAGCCAGGTTTGATACTTTCTTTGCCAGTTCTCTTTCTCAGCAGAGATGGCATGAATCAGGAGATCCTGGAGGGACGCGTTCCTCATACTTGTGCTCCCGGGAAGAGTCTTTTATTTAGACTTCTCCTTCCCCAGCGAAGTCATCTTGCCTGTGGATTTTGAGTTGGTTGAGAGTTTGCCTTTGTTTGGCCCTTCTCTTTTGTGAAATCCCATTCTCACCTGGTAGTCAGTTCTTGCTTGACATATTTTGCTGGCCAAGTTCCCTTTATCAGCAGGGATGGCATTTGTTTTGCTAGTTCTCTTTATCAGCAGAGATAACAATCTTTTGAAGGTTTTCTTTTGTCAGTTCCCTTTATCAGCAGGGATGGCATTTATGTTGCTAGTTCTCTTTATCAGCAGAGATAGCAATCTTTTGAAGATTTTCTTTCGTCAGTTCCCTTTATCAGTAGGGATGGCATTTGTTTTACTAGTTCTCTTTCTCAGCAGGGATAGCAATCTTTTGAAGATTTTTTCGTCAGTTTCCTTTATCAGCAGGGATGGCATTTATTTTGCTAGTTCTCTTTGTCAGCAGGGATAGCAATCTTTTGAAGATTTTTTCGTCAGTTCCCTTTATCAGCAGGGATGGCATTTGTTTTGCTAGTTCTCTTTATCAGCAGAGATGGCAATCCTTTGAAGATTTTCTTCGTCAGTTCCCTTTATCAGCAGGGATGGCATTTATGTTGCTAGTTCTCTTTGTCAGTAGGGATAGCAATCTTTTGAAGATTTTCTTTCGTCAGTTCCCTTTATCAGCAGGGATGGCATTTGTTTTGCTAGTTCTCTTTATCAGCAAAGATGGAAATCCTTTGAAGATTTTCTTCGTCAGTTCCCTTTATCAGCAGGGATGGCATTTGTTTTGCTAGTTATCTTTATCAGCAGAGATAGCAATCTTTTGAAGGTTTTCTTTCGTCAGTTCCCTTTATCAGTAGGGATGGCATTTATGTTGCTAGTTCTCTTTATAAGCAAAGATAGCAATCTTTTGAAGGTTTTCTTTCATCAGTTCCCTTTATCAGCAGGGATGGCATTTATGTTGCTAGTTCTCTTTGTCAGCAGGGATAACAATCTTTTGAAGATTTTCTTTTGTCAGTTCCCTTTATCAGCAGGGATGGCATTTGTTTTGCTAGTTCTCTTTGTCAGCAGGGATAGCAATCTTTTGAAGATTTTTTCGTCAGTTCCCTTTATCAGCAGGGATGGCATTTGTTTTGCTAGTTCTCTTTGTCAGCAGAGATAGCAATCTTTTGAAGATTTTTTCGTCAGTTCCCTTTATCAGCAGGGATGACATTTGTTTTGCTAGTTAGTTCTCTTTATCAGCAGAGATAGCAATCTTTTGAAGATTTCTTTCGTCAGTTCCCTTTATCAGCAGGGACGGCATATTTTGAGATTCCTTTGTCAGTTCTCTTTATCAGCAGAGATGACATAATCTGGGAGAGTTTGTTTCACTTTATACCCAGCATAGCTAGCACTCGTCCGTGTTGTGACAGTACAACATTTATGGTTGATTCTCCAGTTGAGTCGTCCCCCCTTTAAGGATTACAAATTTCCGGGTTCTTTGGTATTAAATCTCCGTGCATCCCGATTGTCTGAAATCCGTCACTATCATTCCCTCAGGACCAAGTTGATTGAATAGGGGCAGCTGTAGCACCCCAAAATTTGCTCTCCTTACTTTATTACTAACTGGCTTATGTTTCATTTCATTTTTGCATTATCATGTGTGCATATCATTGGTTCTTAGCATGGGGTCAAGGTTCCTGAGGCAGTTCAAGAGGAGAAGATGTTCTTCAAGCAAGAGTCCTTATATTGTCCCAGAGAGCTTAAGTGGATCACTCTCTCCTAACCAGTGCAGAGATCAGGGTTTTGAGATTCTTGGGTTTTTTGCTCCAATGGGCAAGCTTCTTGGGTTTTTATCATCACCAAATGGCATATCTTATCTTTGTTGGAGAGGATACACATCATATTCAGAGGAATTTGGATTTGGAGACTGTGTTATTTCCTCCTAGACTGAGGGTACCAAAATTAGGGTTTGCTATAAAGTCAGTTTATTTCTGATTTTTTGGGCAAGACTTAATTCCATGGTATTCCTTGGGTCCCTAAGTATCTAGGGATGGGAGATTGTCCATCAGTTTGGTTCAGGAGAGATTCAATTGGCCAATGGATTGGGAATCAGGAGAATTGGGGAAAAGTCAACAGTGAGAGGGGAAGTCAACTGTGAAATTTTGAGGTTCTCTTCAAGGTTTTCAAGGTCTCACATCCTCATATGGTCTTCAAGAGTCAAATTTCATACCATTTATCAAGAATCAAGGGTTGGTACAAAAGTTACTAAATATGGAAATGACCTATAATTTGAAAGTTTCCTTTTTGGGCAAGTTCTTACATTACATTCAACTTGACTTTTAATCATAAAAAAAGCTTCAAATGAATTTTCCTCAAACATGAAAGTTGAAGATATTTTTCTCCTCTTTCCAATAAGTACTAGTGGGTCTCCATATCATTTGTGAAACTCAAGTTATGATCAAAAGAAGGCAAAGTGGTTTTTAGGGTTCCATTTTCACAACTTTTGCATTTTGGGACATAGTGACCTATAATTAATTCCATTGCTTCAAGGCACATTCTAACAACAAAGTACAATCCATAAGGACTATTTTTGGCCTTTGAATCAAGTGGATCCATGGTTTATTCTTCACTTATTTTCCATTATTCAAAATTGCAAGAGGCATCAAAATTCATGAATCAAAATGTTTCAAGGCCCAATTTCAATTTAGGTGTGATTAGCAATTGATCAATAAGTGATCCATTATAGAATGTTTGGATATACATGCATGGAGGAGGGTGTATTTCACATTATGTAATTTTCCAAAATCACCCAAAACTCATTAAGTGGGGAATTACCAAGGCCCAAGTGATCATCAGTGGATTAACCTAATCTATTTAAGCCAACTCATGCTAGGGTTAGAAAAAAAGACACGCTATTTTGGTAGAGTTTTCAAGTGAACCCTAAAAAAGATCATTCCTTCGAATCTCACAAGCTACAAGGGTTCTTCCAAAACTTCTTCCACAAACTTCATCCTTGGCATCTATAGAGCATAAATCGTCCATCACTTGAAGCTAATAGCAAGGGATAGAGTCTGCATAATCTCAGGTTAGTGCAATTTGCATGTTCCTAAAACTCCTCTTTTTGATGCGCATAATAATCTGTGATTGTTGCTGATCATTCTGGTATATTTTATTTTGTGTTTGGACGCATGTATTGATTGTATGATGAGTTTAAAGTTTTTGAACCCTAACCTTTTTCATTCGAATCTCCTTATGCATTGGTTATTTGTGATTTTTGATGGCGTATTTGTAATCCTCATGAAATTCTGGTCAAGAGAGTGTATTGGTTTGCGTTTTCTGGTGAGTTTTTCATTGCAGGTGGCCGGAGAGGGTGGCCGGAACCCTAGCTCCGGTGGCTGGTCCAGGTTCCGGCCGGTGAAGGTGCTGGAGGTAGGAGACGAAGTTATGGCCGTTGATCCATTTCATCGTGTGGCCATCATGCTGCCACGTTTTTATTTTTTGAGTTTTTATTTTAATGTTCGTGTGTTTATTACCCTATGGTAGTTATCATGTACCACCAAATCATGACCACTCATCTTGCATACTATTGGATTATTTGACTGATTACCATGCGCGTGATTGATCTTATAGATATCATTTTGACAACACATTAAAATAGTCATGTGCCTATCACGTGGAATTCTATTGTATTCTGAGTAATTATGTGCGTGCATGTGTATGTTAACTATTGTGTGCTTGTAATCTGGGCTGTCAATCATTATTACTTTGAATTTATTTGACTGGATCGTATGCGTTGGATTGATCTTAAGGTAAGGTCTGAGTCAAATCAGTTGATTGGGAACACGTGTTCCTTTTATTTTTTTTATTTGATTTCAGTGGTTTGGGCCTTCTGTTCGCACCCCCTCTTTAGCCCATGTTCTTTTTCAACGTATTTGGGCTACTAAACGCACCCCCCATGTTATTTCAATCTATTTATTTTATTTAATTGATTGTTTCTCATTTTTAATTTTTAAAAATAGGTAGTTGAATTAAAAAAATCCCAAAAAATTCATGAGTCACTTTTAGCATTTTATAAAATTTTCTAATTTTTTTTTTTATTCTTGGCATCTGAAATAATTATTTGTTTATTTTCTTTTTGGATTTATTTCATATATGCATACCATGACTTGTCCATTTTATTTCTCATCATCCACAAAATATTTTGAACTCATTCCTTTTGCATTCATTCATCAACACATTGAATTGTATTAAAATATTTTTCCCTCATTTTTAAAACTATTTCATATTGCGTTTTAGTCCTCCTTTTTTGCATATTGAGCCATGATCCTCTCTAGACTTTGCATAATTGTTTGAGTGACTTATATTTTGAATTTTGGCATGAGTTTTTAACATGTTGTTTGCTTCTGGTTGAGATATGTTGATAATTAATTTGGTGATTTTAGAAGATGTCTTGCTAATTGTTTGATTTCTTTTATTTGAGGTCTTCTTGTATGCACATCTTTGACTATGTCTGATTACTTGTTTGAAAAGGCACTTGTGCCATCATTTGGGTGTGTTTCTTTGACTTTGCAATGCATGTTTAGGTCATCCACATTCTGTCTTGATTGATTTCATTTGGTTTATAATCATTTCTCTTTGGTTTGTGATTCGTTTGAGTTTCATTTGTCTTATTGTCACTTATATCTGTCGGTACTAACCTTTTATGCAGGGGCTGAGGTAAGTTATTTGAGGGTGTGGATAAGTTATCCATGCCCACTCTCACTCTTTCTGTCTCTCATCTTTTCTCTTCTTTAGGCTTAGGTTGTCGTCAAACCTCACTAACCGTAGGTCACCCATGCATGATAACATTAGGACTCTTAGTTTCCCTTTAGAGTTTCCTTTGTGTCTTCTCTCTTCTCATCTCAAAACTTCTTGAAAACACTTAATAAGGATAAAGTGTATTGCGCACGAGCCTTAAGCGCGGGGAATGAGAAATGAGGGGCTTCCTCTCATCTTTCTAGAGTGCTTAGCGAGCGTCCTGTCTTGGGACGATTCGTTAAGTATTCGTCCCTGTGCCCTAGACTTTGGTACAATGCAAGTTATGAACTAACTCAAGTCACTTCTGTCTTAAAAAAAATACAAACAAACTTCAAACCTTTTTGTCCTTCGGGATTGTCAAACTAAAGGCTATTTTCAAAAAGGGCACGTTACTTTCCGTCTGAGTCGCAAACAGGCATCGACCCTAACTGCCGGATGCGAACTTAACGTCGCTCATAAAAAACACAAAAGGAACTTGGTCCGAACTACGTTGACTCTGAATTTCCCATTGCACAAAGGGAGTACGTAGGCCTAGGACGTCGACGTCCTACCGAGTCTGTCTTTGTTTTCCCCTTCCTCGTGTCAGTACAACCATAGATTTTAGGATAACTCACCCTTAGATTAGACAACAAGCGTGGATCCCATCGAGTACGATGGACGCGTGGGGTGCTAGCACCTTCCCCTCGTGTAACTGACTCCCGAACCCAGGCTATGGTTGCGATGACCATTCCTTTCCCTCTTCCTCAGGTTTATGCGGTGTTCCCTTTCCCCCTCTTGGGATAAATTTACACGGCTGACGACTCTCCTGGATGAAAATCCTGGGAGCGACAATATGCCAAGTAAATTACAAGGATCCATGACTCGGGTCGACTTCTAGACATAGAAGAGGACGAGAAAAGGGGATGCCTTGGTACGGTTATCGATTAGTGATATTGTGAGTTAACGAAACTCACCAACATGGATCCATATAGTGTGTGTGAGTACTCAAAGTCACTTCCCTTCCCTTTGACTTGAGTTAGGCTTGTTAGAACCTTGTAAAGCCGAGAGGACGTTTAAGATAGAGAACTCACTGAGATTTGATGTATCTCACCCCACGTTGTTGTTTACATCACAGGTACTACAGGTTCCGCGAAGGGTAAGGACAAAGTTGTTTGACTTTCCTTACTATCTTGGCTTTTTGAAGTGGCAAGGCTTTCGTTGTGGAGTTTATTTTGAGATCATTGCTTGATCTAGTTCTTAGTGTTGAAACATCTTGTACATATGATGCCATAGTTTTTGTATATAGTATTTTGGGCATGTATATGTATAATGTGTTAACTAGGAACTTATATATTTCAGTACCAAAGTGTGAATCCATGTATAAGATATGCTTTGATGTATATATATATATATATATATATATATATATATATATGTAATGCCCATATATATATATATATATATATATATATATATATATAGAGAGAGAGAGAGAGAGAGAGAGAGAGAGAAGGATTTGTTCAAGAAGTTCCCCAACTGGCCTCGCTATGGGTACGTCTGCCCTCAATTCAAAATTGAATTGAGATAATTGCAATTAACCTTACTTTGCAAATAATGTATATACAAGAGATGAAGAACTCTAACCCCACAAACCCTATGGTTTATTTTTTATTCTGCCACCTCCAAAACCCTTGATCAAAGATTGATCAAGTAACTAACAATACTTCTACAATCTACCAGTTCTTGTTACTAACTGGAAAGACCTCCTTTTCTTCAAGGTTTTCACTCGGTATGATTAATCCCTAGCACATATTTATTGACCCCAAGATTCACAAACACGATCCATCGTTTCACGCTACTCCCTTGCAAGATACTGCCTACCTTGTCCCAAGGCCTCTTCACTTGATCGAATTCGTATTTGTGTGATTTTGTCCAAAACCTACAAATCCCTATGATCTTGAAGGAAAACCCCAACTTGGTTTTCTTATTTGAAACACACAAAGAATCCAACCCAATATTTTCGGTTACACTTACCTAATTGGACATTATCAACCCTAATCTAGATGGTTACCCAATCAAAAAATAATTATGTGTAGTTTGATTGTGTGTATGCATAGAAGAGAGGTTGAAGATGATGGTTTAAATTTTTAATTCTGGTTTCATTTAGGTTTTACACTAGTACCTTACTAGAATATGATGCATGCATGAGTATTTATATGTATGAGAGGTATGGAGCAAAAGAAATGCAAATGAATGGAGGAAAAATTAAGATTTTTGAAGGAATGCATCGAGTGTGTCGACATGTGTAAGTCATAGGTCGGCCTATCAAAGTGATGAGCCAACCTGATAAGGTCTTAGGTCGACCTCTCAAAGTCTTGTGTCGACTATGTTGGTCAGCACATCAGACAGAAGCTACAAGCTTCAATATTGATGCATGGGTGTCGACCTGAAAAGTTACGTGTCGACCTATACTGAATTAAAAACTTCTATAGGTCGACCTATACTTGCATGTGTCGGCCTATGCTATATTGTTTTGCCAAAAACCATGTTTTTAATGCATTTATGATGTATGAATCTTTTCAAAACAGTTTTAATGCTTTCTAATACTAAGATGCACATCTAGAACTAATGGATATCATCCGATATAAATTAACACTACATTATCCTATTTTTTACATCATTCAAAATTCAAAAGTAGCACTTATATACTCCCCATTTTTGATGATGGCAAAACATGAGACGATGTGTTTCACGACGTTTGTGTTTTCATGAAGACTCCCCCTGAATATTTGCATCCAACTTCATCTTGTATCCTCCCCCTTTACAACATCAAAAAGAGAACAACCAAACTATGAGAAGTATTTTAAATCATATACAAATGAAAATACTACACAAAGGAAATTTACAAAGATAAGACTATCAACATGATAACACTCACATAGAATGACATTGTCATTGAAATAGAATGCTTTAAACATAAATACAAGCAAACAAATCAACAATAGAACATATTACAACTTATTGATGCTTAATAACATAATACAAACATGAACATGATAGATAAATGTCATCAACCACCCTTGAGGTCGCTACAAAAGCGACACGATTATACGATATATGCCTTTGGTGCTCACGAAATGCTGCACACGCATGTGCTCTAGCAAGGCGATACAAATTCATCACCACTCAAACCAAAAACAGAGATGTAACTACAATAATAACACACAACAAGAATCTTATTAACATCATAACATGTTCAACCAAGGTTCATGCACAAATAGATAACAAGCGATATGCACCAAGAATATATTTTAAGCATGTAGATGGAATAGCACAACATCACTATAAGCATATAATTGACATACATCAATAGATATTTTTGGAAGTGGATAGTTATATACTATTTCAAGCATCAGGAATATTCATTATTTGGAACACAAGCAATATGCAACAATAAAAGACTTAAAAAATAAGAGAGAAATGGAACGATATTACCTCACTCATGAATTAATGAAGGATGCATTCTTAGGTAATAGAACTTCCAATGCAAGTTAGAGAAATAGTATATAAAGTACACGCACAATTCGTATTTAGGCATGATTTAAGATATCAAGTATCCCCAATTCCCTTCGAATGTTGAAAAATGGCCCGGTCGCAAGAAGTTTTGTAAAAATGTCATCAAGTTGATGTTTACTATCAACATGCTCAAATATGACATCCCCTTTTTCAACATGGTCACGTAGTAAATGGTGACGAATCTAAATATGCTTAGTGCGAGAATGTAACACTGGATTCTTGGTTAAGTTGATAGCGCTAGTGTTGTCGCACATAATAGGAATACGCTGCAATTTTATATCAAAATCAAGTAATTGTTGTTTAAGCCATAAAATGTGTGCACAACAACTACTGGCCGCAACATATTCTGCCTCAACGGTTGACAAAGTAACAAAAACTTGTTTCTTGCTATGCCAACTTACTAAGGCATTTGAAAACATGTCGCAAGTTCCACCAGTACTCTTCCTATCCGATTTGCAACTGGAAAAATAGGAATCGGTATAACCAACTAAGTTACAATCGCTTCCCTTAGAATACCAAAGCCCATATTGACAAGTACCATGAAGATACCTAAGAATACGTTTTACGGCTTTCAAGTGAGATTCCTTAGGAGCTGATTGATAACAGGCGCACATACACACGCTAAACATGATATCAGGCCTATATGCGGTAAGATATAGAAGAGAACCATCATACCTCTACATTTCTTTACATCTACATCCTTACCATTTTCATTCCTTTCTAGGTTACCATTTGTAGCCATCGAAGTATAAATAGACTTTGCATCTTCCATGCCAAATCTCTTTAGCAAGTCTTTGCAATATTTGGTTTAACACACAAATACGCCTTCATTCATTTGTTTGATTTGAAGACCGAGGAAGTAGTTCAACTCCCCCATAAGGCTCATTTCAAACTCTTTTTGCATAAGCTTAGAGAGCTCTTCTACAAGTTACATATTAGTTGTTCAAAAAAATAAGATCATCGAGATAAACTTAAACTATAAGAGTATGTTTCCCTTAGCGCTTAATGAATAATATAGTATCTAATTTTCCCCTTTCGTATCCTTGATCAATTAAAAATTTGCTTAATCTCTCACACTAAGCCTTAGAGGCTTGTTTGAGACCATACAAAGCTATCTTGAGCTTGTACACATAATTTGGATACTCGTGACTTTCAAAACTAGGGGTTGAGCTACATACACTTCTTCATTAATATAGCCATTTAGAAACACACTTTTCACATCCATTTGAAATAACTTGAAATTTTTAGGGCAAGCATAGGCTAGAAAAAGGTGTATAGCTTCAAGGCGAGCAACCGGAACATAAGTCTCCTCATACTTGATGCCTTCCTCTTGGTTATACTCTTGAGCAACTAGTCGGGCTTTATTGCGGGTTATCACCCCGTTTTCGTCAAGCTTCTTCCTAAAAACCCACCGGGTGCCAATTACTTGATGATTTTTAGGACGAGAGACAAGGTCCCAAACGTCATTCCTTTTAAATTAATTTAGTTCACCTTGCATGGCTATAAGCCAGTGCTCATCAAATAATGCATCTTTAGCATTTTTAGGTTCGACTTGAGAAACGAACTCAAAGTGATAACAAAAATTACTTATCTTAGAGCGCGTTGTCACGCCTTTTGTGATATCCCCAAGTATGTTGTCAATAGGGTGATCTTTTGATGTCTTCCAAGTCAAAGGTAGATTTTCCACTGCAGTTGTACTTTTAACCTTCTCCTCTTCACGGTCGTCATCTTCATTCTTTTCATGGTCTACCTGTCGTACCTCGAAAAATACGATCCTTCACGATGGACGCGGAAAAAAATTTGTTCGAACAGAGTTGCCACCGAACTTTATTCATTCCAATGGAGGAATAGGAAAATATCGATAAAACCTTCAAGAAATAAAAATGGTCGTCGCAACCAAATCCTAGGTTCGAGAGTCGATTACGCAAGGGGAAGGTATTAGCACCCCTCACGTCCGTTGTACTCAACGGGAACCTCTTAGTTTGATTTGTGATAGAATGTTAGCTAATGTTATTTGTTTTCTTCTAAGAGAATAATGCGAAGGGTAAGAGAAAATAGTTTTGTTTTCTAAGGGGAAATGAATGGTTTTTTATTAGGGTGCTCGCCAAGGATTGGGGCACTTTTGCTTACGTACCTTTATTTGAGAAAATGAAGAATCAGAGTGTCTGTAGTTCGGAGGACTACTGGGAAAATGTTTAGGTAGAAAAAAGAAAAGGTAGCTCGCCACGATCTCACAATCCTGTGCTTAGGTACCCTCATAGTGCAATGAGGAAATCAGAGCAATCGTAGTTCAGGAAACTATAGTTGGTTAGCGTCTTTTAATGAACGAGTGTTTAGGTCGCGTTCTAACTGCTAAACGTTGGCTTGTCTGCTCACTAGGGGAGGCTGAAGCACTGGTTTATATGTGCGATAGAAGGGACTAAACAATTTTCTTTGCAAAAAGTGTTCGATCGCACGGGGGCGAGGAATTAGTGCCTTGAGAAGTTTCAATTGCACGGGGGCGAGAAAAGACAAGTTTGATGTGTTGGATGTTTTGTTTGGATGACGGTCCCTTGGATGGCCAAGGAAGCCTTCTTGTATCCAAACAATTGAGAGAGAGAATAAAAAGCTCTAGACTCTCTCTTTTTCAACCTTAATTGTGAAAGGATTTGGTATGATTAGAGTATTTTGAACGAATGATGGGTACTCAAATGGCCAAGGAAGGCTCCTTGTATCCAAGTATTCGGGAGAGAGAATAGAAGGCTCTAGACTCTCTCTTTTTCATTTAAGTATTTAGGAAAAAAGGTTTGATTCAATTTATTAGGAAAATGGTTTGAAGTGAATCGAATTAGAAGTTTTTTAGAGATGACAATTGTTTGAATAGTGAGGAAGGCTCCTCGTACCCAAACAATTTAGGAGAGGAATCGAAGGCTCCAGACCATCTCCCTTTTCACCTTTAATGAAATAGTGTTTGAACATGATTAGGTGTTTTAATTTGATTTGAAGAAAATAATCGATGTTGATTAAGGTTTGAATTTGCGTTCGAAGCGTGGAAGGGTTGAACTAAAATGGAAAAGAGGACCTAATGGTGTTGGGTAAGGTTGATGGCGATGCATGAAGCAATCGACTTAAAAGAAGGGGTAGGGCTTGGTATAAGAATTAAGAGTGCTTGAGGGTTTTGATATAAAATATAAACAAGCAAGTAAAATAAAGGAAGCGATAAAGCAATTAAATCAAATTTAAATTACAAGTGTACTAGCAAAGTGGACTAATCTTTTAAACGACTAATTAGAAGTAATTAATTGAGTAACTCTCATTGTAAGAAAATCCAAGAGTAAGCTATGAATGTTGTGTACAGTGTCCATGAGGTTGACGGCGATGCTTAAAAGCGATCGACTTACAAAGGTGTAAAAGATGGCTCGATATGAATTGAGAATCATTTTGAAAATGATTTAGGTGATGCTTGAAGTGATTAACAATTGAATAAAACACAATCAAGATGAAAGCAATAAAGTTATTACACTTCATGGGAATTGGGGTACATTTTATCGAATGGTGATGAAATAAAAACAGTTAGAACTCAAACACAATAAGCAAGTGCGTATAAACAAGAGGTGATTTGAGTTTGTTTGAGTTTTGGAATCCCTCGAACTTGGCCCAATTTTATTTAGCAAAGTCAAAATGATCAAAGTTTATTAAATCACTTAATTAGATTAATCCAAGTCAATTATCTAAATTATTCGATTAAAAATTAATGTAATCAAATAATTAAGTTAATTAAGATTGATTAATAAAGTTAAGTAATTGGAATTTGATTAAATGATTAATCATGCTAATTAAAATTAATTATCAAAATTATCCAATTAAGTCAAATAATTAAGTTAATTAAAATTGATTAACAAATTAAATAATCAAACCAAATTAAAAAATTGTTTAATTAATTTGATTAAAACAAGTAATAAATAAAGAAATAATTACAAAATAAATAGAATTAGATAAATTACAATGTGCTCCAAAGCCGGTTTGTACATATCGACTACATAATCAAATTGTCGTATGTTCGGGTCATAACGTGATGAATATATTCAATTATTGTGTTGAAATTTTGGTGGCACAATCAACATAGATTTGTCGAAACCATAGATCAAAGTCCGATTAAAATGCAACATAAAATTATTGACGTGTTTACAAAATTCACATTAAAACAAAACGGCGACGATTTCCAATATCAACACACATGCTAGCATAAATCAAACCGAAACTTTAATACGCAAAAACAACATATGCACATATCAATGGGCTTAGAATCCAATCCACAATATCAATGGGCTTAGAATCCAATCCACAATTCTAACCACAACTCAAATGAGCATTTCTAGCAACAAAAATAATAAAAAAATTTTACCTCATACCCCAACAATTAATCTCATACCCATACAATATAAAAAATTGGACAAAAATACCCTTATATAAATACCCAACAATTCAAAATTTTCCACTTTTTCCTCATTTCCTTCTAGCTAGAGCGTAAAAATTTCGCAGATTTTTTTTGACTTTCAGAGAACTCAGACAAAAGATTTTCGGTTCACGTTTTGCACTCCAGAGAGCTTGCTAGTAAGTTTTCCAATTTACCTTTTTTATGTTTGTTATCCGGATAACTTGTGGTGAAGTTATCCGGTTTGTGTTTTCTGCACACCGGATAACTTGTGGTCTAGTTATTCGGTGAAGAAAAGAGAAAAACCGGATAACTAGACCACACGTTATCCGGTATGCAGAAAATATAAATCAGATAACTGCACCACAAGTTATCCGAAGAACAAACATAAAAAATATAAACTGGAAAACTTACTAGCAAGTTTTTCGGAGTGTAAAATGTGAACCGGAATTTTTTTGTATGAGTTCTCCGGAAGACAAAAAAATTATGTGGAATTTTTACGCTCTAGCTGGAAGGAAATGAGAAAAAAGTGGAAAATTTTGAATTGTTGGATATTTATATAAGGGTATTTTTGTCCCATTTTTTATGTTATAAGGGTATGAGATTAAATATAGGGGTATAGGGTAAAATTTTCAAATAATAATGGCCTATTGAAAGGAAATACACGAAAACCATACGGAACCTTTTCAATCTACAATAATCAATTGAGCCAGGAATTTCAACATATAATTTATATCAAAATGAACACAATAATCAGCCTTTGACTTTCAACTTTTATGGAAAATAATAATATAAAATAAGAATGATTTGCAGCAAGTCAATCACACATTAAAACTTAATTCCTCTCATCAGTACAGAAATATATCCAAAATCAAATATATATATATATATATATATATATATATATATATATATATATATATATATATATATATATATATATATATATATATATATATATATATATATACTATAAAACCTTTCTTTAGATATATAAATTTTTTTAATCAATTTATAAAAAATCAACTTTCAATAAATTTAAATTTCTTATTATAATAATGTTTAGCCCTATTTTTCTTTATGTATTTTCATAGTGCATCTCTAAGTGATTTTTATAGAGGATATTATTTACAAATTTTATTAATACTTTAATCTTAAATTTTAATAAATATTAAATAATTAATAATTAATCTATTTAAGTAATGAAAATTTAAAATTTTGTCAACAATATGTCATATGAAAATCACTATGAATTGCAATGTGAAAATAGGCATAAAAAACAGGGCTAAGTTTAATAATAATAAATATAAATGAATTGAAACTTAATTTTACTAATTGATAATTTTTTTTTACATATTTAATAAATATAAAATATATAATTCAATTATTAATACATGAGACATTTCAGTTCATTATTGGAATAAATAAAAACAATTATTTTTGTGAATAATTGAGGTTTGTTTCAATTTTTATTGAATAATCTATGAATAATAAAGAAATATTAAAAATAGGAGGATGTTATTATTTTTTATGAATAATTATGAAGAAGTTTGATAATATAATATAGGGTTAATACACATTTTAGACTCTCCCATTTGGGGCGAATTCGAAAAAGGATCCTGTAAAAAAAAAAATACAGATTCCGTCTTTCAATTTAGACCATTTAATTTTTATTCTTTTAATGTGACGTGGCTGCTTTGTTGGCTTTTTATATATTTTATCTTTTTTTTTTAATTACACGCGTGGCTTAGTCCTTTTGGTTATATGAAAGTCCCTTTACCACTAGGTTTGTTGCTTCTTCTGTATATATGTTTGCATCAAATGCTTTTAGTTTACTTTCAGGTTACTATTTAATTTAATTTTTAACTTACTTATAATATACATCAAATACTTATTTTAATTTAACATACTTATGGTATGCATCAAATACTTATAGTAATTAAAATATTTATTTTAACATACTTATATTAAAGTATTTATATTATACATAATTAATGTTAACTAAAATATTAATTTTATCATCCTTATATTAATATTAATGTTAATAATTTAATTAAAATATTAATTTTAATTCAAATAGTCATTTTTAATATTAGAAATTAATAATAAACTGAAAATAAAAATATTTTTAATTAAAATAGCAGTTTTTAATATTAGTGATTAATAATAAATTGAAAATAAAAATATATATGTAAATTAAAATTAAATAATTACCTTAACATTAAATATATACGTAAATTGAAAATAAAAATATATACGTAAATTAAATAGTTATCTTATTTTATATCATCAAAATACGTTAATATTAGTTTATTATAATTTAGTTAAAATGTTAATATTAATTTGGGTTAGTTTTTTATTAATATTAATTTAGTTAAAACATTAAAAAAAATAGTTTAGTTTAATTTATTTTATATTAATATTAAATATATATACGTAAATTGAAAATAAAAATATATACGTAAATTAAATAGTTATTTCATTTTATTTCATCAAAATACATTAATTTTAGTAATTAATAATAAACTGAAAATAAAAATATTTTTAATTAAAATAGTAGTTTTAATATTAGTAATTAATAATAAATTGAAAATAAAAATATATACGTAAATTAAAATTAAATAATTATCTTAACATTAAGTATATACGTAAATTGAAAATAAAAATATATACGTAAATTAAATAGTTATTTCATTTTATTTCATCAAAATACGTTAATATTAGTTTATTATAATTTAGTTAAAATGTTAATATTAATTTGGGTTAGTTTTTTATTAATATTAATTTAGTTAAAACATTAAAAAAAAATAGTTTAGTTTAATTTAGTTTGTATTGATATTAATTTAGTTCAAATGTTAATATTAATTTGGGTTAGTTTTTTATTAATATTAATTTAGTTAAAACATTAAAAAAAATAGTTTAGTTTAATTTAGTTTATATTGATATTAATTTAAACCACAACAATAAAATAATAATAAATAAGCCACGCGCGTAATTAAAATATAAAGATAAAATATATAAAAAACCAACAAAGCAGCCACGTCACATTAAAAGAATAAAAATTAAATAAAAAAGCCAACAAAGCAGCGTCAGGGTCCAAAATGAAATAATTTTCAAATGGCAGCAGCGTCAGGGTCTAAAATGAAAGAATCTTCAAATGGCAGGGACGAAATCTGTGGTTTTTTTACAGGGTCCTTTTTCGAATTCGCCCCAAATGGCAGGGTCCAAAATGTGTATTAACCCTATAATATATTATATATGATTCTATCTTTTTAATGCTTTTGGTAACATAATATATTAAATGATTATATGTATAATGCCATTGTAAGGAAAGATTAATACGATCCATTGATTTTCATTAATTAAAATCTGATGATTGTAATTATTTGTTTTCTTTTCTCACAATAGTAAAATCTTCTCATCGGAGTCACTTAGGGATGGCAACAAAATTCGTACCCGCGAATATCCGCGGATAAAATCCAGCACGGATATGTGGAGGGTAGCTTAATGGATATCTACGGATAAAATAAATGGATATTTAAAAATCCATTTGTTAATGGATATGGATATGGGTTAATGATATTCGTGTATGCGGATATCCATATCTGTTAAACAATTATAAACTCCCTTCCTACTCATCTGTCGTTCGCTCTTCCATCATAACTCACAATCACAATATATTTTATTTGTTTGGTTAAAAATTAAATGTATGAATATTATATTTGAATCTAATTATGTTTTAGGGAATAAGAAGAAAATTAATGTGATGAAATTTTATTGTTAAATTAAGAGTGAATTATATGGATGTTATGTGATAATAACCTTTTGTGTCTTCAAAAGAAGTTCAAAATAATTTTTTTCATAAAATAATTTTTATAAAAAAAATATTATCCATGGATATTTGTAAATATTCGTGGATATCGTAAAACTCGCGGATTACCCGCTTAACGGATGTAACGCCCTGTATAATATATATCTAGAATGATACCATACAAGTGTTTTATTTGGTACTGACACCATCATAAGTGCCTATTGGCATAATTCACATACTTGTCCATTTCTAAAACATAAATACAATCTATGGTACAAGATATAGAAATTGGCCAAAACAATAAAAACTAAGATTAATATACAATATCCTCAATTGTATACAACAAATACACAGCGGAATAAGCTCAACTAAGCTTCTCTTGAAACATCCAAGCATAGCTCCACTTGTAAATCAAACCTGAAAATACCTGTAATATAGCAACGATAATGGGGTGAGATACATCAAATTTCAGTGAGTTCCCTATCATATAGATTCTCTCGGCTTTACAAGGTTCTAACCAAATCCTAACTCAAGTCCAAGGGAAAGGGAAGGACTTCGAGTTCACAAAATCTCCCACTAGAGAAACACATCGTACAATTCACAAAACGACAACTAGTTAAGAATCTTCTCCCCGGCCATCCCGCTCAAAGGGATTAAACACGGGTCACGGATCCTTAACGTAGATAACTTCTCCCAATCCATCCTACACAAAAGGATTAAACACGGGTCACGGTTATGCACAAAACAGTTAGGGAATCTTCTCCTCGGTCATCCTACACCAAAGGATTAAACACGGGTCACTGATTCCTAACGTAGATAACTTCGCCCCGGCCATCCTACACAAAAGGATTAAACACGGGTCACGATACCAACCACTAAGTAACTTCTCCCCGACCATCCTACACCGAAGGATTATGTAACGCCCATATATACTATAATACATTAAAGCATCCATATCATACATGAATTTACGTTTTGGTACTGAAATAACATAAGTCCCTAGTTAACACATTATACATATACATGCCCAAACTACTATACACCAAAAACTATGGCATCCTATGTACAAGATGTTCCAACACTAAGAACTAGATCAAATAATGATCCCAAAAATCTTCACAACGGAAGCCTTGCCACACAAAAGCCACGATCCGTAAGGAAAAGTCAAACAACTTTGTCCTTACCCTTCGCCGAACCTGTAGTACCTGTGATGTAAATAACAACATGGGGTGAGATACATCAAATCTCAGTGAGTTCGCTATCTTATAAGTCCTCTCGGCTTTACAAGGTTCTAACAACCTAACTCAAGTCAAAGGGAAGGGAAGTGACTTTGAGTACTCACACACACTAGCGTCAACCCCGTCAAGGCATCCCCTTTCTCCCGCCCCTTTCTACGTCTAGAAGTAGGAACGAGTCATGGACCCTCGTGGATTACTTGGCATACGAGATGGATTCAGAAATAAGGGACACATTATCACCTTACATCGTCACTTCACACGGCCCGTACACCGTCACAAGTCTCTTTACCCATAGGCTCCATTCGTACTATAACATTGGGAATCAAACCTACCAAGTAATCGTGCATTCATTACAGAGGAGCTTATTACTCATGAAATGGAACATAGTAGAATAATGGTTACGATTTTGTGACTCCACATACATCCGTAATTGTGTAACATTTCTATACCATTCGGTAATAGACGCACGCCTCGGCCTTTCTTGCACGAGCGTCGTCGTTATGTTGTTCAATAATTTCCTAGCCATTACTAGGTTCTAATATTGTGTAATGGTAAGAATTCTCACTCTACCTATTTCACTTCCTTTCAACATGCATATTCACTCACACTTATGATAAACAACAAGAGAAATAGGAAAATGACAAGTCAATAATATAATAGAAACACATAAAACAACATATCACAATTCACACCGATTCCGGTTCCCTCCGATTTATTTAACCGGCATCACAACTAATATTTTTCACTCCCAATAGGTAGAATATTTCCCTAGCTCTCCAGCGGTACCAAGAACACTTAAATCGGGTAAACGAGTAGAAAGTTACGGATTTTTGAAATAAATCTTTTTTTTCTTTTTTTTTGGTTCCAGGTCGCGCTAAGCGCGCATCCTTCCGCGCTGAGCGCGTTGCTCTTCGGTTGGAGAGGTTGAAAATTCTGCATACCGCGCTAAGCGGGTATATGCGCGCTAAGCGCGCTCTGCGATTTTCAGAAAAAACATCTTTTGACAGCAGAAAATTTCAACCCCCCAATCCATACCAAATCAGCAAGTAAGGGTTTATGGTCATGATTCCATCATACTTCAACCAACAAGCATCAAAACACACAATTTCCAACAATCCCACAAAGTTTCTACACAAACCCTAACATTTTCCAAAAACCCATTTTCATTCAAAATCATTCCAATCAATACCAACCTCAATATAATGATCTATAGATGTTTCTAGACACACATTGATCATACTACACAATTTATATCGATATCCAACCGTTAATTTCATGGATTTAGCAAAATTATTCATTTTCTCTCAAAACCAAACCTAACACTAGAACTCAAGAAATCCTAGAACTAAAGTATCTAGCTACAACCCACCTTGAATAGATGATGATGATGAAGATTGGAGGAGGATTGATGAAGAGGAGATGATGATTCAAGCTTTCTCTTCAAATTCCAAATTTTCTCCCTTTTTCTTTCCTTTGCTCTTCCTTCCCTCTACTTTCTCTCTCTCAATTATTACTAACTTGGAAAATGAGAGGAAAGAAAAGATATAGAGAAAATATCATTAATTTAGTAATACTACTAAATGTCCAAATTATCTCAAATGCCCCAATAATAAAACCTCAGAGTTAAATAATATTAATCTGATCAGTTATGAGTTCGCCAGATTACTCTAATTATTTTATCCAATAAATTCTCAGAGTAACCCGGAACCCAGGTGATCACTACTAATATTATTCAGAGTAAAATAATTTACGGGGTATTACATCCTCCCCCCCTTAAATAGAAATTCGCCCACGAATTTAAAACAATTACCTGAAAAGTTGAGGATAAACTTCTCGCATCTCGGATTCCAATTCCCACGTTGCGTCACCCGGATACGTCTCATCCCACTGAACCTTAACAAGAGGAATCTCTTTATTCCTTAACACCTTAGTTTCCCTTCCTGTGATACGACTCGGTTGAGGCTCAAACGTTAAATCTGCTTCTATCTCAATCGTATCAGGTTGAATTGGCTGAAGAGGATCGGGAACAAACTTCCGAAGCTGAGATACATGAAAAACATCGTGCATCTCCGACAGAGAAGGCGGTAAGGCCAATCTGTAAGCTACTTCACCAATTCTTTCTAAAATTTGATTCGGTCCCACGTATCTCGGACTTAATTTCCGCGACTTAAACGGTCCTTTTAACCTCAATCTCGGAGTAATTTTCAAAAACACGTGATCACCCTCATCAAACTCCAAAGGTCTTCTACGATTATCCACGTAACTCTTCTGACGATCTTGTGCTTGTTTAACTTTATCACAGATCATCTTAATCTTTTCTGTAGTTTCGTGAATAATCTCGAGTCCCAAAATTCTCTCTTCGCTAACCTCGGCGCAACACAATGGCGTACTACATTTCCTTCCATACAATGCCTCGTAAGGTGCTATACCAATACTTGCATGATAACTGTTATTATAAGAGAACTCAATCAACGGCAAAAGTTCTCTCCAATTTCCTCCACTTCCAAGTACACAAGCTCTCAGCATATCTTCCATGGTTTGTATTGTCCGTTCCGTCTGACCATCCGTTTGTGGATGATTTGACGTACTCAAACATAACTTCGTTCCCATAGCTTGTTGAAAAGCTCTCCAAAATCTCGAAGTAAACTTTGGATCTCTATCCGAAACAATACTAGTGGGAATACCATGCAACCTTACAATTTTCGAAATGAACAATCTTGCGAGATGGCTCGCCTGGTAGGTAGTCTTTACGGCTAAGAAATGTGCAGATTTTGTCAACCGATCTACAATTACCCAAATTGAATCATAACCACCTTGGGTACAGGGTAATCCAACTGCGAAGTCCATAGAAATACTATCCCACTTCCACACTGGAATTTCTAACGGTTGTAGTAAGCCACCCGATCTTTGGTGTTCAATCTTCACTTGTTAACACACTGCACATTCTGACACATACACCATAATATCCTTTTTCATCCCGGACCACCAATAGTCCGTCTTCAAATCTTGATACATCTTTGAAGACCCAGGATGTATAGTAAAAGCACCCTTATGCGCTTCTTCCAAAATCCTCCTTTTCAACTCCGTGTTATCCGGAACACAAATCCTTTGGTTAAACAAAATAATTCTGTCGGTAGCTCGTACAAAACCCGGTTGTACTAACACTTCTTGTAACTTCTCATCTAACCCTTGTCCTTGTTGGATTTCTTCTCTAAGATTAGAATTCACATTCAAATTCCCCATAATCACACCATTAGGAGTCCAAACAAATTGAAGATTTAGATCCCTAAACTTTTCCAATAAGGTATACTCTAACATCATCAACTCGGCCTTATGCGACATTTTCCTACTCAATGCATCCGCTACTTTATTCGCTTTACCCGGATGGTAGTTTAGTTCCAAATCATAATCCTTCAAATACTCCATCCACCTCCGTTGCCGCATGTTCAACTCTTTCTGATCAAAAAGATACTTTAAGCTCTTGTGGTCGCTGAACATCTCGAAATGTACACCATACAAATAATGGCGCCACACTTTCAAAGTAAACACAACTGCCACCAATTCCAAATCGTGCGTTGGATAATTCTCTTCATGGACTTTCAACTGTCGAGAAGCATAAGCCACCACATGTCCATCCTGCATTAACACACCTCCTAATCCCATCTTCGATGCATCGCAATATACCTCATACGACTTGCTAGGATCAAGAATAATTAAAACAGGGGCGGTCGTCAGTCTTTCCTTCAAACTCAGAAAACTTCTTTCACAAGCCGAATCCCACTCATACGAACAATCCTTCCGAGTAAGTCTCGTCATTGGTAAAGCCAGTTGGGAAAAACCTTGAATAAATCTTCTATAATAACCTGTCAAACCCCAGAAACTTCTGATTTTTGCAACGTTCTTCTGTCTCTCCCAATTAATCACCGCTTCAACTTTTGATGGATCTACCGCTACACCTCCCTGGGATATGACATGACCAAGAAAATTAACCTCCGACATCCAAAACTCACACTTACTTAGCTTAGCAAAAAGTTGCCTCTCTTGCAAGATGGATAAAACGATTCTTAGGTGTTCTTTATGCTCTTGAGGATCACGAGAATAGATAAGAATGTCGTCAATGAAAATCACCACAAATTGGTCCAAATAAGGTTGAAATATCCTATTCATATAATCCATGAAAACTGCCGGAGCATTCGTCACACCGAAAGGCATCACCAAAAATTCATAATGACCATAACGGGTTCTAAACGCAGTCTTTGGTACATCCGAACTCTTCACACGAATCTGATGATAACCCAACCGTAAATCAATATTCGAGAACACACAGGCTCCTTTGAATTGATCTAACAAATCGTCTATCTTTGGTAATGGGTATTTATTCTTGATGGTGACCTTATTCAACTGACGGTAATCAATACACAACCGCATTCCACCATCCTTCTTCTTTACTAAAAAAATGGGAGCTCCCCAGGGCGAAACACTGGGTCGAACGAAATGCTTAGCCAACAACTCTTCCAATTGATCATTTAATTCTCTTAACTCAAGCAGTGCCATCCGATACGGAGAAACGGATATTAGAGTCGTTCCCGATATCAGGTCAATAGAGAATTCCACTTCCCTCTCCAGAGAAAGAGAAGTGACATCCTCGGGGAAAACTTCAGGAAACTCACAAACTACCGGAATACTCAAAACTTGAAGGTTACTACTCTCCTCCTTAGTGAGAATCAAAAGAACAGATTTTTCCTCCTTAAACAAGAAAGTTACCATTCCAACCGTACCTTCTAAAATAGTAGTCAACACATCCTTCGGGGTAGTCTCTACGGATGGAATAATGATTAGCTTTTCTTCACATCCAATAAATACCGAATTAGCTAAAAGCCAATCCATTCCCAAAACAACATCCACTTTCTTAAGCGGTAAACAAATCAGATCAATATGGAAAACTCTTCCGTCCACAGATAAAACACAATTTTCACACATTAAAGGTGTTTCAACCATCTCATCCATGGCAGTAGTAACCACCATGGGTGGAGACAACGAAACCGCTTGCAACCCAAGTCGCTTTACATATTGCATCGATACAAAAGAGTGTGTAGCTCCACAATCAAATAACACAAAACAAGGATGTCCATTTACGAAACACGTACCAGCAATCAAAGAGTTGTCACCCTTTGCTTTCCTCGCATCCAAGGTATATACTCGGCCGGTATTCCTTTCTTGCATCTGATTTCTACTCTAAGGACAATCCTTCGCCATATGGCCCACTTTATAACACCGATGACACTCCACTCCTTCGAAGCGACATCTACAGAAGTGCATCCTTCCACAAGTACGGCACACCAGAGGTGCACTAGTCCTGGAACTCTGAACTTTTTTCCCTTTAAAAACTTGTTGTCTTGGTCTAAATTGTTGATTCTATCTTCCACGATCTCCTTGGTTTGACCTACTCAATTCTCCATCTGCTTGTACCTTCTTCAAGCTATGTTCTGCCACGTAGCACTGCCTTAACAATTCGGCATAGCTAGTGAACTCCCTCTGAGACACACTATGTGAAATTTCAGCCCTCAAACCAAAAAGAAACTGATCAATCTTCCACCTCTCGTCTGGAGCATACATAGCCTGCTTAGAATAAGTAGCCATTACCTCAAACCTCTCAGCATATGCGGCCACAGTCAGAGTACCCTGTCTCAACTGTTGAAACTCGAATTCTTTCTGAGACCTTAAGGAACTTGGAAAACACTTCTCCATAAAATTAATTTTAAACTGCTCCCATACCTTCAGTACCTCTTGAATTGTCATTAAGGCTGAAGCGCTCTCCCACCACCTCATGGCAGGACCCTTTAACAAGTGAGAAGCGAAGACCACCTTATTTTCCTCACTGCACTGAACTATCAAGAAAATCCGCTCCATACCGGAATCCATTCATGAGCCATTACAGGATCTAACCCTCCCTGAAACTCTGGAGGATTCATACAAAGGAAATCCCTAAAGGTTCCCCCTGCAGCTTCGGGAACAACCACTGGAGGATGCAGGCCACCAGCCATTTGTAGTACCATTGGTTGCACAAACGGATTTTGTTGCTGCTGCATCTGTTGCATGAATTAATACAAAGGGGCATTCCCCTCGTCACCTGGTGGATTTGTCCCTACCAGAGTGGTTCTCGGTCTGCCACGGTTGTTTCTGCGCCTGTCAGCCATGTTCCTGAATGTCATACAGATAGGATTAAGTTGATCAGGCTCAATACCATAAATATAACACGTAAGACCAATGACGACACCACGCATATGAAACGGAAAGAAATACTTATACTATTTCATGGCTAGGTCGAGGATACGACCTGCTCTGATACCAACTGTAACACCCATATATAATATAATACATCAAAGCATCCATATCATACATGAATTTATGTTTTGGTACTGAAATAACATAAGTCCCTAGTTAACACATTATACATATACATGCCCAAACTACTATACACCAAAAACTATGGCATCCTATGTACAAGATGTTCCAACACTAAGAACTAGATCAAATAATGATCCCAAAAATCTTCACAACGGAAGCCTTGCCACACAAAAGCCAGGATCCGTAAGGAAAAGTCAAACAACTTTGTCCTTACCCTTCGCCGAACCTGTAGTACCTGTGATGTAAACAACAACATGGGGTGAGATACATCAAATCTCAGTGAGTTCGCTATCTTATAAGTCCTCTCGGCTTTAGAAGGTTCTAATAACCTAACTCAAGTCAAAGGGAAGGGAAGTAACTTTGAGTACTCACACACACTATAAGGAACACATTATCGAGTCCACTAATCTCGAAAGTGGATCACTAGCGTCAACCCCGTCAAGGCATCCCCTTTCTCCCGCCCTCTTCTACGTCTAGAAGTAGGAACGAGTCATAGACCCTCGTGGATTACTTGGCATACAAGATGGATTGGGAAATAAGGGACACATTATCACCTTACATCGTCACTTCACACGGCCCGTACACCGTCACAAGTCTCTTTACCCGTAGGCTTCATTCGTACTATAACATTGGGAATCAAACCTACCAAGTAATCGTGCATTCATTACAGAGGAGCTCATTACTCATGAAATGGGACATAGTAGAATAATGGTTACGATTTCGTGACTCCACATACATCCGTAATTGTGTAACATTTCTATACCATTCGGTAATAGACGCACGCCTCGGCCTTTCTTGCACGAGCGTCGTCGTTATGTTGTTCAACAATTTCCTAGCCAATACTAGGTTCTAATATTGTGTAATGGTAAGAATTCTCACTCTACCTATTTCACTTCCTTTCAACATGCATATTCACTCACATTTATGATAAACATCAAGAGAAATAGGAAAATGACAAGTCAATAATATAATAGAAACTCATAAAACAACATATCACAATTCACACCGATTCCGGTTCCCTCCGATTTATTTAACCGGCATCACAACTAATATTTTTCACTCCCAATAGGTAGAATATTTCCCTAGCTCTCCATCGGTACCAAGAACACTTAAATCGGGTAAACGAGTAGAAAGTTACGGATTTTTGAAATAAATCTTTTTTTTTCTTTTTTTTTTGTTCCAGGTCGCGCTAAGCGCGCACCCTTCCGCGCTGAGCACTTTGCTCTCGGGTTGGTGAGGTTGAAAATTCTGCATACCGCGCTAAGCGGGCATATGCGCGCTAAGCGCGCTCTACAATTTTCAGAAAAAACATCTTTTGACAGCAGAAAATTTCAACCCCCCAATCCATATCAAATCAACATGTAAGGGTTTATGATCATGATTCCATCATACTTCAACCAACAAACATCAAAACACACAATTTCCAACAATCCCACAAAGTTTCTACACAAACCCTAACATTTTCCAAAAACCCATTTTCATTCAAAATCATTCCAATCAATACCAACCTCAATATAATGATCTATAGATGTTTCTAGACACACATTGATCATACTACACAATTTATATCGATATCTAACCGTTAATTTCATGGATTTAGCAAAATTATTCATTTTCTCTCAAAACCAAACCTAACACTAGAACTCAAGAAATCCTAGAACTAAAGTATCTAGCTACAACCCACCTTGAATAGATGACGATGAAGATTGGAGGAGGTTTGATGAAGAGGAGATGATGATTCAAGCTTTCTCTTCAAATTCCAAGTTTTCTCCCTTTTTCTTTCCTTTGCTCTTCCTTCCCTCTACTTTCTCTCTCTCAATTGTTACTAACTTGGAAAATGAGAGGAAAGAAAAGATATAGAGAAAATATCATTAATTTAGTAATACTACTAAATGTCCAAATTATCTCAAATGCCCCAATAATAAAACCTCAGAGTTAAATAATATTAATCTGATCAGTTATGAGTTCGCCAGATTACTCTAATTATTTTATCTAATAAATTCTCAGAGTAACCCGGAACCCAGCTGATCACTACTAATATTATTCAGAGTAAAATAATTTACGGGGTATTACAGATTAAACACGAGTCACAGTTACTTACTTAATAAATACTTCTCCCCGGCCATCCCGCACAAGGAGATTAAACACGGGACACAGTATTTATCAAGGGATATACTACTTAATAAATACTTCTCCCCGGCCATCCCACACCAAAGGATTAAACACGGGTCACGTTATTTATTAAGAGATAAAAACATACAAACCGGAGGAATTACGGTCCACCATTAACAATTAATTATCAAAGACACTCTTCTAGTATCGATGCATAAGCATTGCCCTTTCAACCTTACCCAGTCCTAGTTACATCTCTAGGATCTAACATTTGTTTTTGGGTAAGTTTTCTCACTCTTCCTAATTCATTTTAAGCATATATTCTCATCATGATTAACAACATATTGACGTATATATAGCATACATAATATCATACATGAAGCACACATAGGTAGTACAACATACCAAGCATAATTAACATGCATTTTAATCCCCACATATTGCACAAAATGTTTTATTACCATCAACTTATAAATCTTTGACATACAAATATGTTTTTACTTCACCATCAATTAGAGCATTTAAATAGCTTCCCAACGCTTCGAACGGGGACCAAAACGGACTTACGGTTCAAAAGATACGCCCGTTTTAAATTTCATTTTTCTGCCAATAGTAGTGGTAACCGGTTACTCACCACAGGGTAACCGGTTACTTGATCAAAAATAGCCCAGAAACGTCATTTTTCAAAGGGTAACCGGTTACTTACCATAGGGTAACCGGCTACCGTCGTACCAGAACCCAAAAATCATGTTTTTCTTCATTCTAAACCATTCTAACTCATACCTAAACATATTGGGACATCAAAACAAGTATGGTAGGTTCAACCCACACATAACCCGACTATATTACTCAGTTTATTTTATGTTTTATCTGTTAGAACATTGATTTTTATCAATTTCATCATTTTCTCTGAATTTCTAACCTAAGTTCTAAACTTAGTTCTAGAACTTAAACTGTCTAACTAGAACCCACCTGATAATCGAAGAGGAGTTTGAAGAAGATGATGAATCCAACTTTCTCTCCTTCTTCCTTGAGCTTCTTCTTCTCTTTTCTCTCTTTCTCTCATTTTCTTCTTCTTTTCCAACTTTTCTTTTCTTCTTTCTCCATTTACATAAATCCGTCTTCCATTTACTTGCAATCCCGATTTCACAAGTTCCGATTTCAAAACATAAATTCGTCTTCCATTTACTTACAATCCCGTTCTCCATTCACACAATGCTCTCCAATCGGAATAACATAAGGTAACAAAACACAGATGATGGTTCCTAAGGGATTTTACAATTTACACACATGTTAATCGATTACCCGTCTGAGGTTAATCGGTTAACTTCTCAAAGTTCAGCGCAAAATACCATCCTTGCACGTGTTAATCGGTTAACACTGCTGCAGAAACTGAAAACCAATTCCTTTTAGTTCAAAAGCCCTCCCTACTCAAAACCATCAATCCGGTTTGTTCTAACCCACAATATCATTCTCCACTCGTGGCTCCTTAACTTGTGTAACATTCACTAACCATGATCCACTCAAGGTAATACCGAACAAAGTTAAAACATGCGGACGACACACTCCAACAGAGTGACAAGGCAAAATTCCAAATTCTAACGCGGTCACACGACAAAACTTCAGCGGGATAGTTCATTTTTCTGTTCAAACAACTACACTAGATGAAAGCCAGTAATGACGACATTATAGGGTTGTAACCACAACTCATACTTGATTCGTCCACGAGCACAACCCAACACATAATCATCATACAACACCACAAAGCGACACACATATCATGTCAAGCATACAACCTTGTCCTCTCACTTGAATTCCTTGGTGAGAAATAACACTACAACGTTCTTAGTCCAACAAAAGGTAGATTCCGAATATTCCAATTATTCACAATTACAGAACTTTCTCTATACTTGAAAATAAATCGGGGTAATGCATCCTCTTGAAGAACCTTTCCATCACTTCGTACACACTAACCGGGATTTCTTACCCTTCACTATCCATTGAACATCCCACTTGCACCAAATTCACTTAACGAAAGATTCGCAGCCCACAATTCTCATCAAGCATTTACAAAACCCTTCTGGTATAAACCATTCCATGATTTATACTTAGTCCGTAATAAGTCCTGTTTTTGCTTCTCGTTGCTTTACCCGTAATCTTACTTCTTAGGACATAACGTTTACTGTTCCACAAGGTGCATTCCTTCACACTTGTCTCAAGAATAAGAATCCATCACGTACACTTGTGACCATGGTGCTACTACTACGCTTGTTCTTAATACCAAGGTGTAACTTTCTCATTCCACGTCAAACCACTAGGGTCCTCATGGGTGGACCATCTTTGATTACACTTCCTTAACTATAGGTTCATCAACGCCTTAGAAATTCCATTGCACACTTGTCCAAAATAAATTCCGTTGTCACTTCCTCATAACATACCGTTAATACCATTTTCCATACCGTGTTTACTTCGCTCTCCATTGTAATCATCTTAGGTCCAAATATAAAACCATCTTACTAAGATTCCCTTAAATCCAAGGTACTTAAATAGTTTCTTAACACCAACTTCTTCCGGTCCGCATTTCTACACTCTCCGTTACTAAATAAAGTCAAAACTTTCTCCGACACAATACCTCCTAAAAATAATCAACAATAGTGGGGTGAGATACATCAAATCTCAGTGAGTTCCCTATCCTATGGATTCTTTCAGCTTTACAAGGTTCTAGCCAATCCTAACTCAAGTCAAGGGGAAGGGAAATGACCTTGAGTTCACAATCTCACAATCTCACAATCTCACACTATATTGAAACATGTCATGGGTCTGTTAACTCTTAAATCCCACGAATGGAAATATGTCCTGAGCCTGTTAACTCAAGAAACTCACTAATCGATAACTGTACCAAGGCATCCCCTTTTCCCGTCCGCTTCTACGTCTAGAAGTCGACCCGAGTCATGGATCCTTATAGTTACTTGACATATGAAATGGATTCGGGATCATCAGCCTGTTAACCGTGATCCGTCACTTCTCATGGCCTGTTAACCATCGTAAGTCTCTTTACCATATAGGCTCCATTCGTACTACCAGCGGGAATCAAACCTGCCAAGTAATTGTGCATACGTTTCAGAGGAGGAGCTCGAGACTCATGAAACTAAACCTCAAGTAAATGGTTACGATTACGTGATCATATACACAACATGATTGTATTCGACAATCACAAGGCCACATTCGCCTTAAGGCCTCTTTTGCCTTTTCTCATAAAACACAAAGGTTTCCACATGTTCCATACTAGTGTCTCACTCTCTCCTAGACCAATCTCGTTACGGATGTACCTTCCTACATCAGGTTCCTGAGCCTTGCCATCTAGGTTATCTACTCCAGGCCAGAACTCGCCAATGAATGCACGAGCGTCGCCATCCAGAGTTTCTATCACAATTCTATTCACAACCTAGAATTATAACAATCTTAACTATGCCATTTGTTTTGGGGTAAAGTTTCCTCACTCTTCCTAATTCATTTTAAGCATGTTATTCTCTCAATTATGTTCAACAACAATATTACAATATCAATCATAAAACACACATGATAGCATAACATGTCAAACATAATCCACATAGTAGTTCACACACATCTTTAAGGCATACAAGTCACTACTATCCTCTACCAAGCATCCTAGGTTAAATCATGGTCTAACATTACCATTTAATAGCACATTGGATTCTCTTTCCAAGGCTTCACGTCCCACATCAATCGGATTCCCGATTCATGAATTTTGGTAGAAACGAGAACTACAATATTCACACATACATTACTTTCCATCTTTATACTATCAATCCATGGCATATAACTATGTTTCTACCTCACCATCACATAGGGCATTGGAATAGCTTTCCAACGCTTCGAACAGGGACCAAAACGGACTTACGGTTCAAAAGTTATGAAGAAAACAAAATCTGACATGTTGGGAAAATTCTGTAACGCTCGGGTCAGCGGGAGCCGACCATGAGTCTTACACCAATTGATCAGTTATTAGAGTTATCATAAAATCCTTTCTAGAATTAAAGTATATATTGATCCGTCTCTTTATTAAATAATTGATCTCTTCAGAGTTCATTAGTTGCTCTATTGATCCCAATTAATAATACTTAAAGTACTTAGAGGATTCCATTAGTCCAGTTATCCAAAGATAGAGTACACAGAAGCTCATCTGATCTTATCTGATATCTAACTTGAGCGTTTAGAGAATATGAGGTATTACACTCTCCCCCCCTTAAATTGAAATTCGCCCCCGAATTTCGTCCACTCAATGATCACTGCAACTTGTATTCTTGTCTTAGATCCATGCTTAACTTTACTTCCGTTAACAATTCTGACGTAATCCAATTCCAACCTGACTTTACAGACCAAAATCCTTGTCTTCACAATTACCAAACTTCACGTCCTCAATCATACTCTTGTTCCAATATTGGGTTAACTTCAAACTTTTCTTTTTCCATAATTCATCTGCTGTTTCATACTAAAAGACTTGGTCACATCTCACCTTCGAAAGAAATATACCATTTTATATTCCTCTTCTGAGTCACACAACAAAACCGTAACACCTTATCTTGATTCAGGATAACAAACACTCATCAAATCCTCATGAGGTAATTCGGTGATTCCTTTCCTTTAAGCAATTACCGACAATTATCCTTTCATAAATCTTTTAACGTCCAAAACCACTTCATAATTAGTCAAACGACTTCTTTTACCAGTTCCATCTGGCCTGATGTTGTACATTGTACTCATTAAATCCGATATTTCATCTCTTTCGTATCACGCCAAAGGTAACACACTCAAAACAATATTTCCTTATTTCCATACTTACGGGCAATAATCCTTCTAAATTGTTACTATTCTGACTGAACTCGCTCATCTATTACCTCTGACTGCGCAATCCGAAATCTCACCGTGGAATGCCCGAATTCTTAAACATCCACTTCTTTTAATCGTTCTGTTCCATAAACGATCCAAGTTATATGCTTAACTTCGGAACGTCTAATTCTTACTCGTACTTGGAAGGATAACTTTCAAATTTCTCTCTGGATAAAGTATAACTGCACACATCTGGTACCACTCTCGCAGAGTCTAAATCCAAAACCATGAACTCACGGAAGATAGCGATTACTAACTCTGACCAACCGCCCCTATCTTAATAACACCAATTACGCACCAAACTATTCCTTGCGAGATCAATACTTCGTGAGTATTCTCTAACTTCTTCATTAAGACTAGCAACGATAATACGTCTAAAACTTTCTCATACTCAACACAGTTCACAAGATTACTTCCTCGAAGTCAAATTCCCTTGTCATCTAAATAGATGATCGACTAAGTAACACCCTTCCACAAGTTCCGATTTCAAAACATAAATCCATCTTCCATTTACTTGCAATCCCATTCTCCATTCACACAATGCTCTCCAATCGGAGTAACATAAGGTAACAAAACACAGATGATGGTTCCTAAGGGATTTTACAATTTACACACATGTTAATCGATTACCCGTATGAGGTTAATCGGTTAACTTCTCAAATTTCAGTGCAAAATACCATCCTTGCACGTGTTAATCGGTTAACACTGATGCAGAAACTAAAAACCAATTCCTTTTAGTTCAAAAGCCCTCCCTACTCAAAACCATCAATCCAGTTTGTTCTAACCCACAATATCATTATCCACTCGTGGCTCCTTAACTTGTGTAACATTCACTAACCATGATCCACTCAAGGTAATACCGAACAAAGTTAAAACATGCAGATGACACACTCCAACCAAGTGACAAGGCAAAATTCCAAACTCTAACGCGGTCACACGACAAATCTTCAGCGGGATAGTTCATTTTTCTGCTCAAATAACTACACTAGATGAAAGCCAGTAATGACGACATTATAGGGTTGTAACCACAACTCATACTTGATTCGTCCACGAGCACAACCCAACACACAATCATCATACGGCACCACAAAATGACACACATATCATGTCAAGCATACAACCTTGTCCTCTCACTTAAATTCCTTGGTGAGAAATAACACTACAACGTTCTTAGTCCAACAAAAGGTAGATTCCAAATATTCTGATTATTCACAATTACAGAAGTTTCTCTTTACTTGAAAATAAATCGGGGCAATGCATCCTCTTGAAGAACCTTTCCATCACTTCGTACACACTAACCGGGATTTCTTACCCTTCACTATCCATTGAACATCCCACTTACACCAAATTCACTCAACGAAAGATTCGCAACCCACAATTCTCATCAACCATTTACAAAACCCTTCTGGTATAAACCATTTCATGATTTATACTTAGTAAGTAATAAGTCCTGTTTTTGCTTCTCGTTGCTTTACCGTAATCTTACTTCTTAGGACATAACGTTTACTGTTCCACAAGGTACGTTCCTTCACACTTGTCTCAAGAATAAGAATCCTTCACGTACACTTGTGACCATGGTGCTACTACTACGCTTGTTCTTAATACCAAGGTGTAACTTTCTCATTCCACGTCAAACCACTAGGGTCCTCATGGGTGGACCATCTTTGATTACACTTCCTTAACTATAGGTTCATCAACGCCTTAGAAATTCCATTGCACACTCGTCCAAAATAAATTCCATTGTCACTTCCTCATAACATACCGTTAATACCGTTTTCCATACCGTGTTTACTTCGCTCTCCATTGTAATCCTCTTAGGTCCAAATATAAAACCATCTTACTAAGATTCCCTTAAATCAAAGGTACTTACATAGTTTCTTAACACCAACTTCTTCCGGTCCATATTTCTACACTCTGCGTTACTAAATAAAGTCCAAACTTTCTCCGACACAATACCTTATACTGTCCCTTGGGTAATTTAACAAATTCCAAATTCCAAATTGGTCTCTCACCGAAAATAGAGATCCTGATGTAATATCTCGAACTTAATCTCTCTACATAACTGAATATGCGTAATCCATCACCCACTCTTCGTCCGACACGTAGTTGTCTCATTTGAAGCATGCAAACACGTCCTTGTGTTCCTTCACACACTTCTCTACTACTTTAGGTTCCCATAAAAGCCGAAATTCCTTAACCCTCATCTTTTTTCCAGTTGGAAGACATTATTCCGAATGCATTCCTTAAGGTACTCTCGTCCATTCAAGATCCCATAGCGACCTTAGAAACCGAAGCACCAAAATTTATCTCACTTCCAGACCTTACGTCACATATTCCACAAAACAACTTTTCTTTTCCACGGAATGAGATTACTTGAAATTCTTATCCATACTAGAGGTCAATCCATCTCTAATAGCGATTTTACATATTCCTCAATACCTTAACCAATCGTCTAATAGAGATCCTTAACTTTCAGACTCCATCCATTCCAAAGGATTGCTTGAACAACACACCACTCTTTAATTTCCATGCTACCCAAGCACAACTTCTATTAAAACCTCACTGAGCTGACCCAAAACTCTTCACTACTAACTCTTGGCTTGAGCCTACCCTCACAACACAAGTCACGACAACACTTCAGAGTCCTCGTGGTCGCTCAACCATGATTCTACCTATCACATACATAGTATTAGGTTGATCAGGCCCAACACTACATAGTATGATATTAAGTTTCATGCTGGCAAGACACACTTAAGAGGCAGGAATAGATTTACTTATGATGTTTCAAGGCTAGGTCGAGGACACGACCTGCTCTGATACCAACTGTAATGCCCTGTATAATATATATCTAGAATAATACAATACAAGCATTTTATTTGGTACTGACACCATCATAAGTGCCTAATGACGTAATTCACATACTTGACCATTCTAAAAACATAATACAATCTATGGTACAAGACATGGAAATTAGCCAAAATATAAAATCTAAGATCAATATACAATATCCTCAATTGTATATAACAAATACACAGCGGAAATAAGCTTAACTAAGCTTCTCTTGAAACATCCATGCATAGCTCCACTTGTAAATCAAACCTGCAAATACCTCCTGAAAATAATCAACAATAGTGGGGTGAGATACATCAAATCTCAGTGAGTTCCCTATCCTATGGATTCTCTAGGCTTTACAAGGTTCTATCCAATCCTAACTCAAGTCAAGGGGAAGGGAAATGACATTGAGTTCACAATCTCACAATCTCACACTATATGGAAACATGTCATGAGTCTGTTAACTCATAAATCCCACGAATGGAAATATGTCCTGAGCCTGTTAACTCAAGAAACTCACTAATCGATAACCGTACCAAGGCATCCCCTTTTCCCGTCCGCTTCTACGTCTAGAAGTCGACCCGAGTGATGGATCCTTGTAGTTACTTGACATACGGAATGGATTCGGGATCATCGACTTGTTAACCGTGATCCGTCACTTCTCATGGCCTGTTAACCATCGCAAGTCTCTTTACCATATAGGCTATATTCGTACTACACGCGGGAATCAAACCTGCCAAGTAATTGTGCTTACGTTTCAGAGGAGGAGCTCGAGACTCATGAAACTACACCTCAAGATAAATGGTTACGATTACGTGATCATATACACAACGTGATTATATTCGACAATCACAAGGCCACATTCGCCTTAAGGCCTCTTTTGCCTTTTCTCATAAAACACAAAGGTTTCCACATGTTCCATATTAGTGTCTCACTCTCTCCTAGACCAATCTCGTCACGGATGTACCTTCCTACATTAGGTGCCTGAGCCTTGCCATCTAGGTTATCTACTCTAGGCCAGAACTCGCCAATGAATGCACGAGCGTCGCCATCCAGAGTTTCTATCACAATTCTATTCACAACCTAGAATTATAACAATCTTAACTATGCCATTTGTTTTGGGGTAAAGTTTCCTCACTCTTCCTAATTCATTTTAAGCATGTTATTCTCTCAATTATGTTCAACAGCAATATTACAATATCAATCATAAAACACACATGATAGCATAACATGTCAAACATAATCCACATAGTAGTTCACACACATCTTTAAGGCATACAAGTCACTACTATCCTCTACCAAGCATCCTAGGTTAAATCATGGTCTAACATTACCATTTAATAATACATTGGATTCTCTTTCCAAGGCTTCAAGTCCCATATCAATCGAATTCCCGATTCATGAATTTTGGTGGAAACGAGAACTACAATATTCACACATACATTACTTTCCATCTTTATACTATCAATCCAGGGCATATAACCATGTTTCTACCTCACCATCACATAGGGCATTGGAATAGCTTTCCAACGCTTTGAACGGGGACCAAAACAGACTTACGGTTCAAAAGTTATGAAGAAAACAAAATCTGACATGTTGGGAAAATTCTGTAACGCTCGGGTCAGCGGGAGCCGACCATGAGTCGACGCACAGGTACAGTGAGTCGACGCATAGGCACAGTGAGTCGACGCATACTGCGCAGATTTTGCTAAAAATTCAGTTTTCAACCGTTAAATGCCGTCCGAACCTCCTATTTCGATTCCGTAAAAAGCTCCGGTCTCAGAATTCAACACACTATGATATTTTCCCAATTAAAAGGCCATCCAACATAATTACAAAATTAATACCAATTTATCAAATATGAAAAGTTAGGTTTTTCAGCCAAACCAATTCAATTCAAACTCAATCCAACATACCCAATCAACTCCAATCATAACCCGACTATACCACGCATTTTATATCGCATTTCATCCGTTAGATTTCATTGATTTATCTGTTTAATCATTTTCTCTCAAATCTAACCTAAGTTCTAAACATATATTTCTAGAACTTAAAGTGTCTAACTAGAACCCACCTTAGAGATAGAAGAGGAGGTTGAAGAAGATGATGAATAGTGATGATGATGATCCAACTTTCTCTTCTTCTTCCTTGAGCTTCTTCTCTTCTTTTCTCTTCCTTTCCTTCTTTCTCTCTTTCCACGTTTCTATTTCTTTCTTCTTTACTAACTTTTTCCTTTTCCTTTCTTATAACACACACATATATATATATATATATATATATATATATATATATATATATATATATATATATATTATATAATATAATCCAATAGAGTAAAATATCTCCAATTGATATTTTATCGTCTTACACCAATTGATCAGTTATTAGAGTTACCATAAAATCCATTCTTGAATTAAAGTAAATATTGATCTGTCTCTTTATTAAATAATTGATCTCTTCAGAGTTCATTAGTTGCTCTATTGATCCCAATTAATAATACTTAAAGTACTTAGAGGATTCCATTATTCCAGTTATCCAAAGATAGAGTACACAGAAGCTCATCCGATCTTATCTGATATCCAACTTGAGCGTTTAGAGAATATGGGGTATTACAAAAACCATAACACCTTATCTTGGTTTGGGATAATAAACACTCATCAAATCCTCATGAGGTAATTCGGTAATTCCTTTCCCTTAAGCGATTACCGACAATTATCCTTTCATAAATCTTTCAATGTCCAAAACTACTTCCATCTAGTCTGATGCTGTACAAGGTACTCATTAAATCCGATATTCCATTCCTTTCGTGTCATACCAAAAGGTAACACACTTAGAACAAGATTTCCTTATTTCCATACTTCCAAGCAATAATTCTTCTAAATTCTTATTATTCTGACATAACTCATTCATCGGTCACCTTCCACTGCGCAATCCAATTTTTAACAGTGGAACACCACGAATTCTTACGCACTACTAAGTAGCTAACAGTTGGCGGAGAAACACACTTATCCACTAGGGTCCTTACTAACCAGCGGTACTAGAAACTTACTGATGTCCTATGGTAGAACAATTTCTTTGCCAACACACAATATTATAACATCTGTCCAACACTCTTCAGACGATAAAGACACATGAGTTACACTGCTACAACCATAACATACACAACTCCAAATCCATTCCAAACATGGAATAATTCATTCAAAGTAGATTAACAATTTTCGTTTCTAGTTACCACATTCCCTATTAATTCTTCTTACAGGTTTTTCCGAATCACTCAAGGTTTCTTGTTGATTTCGAGATCTCAATCAATCAAATGTAACACCATCACAAAATTTCAATCATGTGCGAGTCACCACTTATCAAAACTTAAACCATTCAAGGCAAAACTGTGAGTTTCCATACTACTCACCAACTCACATACAACACTCCACACATACACACACCCCCAAAGGACATGCCATGCTTCTCAATTGAATCAACTTCTCTCATTCGTTCCGTTTCATAAACGATTCCAAGTTACATGCTTAATTTCGGAACGCCTACTTCTTACTCGTACTTGGAAGGATAACCTTCAAATTTCCTTCTCTGGGTAAAACACAACTGCACACCACTGGTACCACTCCCACAGTCTAAATCCAAAACCATGAACTCACGGAAGATAACAAATACTAAACTCTGACCAACCGCTCATACCTTACTAACACCATAATTAAAATACCGAAGCAGTCCTTGTGAGATAAAAACTTCGTGAGCAATCTCTAACTTCGTCCTCAAGCCCTCAATAGTAATGATAACAATACACTTAAGACTTTCTCACACTCAACACGATTCATAAGATTACTTCCCTATAAGTCAACTCTCTTGTCGTCTGAACAAATGGTCAACTACACAACACCTTTCCACAAGTTCCAATTTTCAAAACACAATTTAGTCTTTCATTTACTTGCAATCCCGTTTTCCATTCGCACAATACTCTCCACTCGGAGCAACATAAGGTAATAAAACACAGATGATGTCTCTTAAGGAATTTCACAATTTACACACATGTTAATCGAGTACCCGCTTGAGGTAATCGGTTAACTTCTCAAAATTCTGAATTCTGACGCGGTCACACGACAAAACTTCGGCGGGGTAATTCAAACATAATTATACCACTTTTGGGTTTCCTCCGATCATTTAATCGGGCAATAAAATCGATATTTTTCACTTCCATTATATAAAGTATTCTCATAGCTTTCCATCGGTACCAAGAACACCTCGATCGGAAACACGGTTTAAAAGTTATTAATTTTCAAAGAAAAAAATCTTTTTTTTTTCAAAGTATAACAGTGGTAACCGGTTACTCACCAGATGATAACCGGTTACTCAAACTGCACTGTTCACACAGAATCAAATTGAGAGTTAGAGAAAACACAGATGGATATTCTATGATGTAAAACATCTGACTAGATATCGAATTGCTAAATAACTACATGTTATATTTTTTATCTATAGTTTAGAAAAATTGGTAATGTAATAAGTCTGCTAATAATAAGCATAATCCAAAAGTCAAATATTTTCAATTATAATTGATTTTTTTTATTATATTTAACTATAGAGCAAGACTATTTTAATTTTTCTTATTTATATTCTTATATTTATTAATTACAATTATTATGAACATTATATAACCTTTCTTTAGATATATAAATTTATTTAATCAATTTATTAAAAATCAACTTTAAATTTATTTAAATTTCTTATTATAATGTTTAGCCCTATTTTTCTTTATGTATTTTCACAATGCATCTCTAAGTGATTTTCATAGAGCATATTTGTAACACCCATATATAACAACATACATCAAAGCATATATATTATACATGAATCCAAGTATTTGGTACTGAAATACCATAAGTTCCAAGTTAACACATTATATACATTAAATGCCCTAAATACAAAGTCTAAAGTCTACGGCATAACATATATAAGATGTCCCAAAAAGCACTAAGAACTAGATCAATACAATGATCTCAAAATAAAACGCCATAGTGGAAGCCATGCCATCTCAAAAGCTACGATCCGTAAGGAAAAGTCAAACCACTTTATCCTTACCCTTCGTTGAACCTGCAGTACCTGTGATGTAAACAACAATAGTGGGGTGAGATACATCAAATCTCAGTGAGTTCGCTATCTTATAATCCTCTCGGCTTTACAAGGTTCTAACATCCTAACTCAAGTCATAAGGGAAGGGAAGTGACTTTGAGTACACACACACTATATGGATCCATGCTCGTGAGTCTCACTAACTCAAAGTATCGCTAATCGGCAACCCATACCAAGGCATCCCTTTTTCCCGTCCGCTTCTACGTCTAGAAGGCGACCCGAGTCATGGATCCTTGTAATTACTTGGCATACGAATGGATTCGGAATTAAGGGACGCATTATCATCTTAATTCGTCACTTCTCATGGCCTCTCATGCCATCACAAGTCTCTACCCGTAGGTTCCATCGTACTATAACATTGGGAATCAAACCTGCCAAGTAGTAATGCCTGCATTTAGAGGAGATCGAGACTCTTAAATGCCTCTCAAGGGCGTTGGTTACAATTACCTGATCATAAACATAAATGGGATTGTATTCGACAATCACCCGACCATATTAGCCTAAGACCTCTCTTGTCTTATCCATTCAAACACAATCAAACATGATCCATACTAGTGTAATTCTTTCCATACCATTTGGTAATAGACGTCTGCCTCGGCCTCTTGTGCATGAGCATCGTCGAAATTGTTATTTCACACTTTCCGACAAGGGGTTCCGATAATATTCCTCGCACTACCTATTTCATATTTTAACATGCATACATATTCAAACATGTTTAACAGTACGAGCATAGGCATGTAATCATCAATCACATAATGGAAATACATAGTTCAACATACCACCAATTATACCAAATTTACGGTTCCCTACAATTTATTTAATCGGGAAATAAACAGATATTTCTCACTACCATCAGCTAGAATATGTTTCTAGCTTCAAAACGATACCAAGAACACTCACAATGGATCAACGATGCCAAAGTTATGAAAGAAATAAGTTGGGGAATCTGTCATATTCGCATTGCGAATAAGCCAGCGAATGCTCGCTACTTCATTCGCAGTGCGAAGCGTCCAGCGAACGCCTAGCCAACACTTGTTCGCTGCACCATTAGCAGTGTGAATGTCTGGCGAACAGAGGCAGAACCAAAACAAGCTAAGGTTCGCAGTGCGAACCACTGGCGAACGTCTGGCGAACATTCGCCTCCTCATTCGCCGTGCTAACGTCCAGCGAGTGCACGATTTCCCCTTCGCTGGGGGATTCACAGTGCGAATCTGGGAAATTTCAGAAGTTCTGCAGCGTAACAGCTGAAACCCCATAGGTCCAAAACTTGACCAAAACACATCCAAACATCCAATAATCAAACACAGATGATTCTACACCCATATAGCTTATACTACTCAGTTTTTAACACATTCCAACCGTTAAATTCCAACGATTTCCAATTTAAGCAATTTTTCATAAAAACCTAACTTAAGCTATAACCATTTCTAGCTCTGAACTTAAGTTTCTATCTAGAACCCACCTTGAATAGATGAAGATGGTGAAGATCGGAAAATGATTTGATGAAGATTGATGGTGTTCTTGATGATCTTGCTCTTGGACTTTTCTCCTTTTTTTTTTCTCTTCCTTTCCTTCTCTTTTCTTTCTCTCCAAAATCCTTTCTATCTTTTTCTTTGGAAAATGAAAGGAAAGAAATAATATAGGGAAAATATCATCAATTAGCAATACTACTAATTGTCCATAAAGTCTCTAAAGTTCAAATATTTAAATATCTCAGAGTCAGATAATATTAATTGGATTTACTCTAAGTTCAACAGTTACCCTAATTATCTCTGCAGATAATTTCTCAGAGCACACTGGGACTCAGTTGATCACAACTAATATTATCCAGAGTAAAAGAATTATTTACGGGGTATTACATCCTCCCCCCCTTAAATAGAAATTCGCCCACAAATTTAAAACAATTACCTGAAAAGATGAGGATAAACCTCCCACATCTCCGATTCCAATTCCCAAGTTGCATCACCCGGATGCGTCACATCCCACTGGACCTTAACAAGAGGAATCTCTTTATTCCTCAACACCTTAGTTTCTCTCCCGGTGATACGACTCGGTTGAGGCTCAAATGTCAAATATGCTTCTATCTCAATTGTATCTGGTAAAATTGGCTGAAGAGGATCTGGGACAAATTTCCGAAGCTGAGATACATGAAAAACGCCGTGTATCTCTGACAGAGAAGGCGGTAAGGCTAATCTGTAGGCTACTTCACCAATCCTTTCCAAAATCTGATATGGTCCCACATATCTCGGACTTAACTTCCGCGACCGAAACGGTCCTTTCAACCGCAATCTCGGAGTAACTTTCAAAAACACGTGATCGCCTTCTTCAAATTCTAAAGGTCTTCTTCGATTATCCTCATAACTCTTCTGACGATCCTGTGCTTGCTTAACTTTTCCACGGATCATCCTAATCTTCTCCGTAGTTTCGTGAATAATCTCGGGTCCCAACATCCTATCTTCCCCAACTTCTGTCCAACACAACGGTGTCCTACACTTCCTTCCATACAACGCCTCATAAGGTGCCATACCAATACTTGCATGATAAGTGTTATTATAAGAGAACTCAATCAACGGCAAAAGTTCTATCCAATTCCCTCCACTTTCAAGTACACAAGCTCTCAAAATGTCTTCCATGGTTTGTATTGTCCGTTCCGTCTGACCATCTGTCTACGGATGATTCGACGTACTCAAACACAACTTTGTTCCCATCGCTTGCTGAAAAGCTCTCCAAAATCTCGAAGTAAATTTTGGATCTCTATCTGAAACGATACTAGTAGGAATACCATGCAATCTCACTATCTCCGAAATGAACAACCTTGCGAGATGACTCGCCTTGTAGGTAGTCTTCACAGCTAAGAAATGCGCGGATTTCGTTAACCGATCCACGATTACCTAAATTGAATCATAACCACCTTGCGCACGGGGTAATCCTACCGTGAAGTCCATCGAAATACTCTCCCATTTCCACACCCGAATTTCTAAAGGTTGCAGCAAGCCACCCGGTCTTTGATGTTCTATCTTCACTTGTTGGCACACCGCACATTCCGACACATACACCCCAATATCCTTTTTCATCCCGGACCACCAATAGTCCCTCTTTATATCTTGATACATCTTCGAAGATCTCGGATGTATAGTAAAAGCACCCTTATGCGCTTCTTCCAAAATCCTCCTTTTTAACTCCGTGTTACCCGGAACACAAATCCTTCGGTTGAATACAATAACTCCGTCGGTAGCTCGCACAAAACCCGGTTGCATTAACACTTCTTGTAACTTCTCATCTAACTCTTGCTCTTGTTGAATTTCTTCCCGAAGAGTAGAAGTGATATTCAAATTTCCCATAATCACACAATCAGGAGTCCAATTGAATTGAAGATTTAGATCTCTAAACTTTTCCATTAAGGCATACTCCAACATCATCAAGTCGGCACTATGCAACACTTTCCTACTTAAAGCATCCGCCACCTTATTCGCTTTACCCGGATGGTATCTTAGCTCCAAGTCATAATCTTTCAAATACTTCATCCACCTCCTTTGACGCATGTTCAACTCCTTCTGATCAAAGAGATACTTTAGACTCTTGTGGTCACTAAACATCTCAAAATGTACACCATACAAATAGTGACGCCACACTTTTAAAGTAAATACAACTGCCGCCAATTCTAGATCATGCGTTGGATAATTCTCTTCATGGACTTTTAACAGTCGTGAAGCATAAGCCACTACATGTCCATCTTACATTAACACACCTCCTAATCCCATCTTCGATGCATCACAATATACCTCACACGACTTGCTAGGATCAGGAATAACCAAAACAGGAGCGGTTGTCAATCTTTCCTTCAAACTCATAAAACTTTGCTCACAAGCCGAATCCCATTCATACGAATAATCCTTCCGAGTAAGTCTCATCATCGGTAAAGCCAGTTGGGAAAAGCCCTTAATAAACCTTCTATAATAACCTGCTAGTCCCAAGAAGCTTCTTACTTCAGACACATTTTTCGGTCTCTCCCAATTTATCACTGCTTCAACTTTCGATGGATCTACCGCGACACCTCCCTGAGATATGACATGTCCAAGAAAATTCACCTCCAACATCCAAAACTCACACTTACTTAACTTAGCAAAAAGTTGCCTCTCTTGCAAGATGGATAAAACGATTCTTAGGTGTTCTCCGTGCTCTTGAGGATCACGAGAATAAATAAGAATGTCATCAATGAAAATCACCACAAATTGGTCCAAATAAGGTTGAAATATCCGATTCATATAATCCATGAAAACTGCCGGAGCATTCGTCACACCAAAAGGCATCACCAAAAATTCATAATGACCATAACGGGTTCTAAACGCAGTCTTTGGTACATCCGAACTCTTCACCCGAATCTGATGATAACCCGACCGTAAATCAATCTTCGAGAACACACAGGCTCCTTTCAATTGATCTAACAGATCGTCTATCCTTGGTAATGGGTATTTGTTCTTGATGGTGACCTTATTCAACTGACGGTAATCAATACACAACCGCATTCCACCATCCTTTTTCTTAACCAACAACACAGGAGCTCCCCAGGGTGAAACACTTGGTCTAACAAAATGCTTAGCCAACAACTCTTCCAATTGATCCTTCAATTCTCTTAATTCAAGTGGTGCCATCCGATATGGAGAAACGGATATTGGAGCCGTTCCCGGTATCAGGTCAATAGAGAATTCCACTTCCCGCTCCGGAGGAAGAGAAGTGATAACCTCGGGGAAAACTTCAGGGAAGTCACAAACTACCGGAATACTCAAAACTTGGCGGTTACCACCCTCCTCCTTAGTAAGAATCAAAAGAACGGATTTTTCCTCCTCAAACAAGAAATTAATCATTCCAACCTTACCTTCTAAAATAGTAGTTAACACATCCTTCGGAGTAGCCTCCCTGGACGGAATAATAATTAACTTCTCCTCACAACCGATAAAAACCGAATTAGCAGAAAGCCAATCCATTCCCAGAACAACATCCACTTTCTTAAGCGGCAAACAGATAAGATCAATATGGAAAACTCTCTCATTCACCGATAATACACAATTTTCACACATCAACGGTGTTTCAACAATCTCATCCATGGTAGTAGTAACCACCATGGGTGGAGACAACGGAACCGCTTGCAACCCAAGCCGCTTCACACATTGCATCGATACAAAAGAATGTGTTGCTCCACAATCAAATAACACAAAACAAGGATTTCCATTCACAAAACACGTACCAGCAATCAAAGAGTTGTCACCCTTTGTCTTGCTTGCATCCAAGGTATATACTCGGCCGGTATTTTTTTCTTGTGCTACAATTCGATCGTGAGGGCAATCCCTCGCCAAATGACCCATCTTATGACACCGATGACACTCCACTCCTTCGAAATAACATCTACCACCATGCCTCTTCCCACAAAAACGGCACACCGAAGGTGCGCTAGATCTAGAACCCTGAAGTTGCTTTCCTTTGAAAGCTTGTTGCCTTGGTCTAAATTGTTGATCCGATCGCCCACGATCACTTTGATTTACCCTACCTACTTCCCCTTCTGCTTGCACCTTCTTTAAGCTATGCTTCGCCACATAACACTGTCGTAACAATTCAACATAGCTAGTAAATTCTCTTTGAGACACACTATGTGAAATTTCGGCCCTCAACCCAAAAAGAAACTGGTCAATCTTCCACCTCTCATCAGGAGCATACATAGCCTGTCTAGAATAAGCAGCCATAACCTCGAACTTTTCCGCATAAGAAGCCACAGTCAAGTTACCTTGTCTCAGTTGTTGAAACTCGAATTCCTTTTGAGACCTTAAGGAACTTGGGAAATACTTCTCCATGAAAGTTAGCTTAAACTGCTCCCATACTTTCGGTACCTCTTGAATTGTCATTAAGGCTGAAGCGCTTTCCCACCATCTTATGGTAGGACCCTTCAACAAGTGAGAAGCGAATACCACCTTGTTTTCCTCACTGCACTGAACTATCAAGAAGATCTGCTCCATACCGGATATCCATTCATGAGCCTTTACTGGATCTAACCCTCCCTGAAACTCTGGAGGATTCATACGAATGAAATCCCTAAAGGTTCCCCCTGTAGCTTCAGGAACAACCACTGGAGGATGCACACCACCATCCACTTGTTGTACCATTTGTTGCACAAACTGATTATGCTGTTGCTGCATCTGTTGCATAAAGTGATACAAATGGGCATTCCCTTTGTCCCCTGGCGAATTTGTCCCTGCTGGAGTAGTTCTTGGTCTACCACGGTTATTTCTGCGTCGGTCGGCCATGTTCCTAAATGTCATACAGATAGGATTAAGTTGATCAGGCTCAATACCATAACTATAACACGTAAGACCAATGGCGACACAACACATATGAAACGGAAAGAAACACCTATACTATTTCATGGCTAGGTCGAGGATACGACCTGCTCTGATACCAAATGTAACACCCATATATAACAACATACATCAAAGCATATATATTATACATGAATCCAAGTATTTGGTACTGAAATACCATAAGTTCCTAGTTAACACATTATATACATTAAATGCCCTAAATACAAAGTCTAAAGTCTACGACATAACATATATAAGATGTCCCAAAAAGCACTAAGAACTAGATTAATACAATGATCTCAAAATAAAACGCCATAGCGGAAGCCATGCCATCTCAAAAGCTACGATCCGTAAGGAAAAGTCAAACCACTTTATCCTTACCCTTCGCTGAACCTGCAGTACCTGTGATGTAAACAACAACAGTGGGGTGAGATACATCAAATCTCAGTGAGTTCGCTATCTTATAGTCTTCTCGGCTTTACAAGGTTCTAACATCCTAACTCAAGTCATAAGGGAAGGGAAGTGACTTTGAGTACACACACACTATATGGATCCATGCTCATGAGTCTCACTAACTCACAGTATCGCTAATCGGTAACCTATACCAAGGCATCCCCTTTTCCCATCCGCTTCTACGTCTAGAAGGCGACCCGAGTCATGGATCCTTGTAATTACTTGGCATACGAATGGATTCGGAATTAAGGGACGCATTATCACCTTAATTCGTCACTTCTCATGGCCTCTCATGCCATCATAAGTCTCTACCCGTAGGTTCCATCGTACTATAACATTGGGAATCAAACCTGCCAAGTAGTAATGCCTGCATTTAGAGGAGCTCGAGACTCTTAAATGCCTCTCAAGGGCGTTGGTTACAATTACCTAATCATAAACATAAATGGGATTGTATTCGACAATCACCCGACCATATTAGCCTAAGACCTCTCTTGTCTTATCCATTCAAACACAATCAAACATGATCCATACTAGTGTAATTCTTTCCATACCATTCGGTAATAGACGTCCGCCTCGGCCTCTTGTGCACGAGCGTCGTCGAAATTGTTATTTCACACTTTCCGACAAGGGGTTCCGATAATATTCCTCGCACTACCTATTTCATATTTTAACATGCATACATATTCAAACATGTTTAACAGTATGAGCATAGGCATGTAATCATCAATCACATAATGGAAATACATAGTTCAACATACCACCAATTATACCAAATTTACGGTTCCCTCGGATTTATTTAATCGGGCAATAAACAGATATTTCTCACTACCATCAGCTAGAATATGTTCCTAGCTTTAAAACGATACCAAGAACACTCACAATGGATCAACGATGCCAAAGTTATGAAAGAAACAAGTTGGGGAATCTGTCATATTCGCATTGCGAATAAGCCAGCGAATGCTCGCTACTTCATTCGCAGTGCGAAGCGTCCAGCGAACGCCTAGCCAACACTTGTTCCCTGCACCATTCGCAGTGCGAATGTCTGGCGAACAGAGGCAGAACCAAAATAAGCTAAGGTTCGCAGTGCGAACCACTGGCAAACGTCTGGCGAACATTCGCCTCCTCATTCGCCGTGCGAACGTCCAACGAGTGCATGATTTCCCCTTCGCTGGGGGATTCGCAGTGCGAATCTGGGAAATTTCAGAAGTTCTGCAGCGTAACAGCTGCAACCCCATAGGTCTAAAACTTGACCAAAACACATCCAAACATCCAATAATCAAACACAGATGATTCTACATCCATATAGCTTATACTACTCAGTTTTTAACACATTCCAACCGTTAAATTCCAACGATTTCCAATTTAAGCAATTTTTCATAAAAACCTAACTTAAGCTATAACCATTTCTAGCTCTGAACTTAAGTTTCTATCTAGAACCCACCTTGAATAGATGAAGATGGTGAAGATTGGAAGATGATTTGATGAAGATTGATGGTGTTCTTGATGATCTTGCTCGTGGACTTTTCTCCTTTTTTTTCTCTTCCTTTCCTTCTCTTTTCTTTCTCTCCAAAATCCTTTCTATCTTTTTCTTTGTAAAATGAAAGGAAAGAAATAATATAGGGAAAATATCATCAATTAGCAATACTACTAATTGTCCAAAAAGTCTCTAAAGTTCAAATATTTAAATATCTCAGAGTCAGATAATATTAATTGGATTTACTCTAAGTTCAACAGTTACCCTAATTATCTCTGCAGATAATTTCTCAGAGCACACTAGGACTCAGTTGATCACAACTAATATTATCCAGAGTAAAAGAATTATTTACGGGGTATTACAATATTATTGACAATTTTTTTTAATACTTTCATCTTAAATTTTAATAAATATTAAATAATCAATAATTAATCTATTATAGTAATGAAAATTTAAAATTTTATCAACAATATGTCATACGAAAATCAGTATGAATTGCAAGGTGAAAATAGGCATAAAAAACAGGATTAAGTTTAATAATAATAAATTTAAATGAATTTCATTTTAATTTTTTTTATTGATATTTTTTTTACATATTTAACAAAATATAAAATATAAAATTCAAATATTAATACATGAGACATTTTAGTTCATTATTAGAATAAATAAAAACAATTAAATTTGTTAATAATTGAGGTTTATTTCAATTTTTTATTGAATAATCTATGAATAAGAATAAAATATCAAAAATAGGAGGATGTTATTTTTTTTATAAATAATTATGAAATTTTGTAATAATATAATATATTATAAATGATTCTATATTTTGTGCAAAGTACTAAAAATTTTACTACTTAAATAAAATTGGTAAGAATGGCGAAGGCTATGAAAAATATTAAGCTTACCGAACAAAATTGACTTATCCGTCTTTATTCAGAATGTTATTTTATTTATTTTAAATTTTTTAATATAAAAGTATAAATAATAAGAAACACACAAACGATAAAAAAACTTAAGTAGAATGGTTTCATGTAAATTAATTGCATGATCTCATTTTAAATATTACCAAAATTTGTTCTAAATTTTTTTTACTTAATGATTATTTGAAATTTTCTAATTAAAAGCATATAATATTTAATATAATATTTTTTCCATTTCAAAATATTTTAAATTTACGACGACAAAAAAAATATTTTAAAAAAGATGTTTAATCAATTTATAAAAAATCAACTTTCAATTCATTTAAATTTCTTATTATAATGTTTAGCCCTATTTTTTTTTATGTATTTTCACAGTGCATCTCTAAGTGATTTTCATATAGCATATTATTGATAAATTTTTTTAATAATTTAATATTAAATTTTAATAAATATTTAATAATCAATAATTAATCTATTAAAGTAATGAAAATGGAAAATTTTATCAAAATATGTCATAAGAAAATTACAATGAATTGCAATGTGAAAATAGACATAAAAAAAGGGCTAAGTTTCATAATAATAAATTTAAATGAATTGTAACTTTAATTTTTTAATTTATAATTTTTTTTACATATTAAAAAAAATATAAAATATAAAATTCAAATATTAATACATGAGACATTTCAGTTCATTATTAGAATAAATAAAAACAATTAAATTTGTGAATAATTGAGGTTTATTCCAATTTTTAATTGAATAATCTATGAATAAGAAAGAAATGTCAAAAATAGGAGGATGTTATTTTTTTTATAAATAATTATGAAGAATTTTTATAATCTAATATATTATATGATTTTATCTTTTTATTGCTTTTGGTAACATAATATATTATATGATTATATGTATAACGACTATGTAAGGAAAAAATTAATATGATCCATTGATTTTTATTGATTAAAATTTGACGATCATAATCATTTGTTCTCGTTTCTCACAATAACAAAATGTTCTCACCGAAGTCACTCCCTAGATATCTATAATAAATGCATTTGTAAATTAATTAGTTAATTTATTTTAATTTATTTTCTTTGATATCACATACTTTCTCATACAAATCTAACGAGGTTGAAATATTTTGAATTCCTCTTAACATATTGATTTTAATAAATTACTCATTATTATTTGATTTTATTTTTTTAGAAGTGTGCAAAGTACTAAAATTTTTACTACTTAAACAAAATTGGTAAGAGTGGAGAAGACTATGAAAAATATTAAGGGTATCGAGCAAAATTGACTTATTCGTCTTTATTCATAATTTTATTTTATTTATTTTAAATTTTTAAATATAAAAGTATACATACTAAGGAACAGACAAATGATAAAAAAAACTAAGTAGAATGGTTTCATGTAAATTATTTGCATGATTTCATTTTAACTATTACCAAAATTTGTTCTAAATTTTTTTGACTTAATGATTATATGAAATTTTTTAATTAAAAGTATATAATATTTAATATAATATTCTTCCATTTTAAAACATTTTTAATTTACGATAAAAAAGAAAATTTTAAAATTGACACATTATTTTTTGGTATAGTTTAAAATTATAACATTTCTTAAAATGGTTTAAAAGTTACAATTTTCTATATTTTGAGGTCTTAGTGATTATATAAATAATACATTTTAAGTTCTATTCAAAATCCTCCGAAAATGCATTATTGTTTTAACTAATATTATAAACGGTTTCATCATTGGAGGTCATTAATTGAACATACGAAATATCACGTGATAGTTGTCTTACATTTTTACAATTATTTAAAAAAAAAACCATCATTATACAATATAAATATAGTATGTCTTGTACAAATATGCCTTTTAAAAATTATTGTCTCTTTATTCATATATCTATCAACATATTTTTTACAATGTTTTAAAATAAAAAATAGTAGACAATGCAGAAAATCATGTCATGAACGACATGAGTGCACGCTAATAATATGTTTAATGATTAATTTTATCAATTGTAGCAATTTGATTTGGTATTTGATAATATATTTTTTGGTCATTATTTTGATTATATCTTTTTTCTTTTTTATTGTGTTTATATATATTATTATTTAAAATATTATGTTGTAAATAAGGTATAAAATATAATTGATTCATATTTTAGACATACATCCATTTAAATCAGTTTGTAATGTCACTTTTAGGTTAACTTCTAAAATATTTCACTAGATTTATATTTATCAGGATTTGATTGGATGCTCTAAGGATATTAATCTCTAGATATATATATCAATATTATATGATAAATCAATTATCAACATGATTTTTATTATATTTTTGATTCTCCATTGATTGAGTAAAAATAAATTGATATGTTTTTATTTCCATTAAAAGAATTCTTATTCTTTTCACTATAAATTGCTCTATTACAATGAGAATGATATAAAAACCTAGCTCGTTGAATGTTATTATCTTATACTTGTAACGCCCACATATATATATATACACACATCAAAGCATATATCATACATAAAAAATACGTTTGGTACTGATGTAATGCCCACGTATATAATACATGCATCAAATCACATCTTATACATGAGTTTCACTTTTTTTTGGTACTGAAATATAATAAGTTCCTAGTTAACACATTATATACATAAATGCCCTAATACAAAACACTAAAAGTCTAAGGCATTACATATACAAGATGTTCCAAAATGATAAAAACTAAGAACTAGATCAAAACAATGATCTCAAAACATAACGCCATTGCGGAACCCATGCCATCACAAAAGCTACGATCCGTAAGGAAAGTCAAATAACCTTGTCCTTACCCTTCGCCGAACCTGCAGAACCTGTGATGTAAACAACAACAGTGGGGTGAGATACATCAAATCTCAGTGAGTTCCCTATCTTAAAGTCCTCTCGGCTTTACAAGGTTCTAAAATAAACCTAACTCATGTCCAAGGGGAAAGGGGAAGGGACCATGAGTACACACGCACAAGTAACCGCCACGGTGAGCCTGTAAACTCACACTAGTACCGAAGTACCTCCTGAGCCTGTAAACTCAAGGATTCACAAATCAATAACCAATACCAAGGTATCCCCTATTCCCGTCCGCTTCTACGTCTAGAAGACGACTCGAGTCATGGATCTTTGTAGCTACTTGGCATACGAATTGGATTCGGGATCACCGGTCCGTACACCGTGATCCGTCACTTCTCACGGCCCGTACACCGTCACAAGTCTCTTTACCCGTAGGTTCCAATCGTACTTAACACGGGACTCAAACCTGCCAAGTAGTTGTGCATAACGTTTCAGAGGAGGTGCTCGAGTCTCATGAAACTACACCGCAAGAAACAGTGGTTATGATTTAAATGCACACGCCTCGGCCTTTCATGCACGAGCGTTGCCACACAATGATAATTCACACTTCCGACACAGTTTATGGTAATGTTCCTCACTCTACCTATTTCATATTTTAACATGCATACATTTTCAACAGCAATTACACACCATTCACAGATAAAAGTCGACAAAATGACACTATTCCAAAAATCCCGACATAATTAAATCGGCCGACAATCTTAAAACCATTGTAATAAGAAAGTACATTTTATTATCTTTCCAACGATACCAAAAATGTTCAAATCCGAGTTACGTACAAAAAGTTACGGCATTTGAAACAAACGATCGAAAAATAATCACAACAGCAGAATTTCTGCAACTCTCCTGGCCATACGCGTATTGGTACCTCCCATACGCGTATTGCCCAAAATTCTCGCCCAGCCATACGCGTATTGCCCCAAGCGATACGCGTATTGCCCAAAATTCTCGGCCATCCATACGCGTATTGCCCAAGGCCGTACGCGTATGGGCAGAGACGTTTTTCCTTGAAAATTCCTTTTAAAATTGCCATACGCGTAACGCTCTTGCCGTACGCGTAATGACAAGCCCCATACGCGTATTGACATGCCCCATACGCGTATGGGCAGAGAAAAATGCAGAAAAACCAGCAGAATTTCCTGTTTACGGGTTGATCCAAAATCACCCCAAAATCCCATTTTTGATCAATCACAAAGCATCAAAACATGTTTAAACACAACAAGCAGTATAACTTACAATTAAACATTGAATTTCAACAGTTAGATTCATGATTTTATACCAAAAATACCCAATTTTCACAATTCCAACCTAACTCTAAACTCAAAATAAACTCTACTCTAAAGGGTCTAACTAGAACCCACCTGGACAACAAGATGAGGAGGTTGAAATTGAGATGAAGAGATGAAGAATGGATGCTTGATGATGATCTTGAGCGCTTTGTGGAATTTTCTCTCCTTTCCCTTTCCTTCTCTTTTCCTTTTCCTTTCTCTTTCTTTCTTTTCTAACTTTGTTTGTTTTCCAAATGAAGAGAAAAGAAAATAGATAGTAAAGAAAATTACCATTTATTAGTAATACTACTAAATGTCCAAATTAGCTCAAATGCACCAAATAATAAAAACTCAATGTTAAATACTATTAATTTAATCAACTCCGAGTTCGTCAGTTTACTCTAATTATTTTATCAAATAATTACTCAGAGTACTCCGGAACCCAGTTGATCATAATAATATTCACCAGAGCGTTTATAAATTTACGGGGTATCACAACTGAAATACATAAGTTCCTAGTAACATTGTATACATAAAAATGCCCCAAAGCAACATAAAACAATACACTGGCATGTTATATGTACAAAATGTTCAAAAGATCAAACTAAGAACTAGATCCCTAAGGATCTCAAAAGACTCCACAACGGCAGCAAAACCAACAGCTAAGCAAGGATGTTCACACAGCCTTATCCTTACCCTTCGCGGAACCTGCAGAACCTGTGATGTAAACAACAACAGTGGGGTGAGATACATCAAATCTCAGTGAGTTCCCTATCTTAAAGTCCTCTCGGCTCTACAAGGTTCTAATAAACCTAACTCAAGTCAAAAGGGAAAAGAAATGACTTTGAGTACACACACTATAAAAGTATTCACACCGGTGAGCCTGTTAACTCACCCTAGTACCTCACACTAGTACCAAGGTACGTCCTGAGCCTGTTAGCTCAAGAATCTCACAAATCAATAACCATACCAAGGTATCCCCTTTTCCCGTCCGCTTCTACGTCTAGAAGATGACCCGAGTCATGGATCCTTGAAGTTACTTGGCATACGAAATGGATTCGGGAACAACGGCCTGTTAGCCGTGAACCGTCACTTCTCATGGCCTGTTAACCATCACAAGTCTCTACCCTTAGGTTCCATTCGTACTATACGCGGGAATCAAACCTGCCAAGTAATTGTGCATACGTTTCAGAGGAGGGGCTCGAGTCTCATGAAACTACACCGCAAAAGAAACTGGATATGATTACTAAACACACGCCTCGACCTTTCATGCACGAGCGTTGCCTCTATTCCATTACACACAACATTGTTTATGGTAAGTCTTCACTCTACCTAATTCATATTTTAACATGCATATATAGTCGAACATGTTTAATAATCAGAGTATAGGCAATTAGGCATCGATCACACAATAGAAAACACATAATTCAACATATTACGCGTTACCCCCATTCCCGGTTCCTTCCGATTTATTTAAACGGGAAATAATCAGATATTTCTCACTATCATTAGCTAGAGGATACTCTTAGCTTCACAACGATACCAAGAATACTCACATAGGATAAACGAGTCAAAAGTTATGGATATAACACGAAATGGTATCGCGAAAAGACACAATTCTGCACCCTCCTGGCCGTAGGCGTACTGCCCTAAGCCATACGCGTATTGCCAAGCTGGCCCGCCCAGCCATACGCGTATTGTCCAAGGTCATACGCGTATGGGCAGAGGCTGTTTTCCCTTAAAAATTCCATTTTTTCCTCCAATACGCGTATTGCTCAAACCATACGCGTATTGCCCCCTCCATACGCGTAACGCCCAAAATCCTCCACTTCCATACGCGTATTGCCCAATCCAATACGCGTATGGCCCTGCGTGATACGCGTATGGGTAGAAGAAACCCAGAAAAATTTTCTGCAGACAAGTTCTGCTACGGGTTGATCCAATTCAACCCCAAAATCCCATTTTTCCCAATCAAAATACACCAAAGCATGCTATAATCATAACAACCAGTATAACATATAATCAATGATCGAATTTCAGCAGTTAAGTGATGATTTTATTGTAAAATTTCACATTTTCTAGCAATATCAAACAAACTCTAAAACTCAATAAAACCTTAATCTAAAGAGTCTAACTAGAACCCACCTGGATTACAAGATGAGGAGATTGAAGCTGAGACGAACAGATGAAGATTGGTTGATGATTGATGATCTAGAGCTCTTGAGGGAATTCCTCTTCTTTTCTCTTCCCTTTCCTTTCTTTTCTTTTTCCTTCCTTTAGTTTTCTATCTTCTTTTCCAAATAAGGCAAAGAAAAGAAAAATGAAATACACATAGAAAATATTAATTGGCAACACTACTAATTATCCAAATTATCTCTAATGCACCAACTAATAAAATCCCAAATTAAATAATATTAATTTAATCAAATTCCGAGTTCGTCAGTTTACTCCAATTACTTTACCCACTAATTGCTCAGAGTACCCCGGAACCCAGTTGATCATAATAATATTATCCAAAATGTTCACAAAATTTATGGGGTATTACATCCTCCCCCCCTTAAATAGAAATTCGCCCACGAATTTAAAAACAATTACCTGAAAAGATGAGGATAGACCTCCTGCATTTTCGATTCCAATTCCCAAGTTGCATCGCCTGGATGCGTCTCGTCCCACTGGACCTTAACAAGGGGAATCTCTTTATTCCTTAACAGTTTAGTTTCTCTTCCTGTGATACGACTCGGCGGAGGCTCAAATGTCCAATCAGCTTCTATCTCAATTTTATCTGGTAAAACTGGCTGAAGAGGATCTGGAACAAATTTCCGAAGCTGAGACACATGAAAAACGTCGTGCATTTCTGACAGAGAAGGCGGTAAAGCTAATATGTAAGCTACTTCCCCAATTCTTTCCAAAATCTGATATGGTCCCACGTATCTTGGACTTAATTTCCGCGATTTAAATGGTCCTTTCAATCTCAATCTCGAAGTAACCTTCAAAAATACATGATCACCCTCATCAAACTCCAACGGTCTCCTACGGTTGTCCGCATAGCTTTTCTGACGGTCTTGGGCTTGTTTAATCTTTTCCCGAATCATTCTAATCTTTTCCGTGGTCTCGTGAATAATCTCGGGTCCTAAAATTCTATCATCGCCAACCTCCGTCCAACACAATGGCGTTCTACACTTCCTACCATATAATGCCTCATAAGGTGCCATACCAACACTTGCATGATAACTGTTATTATAAGAGAATTCGATCAACGGCAAGAGTTCTATCCAATTTCCTCCGCTTTCAAGCACACAAGCTCTTAACATGTCCTTCATAGTTTGTATTGTTTGTTTCGTCTGACCGTCCGTTTGCGGATGATTCGACGTACTCAAACACAAACTTGTTCCCATGGCTTGTTGAAAAGCTCTCCAAAATCTGGAAGTAAATTTTGGATCTCTATCCGAAACAACACTAGTAGGAATACCATGCAATCTTACTATCTCTGAAATGAACAACCTTGCGAGATGACTCGCCTTATAGGTAGTCTTCACAGCTAAGAAATGCGCGGATTTCGTTAACCGGTCCACAATTACCCAAATTGAATCATAACCACCCTGTGCACGAGGTAATCCCACTGCAAAGTCCATCGAAACACTATCCCATTTCCACATCGGAATTTCTAAAGGTTACAACAAGCCACCCGGCCTTTGGTGCTCAATCTTCACTTGTTGGCACACCGCACATTCCGACACATACACCGCAATATCTCTTTTCATCCTGGACCACCAATAGTCCCTCTTTAAATCTTGATACATCTTTGAAGCACCAGGATGTATAGTAAAAGTACCCTTATGCGCTTCCTCCAAAATCCTTCGTTTTAACTCCGTGTTGTCCGGAACACAAATCCTTTGGTTAAATGAAATGACTCCGTCGATAGTTCGCACAAAACCCGGTTGAGTCAACAATTCTTGTAACTTCTCATCTAACCCTTGCTCTTGTTGGATTTCTTCCCTAAGAGTAGAGATGATATTCAAATTTCCCATAACCACACAATCAGGAGTCCAATTAAATTGAAGATTTAGATCTCTAAACTTTTCCATTAAGGTATACTCTAACATCATCAACTCGGCACTATGCAACACTTTCCTGCTTAAAGCATCCGCCACCTTATTCGCTTTACCCGGATGGTACTTTAGTTCCACATCATAATCCTTTAAATATTCCATCCACCTCCTTTGACGCATATTCAACTCTTTCTGATCAAATAAGTACTTTAAGCTCTTGTGGTCACTAAACATCTCAAAACGTACACCATACAAATAGTGACGCCACACTTTCAAGGTAAAAACAACCGCCGCCAATTCTAAATCATGCGTCGGGTAATTCTCTTCATATACTTTCAAATGCCGTGAAGCATAAGCCACTACATGTCCATTCTGCATTAACACTCCGCCTAAACCCTTCTTCGATGCATCACAATATACCTCATATGACTTGCTAGGATCAGGAATAACCAAAACAGGAGCAGTCGTCAATCTCTCCTTCAAACTCCTAAAACTCCTTTCACAAGCCGAATCCCACTCATACGAATAATCCTTCCTAGTAAGTCTTGTCAATGGTAAAGCCAATTGCGAAAATCCCTTGATAAACCGTCTGTAGTAACCTGCTAATCCCAAGAAACTCCAAACTTCAGAAACATTCTTCGGTCTCTCCTAATTAATTACTGCTTCAACTTTTGATGGATCGACCGCCACACCTCCCTGGGATATGACATGACCAAGGAAATTAACCTCCGACATCCAAAACTCACACTTACTTAACTTAGCAAAAGGTTGCTTCTCTTGCAAGATGGATACAATGATTCTTAGATGTTCACCGTGCTCTTGAGGATCACGAGAATAAATAAGAATATCATCAATGAAAATCACCACAAATTGGTCCAAGTAAGGTTGAAATATCTGATTCATATAATCCATGAAAACTGCCGGGGCATTTGTCACACCAAAAGGCATCACCAAGAATTCATAATGACCATAACGGGTTCTAAACGCAGTCTTTGTTACGTCTGAACTCTTCACACGAATATGATGATAACCCGACCGTAAATCAATCTTCGAGAACACACAGGCTCCTTTCAATTGAACTAACAGGTCGTCTATCCTTGGTAATGGGTATTTATTCTTGATGGTGACCTTATTCAACTGACGATATTTAATACACAATCGCATTCCACCATCCCTTTTCTTTACCAATAACACTGGAGCTCCCCAGGGCGAAACACTGGGTCGAACAAAATGCTTAGCCAACAGTTCTTCCAACTGATCCTTTAGTTCCCTTAATTCAAGTGGTGCCATCCGATACAGAGAAACGGATATTGGAGCCGTTCCCGGTATCAGGTCAATAGAGAATTCCACTTCCCGCTCCGGAGGAAGAGAAGTGATATCCTCAGGGAAAACTTCCGGAAAGTCGCAAACTACCGGAATACTCAGAACTGGAATGCTACTACTCTCCTCCTTAGTAAGAATCAAAAGAACAGACTTTTCTTCCTCAAACAAGAAATTAATCATTCCAACCGTACCTTCTAAAATAGTAGTTAACACATCCTTCGCAGTAGCTTCGGTAGATGGGATAATAATTAACTTCTCTTCGCAACCGATAAAAACCGAATTAGCGGAAAGCCAATCCATTCCCAGCACAACATCCACTTTCTTAAGCGGCAAACAAATAAGATCAATCTGGAAAACTCTTTCATTCACCGATAAAACACAATTTTCACACATCAACAGTGTTTCAACAATTTCATCCATGGCAGTAGTAACCACCATAGGAGGAAATAAAGGAACAACTTGCAACCCAAGTTGCTTCACACAACGCGTGGACACAAAAGAATGAGTTGCCCCACAATCAAATAAAACAAAACAAGGATGTCCATTTACGAAACACGTACCCGCAATCAAGGAGTTATCATTCTTTGCTTTTCTCGTATCCAAGGTATACACTCGGCCACTATTCTTCCCTTGTGCCTGATTCCTACCCTGAGGACAATCCTTCGCCATGTGGCCCACCTTATTACACTGATAACACCTCATTCCCTCCAAACTGCACCTACCATAATGATTCCGTCCACAAATACGACATACCAGAGGCACACTAGTTCTAGAACTCTGAGCTTGCTTCCCTTTAAAGGATTGTTGCCTTGGTCTAACCTGTTGATTCGGTCTCCCTCGATCACTTTGATTCATCCTACTCAAATCTCCTTCCATTTGTACCTTCTTCAAACTATGTTCAGCCACATAACACTGTCTTAACAATTCGGCATAAGTAGTAAATTCCCGTTGAGACACGCTATGTGAAATTTTAGCCCTTAAACCAAACAGAAACTGATCAATCTTCCACCTCTCATCAGGAGCATACATGGCTTGTCTAGAATAAGCGGCCATAGTTTCAAATTTCTCAGCATAAGAAGCCACAGTCAAGTTACCTTGTCTCAATTGTTGAAACTCAAATTCCTTCTAAGACCTCAAGGAACCTGGAAAATATTTCTCCATAAAAATTACCTTAAACTGTTCCCATACCTTCGGTACCTCTTGAATTGTCATTAAGGCTGAAGCGCTCTCCCACCACCTCATGGCGGGACCCTTCAACAAGTGGGAAGCAAAGACCACCTTGTTTTCCTCACTGCACTGAACTATTTGGAAAACCCGTTCCATACCTGATATCCATTCATGAGCCTCTACTGGGTCTAACCCTCCCTGAAATTCCAGAGGATTCAACCGAATGAAATCTTTAAAGTTTCCTTCTGCAACCTCAGGAACAACCACGGGAGGATGTAGGCCACCCGCCATCTGCTGAACCATTTGTTGCATGAACTGATTTTGTTGTTGCTGCATCTGCTGCATGAATTGATACAATGGAGCATTCCCCTCGCCAACTGGAGGATTAGTTCCTGCTGGAGTGTTTCTAGGTCTACCACGGTTGTTTCTGCGCCCATCATCCATGTTCCTGAATGTCATACAGATAGAATTAAGTTGATCAGGCTCAATAACATAAATATAACACGTAAGACCAATGGCGACACAACGAATATGAAACGGAAAGAAAAACTCATACTATTTCATGGCTAGGTCGAGGATACGACCTGCTCTGATACCAACTGTAACGCCCATATATATATATACATACATCAAAGCATATATCATACATGAAAAATACGTTTGGTACTGAAATACATAAGTTCCTAGTAACACTGTATACATAAAAATGCCCCAAAGCAACCTAAAACAATACACTGGCATGTCATATGTACAAAATGTTCAAAAGATAAAACTAAGAACTAGATCCCTGAGGATCTCAAAAGACTCTACAACAGAAGCAAAACCAACAGCTAAGCAAGGATGTTCACACAACCTTATCCTTACCCTTCGCGGAACCTGCAGAACCTGTGATGTAAACAACAACAGTGGGGTGAGATACATCAAATCTCAGTGAGTTCCCTATCTTAAAGTCCTCTCAGCTCTACAAGGTTCTAATAAACCTAACTCAAGTCAAAAGGGAAAAGAAATGACTTTGAGTACACACACTATAAAAGTATTCACACCGGTGAGCCTGTTAACTCACCCTAGTACCTAACACTAGTACCAAGGTACGTCCTGAGCCTGTTAGCTCAAGAATCTCACAAATCAATAAACATACCAAGGTATCCCCTTTTCCCGTCCGCTTCTACGTCTAGAAGACGACCCGAGTCATGGATCCTTGAAGTTACTTGGCATACAAAATGGATTCGGGAACAACGGCCTGTTAGCCGTGAACCGTCACTTCTCATGGTCTGTTAACCATCACAAGTCTCTACCCTTAGGTTCCATTCGTACTATACGCGGTAATCAAACCTTCCAAGTAATTGTGCATACGTTTCAGAGGAGGGGCTCGAGTCTCATGAAACTACACTGCAAAAGAAACTGGTTATGATTACTAAACACACGCTTCGGCCTTTCATGCACGAGCGTTGCCTCTATTCCATTACACACACAACATTGTTTATGGTAAGTCCTCACTCTACCTAATTCATATTTTAACATGCATATATAGTCGAACATGTTTAATAATCAGAGTATAGGCAATTAGGCATCGATCACACAATAAAAAACACATAATTCAACATATTACGCGTTACCTCCATTACCGGTTCCTTTCGATTTATTTAATCGGGAAATAATTAGATATTTCTCACTACCATTAGCTAGAGGATACTTTTAGCTTCACAACGATACCAAGAATACTCACATAGGATAAACGAGTCAAAAGTTATGGACATAACACGAAATGGTATCGCGAAAAGACACAATTCTGCACCTTCCTAGCCGTACGCGTACTGCCCTAAGCCATACGCGTATTGCCAAGCTGGCCCGCCCAGCCATACGCGTATTGCCCAAGGTCATATGCGTATGGGCAGAGGCTGTTTTCCCTTAAAAATTTCATTTTTTCCTCCAATACGCGTATTGCTCAAACCATACGCGTATTGCCCCCTCCATACGCGTAACGCCCAAAATCCTTCACTTCCATACGCGTATTGCCCAACCCAATACGCGTATGGCCCTGCGTGATACGCGTATGGGCAGAAGAAACCCAGAAAAATTTTCTGCAGACAAGTTCTGCTACAGGTTGATCCAATTCAACCCCAAAATCCCATTTTTCCCAATCAAAATACACCAAAGCATGCTATAATCATAACAACTAGTATAACATATAATCAATGATCGAATTTCAGCAGTTAAGTGATGATTTTATTGTAAAATTTCACATTTTCTAGCAATATCAAACTAACTCTAAAACTCAATAAAACCTTAATCGAAAGAGTCTAACTAGAACCCACCTGGATTACAAGGTGAGGAGATTGAAGCTGAGACGAACATATGAAGATTGGTTGATGATTGATGATCTAGAGCTCTTGAGAGAATTTCTCTTCTTTTCTCTTCCCTTTCCTTTCTTTTCTTTTTCCTTCCTTTAGTTTTCTATCTTTTTTTCCAAATAAGGCAAAGAAAAGAAAAATGAAATACACATAGAAAATATTAATTGGCAACACTACTAATTATCCAAATTATCTCTAATGCACCAATTAATAAAATCCCAAATTAAATAATATTAATTTAATCAAATTCCGAGTTCGTCAGTTTACTCCAATTACTTTATCCACTAATTGCTCAGAGTACCCCGGAACCCAGTTGATCATAATAATATTATCCAAAATGTTCACAAAATTTATGGGGTATTACAATACTAGTACTTTCTTTTGTAAGTTTATTTTTCTTCTTCATTTTAGGCTTGTAAATAACATGGTATGCAATTAGTTTAGGCAAAAATGCTTTGGTTTTAAAAAGGTCATATTAATACTCATAATAAGTATTTATTCTAGACAATTGTCTATAAAATTTTGTTTTTCCTGTATGTTAAGTATTTTATATTTTTCTTTAGAGTTATTATTCATGTCAAATTTCATGTGATATTTTGTTTACTTATCTTGTTAAAAGTTTTTATATGTAGTGATGAAAAATTAAATTCTAACTTCAAGCAGATCTTTGATGGAAGGAAGGGGAAAAAAGAAATCATTATTTGGAAAAATAAAGCGAATATGTTCAAAACATAGTGAAAAAAAGAAATATAGAGTATTTGAAGAGACTGAAATAGAGGAGGAGCAAGATGAAATAGAGCAAGGGCAAGATGGGATAGAGCAATCTCCAGAGCATCAAGAGGGGGTGGTCGAACCAATCCCTTCATATAATTCTACACAACATTATTATTACCCTCCACAAACTCAACAAGTAATTCAAGGATATTTTGAACATGGAAGTTCTTCGTATTCAGCATATTACACTGATGAAAATACACAACCATGTAACCTTTCATATTTCGTAGAAAATACACAACCATGGAATCCTTCATACTCTTCACAAACCACTGATGGATATACGCAACCATGGAATCCTTCATACTCTTCACAGAACACTGATGGATATAAGCAACCATGGAATCCTTCATCTTTTGGGAACCCTTCATCTTCTTTACAAGACCATGATGGAAACACACACTTTGGTAGTGGAGATACACACTCTCCGTGTTCTTCACAATATCCGTATTCGTCGCAGTATCAACAAACAAATTACTATTCTAATGATCAACAAAATGTCCAGAGGGCAAATTACTATTTTAGTGATGAAAACACAGATGGATGTTCTATGATGTAAAACATCTGACTAGATATCTAATTGCTAAATAACTACATGTTATATTTTTTATCTATAGTTTCGAAAAATTGGTAATGTAATAAGTCTGCTAATAATAAGCATAATCCAAAAGTCAAATATTTTCAATTATAATTGATTTTTTATATTATATTTAACTATAGAGCAAGACTATTTTAATTTTTCTTATTCATATTCTTATATTTATTAATTACAATTATTATGAACATTATATAACCTTTATTTAGATATATAAATTTATTTAATCAATTTATTAAAAATCAACTTTAAATTTATTTAAATTTCTTATTATAATGTTTAGCCCTATTTTTCTTTATGTATTTTCACAATGCATCTCTAAGTGATTTTCATGGAGCATATTATTGACAATTTTTTTTAATACTTTCATCTTAAATTTTAATAAATATTAAATAATCAATAATTAATCTATTATAGTAATGAAAATTTAAAATTTTATCAACAATATGTCATACGAAAATCAGTATGAATTGCAAGGTGAAAATAGGCATAAAAAACAGGATTAAGTTTAATAATAATAAATATAAATGAATTTAATTTTAATTTTTTTTATTGATATTTTTTTTACATATTTAAAAAAATATAAATTATAAAATTCAAATATTAATACATGAGACATTTTAGTTCATTATTAGAATAAATAACAACAATTAAATTTGTTAATAATTGAGGTTTATTTCAATTTTTTATTGAATAATCTATGAATAAGAATAAAATATCAAAAATAGGAGGATGTTATTTTTTTTATAAATAATTATGAAAATTTTTAATAATATAATATTTTATAAATGATTCTATATTTTGTGCAAAGTACTAAAAATTTTACTACTTAAATAAAATTGGTAAGAATGGGGAAGGCTATGAAAAATATTAAGCTTACCGAACAAAATTGACTTATCCGTCTTTATTCAGAATGTTATTTTATTTATTTTAAATTTTTAAATATAAAAGCATAAATAATAAGAAACACACAAACGATAAAAAAAACTTAAGTAGAATGGTTTCATGTAAATTAATTGCATGATCTCATTTTAAATATTACCAAAATTTGTTCTAAATTTTTTTTACTTAATGATTATTTGAAAATTTCTAATTAAAAGCATATAATATTTAATATAACATTTTTTCCATTTCAAAACATTTTAAATTTACGACGACAAAAAAATATTTTAAAAAAAATGTTTAATCAATTTATAAAAAATCAACTTTCAATTCATTTAAATTTCTTATTATAATGTTTATCCCTGTAATGCCCTGTATTAAATATATCTAGAATAATACAATACACGCATTTTATTAGGTACTGACACATGAAAAGTGCCTAATGGCATAATTCACATTCTTGTCCATTCTAAAACACAAATACAATCTATGGCACAAGTCATGGAAACTAGCCAAAGAAAAATAAAATCTAAGAATATACAATATCCTCAATTGTATACAATAAATACACAGCGGAAAATACTAAAGCCAAGCTTCTCTTGAAACATCTCAACATTTCTCCACTTGCAAATCAAACCTGCAATTACCTGAAATAAAGCAACTATAGTGGGGTGAGATACATCAAATCTCAGTGAGTTCCCTATCCTATAGATTCTCTCTGCTTTACAGGGTTCTATCAATCCTAACTCAAGTCAAGGGGAAGGGAAATGACTTTGAGTTCACAATCTCACCATCTCACACTATATGGAAACATGCTCATGAGTTCATCAACTCAAAATATCACTAATCGATAATCGTACCAAGGCATCCCCTTTTCCCGTCCTCTTCTACGTCTAGAAGTCGGCCCGAGTCATGGATCCTTGTAGTTACTTGACATACGAATTGGATTCGGGATCATTGGCCCGTACACCGTGATCCGTCACATCACACGGCCCGTACACCATCACAAGTCTCTTTACCCGTAGGCTCCAATCGTACTATACGCGGGAATCAAACCTTCCAAGTAATTGTGCATACGTTTCAGTGGAGGTGCTCGAGTCTCATGAAACTACACCGCAAGATAATTGGTTACGATTACGTGATCATATACACAACGTGATTGTATTCGACAATGACAAGGCCACAATGCCTTAAGGCCACATTCGCCTTTCTCAAAGAACACAAAGGTTCACACACATGTTCCATACTAGTGTCTCACTCTCCTCTAGGCCAATCTCGTCACGGATGCACTCTCAACATCAAGTGCCCGAGCCTTGCCATCTAGGTTATCTACTCCAGGCCCGAACTCGCCAATGAATGCACGAGCGTCGCCATCCAGAGTTTCTATCAATTTCTAATCACAACCTAGAATCATATCATTAGGTTTGGGGGTAAGTTTTCTCACTCTTCCTAATTCATTTTAACATGCATATTCTCTCATTCACAGTTCACCATTAAATAGACATGGTATAACACAATGTACACAAGTAAAACATTTAACACAACATATCACATAAAAATTATTTCATCAATCCATGGCATACAACCATATTTCTACCTCACCATCACAAAGATTATGAAATTAGCTTTCCAACGCTTCAAACGGGGACCGAAACGGGCTTACGGTTCAAAAGTTATGGGTTTTAGAAGATTTTCCAAAATTCAGAAAAGTGTTAATCGGTTAACACATTTGGTTAACTGGTTAACCAATCTAAATTTCATGTAAAACACCATTTTTCCATGGGTTAATCGGTTAACCCATACTGTTAACCGGTTAACCCTATTGCAGAAGCTCAAAAACCCTATTTTTCTCATACTAAAACCATTGGAACTCATACCTAAACATGTTGGGACATCAAAACAATTATCAATAGATGATTCCACACATATATTGATCATACTACATAATTTATATCGCGTTTCATCTGTTAGATTCTTTGATTTAGCAAAATTACTCAATTTCTCACAATACCAAAAACCTAACTCTAACTCAACAACTCTACCACTAAAGCATCTAACTAGAATCCACCTGATAATCGAAGAGGAGTTTGAAGAAGATGCTGATGATCCATGGGTTTCTCTTCTTCATCTTCTCCACTTTCTCTCTTCTTCTCTTCTTTCCTTTTTCTTCTTCTTCTTCTTTACTACTTCTTCTTTTCTCTTTCCAAATATATATATATATATATATAAACCAATATTATATAATATAATCCAATAGAGTAAAATATCTCCAATTGATATTTTGTCATCTCGACCAATTAATCAATTATAAGAGTTATCACAAAAGTCTCTCCTGAACTAATAATAAATTGATCTCTTCAGAGTTTATTAGTTGCTCTATTGATCCTAATAGTCAATACTTAAAGTACTTAGAGGGTTCCATTAATCCAATTTACCAAGGATAGAGCACATAGATGCTCATCTGATCTCATCTGATATCCAATTGAGCATTTAGATAATACGGGGTATTACACTCTCCCCCCCTTAAATTGAAATTCGCCCTCGAATTTCTTCTATTCAGCAATAACCACCAATGGTATCCTGGTCTTAGATTCACACTTAATCTTACTTCGTTAAAATTCCTGACATAATCCGATTCCACTTAACTTCTAAATTCCAAAATCCTTGTTTTCCACAAATTATCAAAGCTTCACGTCCTTAGTCTTACTCTTATTCCAATATTGGGTTAACTTTCAACTTGCTTTTCCCCATACTTCATATGTTGTTCCCTACTACAACACTTGGTCATATCTTACCTTCGGAAAGAATGTACCATTTCATACTCCTCTACTGAGTCACGACAAAATCCTAACACCTTATCTTGGTTTAGAATAACCCCCACTCATCACCTCTTTGCAATGTAAATCAGTGATCCCTTAACTTCATACAATTTCCAACCACTATCCTTCCATAAATCCTTCAACGTCCAGAACCACTTCACCATTCGTCAAACGACTTCTTTACCAGTTCCATCTGGTCAGATGCTGTACATGGTACTCATTAAATCCGATATTTCATCCCTTTCGTATCACACCCAAAAGATAATTCTCTCAGAACAAGATCTTCTTACTTCCATCCTTGCATTATACATCTGGTATTGTTTGGACACCGACAGTTGCCAAGTAGACAGGAATGTCATTTCCATCTTTACAAGTAACAATCTTCCAAATCCCTACCATTCTGACCAACTCTTTCATCTGTCATATTCCACTGCATAATCAGTCTTAACAGTAGAACCTTACGAATTCTTAAGCATTACCAAGTAGCTAACAATCTGCAGTGAAACACACCTTTCCACTGAGGTCCCTTACTAACCCGTGGTACAAGAAACTGACTGGCGTCCTATGATAGAACAGTTTCTTTGCCGACACACAATACCTTAACATCGGTCCAACACTCCCCAGACGATAAATACACAAGAGTTACACTACTACAACCATAAGATATACAACTCCAATTCCATTCTAAATTCGAAATCAATATACCCAAAGTAGTTTAACAACTTCCGGTTCTGGTTACCACATCCCAAATCGATTCTTCTTACGGTTTTCGACTTACTCAAGGCTTCTGTCGTCACCAATCTCCACCACTGTCAATGTAACACCATTACGGAACTTCAAACATATACGAATCACCACTTAACAAAACTTTAACCATTCAAAGTGAGATTGTGAGTTTCCATACTACTCACCCATCCACACACAACACTCTACATGTACACACACCCTCAAAGGACATGCCACGTTTCTCAATTGAATCCACTTTTCTCATTCATTCCGTTCCACAAACGATTCCAAGTTACATGCTTAACTTCGGAACGTCCAATTCTTACTCGTACTTGGAAAGATAACTTTCAAATTCCTTCTCTGGGTCAAACACAATTGCACACAACTAGTACCACTCTCACGGAGTCCAAAATACCAACTGCTTATACCTTACTAATACCATAAATTAAATTATCGAAATAATCTTTACAAGATTTACACTTCGAGAATATTTTCCAACTTCGTCCTTAAGACTCTCATCAGTAGGGATAACAATATACTTAAGACTTTCTCCTACTCAATACAAATCACAAGATTACTTCCTCGAAGTCAAATTCCCTTGTCATCTAAAGAGACCATCAACTATGCAACACCCTTTTAGAAGTCCCAAATTCAAAAACACAATTTCGTCTTTCATTCACTTGCCATCCTGTTTTTCCAATCACATGATACTCTCCAATCAGGGTAACAAAATGCAGATGATAGTTTTCAAGGGATTTCACAATATACCCACACGTTACTCGATTAACCATCTGAGCTAATCAATTAACTCCTCAAAATTCAACGTAAAACACCTTCCGAGCATGTGTTAATCGGTTAACACTGCTACAGAACAAAACCAGTTTCTTCTGAATTCAAAAGCATCCCTGCTCACCATTAATCCGATTTGTTCTAACTTGAAATATCATTCTTAACTCGCGGCTTCTTCACTTAGATCACACTTACCAACCATGATCGACTCAAGGTAAAACCGACAAAATCAAAACAGGCAGACGACACACTCCCACCAAGTGACAAGGCAACATTCCAAATTCTGACGAGGTCACACTATAAAGTTTCAGCGGAATAGTTCCTCTCTGTTTAAATAACTACACTTGCGGGAAGTCTTAATGACAACATTCCAAGGTTAGAGCCACAACTTGTACTTGATTCATCTACAAGAAAACTCAACACGCAACCATCATACTATACCACAAAAGCGATGGACATAACCTGCAGCACACCACCTTATTCCCTCACTTGAATTCTTTAGTGAGAAAATACGAGCAACCACGTTCTTTGTCCAACAAAAGGTAGATTCTGAATATTCCGATTATTCATAATTACAGAGGTTTCTCTATACTTGTAACTAAATCGGGGCAATGCATCCTCTTGAAGAACCTTTCCACCATTTCGTACACACTAACCGGGATTTCTTACCCTTCACTATCCATTGAACATCCCGCGTAAACCAAATTACGTTATGGAAAATCCGCAACTGACAATTCTCATCAACTATTAACAAAACCCTTTCGGTATAAATCGTTCCATGATTTACACTTAGTCCGTAATAGGTCCTGAGTTGCTTTTCGTTGATTTACAACAATCTTGCTTCTGAAAAAAATACAGTACTCACTGCTCCACAAGGTACGTCCCTTCACACTTGTCTCAAGAATAATAATCCATCCCGTACACTTGTGACCACGATGCTACTACTACGCTTATTCTTACTACCAAGGTGTAACCTTCCTCATAACATACCCTTAATACCGTTTTCCACATCGCAATTACTTTGCTCTCCACGGTAATCCTCTTGGGTCCCAATATAAACCATCTTACTAAGATTCTCTTTAATCCAAGATGCTTACTCTGTCTCTTAATACGAACCACTTCCGATCCATATCACTACACTTTCGTTACTAAAAGGAGTTTATTCTTCCTCCCACATAATACCTTATATGGTTCCTTGGGCAAGTTAACAATTTCCAAATTGACGTCTCACCGAAAATAGAAATCCTGATGTGCCACCTTGAACTTAAACTTTCTACACAACTAAGTGTATGCAATTCGTCTTCTACTCTTCGTTCGGCGCACCCTTGTCTCATTGAAGCATGTAACAAATCCTTGTGTTCCTTCTCACACTTCTCTACTACTTTAGGTTCCCATGAAAGCCGAACATCCTTAACTCTCAACTTTAATCAGTCGGAAGATATTATTCCGAACATACTCCTTAAGGTACTCTCGTCCATTCAAGATGCCATAGCGACCTTAGAAACTGAAGCACCAATACTTATCTTACTTCTGGACTTTACGTCACACATTCCATAATACAACTTTTCTTTTCCACGGAATGAGATTATTTGAAATCCTTATCCAATCGTCCGATAGAGATCCTTAACTTTCAGACTCCATTCATTTCAAAAAAATTGCTTGAACAACACAACTTCTAACAAAACCTCAACAGAGTTGACCAAAACTCCACACCACTAACTCTTGACTTGAGCCTACCCTCACAACACAAGTTCCAACAGCACTTCGGAGTCCTCGCGGTCACTCAACCATGATTCTACCTATCACATACATAGTATTAGGTTGATCAGGCCCAATACTACATAGTATGATATTAAGTTTCATGATGGCAAGACACACTTAAGAGGCAGGAATAGATTTACTTATGATGTTTCAAGGCTAGGTCGAGGACACGACCTGCTTTGATACCAACTGTAATGCCCTGTATTAAATATATCTAGAATAATACAATACACGCATTTTATTTGGTACTGACACATCAAAAGTGCCTAATGGCATAGTTCACATTCTTGTCCATTCTAAAACACAAATACAATCTATGGCACAAGTCATGGAAACTAGCCAAAGAAAAATAAAATCTAAGAATATACAATATCCTCAATTGTATACAACAAATACACAGCGGAAAATACTAAAGCCAAGCTTCTCTTGAAACATCCCAACATTTCTCCACTTGCAAATCAAACCTGCAATTACCTGAAATAAAGCAACTATAGTGGGGTGAGATACATCAAATCTCTGTGAGTTCCCTATCCTATAGATTCTCTCGGCTTTACAGGGTTCTATCAATCCTAACTCAAGTCAAGGGGAAGGGAAATGACTTTGAGTTCACAATCTCACCATCTCACACTATATGGAAACATGCTCATGAGTTCATCAACTCAAAATATCACTAATCGATAACCGTACCAAGGCATCCCCTTTTCCCGTCCTCTTCTACGTCTAGAAGTCGGCCCGAGTCATGGATCCTTGTAGTTACTTGACATACGAATTGGATTCGGGATCATTGGCCCGTACACCGTGATCCGCCACTTCACACGGCCCGTACACCGTCACAAGTCTCTTTACCCGTAGGCTCCAATCATACTATACGCGGGAATCAAACCTTCCAAGTAATTGTGCATACGTTTCAGTGGAGGTGCTCGAGTCTCATGAAACTACACCGCAAGATAATTGGTTACGATTACATGATCATATACACAACGTGATTGTATTTGACAATCACAAGGCCACAATGCCTTAAGGCCACATTCGCCTTTCTCAAAGAACACAAAGGTTCACACACATGTTCCATACTAGTGTCTCACTCTCCTCTAGGCCAATCTCGTCACGGATGCACTCTCAACATCAGGTGCCCGAGCCTTGCCATCTAGGTTATCTACTCCAGGCCCGAACTCGCCAATGAATGCACGAGCGTCGCCATCCAGAGTTTCTATCAATTTCTAATCACAACCTAGAATCATATCATTAGGTTTGGGGGTAAGTTTTCTCACTCTTCCTAATTCATTTTAACATGCATATTCTCTCATTCACAGTTCACCATTAAATAGACATGGTATAACACAATGTACACAAGTAAAACATTTAACACAACATATCACATAAAAATTATTTCATCAATCCATGGCATACAACCATATTTCTACCTCACCATCACAAAGATAATGAAATTAGCTTTCCAACGCTTCGAACGGGGACCGAAACAGATTTACGGTTCAAAAGTTATGGGTTTTAGAAGATTTTCCAAAATTCAGAACAGTGTTAATCGGTTAACACATTTGGTTAACCGGTTAACCAATCTAAATTTCACGTAAAACACCATTTTTCCATGGGTTAATCGGTTAACCCATACCGTTAACCGGTTAACCCTGTTGCAGAAGCTCAAAAACCCTATTTTTCTCATACTAAAACCATTGGAACTCATACCTAAACATGTTGGGACATCAGAACAATTATCAACAGATGATTCCACACATATATTGATCATACTACACAATTTATATCGCGTTTCATCCGTTAGATTCTTTGATTTAGCAAAATTACTCATTTTCTCACAAAACCAAAAACCTAACTCTAACTCAACAACTCTACCACTAAAGCATCTAACTAGAACACACCTGATAATCGAAGAGGAGTTTGAAGAAGATGCTGATGATCCATGGGTTTCTCTTCTTCATCTTCTCCACTTTCTCTCTTCTTCTCTTCTTTCCTTTTTCTTCTTCTTCTTCTTTACTACGTCTTCTTTTCTCTTTCCAAATATATATATATATATAAACCAATATTATATAATATAATCCAATAGAGTAAAATATCTCCAATTGATATTTTGTCATCTCGACCAATTGATCAATTATAAGAGTTATCACAAAAGTCTCTCCTGAACTAATAATAAATTGATCTCTTCAGAGTTCATTAGTTGCTCTATTGATCCTAATTATCAATACTTAAAGTACTTAGAGGGTTCCATTAATCCAATTTACCAAGGATAGAGCACATAGATGCTCATCTGATCTCCAAATGAGCATTTAGATAATACGGGGTATTACAAGCCCTATTTTTTTAATGTATTTTCACAGTGCATCTCTAAGTGATTTTCATATAGCATATTATTGATAAATTTTTTTAATACTTTAATATTAAATTTTAATAAATATTTAATAATCAATAATTAATCTATTAAAGGAATGAAAATTGAAAATTTTATCAAAATATGTCATAAGAAAATTACAATGAATTGCAATGTGAAAATAGACATAAAAAAAGGGCTAAGTTTCATAATAATAAATTTAAATGAATTGTAACTTAAATTTTTTAATTTATAATTTTTTTTACATATTAAAAAAATATAAAATATAAAATTCAAATATTAATACATGAGACATTTCAGTTCATTATTAGAATAAATAAAAACAATTAAATTTGTAAATAATTGAGGTTTATTTCAATTTTTAATTGAATAATCTATGAATAAGAAAGAAATGTCAAAAATAGGAGGATGTTATTTTTTTTATAAATAATTATGAAGAATTTTTATAATCTAATATATTATATGATTTTATCTTTTTATTGCTTTTGGTAACAGAATATATTATATGATTATATGTATAACGACTATGTAAAGAAAAAATTAATATGATCCATTGATTTTTATTGATTAAAATTTGACGATCGTAATCATTTGTTCTCGTTTCTCACAATAACAAAATGTTCTCACCGAAGTCACTCCCTAGATATCTATAATAAATGCATTTGTAAATTAATTAGTTAATTTATTTTAATTTATTTTCTATGATATCACAGACTTTCTCATACAAATCTAATGAGGTTGAAATATTTTGAATTCCTCTTAACATATTGATTTTAATAAATTACTCATTATTATTTGATTTTATTTTTTTAGAAATGTGCAAAGTACTAAAATTTATACTACTTAAATAAAATTGGTAAGAGTGGAGAAGACTATGAAAAGTATTAAAGGTACCGAGCAAAATTAACTTATTCGTCTTTATTCATAATTTTATTTTATTTATTTTAAAATTTTAAATATAAAAGTATACATACTAAGGAACAGACAAATGATAAAAAAAAACTAAGTAGAATGGTTTCATGTAAATTATTTGCATGATCTCATTTTAACTATTACCAAAATTTGTTCTAAATTTTTTTGACTTAATGATTATATGAAAATTTTTAATTAAAAGTATATAATATTTAATATAATATTCTTCCATTTTAAAACATTATTAATTTACGATAAAGAAGAAAAATTTAAAATTGACACATTATTTTTTAGTATAGTTTAAAATTATAACATTTCTTAGAATGGTTTAAAAGTTACAATTTTCTATATTTTGAGGTCTTAGTGATTATATAAATAATACATTTTAAGTTCTATTCAAAATCCTCCGAAAATGCATTATTGTTTTAACTAATATTATAAACGGTTTCATCATTGGAGGTCATTAATTGAACATACGAAATATCACGTGATAGTTGTCTTACATTTTTACAATTATTTAAAAAAAAAACCATCATTATACAATATAAATATAGTGTCTCTTGTAAAAATATGCCTTTTAAAAATTATTGTCTCTTTATTCATATATCTATCAACATATTTTTTACAATATTTTAAAATAAAAAATAGTAGAAAATGTAGAAAATCATGTCATGAATGTAATGCCCATATATGTATATATATATATATATATATATACATCAAAGCATATATCATACATGAATAATACTTTTGGTACTGAAATACATAAGTTCCTAGTAACACTGTATACATAAAAATGCCCAAAGCAACCTAAAACAATACACTGGCATGTTATATGTACAAAATGTTCAAAAGATAAAACTAAGAACTAGATCCCTAAGGATCTCAAAAGGCTCCACAACGGAAGCAAAACCAACAGCCAAGCAAGGATAGTCACACAGCCTTATCCTTACCCTTCGCGGAACCTGCAGAACCTGTGATGTAAACAACAACAGTGGGGTGAGATACATCAAATCTCAGTGAGTTCCCTATCTTAAAGTCCTCTCGGCTCTACAAGGTTCTAGTAAACCTAACTCAAGTCAAAAGGGAAGGGAAATGACTTTGAGTACACACACTATAAAAATATCCACACCGGTGAGCATGTTAACTCACACTAGTACCAAAGTACGTCCTGAGCCTGCTAGCTCAAGAATCTCACAAATCAATAACCGTACCAAGGCATCCCTTTTTCCTGTCCGCTTCTACGTCTAGAAGACGACCCGAGTCATGGATCCTTGAAGTTACTTGGCATACGAAATGGATTCGGGAACAACGGCCTGTTAGCCGTGAACCGTCACTTCTCATGGCCTGTTAACCATCATAAGTCTCTACCCTTAGGTTCCATTCGTACTATACGCGGGAATCAAACCTGCCAAGTAATTGTGCATACGTTTCAGAGGAGGTGCTCGAGTCTCATGAAACTACACCGCAAAAGAAACTGGTTATGATTATACAATACACACGCCTCGACCTTACTTGCACGAGCGTTGTCACTATTCCATTACACACACAACATTGTTTATGGTAAGTCTTCACTCTACCTAATTCATATTTTAACATGCATATATAGTCAAACATGTTTAATAATCAGAGTATAGGCAATTAGGCATCGATCACACAATAGAAAACACATAATTCAACCTATTACACGTTACACCCATTCACGGTTCCTTCCAATTTATTTAATCGGGCAATAAATAGATATTTCTCACTACCATTAGCCAGAGGATACTCATAGCTTCACAACGATACCAAGAATACTCACATAGGATAAACGAGTCAAAAGTTATGGAATTTACAAGAAATGGTATCGCGAAAAAAACACAGTTCAGCACACGTCCTGGCCATACGCGTATGGCCTTGTTCCATATGCGTACTGCCCAAAGTGATACGCGTACGGGCAGAGGCTGTTTTCCCTTTAAAAATCCATTTTTTCCTCCAATATGCGTATCGCCCAAACCATACGCGTATTGCCTCCTCCATACGCGTAACGCCCAAAATCCTTCACTTCCATACGCGTATTGCCCAACTCAATACGTGTATGGCCCTGCGTGATACGCGTACTGACAGAAGAAACCCAGAACAATTTTTTGCAGACAAGTTCTGCTACGGGTTGATCCAATTCAACCCCAAAATCCCATTTTTCCCAATCAAAATACACCAAAGCATGCTATAATCATAACAACCAGTATAACATATAATCAATGATCGAATTTCAGCAGTTAAGTGATGAATTTATTGTAAAATTTCACATTTTCTAACAATATCAAACTAACTCTAAACTCAATAAAACCTTAATCTAAAGAGTCTAACTAGAACCCACCTGGATTACAAGATGAGGAGGTTGAAGTTGAGCTGAAAAGATGAAGATTGGTTGATGTTTCTTACTCTTGAGCTCTTGGAGAAATCTTCCTCTTCTTTCTCTCCCTTTTCCTTCCTTTTCTCTTCTTTTTCCTTCAAAGTTTTCTATCTCTTCCAAATGAGAGGAAAAGAAAAGATAAAGAGGAAAATTTAATTAGTAACACTACTAATCGTCCAAATTATCTCAAAAGCACCAACAAAAAAATTTCCAAGTTAAATAATATTAATTTAATCAAATTCCGAGTTTGTCAGTTTACTCCAATTACTTTATCCACTAATTGCTCAGAGTACCTCGGAACCCAGTTGATCATAATCATATTATCCAAAATGTTCACCAAAATTTATGGGGTATTACATCCTCCCCCCCTTAAATAGAAATTCGCCCACGAATTTAAAGGATTACCTGAATAGATGAGGGTAGACCTCCCGCATTTTCGATTCCAATTCCCAAGTTGCATCGCCTGGATGCGTCTCATCCCATTGGACCTTAACAAGAGGAATCTCTTTATTCCTTAACACTTTAGTTTCTCTTTCAAATGTCAAATCAGCTTCTATCTCAATTGTATCGGGTAAAACTGGCTGAAGAGGATCTGGAACAAACTTCCGAAGCTGAGACATATGAAAAACGTAGTGCATTTCTGACAGAGAAGGCGGCAAGGCTAATCTGTAAGCTACTTCTCCAATTCTTTCTAGGATTTGATACGGTCCTCCGTATCTTGGACTTAACTTCCGCGATTTAAATGGTCCTTTCAATCTCAACTTCGGAGTAACCTTCAAAAATACATGATCACCCTCATCAAACTCCAACGGTCTCCTACGGTTGTCCGCATAACTTATCTGACGATCTTGGGCTTGTTTAATCTTTTCCCGAACCATTCTAATCTTTTCCGTGGTCTCGTGAATAATCTCGGGTCCCAAAATCCTATCATCGCCAACCTCCGTCCAATCACAATGGCGTTCTACACTTCCTACCATATAATGCCTCATAAGGTGCCCTACCAATACTTGCATGATAACTGTTATTATAAGAGAATTAGATCAACGACAAAAGTTCTCTCCAATTACCCCCACTTCCAAGCACACAAGCTCTTAACATGTCTTCCATGGTTTGTATTGTCCGTTCCGTCTGACCGTCCGTTTGCGGATGATTCGACGTACTCAAACACAACCTCGTTCCCATGGCTTGTTGAAAAGCTCTCCAAAATCTGGAAGTAAATTTTGGATCTCTATCCGAAACAATACTAGTAGGAATACCATGCAATCTTACTATCTCTGAAATGAACCACCTTGCGAGATGACTCGCCTTGTAGGTAGTCTTCACAGCTAAGAAATGAGCGGATTCCGTTAACCGGTCCACAATTACCCAAATTGAATCATAACCACCCTGCGCACGAGGTAATCCCACTGCGAAGTCCATCGAAATACTATCCCATTTCCACATCGGAATTTGTAAAGGTTGCATCAAGCCACCCGGCCTTTGGTGCTCAATCTTCACTTGTTGGCACACCGCACATTCCAACACATACACCGCAACATCTCTTTTCATCCCGGACCACCAATAGTCCCTCTTTAAATCTTGATACATCTTTGAAGCACCAGGATGTATAGTGAAAGTACCCTTATGCGCTTCCTCCAAAATCCTTCGTTTTAACTCCGTGTTGTGCGGAACACAAATCCTTTGGTTAAATGAAATGACTCCGTCGGTAGTTCGCACAAAACCCGGTTGAGTCAACAATTCTTGTAACTTCTCATCTAACCCTTGCTCTTGTTGGATTCCTTCCCTAAGAGTAGAGATGATATTCAAATTTCCCATAACCACACAATCAGAAGTCCAATTAAATTGAAGATTTAGATCTCTAAACTTTTCCATTAAGGCATACTCTAACATCCTCAACTTGGCACTATGCAACACTTTCCTGCTTAAAGCATCCGCCACCTAATTCACTTTACCCGGATGGTACTTCAGTTCCAAATTATAATCCTACACATATTCCCTCCATCTCCTTTGACGCATATTCAACTCTTTCTGATTAAATAAGTACTTTAAGCTCTTGTGGTCACTAAACATCTCAAAACGTACACCATACAAATAGTGACGCCACTCTTTCAAGGTATAAACAACTGCCGCCAATTCTAAATCGTGCGTCGGGTAATTCTCTTCATGGACTTTCAACTGTCGTGAAGCGTAAGCCACTACATGTCCATTATGCATTAACACTCCGCCTAAACCCTTCTTCGATGCATCACAATATACCTCATATGACTTGCTAGGATCCGAAATAACCAAAACAGGAGCAGTCGTCAATCTCTCCTTCAAACTCCTAAAACTCCTCTCACAAGCCGAATCCCACTCATACGAATAATCCCTTGATAAACCGTCTGTAATAACCTGCTAATCCCAAGAAACTCCTAACTTCAGAAACACTCTTCGGTCTCTCCCAAGCAACTACTGCTTCAACTTCTGATGGATCGACTGCCACACCTCCCTGGGATATGACATGCCCAAGGAAATTAACCTCAGAATCCAAAACTCACAATTACTTAGCTTAGCAAAAAGTTGCTTCTCTTGCAAGATGGATAAAACGATCCTTAGGTGTTCTCCGTGCTCTTGAGGATCACGAGAATAAATAAGAATGTCATCAATGAAAATCACCAAAAATTGGTCCAAGTAAGGTTGAAATATTCGATTCATATAATCCATGAAAACTGCCGGAGCATTCATCACACCGAAAGGCATTACCAAAAATTCATAATGACCATAACGGGTTCTAAACGCGGTCTTTGGTACATCTGAACTCTTCACACGAATCTGATGATAACCCGACCGTAAATCAATCTTCGAGAACACACAGGCTCCTTTCAATTGATCTAACAGGTCGTCTATCCTTGGTAATGGGCATTTGTTCTTGATGGTGACCTTATTCAACTGACGGTAATCAATACACAACCGCATTCCACCATCCTTTTTCTTTACCAATAGCACTGGAGCTCCCCAGGGTGAAACACTGGGTCGAACCAAATGCTTAGCCAACAATTCTTCCAATTGGTCCTTTAATTATCTTAATTCAAGTGGTGCCATCCGATACGGAGAAATGGATATTGGGGCCGTTCCCGGTATCAGATCAATAGAGAATTCCACTTCCCGCTCCGGAGGAAGAGAAGTGATATCCTCGGGGAAAACTTCAGGAAAGTCGCAAACTACCGGAATACTCAAAACTGGAATGCTACTACTCTCCTCCTTAGTAAGAATCATAAGAACATACTTTTCTTCCTCAAACAAGAAATTAATCTTTCCAACCGTACCTTCTAAAATAGTAGTTAACACATCCTTCGAAGCAGCCTTGGTAGATGGGATAATAATTAACGTCTCTTCTCAACCGATAAAAAAAACCATATTAGCAGAAAGCCAATCCATTCCCAGAACAACATCCACTTTCTTAAGCGGCAAACAAATAAGATCGATCTGGAAAACTTTTTCATTCACTGCTAATACACAATTTTCACACTTCAACGGTGTCTCAACTATCTCGTCCATGGCGGTAGTAACCACCATAGGAGGAAACAAAGGAACAGCTTGCAACCCAAGTCGCTTCACGCAACGCGTGGACACAAAAGAATGCGTTGCCCCACAATCAAATAAAACAAAACAAGGATGTCCATTTACGAAACACGTACCCGCAATCAAGGAGTTGTCATTCTTTGTCTTCCTCGCATCCAAGGTATACACTCGGCCAATATTCTTCCCTTGTGCCTGATTCCTATTCTGAGGACAATCCCTCGCCATATGTCCCACCTTCTGACATTGATAACACTTCACCCCTTCGAAGCGACATCTGCCAAAATGTATCTTACCATACGTACAACACACGGGAAGTACACTAGTCCGAGAATTCTGGACCCGCTTCCTTTTGAAAGCTTGCTACCTAGACCGAAACTGTTGGCTTGACCTCCCACACTCATTCTGATTCCACCTACGCGAATCCCCTTCTGTCTGAACTCCCCTCAAGCTGTTCTCTGTCACATAATATTGCCTCAACTGCTGGATTTCAAGCTCTCTCCGGGTCCTCCAAGGGTTAGGAAAATACCTTTCCATGAAAATAGCCTTGAATTGCTCCCACACTTTAGGTACACCTTGCACAGTCATAAAAGCTGAAGCAATATCCCACCACCTCCTAGCAGGACCCCTCAATGAGCGATAAGCAAATGCTACTATGTTTTCCTCACCACAGTGGACTATCGGAAAGATTCTCTCCATACCAGTCACCCATTCATGAGCTTCCACAGGATCTATTCAACCATGAAATTCTGGAGGATTCATGCGGATGAAATCCCTAAAGGTTCCTCTTGCAGCTTCTGGTACCACCACTGGAGGATGCACACCACCAGCCATTTGCTGTACCATTTGTTGCACAAACTGATTATGCTGTTGCTGCATCTGTTGCATAAATTGATATAAAGGTGCATTTCCCTCGTCACCCGGTGGATTAGTCCCTGCTGGAGGGGTTCTCGGTCTACCACAGTTGTTTCTGCGCCCGTCAGCCATGTTCCTGAATGTCATACAGATAGGATTAAGTTGATCAGGCTCAATACCATAAATATAACACGTAAGACCAATGGCGACACAACACATATGAAACGGAAAGGAATTACTCATACTATTTCATGGCTAGGTCGAGGATACGACCTGCTCTGATACCAACTATAATGCCCATATTTATATATACATCAAAGCATATATCATACATGAATAGTACGTTTGGTACTGAAATACATAAGTTCCTAGTAACACTGTATACATAAAAATGCCCAAAGCAACCAAAAATAATACACTGGCATGTTATATGTACAAAATGTTCAAAAGATAAAACTAAGAACTAGATCCCCAAGGATCTCGAAAGACTCCACAACGGAAGCAAAACCAACAGCCAAGCAAGGATAATCACACAACCTTATCCTTACCCTTCACGGAACCTGCAGAACCTGTGATGTAAACAACAACAGTGGGGTGAGATACATCAAATCTCAGTGAGTTCCCTATCTTAAAGTCCTCTCGGCTCTACAAGGTTCTAATAAACCTAACTCAAGTCAAAAGGGAAGGGAAATGACTTTGAGTACACACACTATAAAAGTATCCACACCGGTGAGCCTGTTAACTCACACTAGTACCAAAGTACGTCCTGAGCCTGCTAGCTCAAGAATCTCACAAATCAATAACTGTACCAAGGCATCCCCTTTTCCCGCCCGCTTCTACGTCTAGAAGATGACCCGAGTCATGGATCCTTGAAGTTACTTGGCATACGAAATGGATTCGGGAACAACGGCCTGTTAGCCGTGAACCGTCACTTCTCATGGCCTGTTAACCATCACAAGTCTCTACCCTTAGGTTCCATTCATACTATACGCGGGAATCAAACCTGCCAAGTAATTGTGCATACGTTTCAGAGGAGGTGCTCGAGTCTCATGAAACTACACCGCAAAAGAAACTGGTTATGATTATACAATACACACGCCTCGGCCTTACTTGCACTAGCGTTGTCACTATTCCATTACACACACAACATTGTTTATGGTAAGTCCTCACTCTACCTAATTCATATTTTAACATGCATATATAGTCAAACATGTTTAATAATCAGAGTATAGGCAATTAGACATCGATCACACAATAGAAAACACATAATTCAACCTATTACACGTTACACCCATTCACGGTTCCTTCCGATTTATTTAATCGGGAAATAAACAGATATTTCTCACTACCATTAGCCAGAGGATACTCATAGCTTCACAATGACACCAAGAATACTCACATAGGATAAACGAGTCAAAAGTTATGGAATTTACAAGAAATGGAATCGCGAAAAAAACACAGTTCAGCACACGTCCTGGCCGTACGCGTATGGCCTTGTTCCGTATGTGTACTGCCCAAAGTGATACGCGTACGAGCAGAGGCTATTTTCCCTTTAAAATTCCATTTATTCCTCCAATACGCGTATCGCCCAAACCATACGCGTATTGCCTCCTCCATACACGTAACGCCCAAAATCCTTCACTTCCATACGCGTATTGCCCAACTCAATACGCGTATGGCCCTGCGTGATACGCGTATTAACAGAAGAAACCCAGAACAATTTTCTGCAGACAAGTTCTGCTACGGGTTGATCCAATTCAACCCCAAAATCCCATTTTTCCCAATCAAAATACACCAAAGCATGCTATAATCATAACAACCAGTATAACATATAATCAATGATCGAATTTCAGTAGTTAAGTGATGATTTTATTGTAAAATTTCACATTTTCTAACAATATCAAACAAACTCTAAACTCAATAAAACCTTAATCTAAAGAGTCTAACTAGAACCCACCTGGATTACAAGATGAGGAGGTTTAAGTTGAGCTGAAAAGATGAAGATTGGTTGATGTTTCTTACTCTTGAGCTCTTGGAGAAATCTTCCTCTTCTTTCTCTCTGTAATACCCCATAATTTTTGTAAGCATTTTGGATAATATTATTATGATCAACTGGGTTCCGGGGTACTCTGAGAAATTATTGGATAAAACAATTAGAGTAAACTGGCGAACTCGGATTGATTAGATTTAATATTATCTAAACTTGGAATTTTATTAATTGGTGCATTGGAGATAATTTGGATAATTAGTAGTGTTGCCAATTAATATTTTCTTTGTATATCACATTTTCTTTCCATTTTCCTTATTTGGAAAAAGTAGAAGAACTTAGAGAAAAGGGAAAGAAAGAAAGGAAAAGGAAGAGGAAGAAGAAGAGAATTCTCCTCAAGAGCTCTAGATCATCAATCATCAACCAATTTTCATCTTTTCATCTCAGCATTCAACCTCCTCATCTAGTAATCCAGGTGGGTTCTAGTTAGACTCTTTAGATTAAGGTTTTATTGAGTTTTAGAGTTAGTTGATATTGTTAGGAAATGTGGAATTTTACCATAGAATCTTAATTTAATTGCGGAAATTCGATCTTTGATTATATGTTATACTGGTTGTTATGATTATATCATGTTTTGATGTTTGGTGGTTGTGAAAAAATGGATTTTTGGGGTTCATCTTGGGGAACCCGTAGCAGAAAATTCTACAGGAAATTCTGCAGATTTCCACTGCCCATACGCGTATGGGGCATGGCCTTACGCGTATGGGGCAAGGCCTTACGCGTATAGCATGAATGGTACGCGTAATGGAGGAAAAATGGAAAGTTTCAAGGGGAAAACAGCTCTGCCCATACGCGTATCACCATGGACAATACGCGTATGGCTAGGCGAGCCAGATGGGCGGTACGCGTATGGCACAAGGCAATACGCGTACGGTCTGGAAAATTGTAAACTGTGTTTTCTCGCGATACTATTTTTGGTTATGTCCATAACTTTTGACTCGGTTATCCGTTTTTAATATTTTTGATATCATTGGAAAGCTAACAGAATGTACTTTCTTATGGAAATGGTTTTAAGGTTGTTGGCCGATTTAATTATGTCGAGATTTTGGGAATAGTGTCATTTGGTTGATTTTAGCGTTTAATGGTGTGTAATTGTTGTTAAATATGGATGCATGCTAAAATATGGAATAGGGAGAGTGAGAACCATTACCCTAAACAATGTTGTGTGTGAAATGGAATAGTGACAACGCTCGTGCAAGTAAGTCCGAGGCGTGTGTATTGTGTAATCGTAACCGGTTATTTTTGATAGTGCGTTTCATGGGTCTCGAGCTCCTCTGAAACATATGCACCATTACTTGGCAGGTTTGATTCCCGTGTTTAGTACAAATGGAACCTAAGGGTAGAGACTTGTGATGGTTAACAGGCCATGAGAAGTGACGGTTCACGGCTAACAGGCCATTGTTCCCGAATCCATTTTGTATGCCAAGTAATTTCGAGGGTCCATGACTCGGGTCGTCTTCTAGACGTAGAAGCAGATGGGAAAAGGGGATGCCTTGGTATGGTTACTGATTTGTGAGATTCTTGAGCTAACAGGCTCAGGACGTACTTCGGTACTAGCGTGAGTTAACTGGCTCACCATGTGTGGATAATTATATAGTGTGTCTACTCAAAGTCATTTCCCTTCCCTTTTGACTTGAGTTAGGTTTATTAGAACCTTGTAGAGCCGAGAGGACTATAAGATAGTGAACTCACTGAGATTTGATTTATCTCACCCCACTGTTGTTGTTACATCACAGGTACTGCAGGTTCCGCGAAGGGTAAGGACAAGGTCGTGTGATTATCCTTACTTATCTGATGGCTTTGCTTCCGTTGTGGAGTTTTGAGATCATTAGTGATCTAGTTCTTAGTGTTTTGTCTTTTGAAACATCTTGTAGATATACTATGCCGTAGTTTTTTTTGTATTAGGCTTTTTGGGCATGTATATGTATAATGTGTTTACTAGGAACTTATGGTATATTTCAGTACCAAACGTACTTTTCATGTATAATATATGCTTTAATGCATATGTATATATGTGGGCATTACAGTTGGTATCAGAGCAGGTCATATCCTCGACCTAGCCATGAAATAGAATAAGTTTTCTTTCCGTTTCATATGCGGCGTGTCGCCATTGGTCTTGTCTGTTATATTTATAGTATTAAGCCTGATCAACTTAATCCTATCTGTATGAAATTCAGGAACATGGCTGACAGGCGCAGAAACAACCGTGGTAGATGAAGAACCACTCCAGCAGGGACTAATCCGCCAGGTGACGAGGGAAATGCACCTTTGTACCAATTTATGCAACAGATACAACAGCAGCAGAATTAGTTTGTGCAACAAATGGTACAGTAAATGGCTGGTGGTGTGCATCCTCCAGTTGTGGTACCAGAAGCTGCAGGGGGAACCTTTAGGGATTTCATCTGTATGAATCCTCCGAAATTTCAGGGAGGGTTAGATCTAGTAAAGGCTCATGAATGGATATCAGGTATAGAACGGATTTTCCTAATAGTTCAGTGCAGTGAGGAAAACAAGGTGGTCTTCGCCTCTCACTTGTTGAAGGGTGCTGCCATGAGGTGGTGGGAAAGTGCTTCAGCTTTGATGACAATTCAGGAGGTACCAAAGGTATGGGAGCAGTTTAAGGTAATTTTTATGGAGAAATACTTTCCAAGTTCCTTGAGGTCTCAGAAGGAATTTGAGTTTCAACAACTGAGGCAAGGTAACTTGACTGTGGCTTCTTATGCTGAGAAATTCGAAGATATGGCTGCTTATTCTAGACAAGCTACATATGCTCCTGATGAGAGGTGGAAGATTGATCAGTTTCTATTTGGGTTAACGGCTGAAATTTCACACAGTGTATCTCAGAGAGAATTTACTAGCTATGCTGAATTGTTATGACAGTGTTATGTTGCAGAGCATGGTTTGAAAAAGGTACAAATGGAAGGAGATTTGAGTAGGATGAATCAAAGTGATCGAGGGAGACCGAATCAACAGGTTAGACCAAGGCAACAATCCTTTAAAGGAAAGCAAGCTCAGGGTTCTAGAACTAGTGTGCCTCTGGTATGTCGTATGTGTGGACATAATCATTATGGTAGGTGTAGTTTGGAGGGAATGAGATGTTATCAGTGTAATAAGGTGGGCCACATGGTGAAGGATTGTCCTCAGGGCAGGAATCAGGCACAAGGGAAGAATACGGGCCGAGTGTATACCTTGGATGCAAGAAAAGCAAAGAATGATAACTCCTTGATTGCGGGTACGTGTTTCGTAAATGGACATCCTTGTTTTGTTTTATTTGATTGTGGGGCAACACACTCTTTTGTGTCCACGCGTTGCGTGAAGCGACTTGGGTTGCAAGTTGTTCCTTTGTTTCCTCCTATGGTGGTTACTACTGCCATGGTTGAGATTGTAGAGACACCGTTGATGTGTGAAAATTGTGTTTTGTCGGTGAATGAAAGAGTTTTCCAGATTGACCTTATCTGTTTACCGCTTAAGGAAGTGGATGTTGTTCTGGGAATGGATTGGCTTTCGGCTAATTCGGTTTTTATCGGTTGCAAAGAGAAGTTAATTATTATCCCATCTACCGAAGCTACTCCGAAGGATGTGTTAACTACTATTTTAGAAGGTACGGTTGGAATGATTAATTTCTTGTTTGAGGAAGAAAAATCTGTTCTTATGATTCTTACTAAACAGGAGAGTAGTAGCATTCCAACTTTGAGTATTCCGGTATTTTGTGACTTTCCTGAAGTTTTTCCCGAGGATATCACTTCTCTCCCTCCGGAGAGGGAAGTGGAATTCTCTATTGATCTGATACTGGGAACGACTCCAATATCTGTTTCTCCGTATCGGATGGCACCACTTGAATTAAGAGAACTAAAGAATCAGTTGGAAGAACTGTTGGCTAAGCATTTTGTTCGACCTAGTGTTTCACCTTGGGGAGCTCCAGTGTTATTGGTAAAGAAGAAGGATGGTGGAATGCGATTGTGTATCGATTACCGTCAGTTGAATAAGGTCACCATCAAGAATAAATACCCATTGCAAAGGATAGACGACCTGTTAGATCAATTGAAAGGAGCATGTGTGTTCTCGAAGATTGATTTACGGTCGGGTTATCATCAGATTCATGTGAAGAGTTCAGATGTACCAAAGACCGCGTTCAGAACCCGTTATGGTCATTATGAATTCTTGGTAATGCCTTTTGGTGTGACGAATGCTCCAGCAGTTTTCATGGATTATATGAATCAGATATTTCAACCTTAATTGGACCAATTTGTGGTGATTTTCATTGATGACATTCTTATTTATTCTCGTGATCCTCAAGAGCACGGTGAACATCTAAGGATTGTTTTATCCATCTTGTAAGAGAAGCAACTGTTTGCTAAATTAAGTAAGTGTGAGTTTTGGATGTCTGAGGTTAATTTCCTTAGTCATGTCATATCCCAGGGAGGGGTGGCGGTCGATCCATCAAAAGTTGAAGCAGTGATTAATTGGGAGAGACCGAAGAATGTTTCTGAAGTTAGAAGTTTCTTGGGATTGGCCGGGTACTACAGAAGGTTTATCAAGGGATTTTCGCAATTGTCTTTACCATTGACCAGACTTACTAGGAAGGATTATTCGTATGAGTGGGATTCGGCTTGTGAAAGGAGTTTTAGGAGTTTGAAGGAGAAGTTGACGACTGCTCCTGTTTTGGTTATTCCTGATCCTAGCAAGTCATATGAGGTATATTGTGATGCATCGAAGAAGGGTTTAGGCGGAGTGTTAATGCAGAATGGACATGTAGTGGCTTACGCTTCGCGACAGTTGAAAGTACATGAAGAGAATTACCCGACGCATGATTTAGAGTTGGCAGCAGTTGTTTTTACCTTGAAGGTGTGGCGTCACTATTTGTATGGTGTACGTTTTGAGATGTTTAGTGACCATAAGAGCTTAAAGTGCTTATTTGATCAGAAAGAATTGAATATGCGTCAAAGGAGGTGGATGGAATATTTGAAAGATTATGATTTGGAACTAAACTACCATCCGGGTAAAGCGAACAAGGTAGCGGATGCTTTGAGCAGGAAAGAGTTGCATAGTGCCGAGTTGATGATGTTAGAGTATGCCTTAATGGAAAAGTTTAGAGACCTAAATCTTCAATTTAATTGGACTCCTGATTGTGTAGTTATGGGAAATTTGAATATCATCTCTACTCTCAAAGAAGAAATCCAACAAGAGCAAGGGTCGGATGAGAAGTTACAAGAATTTTTGACTCAACCGGGTTTCGTGCGAACTACCGACGGAGTCATTTCGTTTAACCAAAGGATTTGCGTCCCGGACAACACGGGGTTAAAACGAAGGATTTTGGAAGAAGCGCATAAGGGTACTTTTACTATACATCCTGGTGCTTCAAATATGTATCAAGATTTAAAGAGGGACTATTGGTGGCCCGGGATGAAAAGAGATATTGTGGTATATGTGTCGGAATGTGCCGTATGCCAACAAGTGAAAATTGAGCACCAAAGGCCGGGTGGCTTGTCTTAACCTTTAGAAATTCCGATGTGGAAATGGGATAGTATTTCGATGAACTTCACAGTGGGATTACCTCATGCGCAAGGTGGGTATGACTCGATTTGGGTAATTGTGGACCGATTAACGAAATCCGCGCATTTCTTGTTTGTGAAGACTACCTACAAGGCGAGTCATCTCGCAAGGTTGTTTATTTCAGAGATAGTGAGATTGCATGGTATTCCTACTAGTATCATTTCGGATAGAGATCCAAAGTTTACTTCCAGATTTTGGAGGGCTTTTCAACAAGCCGTGGGGACGAGGTTACATTTGAGTACGTCGAACCATCCGCAAACGGACGGTCAGACGGAACGGACAATACAGACCATGGAAGACATGTTAAGAGCTTGTGTACTTGGAAGTGGAGGAAATTGGATAGATATTTTGCCGTTGATCGAATTCTCATATAATAACAGTTATCATGCAAGTATCGGTATGGCACCTTATGAGGCGTTATATGGTAGGAAGTGTAGAACGCCATTGTGTTGGGCGGAAGTTGGCGATGATAGAATTTTGGGGCCTGAGATTATTCACGAGACCACAGAAAAGATTAGAATGATTCGGGAAAAGATTAAACAAGCCCAAGATCGTCAGAAAAGCTATGCGGACAACCGTAGGAGACCGTTGGAATTTGATGAGGGTGATCATGTATTTTTGAAGGTTACTCCGAGATTGAGATTGAAAGGACCATTTAAATCGCGGAAATTAAGTCCAAGATACGTAGGACCGTATTATATTTTAGAAAGAATTGGGGAAGTAGCTTACAGATTAGCCTTACCGCCTTCTCTGTCAGAGATGCACGACGTTTTTCATGTGTCTCAGCTTCGGAAATTTGTTCCAGATCCTCTTCAGTCAGTTTTACCAGATACAATTGAGATAGAAGCTGATTTGACGTTTGAGCCTAAGCCGAGTCATATCACAGGAAGAGAAACTAAAGTGCTGCGAAATAAAGAGATTCCTCTTGTTAAGGTCCAGTGGGATGAGACACATCCAGGCGATGCCACTTGGGAATTGGAGTCGGAAATGCGGGAGGTTTATCCTCATCTTTTCAGGTAATTGTTTTAAATTCGTGGGCGAATTTCTGTTTAAGGGGGGTGGGGATGTAATACCCCATAATTTTTGTAAGCATTTTGGATAATATTATTATGATCAACTGGGTTCCGGGGTACTCTGAGAAATTATTGGATAAAACAATTAGAGTAAACTGGCGAACTCAGATTGATTAGATTTAATATTATCTAAACTTGGAATTTTATTAATTGGTGCATTGGAGATAATTTGGATAATTAGTAGTGTTGCCAATTAATATTTTCTTTGTATATCTCATTTTCTTTCCATTTTCCTTATTTGGAAAAAGTAGAAGAACTAAGAGAAAAGGGAAAGAAAGAAAGGAAAAGTAAGAGGAAGAAGAAGAGAATTCTCCCCAAGAGCTCTAGATCATCAATCATCAACCAATTTTCATCTTTTCATCTCAGCATTCAACCTCCTCATCTAGTAATCCAGGTGGGTTCTAGTTAGACTCTTTAGATTAAGGTTTTATTGAGTTTTAGAATTAGTTGATATTGTTAGGAAATGTGGAATTTTACCATAGAATCTTAATTTAATTGCGGAAATTCGATCTTTGATTGTATGTTATGCTGGTTGTTATGATTATATCATGTTTTGATGCTTGGTGGTTGTGAAAAAATGGATTTTTGGGGTTCATCTTGGGGAACCCGTAGCAGAAAATTCTGCAGGGAATTTTGCAGATTTCCACTGCCCATACGCGTATGGGGCATGGCCTTATGCGTATGGGGCAAGGCCTTACGCGTATAGCATGAATGGTACGCGTAATGGAGGAAAAATGGAAACTTTCAAGGGGAAAACAGCTCTGCCCATACGCGTATCACCATGGGCAATACACGTATGGCTGGGCGAGCCAGATGGGCGGTACGCGTATGGCACAAGGCAATACGCGTACGGTCAGGAAAATTGTAAACTTGTGTTTTCTCGCGATACTATTTTTGGTTATGTCCATAACTTTTGACTCGGTTATCCGTTTTTAATATTTTTGATATCATTGGAAAGCTAACAGAATGTACTTTCTTATGGAAATGGTTTTAAGGTTGTTGGCCGATTTAATTATGTCGGGATTTTGGGAATAGTGTCATTTGGTTGATTTTAGCGTTTAATGGTGTGTAATTGTTGTTAAATATGTATGCATGCTAAAATATGGAATAGGGAGAATGAGAACCATTACCCTAAACAATGTTGTGTGTACAATGGAATAGTGACAACGCTCGTGCAAATAAGGCCGAGGCGTGTGTATTGTGTAATTGTAACCGGTTATTTTTTATAGTGCGTTTCATGGGTCTCGAGCTCCTCTGAAACATATGCACCATTACTTGGCAGGTTTGATTCCCGTGTTTAGTACGAATGGAACCTAAGGGTAGAGACTTGTGATGGTTAACAGGCCATGAGAAGTGACGGTTCACGGCTAACAGGCCGTTGTTCCCGAATCCATTTCGTATGCCAAGTAATTTCGAGGGTCCATGACTCGGGTCGTCTTCTAGACGTAGAAGCGGACGGGAAAAGGGGATGCCTTGGTATGGTTACTGATTTGTGAGATTCTTTAGCTAACAGGCTCAGGACGTACTTCGGTACTAGCGTGAGTTAACAGGCTCACCATGTGTGGATAATTATATAGCGTGTGTACTCAAAGTCATTTCCCTTCCCTTTTGACTTGAGTTAGGTTTATTAGAACCTTGTAGAGCCGAGAGGACTCTAAGATAGTGAACTCACTGAGATTTGATTTATCTCACCCCACTGTTGTTGTTACATCACAGGTACTGCAGGTTCCGCGAAGGGTAAGGACAAGGTCGTGTGATTATCCTTACTTATCTGATGGCTTTGCTTCCGTTGTGGAGTTTTGAGATCATTAGTGATCTAGTTCTTAGTGTTTTGTCTTTTGAAACATCTTGTAGATATACTATGTCGTAGTTTTTTTTTGTATTAGGCTTTTTGGGCATGTATATGTATAATGTGTTTACTAGGAACTTATGGTATATTTCAGTACCAAACGTACTTTTCATGTATAATATATGATTTGATGCATATGTATATATGTGGGCATTACAGTTGGTATCAGAGCAGGTCGTATCCTCGACCTAGCCATGAAATAGAATAAGTTTTCTTTCCATTTCATATGCGGCGTGTCGCCATTGGTCTTGTCTGTTATATTTATAGTATTGAGCCTGATCAACTTAATCCTATCTGTATGAAATTCAGGAACATGGCTGACAGGCTCAGAAACAACCGTGGTAGACGAAGAACCACTCCAGCAGGGACTAATCCGCCGGGTGACGAGGGAAATGCACCTTTGTACCAATTTATGCAACAGATTCAATAGCAGCAGAATTAGTTTGTGCAACAAATGGTACAACAAATGGGTGGTGGTGTGCATCCTCCAGTTGTGGTACCAGAAGCTGCAGGGGGAACCTTTAGGGATTTCATCCGTATGAATCCTCCGAAATTTCAGGGAGGGTTAGATCTAGTAAAGGCTCATGAATGGATATCAGGTATGGAACGGATTTTCCTAATAGTTCAGTGCAGTGAGGAAAACAAGGTGGTCTTCGCCTCTCACTTGTTGAAGGGTGCTGCCATGAGGTGGTGGGAAAGTGCTTCAGCTTTGATGAAAATTCAGGAGGTACCAAAGGTATGGGAGCAGTTTAAGGTAATTTTTATGGAGAAATACTTTCCAAGTTCCTTGAGGTCTCAGAAGGAATTTGAGTTTCAACAACTGAGGCAAGGTAACTTGACTGTGGCTTCTTATGCTGAGAAATTCGAAGATATGGCTGCTTATTCTAGACAAGCTACATATGCTCCTGATGAGAGGTGGAAGATTGATCAGTTTCTATTTGGGTTAACGGTTGAAATTTCACACAGTGTATCTCAGAGAGAATTTACTAGCTATGCTGAATTGTTACGACAGTGTTATGTTGCGGAGCATAGTTTGAAAAAGGTACAAATGGAAGGAGATTTGAGTAGGATGAATCAAAGTGATCGAGGGAGACCGAATCAACAGGTTAGACCAAGGCAACAATCCTTTAAAGAAAAGCAAGCTCAGGGTTCTAGAACTAGTGTGCCTCCGGTATGTCGTATGTGTGGACAGAATCATTATGGTAGGTGTAGTTTGGAGGGAATGAGATGTTATCAGTGTAATAAGGTGGGCCACATGCTGAAGGATTGTCCTCAGGGCAGGAATCAGGCACAAGGGAAGAATACGGGCCGAGTGTATACCTTGGATGCAAGAAAAGCAAAGAATGATAACTCCTTGATTGCGGGTACGTGTTTCGTAAATGGACATCCTTGTTTTGTTTTATTTGATTGTGGGGCAACACACTCTTTTGTGTCCACGCGTTGCGTGAAGCGACTTGGGTTGCAAGCTGTTCCTTTGTTTCCTCCTATGGTGGTTACTACTGCCATGGATGAGATTGTAGAGACACCGTTGATGTGTGAAAATTGTGTTTTGTAGGTGAATGAAAGAGTTTTCCAGATTAACCTTATCTGTTTACCGCTTAAGGAAGTGGATGTTGTTCTGGGAATGGATTGGCTTTCGGCTAATTCGGTTTTTATCGGTTGCAAAGAGAAGTTAATTATTATCCCATCTACCGAAGCTACTCCGAAGGATGTGTTAACTACTATTTTAGAAGGTACGGTTGGAATGATTAATTTCTTGTTTGAGGAAGAAAAATCTGTTCTTATGATTCTTACTAAAGAGGAGAGTAGTAGCATTCCAGCTTTGAGTATTCCGGTATTTTTTGACTTTCCTGAAGTTTTTCCCGAGGATATCACTTCTCTCCCTCGGGAGAGGGAAGTGGAATTCTTTATTGATCTGATACTGGGAACGACTCCAATATCTGTTTCTCCGTATCGGATGGCACCATTTGAATTAAGAGAACTAAAGAATCAGTTGGAAGAACTGTTGGCTAAGCATTTTGTTCGACCTAGTGTTTCACCTTGGGGAGCTCCAGTGTTATTGGTAAAGAAGAAGGATGGTGGAATGCGATTGTGTATCGATTACCGTCAGTTGAATAAGGTCACCATCAAGAATAAATACCCATTGCAAAAGATAGACGACCTGTTAGATCAATTGAAAGGAGCATGTGTGTTCTCGAAGATTGATTTATGGTCGGGTTATCATCAGATTCGTGTGAAGAGTTCAGATGTACCAAAGACCGCGTTCAGAACACGTTATGGTCATTATGAATTCTTGGTAATGCCTTTTGGTGTGACGAATGCTCCAGCAGTTTTCATGGATTATATGAATCAGATATTTCAACCTTAATTGGACCAATTTGTGGTGATTTTCATTGATGGCATTCTTATTTATTCTCGTGATCCTCAAGAGCACGGTGAACATCTAAGGATTATTTTATCCATCTTGTAAGAGAAGCAACTGTTTGCTAAATTAAGTAAGTGTGAGTTTTGGATGTCTGAGGTTAATTTCCTTGGTCATGTCATATCCCAGGGAGGGGTGGCGGTCGATCCATCAAAAGTTGAAGCAGTGATTAATTGGGAGAGACCGAAGAATGTTTCTGAAGTTAGAAGTTTCTTGGGATTGGCCGGGTACTACAGAAGGTTTATCAAGGGATTTTCGCAATTGGCTTTACCATTGACCAGACTTACTAGGAAGGATTATTCGTATGAGTGGGATTCGGCTTGTGAAAGGAGTTTTAGGAGTTTGAAGGAGAAGTTGACGACTGCTCCTGTTTTGGTTATTCCTGATCCTAGCAAGTCATATGAGGTATATTGTGATGCATCGAAGAAGGGTTTAGGCGGAGTGTTAATGCAGAATGGACATGTAGTGGCTTACGCTTCGCGACAGTTGAAAGTACATGAAGAGAATTACCCGACGCATGATTTAGAGTTGGCAGCAGTTGTTTTTACCTTGAAGGTGTGGCGTCACTATTTGTATGGTGTACGTTTTGAGATGTTTAGTGACCATAAGAGCTTAAAGTGCTTATTTGATCAGAAAGAATTGAATATGCGTCAAAGGAGGTGGATGGAATATTTGAAAGATTATGATTTGGAACTAAACTACCATCCGGGTAAAGCGAACAAGGTAGCGGATGCTTTGAGCAGGAAAGAGTTGCATAGTGCCGAGTTGATGATGTTAGAGTATGCCTTAATGGAAAAGTTTAGAGACCTAAATCTTCAATTTAATTGGACTCCTGATTGTGTAGTTATGGGAAATTTGAATATCATCTCTACTCTCAAAGAAGAAATCCAACAAGAGCAAGGGTCGGATGAGAAGTTACAAGAATTTTTGACTCAACCGGGTTTCGTACGAACTACCGACGGAGTCATTTCGTTTAACCAAAGGATTTGCGTCCCGGACAACACGGGGTTAAAACGAAGGATTTTGGAAGAAGCGCATAAGGGTACTTTTACTATACATCATGGTGCTTCAAATATGTATCAAGATTTAAAGAGGGACTATTGGTGGCCCGGGATGAAAAGAGATATTGCGGTATATGTGTCGGAATGTGCCGTATGCCAACAAGTGAAAATTGAGCACCAAAGGCCGGGTGGCTTGTCGCAACCTTTAGAAATTCCGATGTGGAAATGGGATAAAATTTCGATGGACTTCACAGTGGGATTACCTCATGCGCAAGGTGGGTATGACTCGATTTGGGTAATTGTGGACCGATTAACGAAATCCGCGCATTTCTTGGCTGTGAAGACTACTTACAAGGCGAGTCATCTCGCAAGGTTGTTTATTTCAGAGATAGTGAGATTGCATGGTATTCCTACTAGTATCATTTCGGATAGAGATCCAAAGTTTACTTCCAGATTTTGGAGGGCTTTTCAACAAGCCGTGGGGACGAGGTTACATTTGAGTACGTCGAACCATCCGCAAACGGACGGTCAGACGGAACGGACAATACAGACCATGGAAGACATGTTAAGAGCTTGTGTACTTGGAAGTGGAGGAAATTGGATAGATCTTTTGCCGTTGATCGAATTCTCATATAATAACAGTTTTCATGCAAGTATCGGTATGGCACCTTATGAGGCGTTATATGGTAGGAAGTGTAGAACGCCATTGTGTTGGGCGGAAGTTGGCGATGATAGAATTTTGGGGCCTGAGATTATTCACGAGACCACAGAAAAGATTAGAATGATTCGGGAAAAGATTAAACAAGCCCAAGATTGTAATACCCCGTAAGTTTATAAACGCTCTAGTTAATATTATTATGATCAACTGGGTTCCGGAGTACTCTGAGCAATTATTTGGTAAAATAAATAGAGTAAACTGACGAACTCAGAGTTGATTAATTTAATAGTGTTTAACTTTGAGTTTTATTAATTGATGCTTTTGAGCTAAATTGGACATTTAGTAGTGTTACTAAATATGATAGTTTCTATACTATCTATTTTCTTTTCTTTTCATTTTCCTTGGAAAAACAAACAAAAGCTAAAGAGAAAGAAAGAAAAGGAAAAAGGGAAGGAAGGAAAAGGAAAAGAAAGAGGAAGAAGAGAAATTTTCCAAAAGCTCAAGAATCATCATCAATTCATCCGTTCTTCGTTTAATCGTCTCAGTGTCAACCTCCTCGTCTAGTAATCCAGGTGGGTTCTAGTTAGACTCTTTAGGGTAGAGTTTTATTGAGTTAGAGTTAGATTGGAATTGTGGAAATTGATTAATTTTGCATGAAATTCATGAATCTAACTGCTAAATGCAATGTGTGATTGTATGTTTATACTGATTGTTATGTTATAACATGTTTTGATGAATTTTAGACTGGAAAAATGGGATTTTGGGGTTGAATTGAATTAACCCGTAGCAGACAGATTCTGCAGGAAAATTTCTGGGTTCAAACTGCCCATACGCGTATCACGCAGGGCCATACGCGTATTGAGTAGGGCAATACGCGTATGGGTGTGAAGGAAATGGGATGATACGCGTATGGACAAGGCAATACGCGTATGAGACATGGTAATACGCGTATTGGGCTTTTAAACAGGAATTTCAAGGGTAAAATGCCTCTGCCCATACGCGTATGGCCTTGGGCAATACGCGTATGGCTAGGCGAGAATCTTAGGCAATACGCGTACGGGGAGTGCCAATACGCGTACGGCCAGGGGAGTTGCAGAATTCTGCTGTTGTGATTTATTTTTCCGATCGATTGTTTGCAATGCCATAACTTTGTGTACGTAACTCGGATTGGAACAATTTTGGTATCGTTGGAAAGATAATAAAATGTACTTTCTTATTACTTTGGTTTTAAGATTGTCGGCCGATTTAATTAAGTCGGGATTTTTGAAATTGTGTCATTTTATCGACTTTTATCTGTTAATTGTGTGTAATTATTATTGACAACTTATGCATGTTAAAATATGGACTAGGCAGGGTGAGGATTATTACCAAACTGTGTCGGAAGTGTGAATGTTCCATGTGTGGCAACGCTCGTGCATGAAAGGCCGAGGCGTGTGCATTCTGTTTATCAATAACCACAGTTGTGCGGTGTAGTTCATGAGACTCGAGCACCTCCTCTGAACGTTATACACAACTACTTGGCAGGTTTGAGTCCCGTGTTAAGTACGATTGGAGCCTACGGGTAAAGAGACTTGTGACGGTGTACGGGCCGTGAGAAGTGACGGATCACGGTGTACGGACCGGTGATCCCGAATCCAATGGTATGCCAAGTAGCTACAAGGATCCATGACTCGGATCGCCTTCTAGACGTAGAAGGGTACGGGAAAAGGGGATACCTTGGTATTGGTTATTGATATGTGAGTTCTTGAGTGTACGGACTCAGAACGTACTACGGTACTTTGTGAATCCTTGAGTTTACAGGCTCAAGAGGTACTTCGGTACTAGTGTGAGTTTACAGGCTCACCGTGACGGTTACTTGTGTGTGTGTACTCATGATCTTTCCCCTTTCCCCTTGGACATGAGTTAGGACTTTGTTAGAACCTTGTAAAGCCGAGAGGACTTTAAGATAGGGAACTCACTGAGATTTGATGTATCTCACCCCACTGTTGTTGTTTACATCACAGGTTCTGCAGGTTTGGCGAAGGGTAAGGACAAGGTTATTTGACTTTCCTTACGGATCGTGGTTTGGTGATGGCATGGCTTCCGCTATGGCGTTATGTTTTGAGATCATTGTTTTGATCTAGTTCTTAGTTTTTATCATTTTGGAACATCTTGTATATATAATGCCTTAGACCTTTAGGTGTTTTGTATTAGAGGCATTTATGTGTATAATGTGTTAACTAGGAACTTATTATGTTTCAGTACCAAAAGTGAAACTCATGTATAATATATGATTTGAGGCATGTATTGTATATGGTCTTTACAGTTGGTATCAGAGCAGGTCGTATCCTCGACCTAGCCATGAAATAGGATAAGTTTTCTTTCCGTTTCATATGCGGCGTGTCGCCATGGGTCTTGTCTGTTATATTTATGGTATTGAGTCTGATCAACTTAATCCTATTTATATGGAATTCAGGAACATGGCTAATAGACGCAGAAACAACCGTGGAAGACCAAGGACTACTCCAGCAGGGACAGTTCCACAAGGTGATGAAGGGAATGCCCCTTTGTACCAATTTATGCAACAGATGCAGCAACAACAGAATCAGTTCATGCAAGGAATGATGCAACAAATGGCTGATGGTCTGCATCCTCCAGTGGTTGTTCCGGAAGTTACAGGAGGAACCTACAGGGAATTTGTTCGTATGAATCCTCCGGAGTTTCAAGGAGGGCTAGATCCGGTGAAGGCACACGAATGGATAACAGGTATGGAACGGATTTTTCAGATAGTTCATTGCAGTGAGGAGAATAAGGTGGTCTTTGCTTCTCACTGGTTGAAGGGTCCTGCCATGAGGTGGTGGGAGAGCGCTTCAGCCTTGATGACAACTCAGGAGGTGCCGAAAGTGTGGGAACAGTTTAAGGTAATCTTTATGGAGAAATATTTTCCGAGTTCTTTAAGGTCTCAAAAGGAGTTTGAGTTCCAACAGTTGAGACAGGGAAATTTATCAGTGGCTTCTTATGCGGAACAATTTGAGATCATGGCTGACTATTCTAGACAGGCCATGTATGCTCCTGATGAGAGGTGGAAGATAGATCAGTTTCTGTTTGGGTTAAGGGCTGAGATTTCACACAGCGTGTCTCAACGGGAATTTGCTACTTATGCTGAAATGTTAAGACAATGTTATGTGGCGGAAAATAGTTTGAAAAAGATACAAATGGAGGTGGATTCGAACAGGGTAACTCAAAGTGACCGTGGAAGGTCGAATCAACAGTTTAGGCAAAGGCAACAGTCTTCCAAAGGGAAGCAAGTACAGGGCTCTAGAACTAGTGTGCCTCCAGTATGTCGCACTTGTGGGAGGAGTCATTTTGGTAGGTGCTATTCGGATGGGATACGGTGTTATCAGTGTAACAAGGTGGGTCATGTAGCGAGAGATTGTCCTCAGAGTAGGAATCAGGCACAAGGGAAGACTACGGGTTGAGTATATACTCTGGATGCAAGGAAAGCAAAGGGTGATAATTCCTTGATTGTGGGTACGTGTTTTGTTAATGGTCAACCTTGTTTTGTTTTATTTGACTGTGGGGCTACACATTCTTTTGTGTCTTTAAGATGTGTGAAGCGACTGGGGTTGCAAACTATTCCTTTGTTTCCTCCTATGGTGGTTACTACTGCCATGGATGAAATGGTTGAAACACCACTGATGTGTGAGAATTGTGTGTTGTCGGTGAACGAAAGAGTCTTCCAGATTGATCTTATTTGTCTGCTGTTTAAGAAAGTGGATGTTGTTCTGGGAATGCACTGGCTTTCAGCTAATTCGGTTTTTATCGGTTGTGAAGAGAAGCTAATTATTATTCCATCTGCTGAGGCTACTCCGAAAGATGTATTATCGACGATTTTAGAAGGTACGGTGGGAATGGTAAACTTCTTGTTTGAGAAAGAGAAATCTGTTTTATTGGTTCTTACTAAGGAAGGAAGTAGTGAACAGCAAGTTCTGAGTATTCCAATAGTGTGTGAATTTCCTGAAGTGTTTCCTGAGGATGTTTCTTCTCTTCCTCCGGAGAGAGAAGTTGAGTTCTCTATTGACCTGATACCGGGAACGGCTCCTATATCCGTTTCTCCATATCGGATGGCACCGCTTGAATTAAGAAAATTAAAGGACCAATTGGAGGACTTGATGTCTAAGCATTTTGTTAGACCTAGTGTTTCACCTTGGGGAGCTCCAGTGTTGTTGGTAAAGAAGAAAGATGGGGGAATGCGGTTGTGCATTGATTATCGTAAGTTGAATAAAGTCACCATTAAGAACAAGTATCCCTTACCAAGGATAGACGACTTGTTAGATCAATTAAAAGGAGCCTGTGTGTTCTCGAAGATTGATTTACGGTCGGGTTATCATCAGATTCGAGTGAAGAGTTCCGATGTGCCAAAAACTGCCTTTAGAACCCGTTACGGTCATTACGAATCCTTAGTGATGCCTTTCGGTGTGACTAATGCTCCAGCTGTTTTTATGGATTACATGAACCGAATATTTCAGGCTTACTTGGACCAATTTGTGGTAATCTTTATTGACGACATTCTTATTTATTCTCGTACTCCACAAGAGCATGGAGAACATCTGAGGATTGTCTTATCGGTCTTGCAAGAGAAGCAATTGTTTGCTAAGTTGAGCAAGTGTGAGTTTTGGATGTCGGAAGTTAATTTTCTTGGACATGTTATATCTCGAGGTGGTGTGGCAGTGGATCCATCGAAAGTAGAAGCAGTGATTAATTGGGAGAGACCGAGAAATGTTTCAGAAGTCAGAAGTTTCTTGGGATTGGCCGGTTACTATAGAAGATTTATTAAGGGCTTTTCTCAATTGGCCTTACCAATGACGAAACTTACTCGGAAGGATGTTGTTTTTGAGTGGGATTCAGGTTGCGAACAAAGTTTTATGCATTTGAAGGAAAGTTTGACGAGTGCTCCAGTATTAATTATTCCTGATCCTAACAACTCTTATGAAGTATTCTGTGATGCTTCTAAGAGGGGATTAGGGGGTGTTCTGATGCAAGGGGGTCAAGTGGTAGCTTATGCTTCTCGACAGTTAAAAGTTCATGAGAAGAATTATCCGACTCATGATTTGGAACTAGCTGCAGTGGTTTTTGCACTGAAGGTGTGGCGTCATTATTTATATGGTGTACGTTTTGAAATGTTCAGTGACCACAAAAGTTTGAAGTATTTGTTTGATCAAAAGGAGTTGAATATGCGACAAAGAAGGTGGATGGAGTACTTAAAGGATTATGACTTAGAATTGAAGTATCATCCAGGAAAGGCGAATAAAGTAGCGGATGCTTTAAGTCGGAAAATGGTTCATAGTGCGGAATTGATGATTTTGGAGTATTCATTATTGGAAAAGTTTAGAGATCTTAATCTCTAATTTTTGTGGACTCCGAATGGTGTGATTATGGGAAATTTGAATGTCAATTCTACTTTGAGAGTTGAGATTCAACAGGCACAATTGTTAGAGGAGGAGTTACAAGAGTTGTTACTTCAACCGGGTTTTACACGAGCGACAGATGGGATTGTTTTGTTTAATCAACGGATTTGTGTTCCGAAGGATGTGACATTGAAAAGGAAGATTTTAGATGAAGCCCATAAAGGTACTTTTACGATACATCCTGGTTCTTCGAAGATGTATCAGGATTTAAAGAAGGATTATTGGTGGACTGGGATGAAAAAGGATATAGCGGGATATGTGTCAGAATGTGCGGTGTGCCAACAGGTGAAGATTGAACACCAAAGACCGGGCGGTTTGTTACAACCTTTGGATATTCCAGTTTGGAAGTGGGATAGTATTTCTATGGACTTTGCAGTGGGTTTACCCCGTACCCAGGGTGGGTATGATTCTATTTGTGTAATTGTTGATCGACTAACGAAATCTGCACACTTCTTAGCCGTAAAGACTACTTATAAAGCAAGTCATCTTGCAAGGTTGTTTATTGCTGAAATTGTGAGATTGCATGGTATTCCTTCTAGTATTGTGTCCGATAGAGATCCGAAGTTTACTTCGAGATTTTGGAAAGTGTTCCAACAAGCGATGGGTACAAATTTGCATTTGAGCACGTCGAATCATCCTCAAACAGATGGTCAGACTGAGCGAACAATACAAACAATGGAGGATATGTTAAGAGCTTGTGTGCTAGAGAGTAGGGGGAATTGGAAAGAACTTTTACCGTTAATTGAGTTTTCATATAACAATAGTTACCATGCGAGCATCGGTATGGCTCCTTATGAAGCATTGTATGGGAGAAAGTGTAGGACACCTTTGTGTTGGGCTGAAATTGGCGAAGATAGAATTTTGGGACCCGAGATTATTCAAGAGACTACGGAAAAGATTCGAATGATCCGCGAGAAAGTTAAACAAGCACAAGATCGTCAGAAGAGTTATGCGGACAATCGTAGGAGACCTTTGGAATTTGAGGAAGGTGACCATGTATTTCTGAAAGTTACTCCGAGTTTGAGATTGAAAGGACCGTTTAAGTCGCGAAAGTTAAGTCCGAGATACGTGGGACCGTATCAAATTTTAGAAAGGATTGGTGAAGTTGCTTATAGATTAGCCTTATCACCCTCTCTATCCGAGATGCATGACGTTTTTCACGTATCTCAGCTCCGTAAGTTCATTCCTGATCCTCTTCAGCCGATTTTACCGGAATCAGTGGAAATAGAAGCAGATTTGACTTTTGAACCACAACCGAGTTGTATTGTGGGAAAGGAAACAAAAGTGTTAAGGAACAAAGATATTCCACTTGTTAAGGTGCAATGGGATATGACGCATCCGGGCGATGCTACTTGGGAACTAGAATCGGAAATGCGAGATTCTTATCCACATCTATTCAGGTAACCATCTAATTTGAGGACGAATTTCTATTTAGGGGGGGAGGATGTAATACCCCGTAAGTTTATAAACGCTCTAGTTAATATTATTATGATCAACTAGGTTCCGGAGTACTCTGAGCAATTATTTGGTAAAATAAATAGAGTAAACTGACGAACTCAGAGTTGATTAATTTAATAGTGTTTAACTTTGAGTTTTATTAATTGATGCTTTTGAGCTAAATTGGACATTTAGTAGTGTTACTAAATATGATAGTTTCTATACTATCTATTTTCTTTTCTTTTCATTTTCCTTGGAAAAACAAACAAAAGCTAAAGAGAAAGAAAGAAAAGGAAAAAGGGAAGGAAGGAAAAGGAAAAGAAAGAGGAAGAAGAGAAATTTTCCAAAAGCTCAAGAATCATCATCAATTCATCCGTTCTTCGTTTAATCGTCTCAGTATCAACCTCCTCGTCTAGTAATCCAGGTGGGTTCTAGTTAGACTCTTTAGGGTAGAGTTTTATTGAGTTAGAGTTAGATTGGAATTGTGGAAATTGATTAATTTTGCATGAAATTCATGAATCTAACTGCTAAATGCAATGTGTGATTGTATGTTTATACTGATTGTTATGTTATAACATGTTTTGATGAATTTTAGACTGGAAAAATGGGATTTTGGGGTTGAATTGAATCAACCCGTAGCAGACAGATTCTGCAGGAAAATTTCTGGGTTCAAACTGCCCATACGCGTATCACGCAGGGCCATACGCGTATTGAGTAGGGCAATACGCGTATGGGTGTGAAGGAAATGGGATGATACGCGTATGGACAAGGCAATACGCGTATGAGACATGGTAATACGCGTATTGGGCTTTTAAACAGGAATTTCAAGGGAAAAATGCCTCTGCCCATACGCGTATGGCCTTGGGCAATATGCGTATGGCTGGGCGAGAATCTTAGGCAATACGCGTACGGGGAGTGCCAATACGCGTACGGCCAGGGGAGTTGCAGAATTCTGCTGTTGTGATTTATTTTTCCGATCGATTGTTTGCAATGCCGTAACTTTTTGTACGTAACTCGGATTGGAACAATTTTGGTGTCGTTGGAAAGATAATAAAATGTACTTTCTTATTACTTTGGTTTTAAGATTGTCGGCCGATTTAATTAAGTCGGGATTTCTGAAATTGTGTCGTTTTATCGACTTTTATCTGTTAATTGTGTGTAATTATTATTGACAACTTATGCATGTTAAAATATGGACTAGGCAGGGTGAGGATTATTACCAAACTGTGTCGGAAGTGTGAATGTTCCATGTGTGGCAACGCTCGTGCATGAAAGGACGAGGCGTGTGCATTCTGTTTATCAATAACCACAGTTGTGCGGTGTAGTTCATGAGACTCGAGCACCTCCTCTGAACGTTATACACAACTACTTGGCAGGTTTGAGTCCCGTGTTAAGTACGATTGGAGCCTACGGGTAAAGAGACTTGTGACGGTGTACGGGCCGTGAGAAGTGACGGATCACGGTGTACGGACCGGTGATCCCGAATCCAATGGTATGCCAAGTAGCTACAAGGATCCATGACTCGGATCGCCTTCTAGACGTAGAAGGGTACGGGAAAAGGGGATACCTTGGTATTGGTTATTGATATGTGAGTTCTTGAGTGTACGGACTCAGAACGTACTACGGTACTTTGTGAATCCTTGAGTTTACAGGCTCAAGAGGTACTTCGGTACTAGTGTGAGTTTACAGGCTCACCGTGACGGTTACTTGTGTGTGTGTACTCATGATCTTTCCCCTTTCCCCTTGGACATGAGTTAGGACTTTGTTAGAACCTTGTAAAGCCGAGAGGACTTTAAGATAGGGAACTCACTGAGATTTGATGTATCTCACCCCACTGTTGTTGTTTACATCACAGGTTCTGCAGGTTTGGCGAAGGGTAAGGACAAGGTTATTTGACTTTCCTTACGGATCGTGGTTTGGTGATGGCATGGCTTCCGCTATGGCGTTATGTTTTGAGATCATTGTTTTGATCTAGTTCTTAGTTTTTATCATTTTGGAACATCTTGTATATATAATGCCTTAGACCTTTAGGTGTTTTGTATTAGAGGCATTTATGTGTATAATGTGTTAACTAGGAACTTATTATGTTTCAGTACCAAAAGTGAAACTCATGTATAATATATGATTTGAGGCATGTATTGTATATGGTCTTTACATTTACAAGACCATGATGGAAACACACACTTTGGTAGTGGAGATACACATTCTCCAAGTTCTTCACAATATCTGTATTCGTCGCAGTATCAACAAACAAATTACTATTCTAATGATCAACAAAATGTCCAGAGGGCGAATGACTATTTTAGTGATGAAAACACAGATGGATGTTCTATGATGTAAAACATCTGACTAGATATCTAATTGCTAAATAACTACATGTTATATTTTTTATCTATAGTTTAGAAAAATTGGTAACGTAATAAGTCTGCTAATAATAAGCATAATCCAAAAGTCAAATATTTTCAATTATAATTGATTTTTTTTTATTATATTTAACTATAGAGCAAGACTATTTTAATTTTTCTTATTCATATTCTTATATTTATTAATTACAATTATTATGAACATTATATAACCTTTCTTTAGATATATAAATTTATTTAATCAATTTATTAAAAATCAACTTTAAATTTATTTAAATTTCTTATTATAATGTTTAGCCCTATTTTTCTTTATGTATTTTCACAATGCATCTCTAAGTGATTTTCATAGAGCATATTATTGACAATTTTTTTTAATACTTTCATCTTAAATTTTAATAAATATTAAATAATCAATAATTAATCTATTATAGTAATGAAAATTTAAAATTTTATCAACAATATGTCATACGAAAATCAGTATGAATTGCAAGGTGAAAATAGGCATAAAAAACAGGATTAAGTTTTATAATAATAAATTTAAATGAATTTAATTTTAATTTTTTTTATTGATATTTTTTTACATATTTAACAAAATATAAATTATAAAATTCAAATATTAATACATGAGACATTTTAGTTCATTATTGGAATAAATAAAAACAATTAAATTTGTTAATAATTGAGGTTTATTTCAATTTTTTATTGAATAATCTATGAATAAGAATAAAATATCAAAAATAGGAGGATGTTATTTTTTTTATAAATAATTATGAAATTTTTTAATAATATAATATATTATAAATGATTCTATATTTTGTGCAAAGTACTAAAAATTTTACAACTTAAATAAAATTGGTAAGAATGGGGAAGGCTATGAAAAATATTAAGCTTACCAAACAAAATTGACTTATCCGTCTTTATTCAGAATGTTATTTTATTTATTTTAAATTTTTTAATATAAAAGTATAAATAATAAGAAACACACAAACGATAAAAAACTTAAGTAGAATGGTTTCATGTAAATTAATTGCATGATCTCATTTTAAATATTACCAAAATTTGTTCTAAATTTTTTTTACTTAATGATTATTTGAAAATTTCTAATTAAAAGCATATAATATTTAATATAATATTTTTTCCATTTCAAAACATTTTAAATTTACGACGACAAAAAAAATATTTAAAAAAATTTTTTTTAATCAATTTATAAAAAATCAACTTTCAATTCATTTAAATCTCTTATTATAATGTTTAGCCCTATTTTTTCTTTATGTATTTTCGCAGTGCATCTCTAAGTGATTTTCATATAGCATATTATTGATAAAAAATTTTAATACTTTAATATTAAATTTTAATAAATATTTAATAATCAATAATTAATCTATTAAAGTAATGAAAATTGAAAATTTTATCAAAATATGTCATAAGAAAATTACAATGAATTGCAATGTGAAAATAGACATAAAAAAAGGGCTAAGTTTCATAATAATAAATTTAAATGAATTGTAACTTAAATTTTTTAGTTTATAATTTTTTTTACATATTAAAAAAATATACAATATAAAATTCAAATATTAATACATGAGACATTTCAGTTCATTATTAGAATAAATAAAAACAATTAAATTTGTGAATAATTGAGGTTTATTTCAATTTTTAATTGAATAATCTATGAATAAGAAAGAAATGTCAAAAATAGGAGGATGTTATTTTTTTTATAAATAATTATGAAGAATTTTTATAATCTAATATATTATATGATTTTATCTTTTTATTGCTTTTGGTAACAGAATATATTATATGATTATATGTATAACGACTATGTAAGGAAAAAATTAATATGATCCATTGATTTTTATTGATTAAAATTTGATGATCGTAATCATTTGTTCTCGTTTCTCTCCATAACAAAATATTCTCACCCAAGTCACTCCCTAGATATCTATAATAAATGCATTTGTAAATTAATTAGTTAATTTATTTTAATTTATTTTCTTTGATATCACAGACTTTCTCATACAAATCTAATGAGGTTGAAATATTTTGAATTCCTCTTAACATATTGATTTTAATAAATTATTCATTATTATATGATTTTATTTTTTTAGAAATGTGCAAAGTACTAAAATTTTTACTACTTAAACAAAATTGGTAAGAGTGGAGAAGACTATGAAAAGTATTAAGGGTACCGAGCAAAATTGACTTATTCGTCTTTATTCATAATTTTATTTTATTTATTTTAAATTTTTAAATATAAAAGTATACATACTAAGGAACAGACAAATGATAAATAAAAACTAAGTAGAATGGTTTCATGTAAATTATTTGCATGATCTCATTTTAACTATTACCAAAATTTGTTCTAAATTTTTTTGACTTAATGATTATATGAAATTTTTTAATTAAAAGTATATAATATTTAATATAATATTATTCCATTTTAAAACATTTTTAATTTATGATAAAAAATAAAATTTTAAAATTAACACATTATTTTTTAGTATAGTTTAAAATTATAACATTTCTTAGAATGGTTTAAAAGTTACAATTTTCTATATTTTGAGGTCTTAGTGATTATATAAATAATACATTTTAAGTTCTATTCAAAATCCTCCGAAAATGCATTATTGTTTTAACTAATATTATAAACGGTTTCATCATTTTAGGTCATTAATTGAACATACGAAATATCACGTGATAGTTGTCTTACATTTTTACAACTATTTAAAAAAAAAAACCATCATTATACAATATAAATATAGTATCTCTTGTAAAAATATGCCTTTTAAAAATTATTGTCTCTTTATTCATATATCTATCAACATATTTTTTACAATATTTTAAAATAAAAAATAGTACAAAATGCAGAAAATCATGTCATGAACGACATGAGTGCACGCTAATAATATGTTTAATGATTAATTTTATCAATTGTAGCAATTTGATTTGGTATTTGATAATATATTTTTTGGTCATTATTTTGATTATATCTTTTTTCTTTTTTATTGTGTTTATATATATTATTATTTAAGATATTATGTTGTAAATAAGGTATAAAATATAATTGATTCATATTTTAGACATACATCCATTTAAATCAGTTTGTAATGTCACTTTTAGGTTAACTTCTAAAATATTTCACTAAATATATATTTATCAGGATTTGATTGGATGCTATAAGGATATTAATATATATATATATATATATATATATATATATATATATATATATATATATATATATATCAATATTATATGATAAATCAATTATCAACATGATTTTTATTATATTTTTGATTCTCCATTGATTGAGTAAAAATAAATTGATATGTTTTTATTTCCATTAAAAGAATTCTTATTCTTTTCACTAAAAATTGCTCTATTACAATGAGAATGATATAAAAACCTAGCTCGTTGAAAGTTATTATCTTATACTAGTACTTTCTTTTGTAAGTTTATTTTTCTTCTTCATTTTAGGCTTGCAAATAACATGGTATGCAATTAGTTTATGCAAAAATGCTTTGGTTTTAAAAAGGTCATATTAATACTCATAATAAGTATTTATTCTAGACAATTGTGTATAAAATTTTGTTTTTCCTGTATGTTAAGTATTTTATATTTTTCTTTAGAGTTATTATTCATGTTAAATGTCATGTGATATTTTGTTTACTTATCTTGTTAAAAATTTTTATATGTAGTGATGAAAAATTAAATTCTGACTTCAAGCAGATTTTTGATGGAAGGAAGGGGAAAAAAGAAATCTTTATTTGGAAAAATAAAGCGAATATGTTCAAAACATAGTGAAGAAAAGAAATATAGAGTATTTGAAGAGACTGAAATAGAGGAGGAGCAAGATGAAATAGAGCAAGGGCAAGATGGGATAGAGCAATCTCCAGAGCATCAAGAGGAGGTGGTAGAACCAATCCCTTCATATAGTTCTACACAACATTATTATTACCCTCCACAAACTCAACAAGTAATTCAAGGATATTTTGAACATGGAAGTCCTTCGTATTCTGCACATTACCCTGATGAAAATACACAACCATGTAACCTTTCATATTCCGAAGAAAATACACAACCATGGAATCCTTCATACTCTTCACAAACCACTGATGGATATACGCAACCATGGAATCCTTCATACTCTTCACAGAACACTGATGGATATAAGCAACCATGGAATCCTTCATCTTTTGGGAACCCTTCATCTTCTTTACAAGACCATGATGGAAACACACACTTTGGTAGTGGAGATACACACTCTCCGTGTTCTTCACAATATCCGTATTTGTCGCAATATCAACAAACAAATTACTATTCTAATGATCAACAAAATGTCCAGAGGGCAAATGACTATTTTAGTGATGAAAACACAGATGGATGTTCTATGATGTAAAACATCTGACTAGATATCTAATTGCTAAATAACTACATGTTATATTTTTTTATCTATAGTTTAGAAAAATTGGTAATGTAATAAGTCTGCTAATAATAAGCATAATCCAAAAGTCAAATATTTTCAATTATAATTGATTTTTTTTATTATATTTAACTATAGAGCAAGATTATTTTAATTTTTCTTATTCATATTCTTATATTTATTAATTACAATTATTATGAACATTATATAACCTTTCTTTAGATATATAAATTTATTTAATCAATTTATTAAAAATCAACTTTAAATTTATTTAAATTTCTTATTATAATGTTTAGCCCTATTTTTCTTTATGTATTTTCACAATGCAGGTCTAAGTGATTTTCATAGAGCATATTATTGATGTAATACCCCGTAAAATTCTGAGCATTTTGGATAATATTATTATGATGAACTGGGTTTCGGGGTACTCTGAGCAATTATTGGATGAAATAATTAGAGTAAACTGACGTACTCGGATTGATTAGATTTAATATTATTTAACTTGGAATTTTATTAATTGGTGCATTTGAGATAATTTGGATAATTAGTAGTGTTACCAATTAATATTTTCTATGTGTATATTTTCTTTTCTTTGCCTTATTTGGAAAGAAGATAGAAAACAAAAAGAAGGAAAAAGAAAAGAAAGGAAAAGGAAGAGAAAGAAGAGGAAAATTCTACAAGATCTCAAGAGTGAGAAACATCAGCTAATCTTCATCTTTTCATCTCAGCTTCAACCTCCTCATCTTGTAATCCAGGTGGGTTCTAGTTAGACTCTTTAGATTAAGGTTTTATTGAGTTTTAGAGTTAGTTTGATATTGTTAGAAATGTGGAATTTTACAATAGAATCATCATTTAACTGCTGAAATTCGATAATTGATTGTATGTTATACTGGTTGTTATGATCATAGCATGTTTTGGTGTATTTTGATTTGAAAATTGGGATTTTGGGGTTGAAATTGATCAACCCGTAGCAGAACTTTTCTGCAGGAAAAATTCTGGGTTTCAACTGCCCGTACGCGTATCACGCAGGGCCATACGCGTATTGTGTTGGGGAATACGCGTATGGAAGTGAAGGATTTTGGGCGTTACGCGTATGGTTTGGGCAATACGTGTATTGGAGGAAAAATGGAATTTTAAAGGGAAAATAGCCTCTGCCCGTACGCGTATCACTTTGGGCAGTACGCGTACGGAACAAGGCCATACGCGTACGATCAGGACGTGTGCTGAGCTGTGTTTTTCGCGATACCATTTCTTGTAAATTCCATAACTTTTGACTTGGTTATCCTATGTGAGTATTTTTGGTATCGTTGTGAAGCTATGAGTATCCTGTAGCTAATGGTAGTGAGAAATATCTGATTATTGCCCGATTAAATAAATCGGAGGGAACCGTGAATGGGTGTAACGTGTAATGTGTTGAATTATGTGTTTTCTATTGTGTGATCGATGCCTAATTGCCTATACTCAGATTATTAAACATGTTTGACTATATATGCATGTTAAAATATGAATTAGGTAGAGTGAGGACTTACCATAAACAACATTGTGTGTGTAATGGAATAGTGACAACGCTCGTGCAAGTAAGGCCGAGGCGTGTGTCTAGAAATCATAACCAGTTTCTTTTGCGGTGTAGTTTCATGAGACTCGAGCACCTCCTCTGAAACGTATGCACAATTACTTGGCAGGTTTGATTCCCACGTATAGTACGAATGGAACCTAAGGGTAGAGACTTGTGATGGTTAACAGGCCATGAGAAGTAACGGTTCATGGCTAACAGGCCGTTGTTCCCAAATCCATTTCGTATGCCAAGTAACTTCAAGGATCCATGACTCGGGTCGTCTTCTAGACGTAGAAGCGGATGGGAAAAGGGGATGCCTTGGTACGGTTATTGATTTGTGAGATTCTTGAGCTAACAGGCTCAGGACGTACTTCGGTACTAGTGTGAGTTAACAGGCTCACCGGTGTGGATACTTATGTAGTGCGTGTACTCAAAGTCACTTCCCTTCCCTTTTGACTTGAGTTAGGTTTATTAGAACCTTGTAGAGCCGAGAGGACTTTAAGATAGGGAACTCACTGAGATTTGATGTATCTCACCCCACTGTTGTTGTTTACATCACAGGTTCCGCGAAGGGTAAGGATAAGGCTGTGTGACCATCCTTGCTTAGCTGTTGGTTTTGCTTCCGTTGTGGAGTCTTTTGAGATCCTTAGGGATCTAGTTCTTAGTTTTATCTTTTGAACATTTTGTACATATAACATGCCAGTGTATTGTTTTAGGTTGTTTTGGGGCATTTTTATGTATACAGTGTTACTAGGAACTTATGTATTTCAGTACCAAACGTATTTTTCATGTATGATATATGCTTTGACGTATGTATATATATGTGGGCATTACTGTTGGTATCATAGCAGGTCGTATCCTCGACCTAGCCATGAAATAGTATGAGTATTTTCTTTCCGTTTCATATGTGTTGTGTCGCCATTAGTCTTACATGTTATATTTATGGTATTGAGCCTGATCAACTTAATCCCATCTGTATGACATTTAGGAACATGGCTGACGGGCGCAGAAACAACCGTGGTAGACCGAGAAACACTCCAGCAGGGACTAATCCGCCAGTTGACGAAGGGAATACTCCGTTGTATCAATTCATGCAGCAGATGCAACAACAACAAAATCAGTTCATGCAACAAATGGTTTAGCAGATGGCGGGTGGTTTACATCCTCTAGTGGTTGTTCCTGAGGTTGCAGGAGGAACCTTTAGGGATTTTATTCGGTTGAATCCTCCGGAATTTCAGGGAGGGTTAGACCCAGTAAAGGCTCATGAATGGATATCAGGTATGGAACGGGTTTTCCAAATAGTTCAGTGCAGTGAGGAAAACAAGGTGGTCTTTGCTTCCCATTTGTTGAAGGGTCCTGCCATGAGGTGGTGGGAGAGCGCTTCATCTTTAATGACAATTCAAGAGGTACCGAAGGTGTGGGAACAGTTTAAGGTAATTTTTATGGAGAAATATTTTCCAAGTTCCTTGAGGTCTCAGAAGGAATTTGAGTTTCAACAACTGAGACAAGGTAACTTAACTGTGGCTTCTTATGCTGAGAAATTTGAAACTATGGCCGCTTATTCTAGACAAGCCATGTATGCTCCTGACGAGAGGTGGAAGATTGATCAGTTTCTGTTTGGTTTAAGGGCTTAAATTTCACATAGCGTGTCTCAACGGGAATTTACTACTTATGCCGAATTGTTAAGAGAGTGTTATGTGGCTGAACATAGTTTGAAGAAGGTACAAATGGAGGGAGATTTGAGTAGGATGAATCAAAGTGATCGAGGGAGACCGAATCAACAGGTTAGACCAAGGCAACAATCCTTTAAAGGGAAGCAAGCTCAGAGTTCTAGAACTAGTGTGCCTCCGGTATGTCGTATTTGTGGACGGAATCATTATTGTGAATAATTGAGGTTTATTTCAATTTTTAATTGAATAATCTATGAATAAGAAAGAAATGTCAAAAATAATTTTTTTTTATATGTATAACGACTATGTAAGGAAAAAATTAATATGATAATTAATCTATTAAAGTAATGAAAATTGAAAATTTTATCAAAATATGTCATAAGAAAATTACAATGAATTGCAATGTGAAAATAGACATAAAAAAAGGGCTAAGTTTCATAATAATAAATTTAAATGAATTGTAACTTAAAATTTTTAATTTATAATTTTTTTTATATATTAAAAAAATATAAAATATAAAATTCAAATATTAATACATGAGACATTTCAGTTCATTATTAGAATAAATAAAAACAATTAAATTTGTGAATAATTGAGGTTTATTTCAATTCTTAATTGAATAATCTATGAATAAGAAAGAAATGTCAAAAATAATTTTTTTATATGTATAACGACTATGTAAGGAAAAAATTAATATGATCCATTGATTTTTATTGATTAAAATTTGACGATCGTAATCATTTGTTCTCGTTTCTCACAATAACAAAATGTTCTCACCCAAGTCACTCCCTAGATATCTATAATAAATGCATTTGTAAATTAATTAGTTAATTTATTTTAATTTATTTTCTTTGATAACACAGACTTTCTCATACAAATCTAATGAGGTTGAAATATTTTGAATTCCTCTTAACATATTGATTTTAATAAATTACTCATTATTATTTTATTTTATTTTTTTAGAAATGTGCAAAGTACTAAATTTTTTACTATATAAACAAAATTGGTAAGAGTGGAGAAGACTATGAAAAGTATTAAGGGTACCAAGCAAAATTGACTTATTCGTCTTTATTCATAATTTTATTTTATTTATTTTAAATTTTTAAATATAAAAGTATACATACTAAGGAACAGACAAATGATAAAAAAAAAAACTAAGTAGAATGGTTTCATGTAAATTATTTGCATGATCTCATTTTAACTATTACCAAAATTTGTTCTAAATTTTTTTGACTTAATGATTATATGAAATTTTTTAATTAAAAGTATATAATATTTAATATAATATTCTTCCATTTTAAAACATTTTTAATTTACGATAAAAAAGAAAATTTTAAAATTGACACATTATTTTTTAGTATAGTTTAAAATTATAACATTTCTTAGAATGGTTTAAAAGTTACAATTTTCTATATTTTGAGGTCTTAGTGATTATATAAATAATACATTTTAAGTTCTATTCAAAATCCTCCGAAAATGCATTATTGTTTTAACTAATATTATAAATGGTTTCATCATTGGAGGTCATTAATTGAACATACGAAATATCACGTGATAGTTGTCTTACATTTTTACAATTATTTAAAAAAAACCATAATTATACACAAGGGAATCATTATGGTAGGTGCAGTTTGGAGGGAATGAGGTGTTATCAGTGTAATAAGGTGGGCCACATGGCGAAGGATTGTCCTCAGGGCAGGAATCAGACACAAGGGAAGAGTACTGGCCGAGTGTATACATTGGATGCGAGTAAAGGAAAGAATGATAACTCCTTGATTTTGGGTACGTGTTTCGTAAATGGACATCCTTGTTTTGTTTTATTTGATTGTGGGGCAACTCATTCTTTTGTGTCCACGCGTTGTGTGAAGCGACTTGGGTTGCAAGCTATTCCTTTATTTCCTCCTATGATAGTTACTACTGCCATGGATGAGATTGTAGAGACACCGTTGACGTGTGAAAATTGTGTATTATCGGTGAATGAAAGAGTTTTCCAGATTGATCTTATTTGTTTGCCGCTTAAGAAAGTGGATGTTGTGCTGGGAATGGATTGGCTTTCTACTAATTCGGTTTTTATCGGTTGTGAAGAGAAGTTAATTATTATCCCATCTACCGAGGCTACTTCGAAGGATGTGTTAACTACTATTTTAGAAGGTACGGTTGGAATGATTAATTTCTTGTTTGAGGAAGAAAAGTCTGTTCTTATGATTCTTACTAAGGAGGAGAGTAGTAGCATTCCAGTTCTGAGTATTCCGGTAGTTTGCGACTTTCCTGAAGTTTTCCCCGAGGATATCACTTCTCTTCCTCCGGAGGGGGAAGTGGAATTCTCTATTGACCTGATATCGGGAACGGCTCCAATATCCGTTTCTCCGTATCGGATGGCACCACTTGAATTAAGATAATTAAAGGATCAGTTGGAAGAATTGTTGGCGAAGCATTTCGTTCGACCCAGTGTTTCGCCCTGGGGAGCTCCAGTGTTATTGGTAAAGAAGAAGGATGGTGGAATGCGATTGTGTATCGATTACCGTCAGTTGAATAAGGCCACCATCAAGAATAAATACCCATTACCAAGGATAGACGACCTGTTAGATCAATTGAAAGGAGCCTGTGTGTTCTCGAAGATTGATTTACGGTCGGGTTATCATCAGATTCGTGTGAAGAGTTCAGATGTACCAAAGACTGCGTTTAGAACCCGTTATGGTCATTATGAATTCTTGGTGATGCCTTTTGGTGTGACAAATGCTCCGGCAGTTTTCATGAATTATATGAATCAGATATTTCAACCTTACTTGGACCAATTTGTGGTGATTTTCATTGATGACATTCTTATTTATTCTCGTGATCCTCAAGAGCACGGTGAACATCTAAGAATCGTTTTATCCATCTTGCAAGAGAAGCAACTTTTTGCTAAGTTAAGTAAGTGTGAGTTTTGGATGTCTGAGGTTAATTTCCTTGGTCATGTCATATCTCAAGGAGGTGTGGCGGTCGATCCATCAAAAGTTGAAGCAGTAATTAATTGGGAGAGACCGAAGAATGTTTCTGAAGTTAGGAGTTTCTTGGGTTTAGCAGGTTACTACAAACGATTTATCAAGGGATTTTCGCAATTGGCTTTACCATTGACAAGACTTACTAGGAATGATTGTTTTTATGAGTGGGATTCGGCTTGTGAAAGAAGTTTTAGAAGTTTGAAGGAGAGATTGACTACCGCTCCTATTTTGGTTATTCCTGATCCTAGCAAGTCATATGAGGTATATTGTGATGCATCGAAGAAGGGTTTAGGCGGAGTGTTAATGCAGAATGGACATGTAGTGGTTTACGCTTCACGACAGTTGAAAGTCCATGAAGAGAATTACCCGACGCATGATTTAGAATTGGCGGCAGTTGTTTTTACCTTGAAAGTGTGGCATCACTATTTGTATGGTGTACGTTTTGAGATGTTTAGTGACCACAAGAGCTTAAAGTACCTGTTTGATCAGAAAGAATTGAATATGCGTCAAAGGAGGTGGATGGAATATTTGAAGGATTATGATTTGGAACTGAAGTACCATCCGAGTAAAGCGAATAAGGTGGCGGATGCTTTAAGCAGGAAAGAGTTGCATAGTGCCGAGTTGATGATGTTAGAGTATGCCTTAATGGAAAAGTTTAGAGATCTAAATCTTCAATTTAATTGGACTCCTGATTGTGTGATTATGGGAAATTTAAATATCATCTCTACTCTCAGGGAAGAAATCCAACAAGAGCAAGGGTTAGATGAGAAGTTACAAGAATTGTTGACTCAACCGGGTTTTGTGCGACTTACCGACGGGGTCATTTCGTTTAACCAAAGGATTTGTGTTCTGGACAACACGGAGTTAAAACAAAGGATTTTGGAGGAAGCGCATAAGGGTACTTTTACTATACATCCTGGTGCTTCAAAGATGTATCAAGATTTAAAGAGTGGCTATTGGTGGTCTGGGATGAAAAGAGATATTGCGGTGTATGTGTCGGAATGTGCGGTGTGCCAACAAGTGAAGATTGAGCACCAAAGGTCGGGTGGCTTGTTGCAACCTTTGGAAATTCTGATGTGGAAATGGGATAGTATTTCGATGGACTTCGCAGTGGGATTACCTCGTACGCAAGGTGGTTATGATTCAATTTGGGTAATTGTGGACCGGTTAACGAAATCCGCGCATTTCTTAGCTGTGAAGACTACCTATAAGGCGAGTCATCTCGCAAGGTTGCTTATTTCAGAGATAGTAAGATTGCATGGTATTCCTACTAGTATTGTTTCGGATAGAGATCCAAAATTTACCTCTAGATTTTGGAGAGCTTTTCAACAAGCCATGGGAACGAGGTTGTGTTTGAGTACGTCGAATCATCCGCAAACAGACGGTCAGACGGAACGGATAATACAAACTATGGAGGACATGTTAAGAGCTTGTGTGCTTGAAGGTGAGGGTAATTGGAGAGAACTTTTGCCGTTGATCGAATTCTCTTATAATAACAGTCATCATGCAAGTATTGGTATGGCACCTTATGAGGCATTATATGGTAGGAAGTGTAGTGTAACACCCACATATAATACTTGCATCAAATCACATATTATACATGAGTTTCACTTTTGGTACTGAAATATAATAAGTTCCTAGTTAACACATTATACACATAAATGCCTCTAATGCAAAACACTAAAAGTCTAAGGCATTACATATACAAGATGTTCCAAGACGATAAAAACTAAGAACTAGATCAATACAATGATCTCAAAACATAAACACCATAGCGGAAGCCATGCCATCACAAAAGCTACGATCCGTAAGGAAAGTCAAATAACCTTGTCCTTACCCTTCGCCGAACCTGCAGAACCTGTGATGTAAACAACAACAGTGGGGTGAGATACATCAAATCTCAGTGAGTTCGCTATCTTAAAGTCCTCTCGGCTTTACAAGGTTCTAAATAAGCCTAACTCATGTCAAAGGGAAAGGGGAGTGACCATGAGTACACACACACAAGTAACCCCCACGGTGAGCCTGTAAACTCACACTAGTACCGAAGTACCTCCTGAGCCTGTAAACTCAAGGATTCACAATCAATAACCAATACCAAGGTATCCCCTATTGCAGTCCGCTTCTATGTCTAGAAGACGACCCGAGTCATGGATCCTTGTAGCTACTTGGCATACGAATTGGATTCGGGATCATCGGTCCGTACACCGTGATCCGTCACTTCTCACGGCCCGTACACCGTCACAAGTCTCTTTACCCGTAGGCTCCAATTGTACTCACTACGGGAATCAAACCTGCCAAGTAGTTGTGCATAACGTTTCAGAGGAGGTGCTCGAGTTTCATGAAACTACACCGCAAGAAACAATGGTTATGATTGAAATGCACACGCCTCGGCCTTTCATGCACGAGCGTTGCCACATATGGGAAAATCACACTCCCGACACAGTTATAGTAATAATCCTCACTCTGCCTATTCCATATTTTAACATGCATACATTGTCAACAACTATTACACACATTTAACAGATAAAAGTCGACAAAACGACACTATTCTAGAAATTCCGACTTAATTAAATCGGCCGACAATCTCAAAACCATTATAATAAGAAAGTACATTTTATTATCTTTCCAACGATACCAAAAATATTCAAATCCGAGTTACGTACAAAAAGTTACGGCATTGGAAACAAACGATCGGAAAAATAACCACAACAGCAGAATTTCTGCAATTCTCCTGACCATACGCGTATTGGCACATCCCATACGCGTATTGCCCAAAATTCTCGCCCAACCATACGCGTATTGCCCAAGGCCATACGCGTATGGGCAGAGACATTTTTTCCCTTGAAATTCCTTTTAAAATTGCCATACGCGTAACGCCCTTGCCGTACGCGTATTGACATGCCCCATACGCGTATTGCCCCATGCCATACGCGCATGGGCATAGAAAAATGCATAAAAACCAGCAGAATTTTCCTGCTACGGGTTGATCCAAAATCATCCCAAAATCCCATTTTGATCAATCACAAAGCATCAAAACATGTTATAACATAATAAGCAGCATAACATACAATCAAACATTGAATTTCAACAGTTAGATTCATGATTTTATGCAAAAATACTCAATTTTCCCAATTCCAACCTAACTCTAAACTCAAAATAAACTCTACTCTAAAGAGTCTAACTAAAACCCACCTGGACAACAAGATGAGGATGATGAAATTGAGATGAAGAGATGAGGAATGGATGCTTGATGATGATCTTGAGCTCTTTGTGGAATTTTCTCTCCTTTTTCCTTTCCTTCTCTTTTCCTCTCCTTTTCCTTTCTCTTTCTTTTCTAACTTTTGTTTGTTTTCCAAATGGAAAAGAGACATAGTAAAGAAATTAATTTCCATCAATTAGCAATACTACTAAATGTCCAAATTAGCTCAAATGCACCAAATAATAAAAACTCAACGTTAAATACTATTAATTTAATCAACTCTGAGTTCGTCAGTTTACTCTAATTATTTTATCAATTAATTGCTCAGAGTACTCCGGAACCCAGTTGATCATAATAATATTAACCTGAGCGTTTATAAATTTACGGGGTATTACATCCTCCCCCCCTTAAATAGAAATTCGTCCTCAAATTTAAAATATTACCTGAACAGATGTGGATAAGAACCTCGCATGGTAACTATTGTTATAGGAAAACTCAATTAACGGTAAAAGTTCTTTCCAATTCCCTCTACTCTCTAGCACACAAGCTCTTAACATATCCTCCATCGTCTGTATTGTTCGCTCAGTCTGACCATCCGTTTGAGGATGATTCGACGTGCTCAACCGCAAATTCGAACCCATCGCTTGTTGGAACACCTTCCAAAACCTCGAAGTAACCTTCGGATCTCTATCAGACACAATACTGGAAGGAATACCATGCAATCTCACAATCTCAGCAATAAACAACCTTGCAAGATGACTTGCCTTATAAGTAGTCTTCACGGCTAAGAAATGTGCATATTTCGTTAGTCGATCTACAATTACCCAAATAGAATCATACCCACCTTGTGTACGGGGTAACCCCACTACAAAGTCCATAGAAATACTATCTCACTTCCAAACTGGAATATCCAAAGGTTGCAACAGACCGCCCGGTCTTTGGTGTTCAATCTTCACCTGTTGGCACACCGCACATTCTGACACATATGTCGTTATATCCTTTTTCATCCCAGACCACAAATAATCCCTCTTTAAATCTTGGTACATCTTCGAAGAACCAGGATGTATCGTAAAAGTACCTTTATGAGCTTTATCTAAAATCTTCCTTTTCAATGCCTGATCCTTCGGAACACAAATCCGTTGATTAAATAGAATAATCCCATCAGTTGCTCGTGTAAAACCCGATTGAAGTAACAATTCTTGTAACTCCTCCTATAACATTTATTCTTGTTGAATCTCAACTCTTAAAGTAGAATTGACCTCCAAATTTCCCATAATTACACCATTCGGAGTCCACACAAACTGGAGATTAAGATCTCTAAACTTTTCCAACAACAAATACTCCAAAATCATCAATTCTACATTATGAACCATTTTCCGACTTAAAGCATCCTCTACTTTATTCGCTTTTCCTGGATGATACTTCAATTCTAAGTCACAATCCTTTAAGTACTCCATCCACCTTCTTTGTCGCATATTCAACTCCTTTTGGTCAAACAAATACTTCAAACTCTTGTGGTCACTGAACATCTCAAAGCGTACACCATATAAATAATGACGCCACACCTTCAGTGCAAACACCACTGCAGCTAGTTCCAAATTGTGAGTTGGATAATTTTTCTCATGAACTTTCAACTGTCGAGAAGCATAAGCTACTACTTGACCGCACTGCATCAGAACACCCCCTAATCCCCTCTTAGAAGCATCACAGAATACCTCATAAGAGTTGTTTGGATCAGGAATAATTAATACTGGAGCACTCGTCAAACTTTCCTTCAATTTTATAAAACTTTGTTCACAACCCGAATCCCACTCAAAAGTAAAATCCTTCCGAGTAAGTTTCGTCATTGGTAAGGCCAATTGAGAAAAGCCTTTAATGAACCTTCTATAGTAACCTGCCAATCCCAAGAAACTTCTAACCTCTGAAACATTTCTCGGTCTTTCCCAATTAATCACTGCTTCTACCTTTGATGGATCCACCACCACACCACCTTGAGATATAACATGCCCAAGAAAATTAACTTCTGACATCCAAAATTCACACTTGCTCAACCTAGCAAAAAGTTGTTTCTCTTGCAATACTGATAAGACAATTCTTAGATGTTCTCCGTGCTATTGTGGAGTACGAGAATAAATAAGAATGTCGTCAATAAAGATTACCACAAATTGGTCCAAGTAAGCCTGAAATATACGGTTCATGTAATCCATAAAAATAGCTGGAGCATTAGTCACACCGAAAGGCATCACTAAGAATTCATAATGACCGTAACGTGTTCTAAATGCAGTTTTTGGCACATCGGAACTCTTCACTCGGATCTGATGATAACTCGACCGTAAATCAATCTTCGAGAACACACAGGCTCCTTTCAATTGATCTAACAAGTCGTCTATCCTGGGTAAGGGGTACTTATTCTTAATAGTGACTTTATTCAACTTACGGTAATCAATGCACAAACGCATTCCCCCATCTTTCTTCTTTACCAACAACACTGAAGCTCCCCAAGGTGAAACACTAGGTCTAACAAAGTGCTTAGACATCAAGTCCTCCAATTGGTCCTTTAATTCTCTTAATTCAAGCGGTGCCATCCGATAAGGAGAAACGGATATAGGAGCCGTTCCCGGTACCAGGTCAATAGAGAACTCAACTTCTGTCTCCGAAGGAAGAGAAGTAACATCCTCAGGAAACACTTCAAGAAACTCACACACTATTGGAATACTCAGAACTTGCTGTTCACTACTCCCTTCCTTAGTAAGAGCCAATAAAACAGATTTCTCCTTCTCAAACAAGAAATTTACCATTCCCACCGTACCTTCTAAAATCGTTGATAACACATCCTTCGGAGTAGCCTCAGCAGATGGAATAATGATTAACTTCGCCTCACAACCGATAAAAACCGAATTAGCTGAAAGCCAATCCATTCCCAGAACAACATCCACTTTCTTAAGCGACAAACAAATAAGATCAATCTGGAAGACTCTTTCATTCACCGACAACACACAATTTTCACACATCAGCGGTGTTTCAACCAATTCATCCATGGCAGTAGTAACCACCATAGGAGGAAACAAAGGAATAGTTTGCAACCCAAGTCGCTTCACACAACGCGTGGACACAAAAGAATGCATTGCCCCACAATCAAATAAAACAAAACAAGGATGTCCATTTACGAAACACGTACCCGCAATCAAGGAGTTGTCACCCTTTGCTTTCCTTGCATCTAAGGAATACACTCGGCCAATATTCTTTCCTTGTGTCGGATTCCTACCCTGAGGACAATCTCTCGATACATGACCCATCTTGTTACACTGATAACACCGTATTACCTCCGAATTGCACCTACCATAATGATTCCTTCCACAAGTACGACATACCGGAGGCACACTAGTTCTAGAACCCTGTACTTGCTTCCCTTTGGAAGACTGTTGCCTTTGCCTAAACTGTTGATTCGACCTTCCACGGTCACTTTGAGTTTCCCTGTTCAAATCCACCTCCATTTGTACCTTTTTCAAACTATTCTCCGCCACATAACATTGTCTTAACATTTCTGCATAAGTAGCAAATTCCCGTTGAGACACGCTATGTGAAATTTCAGCCCTCAACCCAAACAAAAACTGATCAATCTTCCACCTCTCATCAGGAGCATACATGGCCTGCCTAGAATAGTCAGCCATGATCTCAAATTTTTCCGCATAGGAAGCCACTGATAAATTGCCCTGTCTCAACTGTTGGAACTCAAACTCCTTCTGAGACCTTAAAGAACTCGAAAAATATTTCTCCATAAAAGTTACCTTAAACTGTTCCCACACCTTTGGCACCTCTTGGATTGTCATCAAGGCTGAAGCGCTCTCCCACCACCTCATGGCAGGACCCTTCAACAAGTGAGAAGCAAATACTACCTTATTTTCCTCACTGCAATGCACTATCAAGAAAATCTGTTCCATACCTGATATCCATTCACGCGCCTTCACCGGATCTAACCCTCCCTGAAACTCTGGAGGATTCATACGAATGAATTCCCTATAGGTTCCCCCTGCAACTTCAGGAACAACCACTGGAGGATGCAGACCATCAGCCATTTGCTGTACCATTCCCTGCATAAACTAATTTTGCTGCTGCTGCATCTGTTGCATGAATTAATACAAAGGGGCATTCCCTTCAGCACCCTGTGGAACCGTCCCAGCCGGAGTAGTTCTCGGAGTCCTTGGTCTTCCACGGTTGTTTCTACGTCCGTCGGCCATGATCCTGAATGTCATACAAATAGGATTAAGTTGCTCAGGCTCAATACCATAAATATAACACGTAAGACCAAAGGCGACACCACGTATCTGAAACGGAAAGAGTTACTCATTCTATTTCATGGCTAGGTCGAGTATACGACCTGCTCTGATACCAACTGTAACACCCACATATAATACTTGCATCAAATCACATATTATACATGAGTTTCACTTTTGGTACTGAAATATAATAAGTTCCTAGTTAACACATTATACACATAAATGCCTCTAATGCAAAACACTAAAAGTCTAAGGCATTACATATACAAGATGTTCCAAGATGATAAAAACTAAGAACTAGATCAATACAATGATCTCAAAACATAAACGCCATAGCGGAAGCCATGCCATCACAAAAGCTACGATCCGTAAGGAAAGTCAAATAACCTTGTCCTTACCCTTCGCCGAACCTGCAGAACCTGTGATGTAAACAACAACAGTGGGGTGAGATACATCAAATCTCAGTGAGTTCGCTATCTTAAAGTCCTCTCGGCTTTACAAGGTTCTAAATAAGCCTAACTCATGTCAAAGGGAAAGGGGAGTGACCATGAGTACACACACACAAGTAACCCCCACGGTGAGCCTGTAACTCACACTAGTACCGAAGTACCTCCTGAGCCTGTAAACTCAAGGATTCACAATCAATAACCAATACCAAGGTATCCCCTATTCCCGTCCGCTTCTACGTCTAGAAGATGACCCGAGTCATGGATCCTTGTAGCTACTTGGCATACGAATTGGATTCGGGATCATCGGTCCGTACACTGTGATCCATCACTTCTCACGGCCCGTACACCGTCACAAGTCTCTTTACCCGTAGGCTCGAATCATACTCACTATGGGAATCAAACCTGCCAAGTTGTTGTGCATAACGTTTCAGAGGAGGTGCTCGAGTCTCATGAAACTACACCGCAAGAAACAGTGGTTATGATTGAAATGCACACGCCTCGGCCTTTCATGCACGAGCGTTGCCACATATGGGAAAATCACACTCCTGACACAGTTATAGTAATAATCCTCACTCTGCCTATTCCATATTTTAACATGCATACATTGTCAACAACTATTACACACATTTAACAGATAAAAGTCGACAAAATGACGTTATTCCAGAAATCCCGACTTAATTAAATCGGCCGACAATCTCAAAACCATTATAATAAGAAAGTACATTTTATTATCTTTCCAACGATACCAAAAATGTTCAAATCTGAGTTACGTACAAAAAGTTACGGCATTGGAAACAAACGATCGGAAAAATAACCACAACAACAGAATTTCTGCAATTCTCCTGACCATACGCGTATTGGCACATCCCATACGCGTATTGCCCAAAATTCTCGTCCAGCCATACGCGTATTGCCCAAGGCCATACGCGTATGGCCAGAGACATTTTTTTTCCCTTGAAATTCCTTTTAAAATTGCCATACGCGTAACGCCCTTGCCGTATGCGTATTGACATGCCCCATATGCGTATTGCCCCATGCCATACGCGTATGGGCAGAGAAAAATGCAGAAAAACCAGCAGAATTTTCATGCTACGGGTTGATCCAAAATCACCCCAAAATCCCATTTTGATCAATCACAAAGCATCAAAACATGTTATAACATAACAAGCAGTATAACATACAATCAAACATTGAATTTCAACAGTTAGATTCATGATTTTATGCAAAAATACTCAATTTTCCCAATTCCAACCTAACTCTAAACTCAAAATAAACTCTACTCTAAAGAGTCTAACTAAAACTCACCTGGACAACAAGATGAGGATGATGAAATTGAGATGAAGAGATGAGGAATGGATGCTTGATGATGATCTTGAGCTCTTTGTGGAATTTTCTCTCCTTTTTCCTTTCCTTCTCTTTTCCTCTCCTTTTCCTTTGTCTTTCTTTTCTAACTTTTGTTTGTTTTCCAAATGGAAAAGAGACATAGTAAAGAAATTAATTTCCATCAATTAGCAATACTACTAAATGTCCAAATTAGCTCAAATGCACCAAATAATAAAAACTCAATGTTAAATACTATTAATTTAATCAACTCTGAGTTCGCCAGTTTACTCTAATTATTTTATCAATTAATTGCTCAGAGTACTCCGGAACCCAGTTGATCATAATAATATTAACCTGAGCGTTTATAAATTTATGGGGTATTACATGTAGAACGCCATTGTGTTGGACGGAGGTAGGCGATGATAGGATTTTGGGACCCGAGATTATTCACGAGACCACAGAAAAGATTAGAATGATTCGGGAAAAGATTAAACAAGCCCAAGACCGTCAGAAAAGCTATGCGGACAACCGTAGGAGACCGTTGGAGTTTGATGAGGGTGATCATGTATTTTTGAAGGTTACTCCGAGATTGAGATTGAAAGGACCATTTAAATCGCGGAAATTAAGTCCAAGATACGTGGGGCTGTATCAGATTTTGGAAAGAATTGGAGAAGTAGCCTACAGATTAGCCTTGCCACCTTCTCTGTCAGAAATGCACGATGTTTTTCATGTGTCTCAGCTTCGAAAATTTGTTCCAGATCCTCTTCAGCCAGTTTTACCAGATACAATTGAGATAGAAGCTGATTTGACATTTGAGCCTTAGCCGAGTCGTATTACAGGAAGAGAAACTAAAGTGCTAAGGAATAAGGAGATTCCTCTTGTGAGGGTCCAGTGGGACGAGACGCATCCGGGCAATGCAACTTGGGAATTGGAATCGGAAATGCGGGAGGTCTATCCTCATCTATTCAGGTAATTGTTTTAAATTCGTGGGCGAATTTCTATTTAAGGGGGGAGGATGTAATACCCCGTAAAATTCTGAGCATTTTGGATAATATTATTATGATCAACTGGGTTCCGGGGTACTCTGAACAATTATTGGATGAAATAATTAGAGTAAACTGACGAACTCGGATTGATTAGATTTAATATTATTTAACTTGGAATTTTATTAATTGGTGCATTTGAGATAATTTGGATAATTAGTAGTGTTACCAATTAATATTTTCTATGTGTATATTTTCTTTTCTTTGCCTTATTTGGAAAAAAGATAGAAAACAAAAAGAAGGAAAAAGAAAAGAAAGGAAAAGGAAGAGAAAGAAGAGGAAACATCAGCTAATCTTCATCTTTTCATCTCACCTTCAACCTCCTCATCTTGTAATCCAGGTGGGTTCTAGTTAGACTCTTTAGATTAAGGTTTTATTGAGTTTTAGAGTTAGTTTGATATTGTTAGAAATGTGGAATTTTACAATAGAATCATCATTTAACTGCTGAAATTCGATAATTGATTGTATGCTATACTGGTTGTTATGATCATAGCATGTTTTGGTGTATTTTGATTTGAAAATCGGGATTTTGGGGTTGAAATTGATCAACCCGTAGCATAACTTTTCTGCAGGAAAAATTCTGGGTTTCAATTGCCCGTACGCGTATCACGCAGGGCCATACGCGTATTGAGTTGGGCAATACGCGTATGGAAGTGAAGGATTTTAGGCGTTACGCGTATGGAGGAGGCAATACGCGTATGGTTTGGGCAATACGCGTATTGGAGGAAAAATGGAATTTTAAAGGGAAAACAGCCTCTGCCCGTACGCGTATCACTTTGGGCAGTACGCATACGGAACAAGGCCATACGCGTACGGCCAGGACGTGTGCTGAGCTGTGTTTTTCGTGATACCATTTCTTGTAAATTCCATAACTTTTGACTCGGTTATCCTATGTGAGTATTTTTGGTATCGTTGTGAAGCTATGAGTATCCTCTAGCTAATGGTAGTGAGAAATATCTGATTATTGCCCGATTAAATAAATCGGAGGGAACCGTGAATGGGTGTAACGTGTAATGTGTTGAATTATGTGTTTTCTATTGTGTGATCGATGCCTAATTGCCTATACTCTGATTATTAAACATGTTTGACTATATATGCATGTTAAAATATGAATTAGGTAGAGTGAGGACTTACCATAAACAACGTTGTGTGTGTAGTGGAATAGTGACAACGCTTGTACAAGTAAGGCCGAGGCGTGTGTCTAGAAATCATAACCAGTTTCTTTTGCGGTGTAGTTTCATGAGACTCGAGCACCTCCTCTGAAAAGCATGCACAATTACTTGGCAGGTTTGATTCTCGCGTATAGTACGAATGGAACCTAAGGGTAGAGACTTGTGTTGGTTAACAGGCTATGAGAAGTGACGGTTCACGGCTAACAGGCCGTTGTTCCCGAATCCATTTCGTATGCCAAGTAACTTCAAGGATACATGACTCGGGTCATCTTCTAGACGTAGAAGCGGACGGGAAAAAGGGATGCCTTGGTACGGTTATTGATTTGTGAGATTCTTGAGCTAACAGGCTCAGGACGTACTTCGGTACTAGTGTGAGTTAACAGGCTCACCGGTGTGGATACTTATGTAGTGTGTGTACTCAAAGTCACTTCCCTTCCCTTTTGACTTGAGTTAGGTTTATTAGAACCTTGTAGAGCCGAGAGGACTTTAAGATAAGGAACTCACTGAGATTTGATGTATCTCACCCCACTGTTGTTGTTTACATCACAGGTTCTGCAGGTTCCGCGAAGGGTAAGGATAAGGTTGTGTGACCATCCTTGCTTAGCTGTTGGTTTTGCTTCCGTTGTGGAGTCTTTTGAGATCCTTAGGGATCTAGTTCTTAGTTTTATCTTTTGAACATTTTGTACATATAACATGCCAGTGTATTGTTTTAGGTTGCTTTGGGGCATTTTTATGTATACAGTGTTACTAGGAACTTATGTATTTCAGTACCAAACGTGTTTTTCATGTATGATGTGTGCTTTGATGTATGTATATATATGTGGGCATTACAATTGACAATTTTTTTTAATACTTTCATCTTAAATTTTAATAAATATTAAATAATCAATAATTAATCTATTATAGTAATGAAAATTTAAAATTTTATCAATAATATGTCATACGAAAATCAGTATGAATTGCAAGGTGAAAATAGGCATAAAAAACAGGATTAAGTTTAATAATAATAAATTTAAATGAATTTAATTTTAATTTTTTTTATTGATATTTTTTTTACATATTTAACAAAATATAAATTATAAAATTCAAATATTAATACATGAGACATTTTAGTTCATTATTAGAATAAATAAAAACAATTAAATTTGTTAATAATTGAGGTTTATTTCAATTTTTTATTGAATAATCTATGAATAAGAATAAAATATCAAAAATAGGAGGATGTTATTTTTTTTTATAAATAATTATGAAAATTTTTAATAATATAATATATTATAAACGATTCTATATTTTGTGCAAAGTACTAAAAATATTACTACTTAAATAAAATTGGTAAGAATGGGGAAGGCTATGAAAAATATTAAGCTTACCGAACAAAATTGACTTATCCGTCTTTATTCAGAATGTTATTTTATTTATTTTAAATTTTTTAATATAAAAGTATAAATAATAAGAAACACACAAACGATAAAAAACTTAAGTAGAATGGTTTCATCTAAATTAATTGCATGATCTCATTTTAAATATTACCAAAATTTGTTCTAAATTTTTTTTACTTAATGATTATATGAAATTTTCTAATTAAAAGCATATAATATTTAATATAATATTTTTTCCATTTCAAAACATTTTAAATTTACGACGACAAAAAAAATATTTTAAAAAAAAGTTTAATCAATTTATAAAAAATCAACTTTCAATTCATTTAAATTTCATATTATAATGTTTAGCCCTATTTTTTTTTATGTATTTTCACAGTGCATCTCTAAGTGATTTTCATATAGCATATTATTGATAAAATTTTTTAATACTTTAATATTAAATTTTAATAAATATTTAATAATCAATAATTAATCTATTAAAGTAATGAAAATTGAAAATTTTATCAAAATATGTCATAAGAAAATTACAATGAATTGCAATGTGAAAATAGACATAAAAAAAGGGCTAAGTTTCATAATAATAAATTTAAATGAATTGTAACTTAACTTTTTTAATTTATAATTTTTTTTACATATTAAAAAAATATAAAATATAAAATTCAAATATTAATACATGAGACATTTCAGTTCATTATTAGAATAAATAAAAACAATTAAATTTGTGAATAATTGAGGTTTATTTCAATTTTTAATTGAATAATCTATGAATAAGAAAGAAATGTCAAAAATAGGAGGATGTTATTTTTTTTATAAATAATTATGAAGAATTTTTATAATCTAATATATTATATGATTATATCTTTTTATTGCTTTTGGTAACAGAATATATTATATGATTATATGTATAACAACTATGTAAGGAAAAAATTAATATGATCCATTGATTTTTATTGATTAAAATTTGACGATCGTAATCATTTGTTCTCGTTTCTCACAATAACAAAATGTTCTCACCCAAGTCACTCCCTAGATATCTATAATAAATGCATTTGTAAATTAATTAGTTAATTTATTTTAATTTATTTTCTTTGATATCACAGACTTTCTCATACAAATCTAATGAGGTTGAAATATTTTGAATTCCTCTTAACATATTGATTTTAATAAATTACTTATTATTATTTGATTTGTTTTTTTTAGAAATGTGCAAAGTACTAAAATTTTTACTACTTAAACAAAATTGGTAAGAGTGGAGAAGACTATGAAAAGTATTGAGGGTACCGAGCAAAATTGACTTTGTAACGCCCGCATATATAATACATGCATCAAATCATATATTATACATGATAAGTACGTTTGGTACTGAAATATACAATAAGTTCCTAGTTAACACATTATATACATAAATGCCTCTAATACAAAACACTAATAGTCTAAGGCATTACATATACAAGATGTTCCAAAATGATAAAAACTAAGAACTAGATCAATACAATGATCTCAAAACATAACTCCATAGCGGAAGCCATGCCATTACAAAAGCTACGATCCGTAAGGAAAGTCAAATAACCTTGTCCTTACCCTTCGCCAAACCTGCAGAACCTGTGATGTAAACAACAACAGTGGGGTGAGATACATCAAATCTCAGTGAGTTCCTATCTTAAAGTCCTCTCGGCTTTACAAGGTTCTAATAATCCTAACTCATGTCAAAGGGAAAGGGGAAAAGACCATGAGTACTGTAAAGACCATATACAATACATGCCTCAAATCATATATTATACATGAATCCCACTTTTTGGTACTGAAACATAATAAGTTCCTAGTTAACACATTATATATATAAATGCCTCTAATACAAAAGAACTAAAAGTCTAAGGCATTACATATACAAGATGTTCCAAAATGATAAAAACTAAGAACTAGATCAAAACAATGATCTCAAAACATAACGCCATAGCGGAAGCCATGCCATCACAAAACCACGATCCGTAAGGAAAGTCAAATAACCTTGTCCTTACCCTTCGCTAAACCTGCAGAACCTGTGATGTAAACAACAACAGTGGGGTGAGATACATCAAATCTCAGTGAGTTCCCTATCTTAAAGTCCTCTCGGCTCTACAAGGTTCTAACAAACCTAACTCAAGTCAAAAGGGGAAAAGGGGAGTGACCGTGAGTACACACACACTATATGGAAACATGTTATGAGTTCATCAACTCACAATATCACTAATCGATAACCATGCCAAGGTATCCCCTATTCCCGTCCTCTTCTACGTCTAGAAGTCGACCCGGGTCATGGATCCTTGCAACCTACTTGACATACGAATGGATTCGGGTTCTACGGGCCATTAACCGTTATGAACCGTCACTTCTCACGGGCCTTATACCGTCACAAGCCTACGCTCCATGGGCGCCATTCGTACTAAAAATGAAATGCGGGAATCAAACCTGCCAAGTAGTGGTGCACATGTTTCAGAGGAGCTCGAGACCCATGAAACGCACTCGCAAAAACAATAATAACCGGTTACGATTACGTGATCTCACAAAGACTTGATTGTATTCGACAATCTCAAGGCCATTATGCCTTATCACAACCAAACGGTTAACACACATGTTCCATACTAGTGTTTAATCATTTATATTTTTCCGACACTGCTTAGGGTAATTGTCCTCACTCTACTTATTCCATATTTTAATCATGCTTACATTTTCAACAACCATTACACACCAAAATCAACAAAACGACACAATTCCAACAATTCCGATATAATTAAATCGGCCGTCAATCTTAAAACCCATGTAATAATAAAGTACATTTTATTACCTTTCCAACGATACCAAAATTGTTCCATTCCGAGTTACGGATAAAAAGTTACGGCATTGGAAACAAACGATCGGAAATAAAATATCACAACAGCAGAATTCTGCAAGTCCCCTGGCCATACGCGTATTGGCACTCCCCGTACGCGTATTGCCTAAGATTCTCGCCCAGCCATACGCGTATTGCCCAAGGCCATACGCGTATGGGCAAGGCTATTTTCCTTCAAAATTCACTTGTAAAAGTCCAATACGCGTACCACCATGTCTCATACGCGCATTGCCTTGTCCATACGCGTAACGCCCAATTTTCTTCACATCCATACGCGTATTGCCCAAGTCAATACGCGTATAGTCCTGCGTGATACGCGTATGGGCAGTTTGAACCCAGAAATTTTCCTGCAGAATCTGTCTGCTACGGGTTGATTCAATTCAACCCCAAAATCCCATTTTTTCCAATCTAAAATTCATCAAAACATATTATAACATAACCATTGGTATAAACATACAATCACACATTGCATTTAGCAGCTAGATTCATGAATTTCATGCAAAATTAATCAATTTCCATAATACCAATCTAACTCTAACTCAATAAAACTCTACCCTAAAGAGTCTAACTAGAACCCACCTAGATTACTAGACGAGGAGGTTGATGCGGAGACGATTGAACGAAAAACAGATGAATTGATGATGATCTTGAGCTTTTGGGAAATTTTCCTCTCTTGTTCCTCCTCCTTCCTTTCCTTCTCTTCCTTTTCCCTTTCTCTTTACTATCCTTTGTTTGTTTTACAAATGAGAAAGGAAAACATAGTAAAGAAAATAATTTCCATCAATTAGCAATACTACTAAATGTCCAAATTAGCTCAAATGCGCGAAAGAATAAAACTCAACGTTAAATACTATTAATTTAATCAACTATGAGTTCGTCAGTTTACTCTAATTATTTTATCAAATAATTGTTCAGAGTACTCCGGAACCCAGTTGATCATAATAATATTAACCAGAGCGTTTATAAATTTACGGGGTATTACAAGTACACACACAAGTAACCATCACGGTGAGCCTGTAAACTCACACTAGTACCGAAGTAGCTCTTGAGCCTGTTAACTCAAGGTTTCACAATGTACCGAAGTACCTCTTAAGCCTGTTAACCCAAGGATTCACAATCAATAACCATACCAAGGCATCCCCTTTTCCCGTCCGCTTCTACGTCTAGAAGACGATCCGAGTCATAGATCCTCAAATTACTTGACATACGAAATGGATTCGGGAACAACGGCCTGTTAGCCGTGAACCGTCACTTCTCATGGCCTGTTAACCATCACAAGTCTCTACCCGTAGGTCCCATTCTTACTAAACGCGGGAATCAAACCTGCCAAGTAATGGTGCATATGTTTCAGAGGAGCTCGAGACCCATGAAACGCACTATCCAAAAATAATCGGTTATGATTATACAATACACACGCCTCGGCCTTACTAGCATGAGCGTTGTTACTATTTCATCACGCACCACATTGTTTAGGGTAAGTCCTCACTCTTCCTATCTCATTTCAATATTAACATGCATATTCACTCACAACATGTTAAACAATAATAGGATAGGCAAAACGCATCATAAGTGCACAATAGAACAACATACCACAATTTAAACATAAACATATCACTTTTGAGCTTTCCCGATTATTTAATCGGTCAGTAAAATCAACATGTTTTACTTCCATTGCGTAGAATATTTCCTCGGCTTTACATCGATATAAAGAATAATCGAAACCGATAAACGAAACTAAAGTTATGAATTTTTCCGTAAAAAGTTATAATTTTTCAACTCCCAGGTCGCGCTCAGCGCGCCTTGGTCCGCGCTCAGCGCGCAACTCCCTGCCACGAGAGGTTCCAAGATTTAAACACCGCGCTCAGCGGGCACCTGCGCGCTCAGCGCGCTATGCGAAACTCAGAAAAATACCTGCTATAACAGTTCAAAACCATCCCCTCTACACCATCAATACCAATTCCAACAACCCATTAGAGGCATAATCAACATGTTTCCAACATAGTTCCATCATCAAACTTCACAATCAAGTTTTGAACAAAATCTCAAATTCTACATAAACCTAGAATTTCTCATCAACCCAAAATCAACCAAAACATCAAAACAAGCATCAATTCATGTTTCTATGATCATACTAAACATTCATTTCAATTTCTAACCGATTTTATCCGTTAAAACATCGATTTCTACGATTTCGACCTAAAACTCATAATCCCAAAACACAAAGAAAAAGGTTTCTAGCTAAACCCACCTCTAGTAAGATGAAGATGGAGATGAAGGTGAAGATTGGATGAAGATTGATGAATGGATGATGATGATTCTTGATGTTCTTGAGTTTTTCCTCTTTTCTCTCCTTCACTTTTCCTTTCCTTCACTTTCCTTCTTTCTTCTTTCTCTCTCTTTCTTACTATCTTTTTCTTTTTATGTTTGGAATGTGGAAGGAAAAGGAATAAGTAGAAAACTAGTATTAGTAAATAATACTACTAAAATGTCCAAAAGTCTCTTAAGTCCAAATTAGTAAATTACCTCAGAGTCGATAATATTAATTGGATTTATTCTAAGTACCGGAGTTACTCTAATTATTTTATCAACTAATTCCTCAGAGCAACCGGACTCAATTGATCACAATATAATATTATTCGGAGTAATAAAAAATACGGGGTATTACATCCTCCCCCCCTTAAATAGAAATTCGTCCTCGAATTTAGGAGATTACCTGAACAGATGCGGATATGAATCTCGCATTTCCGACTCTAGTTCCCAAGTAGCATCACCCGGATGTGTTACATCCCATTGCACCTTAACGAGTGGAATATCTTTGTTCCTTAACACTTTTGTTTCTCTTCCCATAATACAACTCGGTTGTGGTTCAAAAGTCAAATCCGCTTCTATTTCCACTGATTCTGGTAGAATTGGTTGAAGAGGATCAGGAACAAACTTACGGAGCTGAGATACGTGAAAAACATCATGCATTTCAGATAGAGAGGGTGGTAAGGCTAATCTGTAAGCAACTTCACCAATCCTTTCTAGAATCTGATACGGTCCCACGTATCTCGGACTTAATTTGCGTGACTTAAACGGTCCTTTCAATCTCAATCTCGGAGTAACCTACAGAAATACATGGTCACCTTCCTCAAATTCCAAAGGTCTCCGACGATTGTCTGCATAACTCTTCTGACGATCTTGTGCTTGTTTAGCTTTCTCACGGATTATTCGAATGTTTTCCGTGGTCTCTTGAATAATCTCGGGTCCCAAAATTCTATCTTCACCAACTTCTGCCCAACACAAAGGTGTTCTACACTTCCTCCCATACAATGCTTCATAAGGAGCCATACCGATGCTCGCATGGTAACTATTGTTATAGGAAAACTCAATTAACGGCAAAAGTTCTTTCCAATTCCCTCTACTCTCTAGCACACAAGCCCTTAACATATCCTCCATCGTTTGTATTGTTCGCTCAGTCTGACCATCCGTTTGAGGATGATTCGACGTGCTTAAACGCAAATTCGTACCCATCGCTTGTTGGAACACTTTCCAAAATCTCGAAGTAAACTTTGGATCTCTATCTGACACAATACTAGAAGGAACACCATGCAATCTCACAATCTCCGCAATAAACAACCTTGCAATATGACTTGCCTTATAAGTAGTCTTCACGGCTAAGAAATGCGCCGATTTCGTTAGTCGATCTACAATCACCCAAATGGAATCATAACCACCTTGCGTATAGGGTAAACCCACTGCAAAGTCCATAGAAATACTTTCCCACTTCCAAACTGGAATATCCAAAGGTTGCAACAAACCACCCGGTCTTTGGTGTTCAATCTTCACCTGTTGGCACACTGCACATTCTGACACATATTTCGCTATATCCTTTTTCATCCCAGACCACCAATAATCCCTCTTTAAATCCTGATACATCTTCGAAGAACCAGGATGTATTGTAAAAGTACCTTTATGAGTTTCATCTAAAATCTTTCTTTTCAGTGCCTCATCCTTCGGAACACAAATCCGTTGATTAAACAAAACAACCCCATCAGCTGCTTGTGTAAAACCCGGTTGAAGTAACAATTCTTGTAACTCCTCCTCTATCACTTGTTCTTGTTGAATCTCAACTCTTAAAGTAGAATTGACATTCAAATTTCCCATAATTACACCATTCGGAGTCCACACAAACTGGAGATTACGATCTCTAAACTTCTCCAATAATGAATACTCCAAAATCAACAGTTCTGCACTATGAACCATTTTCCGACTCAAGGCATCCGCTACTTTATTCGCCTTTCCTGGATGATACTTCAGTTCTAAGTCATAATCCTTTAAGTACTCCATCCACCTTCTTTGTCGCATATTTAACTCCTTCTGGTCAAATAGGTATTTCAAACTTTTGTGGTCACTGAACATTTCAAAACGTACACCATACAAATAATGACGCCATACCTTCAGTGCAAACACCACGGCAGCTAGTTCCAAGTCATGAGTTGGATAATTCTTCTCATGAACCTTCAACTGTCGAGAAGCATAAGCTACTACTTGACCGCCTTGCATCAGAACACCCCCTAATCCCCTCTTAGAAGCATCACAGAATACTTCATAAGAGTTGTTAGGATCAGGAATAATTAATACTGGAGCACTCGTCAAACTTTCTTTCAATTTCATAAAACTTTGTTCACAACCTGAATCCCACTCAAAAGCAACATCCTTCCGAGTAAGTTTCGTCAGCGGTAAGGCCAATTGAGAAAAGCCCTTAATAAATCTTCTATAGTAACCTGCCAATCCCAAGAAACTTCTAACTTCTGAAACATTTCTCGGTCTCTCCCAATTAATCACTGCCTCTACTTTCGATGGATCCACTGCCACACCACCTTGAGATATAACATGTCCAAGAAAATTTACTTCCGACATCCAAAACTCACACTTGCTCAACTTAGCAAACAATTGCTTCTCTTGCAATACCGATAAGACAATCCTCAGATGTTATCCGTGCTCTTGTGGAGTACGAGAATAAATAAGAATGTCGTCAATAAAGATTACCACAAATTGGTCCAAGTAAGACTGAAAGATGCGATTCATGTAATCCATAAAAACAGCTGGAGCATTAGTCACACCGAAAGGCATCACTAAGAATTCGTAATGACCGTAACGTGTTCTAAATGCAGTTTTTTTGGCACATCAGAACTCTTCACTCGAATCTGATGATACCCCGACCGTAAATCAATCTTCGAGAACACACAGGCTCCTTTCAATTGATCTAACAAGTCGTCTATCCTGGGTAAGGGGTATTTATTCTTAATAGTGACTTTGTTCAGCTTACGATAATCAATGCACAACCGCATTCCCCCATCTTTCTTCTTTACCAACAATACTGGAGCTCCCCAAGGTGAAACACTAGGTCTAACAAAATGCTTAGACATCAATTCCTCCAATTGGTCCTTTAATTCTCTTAATTCAAGCGGTGACATCCGATACGGAGAAACGGATATAGGAGCCGTTCCCGGTATCAGGTCAATAGAGAACTCAACTTCTCTCTCCGGAGGGAGAGAAGAAACATCCTCAGGAAACACTTCAGGAAACTCACACACTATTGGAATACTTAGAACTTGTTGTTCACTACTTCCTTCCTTAGTAAGAACCATTAAAACAGATTTCTCCTTCTCGAATAAGAAATTTACCATTCCCACCGTACCTTCTAAAATCGTGGATAACACATCCTTAGGAGTAGCCTCAGCAGATGGAATAATAATTAGCTTCTCCTCACAATCGATAAAAACTGAATTAGCTAAAAGCCAATCCATTCCCAGAACAACATCCACTTTCTTGAACGGCAAACAAATAAGATCAATTTGGAAGACTCTTTCGTTCACCGACAACACACAATTTTCACACATTAGCGGTGTTTCAACCATTTCATCCATGGCAGTAGTAACCACCATAGGAGGAAACAAAGGAATAGTTTGCAACCCAAGTCGCTTTACACATCTCAAGGACACAAAAGAATGTGTTGCCCCACAGTCAAATAAAACAAAGTAAGGTTGTCCATTTACGAAACACGTACCCGCAATCAAGGAGTTGTCACCCTTTGCTTTCCTCGCATCCAAGGTATACACACGTCCAGTTGTCTTCCCTTTTGTCTGATCTCTACCCTGAGGACAATCCTTAGCCATGTGGCCCACCTTATTACACTGATAACATCTCATTTCTTCTAAACTGCACCTACCATAATGAGTCCGTCCACACATACGACATACCGGAGGCACACTTGTTCTAGAACTCTGAGCTTGCTTCCCTTTGGAAAACTGTTGCCTTTGCCTAAACTGTTGGTTCGACCTCCCACGGTCACCTTGAGTTGCCCTGTTTGAATCCACCTCCATTTGTACCTTTTTCAAACTATTCTCCGCCACATAACATTGTCTTAACATTTCAGCATAAGTAGAAAATTCCCGTTGAGACACGCTGTGTGAAATCTCAGCCCTTAACCCATACAGAAACTGATCAATCTTCCACCTCTCATCGGGAGCATACATGGCCTGTCTAGAGTAGTCAGCCATGTTCTCAAATTTCTCTGCATAGGAAGCCACTGATGAGTTGCCCTGTCTCAACTGTTGGAACTCAAACTCCTTTTGAGACCTTAAAGAACTCGGAAAATATTTCTCCATAAAGATTACTTTAAACTGTTCCCACACTTTTGGCACCTCCTGAATTGTCATCAAGGCTGAAGCGCTCTCCCACCACCTCATGGCAGGACCCTTCAACCAGTGAGAAGCAAAGACCACTTTATTCTCCTCACTGCAATGAACTATCAGAAAAATTCATTCCATACCTGTTATCCGTTCGTGCGCCTTCACCGGATCTAGCCCTCCCTGAAACTCCGGAGGATTCATACGAACAAATTCCCTATAGGTTCCCCCTGCAACTTCAGGAACAACCACTGGAGGATGCAGACCATCAGCCATTTGTTGCATCATTCCTTGCATGAACTGATTCTGCTGCTGCTGCATCTGTTGCATAAATTGGTACAAAGGGGCATTCCCTTCATCACCCGGTGGAACCGTCCCAGCTGGAGTAGTCCTCGGAGTCCTTGGTCTTCCACGGTTGTTTCTACGTCCGTCAGCCATGTTCCTTAAGGTCATACAAATAGAATTAAGTTGATCAGGCCCAATACTATAAGTATAACATGTAAGACCAAAGGCGACACCACGTATATGAAACGGAAAGAATTACTTATTCTATTTCATGGCTAGGTCGAGGATACGACCTGCTTTGATACCAACTGTAACGCCCACATATATAATACATGCATCAAATCATATATTATACATGATAAGTACGTTTGGTACTGAAATATACAATAAGTTCCTAGTTAACACATTATATACATAAATGCCTCTAATACAAAACACTAATAGTCTAAGGCATTACATATACAAGATGTTCCAAAATGATAAAAACTAAGAACTAGATCAATACAATGATCTCAAAACATAACGCCATAGCGGAAGCCATGCCATTACAAAAGCTACGATCCGTAAGGAAAGTCAAATAACCTTGTCCTTACCCTTCGCCAAACCTGCAGAACCTGTGATGTAAACAACAACAGTGGGGTGAGATACATCAAATCTCAGTGAGTTCCTATCTTAAAGTCCTCTCGGCTTTACAAGGTTCTAATAATCCTAACTCATGTCAAAGGGAAAGGGGAAAAGACCATGAGTACACACACAAGTAACCATCACGGTGAGCCTGTAAACTCACACTAGTACCGAAGTACCTCTTGAGCCTGTTAACTCAAGGATTCACAATGTACCGAAGTACCTCTTAAGCCTGTTAACCCAAGGATTCACAATCAATAACCATACCAAGGCATCCCCTTTTCCCGTCCGCTTCTACGTCTAGAAGACGATCCGAGTCATAGATCCTCGAATTACTTGACATACGAAATGGATTCGGGAACAACGGCCTGTTAGCCGTGAACCGTCACTTCTCATGGCCTGTTAACCATCACAAGTCTCTACCCGTAGGTCCCATTCGTACTAAACGCGGGAATCAAACCTGCCAAGTAATGGTGCATATGTTTCAGAGGAGCTCGAGACCCATGAAACGCACTATCCAAAAATAATCGGTTATGATTATACAATACACACGCCTCGGCCTTACTAGCACGAGCGTTGTTACTATTTCATCACGCATCACATTGTTTAGGGTAAGTCCTCACTCTTCCTATCTCATTTCAATATTAACATGCATATTCACTCACAATATGTTAAACAATAATAGGATAGGCAAAACGCATCATAAGTGCACAATAGAACAACATACCACAATTTAAACATAAACATATCACTTTTGAGCTTTCCCGATTATTTAATCGGTCAGTAAAATCGACATGTTTTACTTCCATTGCGTAGAATATTTCCTCGGCTTTACATCGATATAAAGAATAATCGAAACCGATAAACGAAACTAAAGTTATGAATTTTTCCGTAAAAAGTTATAATTTTTCAACTCCCAGGTCGCGCTCAGCGTGCCCTGGTCCGCGCTCAGCGCGCAACTCCCTGCCACGAGAGGTTCCAAGATTTAAACACTGCGCTCAGCGGGCACCTGCGCGCTCAGCGCGCTATGCGAAACTCAGAAAAATACCTGCTATAACAGTTCAAAACCATCCCCTCTACACCATCAATACCAATTCCAACAACCCATTAGAGGCATAATCAACATGTTTCCAACATAGTTCCATCATCAAACTTCACAATCAAGTTTTGAACAAAATCTCAAATTCTACATAAACCTAGAATTTCTCATCAACCCAAAATCAACCAAAACATCAAAACAAGCATCAATTCATGTTTCTATGATCATACTAAACATTCATTTCAATTTCTAACCGATTTTATCCGTTAAAACATCGATTTCTACGATTTCGACCTAAAACTCATAATCCCAAAACACAAAGAAAAAGGTTGCTAGCTAAACCCACCTCTAGTATGATGAAGATGGAGATGAAGATGAAGATTTGATGAAGATTGATGAATGGATGATGATGATTCTTGATGTTCTTGAGTTTTTCCTCTTTTCTCTCCTTCACTTTTCCTTTCCTTCACTTTCCTTCTTTCTTCTTTCTCTCTCTTTCTTACTATCTTTTTCTTTTTATGTTTGGAATGTGGAAGGAAAAGGAATAAGTAGAAAACTAGTATTAGTAAATAATACTACTAAAATGTCCAAAAGTCTCTTAAGTCCAAATTAGTAAAATACCTCAGAGTCGATAATATTAATTGGATTTATTCTAAGTACCGGAGTTACTCTAATTATTTTATCAACTAATTCCTCAGAGCAACCGGACTCAATTGATCACAATATAATATTATTCGGAGTAATAAAAAATACGGGGTATTACAGACTTATTCGTCTTTATTCATAATTTTATTTTATTTATTTTAAATTTTTAAATATAAAAGTATACATACTAAGGAACAGACAAATGATAAAAAAAAACTAAGTAGAATGGTTTCATGTAAATTATTTGCATGATCTCATTTTAACTATTACCAAAATTTGTTCTAAATTTTTTTGACTTAATGATTATATGAAATTTTTTAATTAAAAGTATATAATATTTAATATAATATTCTTCCATTTTAAAACATTTTTAATTTACGATAAAAAAGAAAATTTTAAAATTGACACATTATTTTTTAGTATAGTTTAAAATTATAACATTTCTTAGAATGGTTTAAAAGTTACAATTTTCTATATTTTGAGGTCTTAGTGATTATATAAATAATACATTTTAAGTTCTATTCAAAATCCTCCGAAAATGCATTATTGTTTTAACTAATATTATAAACGGTTTCATCATTGGAGGTCATTAATTGAACATACGAAATATCACGTGATAGTTGTCTTACATTTTTACAATTATTTAAAAAAAAAATCATCATTATACAATATAAATATAGTATCTCTTGTAAAAATATGCCTTTTAAAAATTATTGTCTTTTTATTCATATATCTATCAACATATTTTTTACAATATTTTAAAATAAAAAATAGTAGAAAATTCAGAAAATCATGTCATGAACGACATGAGTGCACGCTAATAATATGTTTAATGATTAATTTTATCAATTGTAGCAATTTGATTTGGTATTTGATAATATATTTTTTGGTCATTATTTTGATTATATCTTTTTTCTTTTTTATTGTGTTTATATATATTATTATTTAAGATATTATGTTGTAAATAAGGTATAAAATATAATTGATTCATATTTTAGACATACATCCATTTAAATCAGTTTGTAATGTCACTTTTAGGTTAACTTCTAAAATATTTCACTAAATATATATTTATCAGGATTTGATTGGATGCTATAAGGATATTAATCTCTAGATATATATATCAATATTATATGATAAATCAATTATCAACATGATTTTTATTATATTTTTGATTCTCCATTGATTGAGTAAAAATAAATTGGTATGTTTTTATTTCCATTAAAATAATTCTTATTCTTTTCACTATAAATTGCTCTATTACAATGAGAATGATATAAAAACCTAGCTCGTTGAAAGTTATTATCTTATACTAGTACTTTCTTTTGTAAGTTTATTTTTCTTCTTCATTTTAGGCTTGCAAATAACATGGTATGCAATTAGTTTATGCAAAAATGCTTTGGTTTTAAAAAGGTCATATTAATACTCATAATAAGTATTTATTCTAGACAATTGTCTATAAAATTTTGTTTTTCCTGTATGTTAAGTATTTTATATTTTTCTTTAGAGTTATTATTCATGTCAAATTTCATGTGATATTTTGTTTACTTATCTTGTTAAAAGTTTTTATATGTAGTGATGAAAAATTAAATTCTAACTTCAAGCAGATCTTTGATGGAAGGAAGAGGAAAAAAGAAATCTTTATTTGGAAAAATAAAACGAATATGTTCAAAACATAGTGAAAAAAAGAAATATAGAGTATTTGAAGAGACTGAAATAGAGGAGGAGCAAGATGAAATAGAGCAAGGGCAAGATGGGATAGAGCAATCTCCAGAGCATCAAGAGGAGGTGGTAGAACCAATCCCTTCATATAATTCTACACAACATTATTATTACCCTCCACAAACTCAACAAGTAATTCAAGGATATTTCGAACATGGAAGTCCTTCGTATTCTGCACATTACCCTGATGAAAATACACAACCATGTAACCTTTCATATTCCGAAGAAAATACACAACCATGGAATCCTTCATACTCTTCACAAACCACTGATGGATATACGCAACCATGGAATCCTTCATACTCTTCACACAACACTGATGGATATACGCAACCATGGAATCCTTCATCTTTTGGGAACCCTTCATCTTCTTTACAAGACCATGATGGAAACACACACTTTGGTAGTGGAGATACACACTCTCCGTGTTCTTCACAATATCCGTATTCGTCGCAGTATCAACAAACAAATTACTATTCTAATGATCAACAAAATGTCCAGAGGGCAAATGACTATTTTAGTGATGAAAACACAAATGGATGTTCTATGATGTAAAACATCTTACTAGATATCTAATTGCTAAATAACTACATGTTATATTTTTTATCTATAGTTTAGAAAAATTGGTAATGTAATAAGTCTGCTAATAATAAGCATAATCCAAAAGTCAAATATTTTCAATTATAATTGATTTTTTTTATTATATTTAACTATAGAGCAAGACTATTTTAATTTTTCTTATTCATATTCTTATATTTATTAATTACAATTATTATGAACTTTATATAACCTTTCTTTAGATATATAAATTTATTTAATCAATTTATTAAAAATCAACTTTAAATTTATTTAAATTTCTTATTATAATGTTTAGCCCTATTTTTCTTTATGTATTTTCACAATGCATCTCTAAGTGATTTTTGTAGAGCATATTATTGACAAATTTTTTTAATACTTTCATCTTAAATTTTAATAAATATTAAATAATCAATAATTAATCTATTATAGTAATGAAAATTTAAAATTTTATCAACAATATGTCATACGAAAATCAGTATGAATTGCAAGGTGAAAATAGGCATAAAAAATAGGATTAAGTTTAATAATAATAAATTTAAATGAATTTAATTTTAATTTTTTTATTGATATTTTTTTACATATTTAACAAAATATAAATTATAAAATTCAAATATTAATACATGAGACATTTTAGTTCATTATTAGAATAAATAAAAACAATTAAATTTATTAATAATTGAGGTTTATTTAATTTTTTTATTGAATAATCTATGAATAAGAATAAAATATCAAAAATAGGAGGATGTTATTTTTTTTTATAAATAATTATGAAATTTTTTAATAATATAATATATTATAAATGATTCTATATTTTGTGCAAAGTACTAAAAATTTTACTACTTAAATAAAATTGGTAAGAATGGGGAAGGCTATGAAAAATATTAAGCTTACCGAACAAAATTGACTTATGCGTCTTTATTCAGAATGTTATTTTATTTATTTTAAATTTTTTAATATAAAAGTATAAATAATAAGAAACACACAAACGATAAAAAACTTAAGTAGAATGGTTTCATGTAAATTAATTGCATGATCTCATTTTAAATATTACCAAAATTTGTTCTAAATTTTTTTTACTTAATGATTATTTGAAATTTTCTAATTAAAAGCATATAATATTTAATATAATATTTTTTCCATTTCAAAACATTTTAAATTTACGACGACAAAAAAAATATTTTAAAAAAAATTTTTAATCAATTTATAAAAAATCAACTTTCAATTCATTTAAATTTCTTATTATAATGTTTAGCCCTATTTTTTTTTTTTTTAATGTATTTTCACAGTGCATCTCTAAGTGATTTTCATATAGCATATTATTGATAAAATTTTTTAATACTTTAATATTAAATTTTAATAAATATTTAATAATCAATAATTAATCTATTAAAGTAATGAAAATTGAAAATTTTATCGAAATATGTCATAAGAAAATTACAATGAATTGCAATGTGAAAATAGACATAAAAAAAGGGCTAAGTTTCATAATAATAAATTTAAATGAATTGTAACTTCATATTTTTTAATTTATAATTTTTTTTACATATTTAAAAAATATAAAATATAAAATTCAAATATTAATACATGAGACATTTCAGTTCATTATTAGAATAAATAAAAACAATTAAATTTGTGAATAATTGAGGTTTATTTCAATTTTTAATTGAATAATCTATGAATAAGAAAGAAATGTCAAAAATAGGAGGATGTTATTTTTTTTATAAATAATTATGAAGAATTTTTATAATCTAATATATTATATGATTATATCTTTTTATTGCTTTTGGTAACAGAATATATTATATGATTATATGTATAACGACTATGTAAGGAAAAAATTAATATGATCCATTGATTTTTATTGATTAAAATTTGACGATCGTAATCATGTGTTCTCGTTTCTCACAATAACAAAATGTTCTCACCCAAGTCACTCCCTAGATATCTATAATAAATGCATTTGTAAATTAATTAGTTAATTTATTTTAATTTATTTTCTTTGATATCACAGACTTTCTCATACAAATCTAATGAGGTTGAAATATTTTGAATTCCTCTTAACATATTGATTTTAATAAATTACTCATTATTATTTGATTTTATTTTTTTAGAAATGTGCAAAGTACTAAAATTTTTATTACTTAAACAAAATTGGTAGAGTGTGGAGAAGACTATGAAAAGTATTAAGGGTACCGAGCAAAATTGACTTATTCGTCTTTATTCATAATTTTATTTTTATTTATTTTAAATTTTTAAATATAAAAGTATACATACTAAGGAACAGGCAAATGATAAAAAAAAACTAAGTAGAATGGTTTCATGTAAATTATTTGCATGATCTCATTTTAACTATTACCAAATTTGTTCTAAATTTTTTTGACTTAATGATTATATGAAATTTTTTAATTAAAAGTATATAATATTTAATATAATATTCTTCCATTTTAAAACATTTTTAATTTACGATAAAAAAGAAAATTTTAAAATTGACACATTATTTTTTAGTATAGTTTAAAATTATAACATTTCTTAGAATGGTTTAAAAGTTACAATTTTCTATATTTTGAGGTCTTAGTGATTATATATATATATATGATATACTATATATATTTTAATAGCAAGATTGAATTATATCAAGTACACAAGAGGGTGTCCCAACCATTTACCAAAAAAGGAAAACCGATATAAAAAATCGGACCTACAAAAATTCACAAGGGGCATTAACCCACTCATAGTAATTACAAATTAAAAGCATTTATGTGCTTCTTTCCTATCCACCACCAAGAAAACAAAATGACTCGAGTAGTAATTGTGTCGAGATCCAAAATTCGTCTCTAAACATAATGTTGTTCCTAGACCGACCAAATAACCCAACATACTGTTAACCACATACCAACCGCAGTCCTAACGTTAATATTTTTTCTTGACGCACCCGTTCCATCCCCCAAAAAGAAACATGGTTTATGATATCACCAAGAAAGAATTCCTCAATTCCTAACCCAGTTAAACACAGAAATCTCCATACCAGCACTGATTTGTTGCAATGAAAGAATATATGTTCAGTTTTTTTCTTCTTCTAAAAACACAAAAGGACACACCAACGCATGAGGATCGGTTATACATACCTCTGCGTGAGAGATTCTCCCGGGTCAGAATTCTGTTGTGCATCAGCCTCCAACCAAATATACTAACTTTAGGGGGGATTGTGCTAACACTCAAACCAGCGTTGAAGAGCCGCGCCTTCAGACTCTCCCCACACGTCCAGCTATTGTTTCCTTCATTTTGTTGTAGCAGTCGGGTACATAGACTCAACAGAAAAAGAGCCACTGCAATCATGTAACCAAACGACATTATGTACTCTCCCTTCGTTCACCTGAATTGCGTTAATCCGGTTTTGAATAGAGCATATCTGCTGGCTGATTCCTTCGTGAGAATTCTCCGTTGGGAAATCCAGCTTCCACTGCCAGCCACCATGTTCGTGCAATCTGTTATCTGAGATCCTACTTTCTTTATTCACTGCCGTATTCCAAAGGTCTGGATAAGAGGAGGCCAAAGTCGTAGAGCCTGCCCATCGAGCTAGCCAGAAAAGCACCTTTTCTCCATTTCCAACTTCATAAGCAAGGAAATTTGTAAAGTTATTCCTGCCACAAAAAATAGAAATATTAAACAGATCCTTCCACCATAGAGATGGAGGAACATGGTACTTAGGGAGCACCCCAAGATGAAAATCACATTCAGGATTAAGATATCTGCACTTGATAACGTTCTTCCACAAAAAATCATCATCCGATACGATTTTCCAAATCCATTTGAAAAGTAATGCGATATTGAAGAGCTTTAAGTCTTTGACCCCGAGTCCTCCGTCTTCTTTGCTTTTACAGACAATGTTCCACCGAATCCATGCCACCCTTTTTTTTTGCGCAGAACCATTCCACAAAAAATGTTTTTGGATTGACGTAAGAGTGCGAATCACCTGATCAGGAAGTTTATAAAAAGACATGTAGTGGATTGGAAGGTTTTCCAGCACGGAATTAATTAAGGTAACTCTGCCCCCCATTGATAGGAACCGGCCTTTCCAAGAGTTCAGTCTAGATCGCACCTTGTCGATCATCGGTTTCCAGAAAGATAATAATCTGTGGTTGCCACCAATGAATATTCCAAGAAATTTAAGAGGGCAAGCTGATACTTTGCAGGAGAGAAAATTTTCAGCCGCCTTGAGAACCAAGTCGTCAATATTGATACCATAAAGAGAGCATTTGTTGAAATTGATGTCAAGACCGGATGCCAAGTGAAATCCCTTCAAGATAACCTTAGTTGCAAAAATATTCTGCCATGAACCATCTCCCACCAACAAGGAATCGTCTGCATACTGTAGTAAGTGAAGGGATGTGTCATGAGATAGTTTAAACCCAGAATAATTACCTCCATCTACCGCCCTATTCATTAACACTGCGAGGCCTTCGGCAGCAATAATGAACAAGAAAGGAGCCAACGGGTCTCCTTGTCTGAGACCTCTAGACACGGGAAAGTCCTTTGTAGGACTCCCATTAACCAAAATCGAAGCGAAGCAATTGAAAACCCCATTATCCATCCACCTCATCCATTTTTCTCCAAACCCCATAATTTGCATAACATCGCGTAGATACTTCCACTCCACACAATCGTACGCTTTGCGAAGTCAACCTTAAGCAACATTAATTCTTTCTTGGTTTGTTTAGCTAGATTGATAACTTCATTTAGCGAAAGAACACCATCGAGTAGATTCCTTCCTTCAATGAATGTCATTTGAGATGTTGAGACGATACTACCAATTTTATCCTTAAGTCTATTAGCAAGAATCTTAGATACGAATTTGTATACAGAACCAATTAACGAAATTGGTCTGTAATCATCTAGATTCTTCAAACTATCATTTTTAGGAATGAGCACCACAAAGGAAGAAGCAAGAGTCTTAGGAAGTTTCTCACCATCAAAGAACTCTAAAATACAGTTTGAGAAATCTTGCCCTACAATATCCCAACACTTTTTAAAGAACTCAAAACTGAACCCGTCTGGACCCGGGCTCCGATCTCTGGCACATTCAAAAATAGCCCTTCTGATCTCAGGCAAATCGACCTTCGTTTGTAATTCTTCACTGTCCTCAGGAGATAAACGTTTGAATCCATCACTACCAATCCAAGGGAAAGGCCTGTTGACTCTACTAAACCTCTTTAGAAAATGATCTCTCACAGCATCTTTAACCCCAGCCACATCCTCTATCAACCTGCCATTAACATTAACAGAAGAAATAGTATTCAAATTGAATCGACTTTTGAGAGCAGCGTGAAAGTATTTCGAATTAGAGTCCCCATCTTTATTCCATCTCGACAGGGATTTCTGTTTTAGAATACTTTCCTTGATCCTTAAGTGTTTCCAGAGATTGTCTTCCGCATCATTCCTCTTAGCCAAATCCTGAGCTGTAATGTGATCTTGCTTTAATTCAAAGAGGTCTTCGACGTCGTTAATGACTCCTATATCCGTCTTGATATTTGTATCAATCCACCCAAATACATTAGCATTCCACCACCTCAATCTCTCCCGAAGATGACACAGTTTTCTAGACAGAATAAACGATGCCTTCCCTTCCACGAGTCTATCTTCCCACTCCTTTTTCAAGAATGAGATAAAACTTGGGTGTTTAAACCAACAAGAAAGGACTTTGAACAGTTTAGGGCCCCAGTTTGTATTCCTTGCAACCAAACAAACCGGTCTATGATCTGAAACGTCTCTCTCGCCTATCCTCTGATAAATCGTATTCCATTCGTTTAATATTCCAGGAGACACTAAAAATCTGTCGAGGCGACAACATGCTTTGCCTCTAGGTTTAAACCACGAATATTTGCAGTCGGAAACACTACGCCAAAATTGATCTTTTGTATCGCCTAATTTAATAGCGCTTTTAAAAAAAGTGCTATTAAAAAGGGAACACAAATATCTATAATAGCACTTTATAGTCGGACGCTATTATAGGATGCAGACAATGTAATTTTGATAGCGCTTTGTTAAAAAACGCTATTAATAAATTTCACTAAAATAGCGCTTTTTTAAAAACGCTATTAATATTCTCAATTAAGATAGCGTTTTTATAAAAACGCTATTAATATGTTCAATTAAGATAGCCCTTTTGTTACGAGCGCTATTATAAGCTGCAGTATAATAAAAAATTATTTGGACATATAATAGCGCTTTCTCCAAAAGCGCTATCTTTGATATAGAATTTTTTTTAAAAAAAAGTTGCCTGAGACTATGATAGCACTTTTGTTACGGGCGCTATTATAAGTTGTAGTAGAATAAAAAATTATTTGAACATATAATAGCGCTTTCTCCAGAAGCGCTATCTTAAATAATTAAAAAACGTAAAGTTTGATTTTGCCTGTCAATGGGAATCGAACACAGGTATTTAAGATTACATAAAAATCTTGAAACGCTAGGCTATTTTATAAATTCATATGTTTTATAGAAACATGTATATTTATATTATGATATAAATCATTTATAGGGAAAAAATTGAATAAATCAACTCTTTATTCTCTCTTAACATCCCGCGTTCACACTGCTTCTTCTTTTCAGAAAAAATTTCCCTAAAACCCACTCTCTACAAAACCCTTATTTCGTAATTCTTATTTCATGGATTTTCTCTCATCTCATTCAAACTCTAAAACACTGTTAGTTCTTAATCCTTATTTCTTCAAAACTTCAGAATCGATCTTTCACCTCCCATCTATTTGTCTTTTTTCAAAGCTTCGGAATCACTCATCCAAAGAAAAACACAGGTATTTCTTCAAAGCTTAATCAAACTAAGAGTTGGTATTTTTGCTTTTATAATTGATATGAATGTAAGTTGTTCGATTAAATGTCTCATAGATACAAGATTTTAGGAAAGACCTTTTACTTTGTCATGGTTTTTAGAAACAATATATGAAGGTAATTTTCTTCTTTGTTATGGTTTTTAATTATCTTTTTCATACACATGCTTTCTTGCTTTGAGTTGGGTAGCTTTGTTCTAGCTGCTGTCGTGTCGGTTAAGCGGTTTTAGCGGAAGTGCGAGTGATTCTCTCTGCAAGTGCAATGGAGTTCTAGTTCTGGTTTTTAGTCAGTTCTTGTGAAGGGTGGTTACTTGGGTTAGGTGGTTTTGTGTCATCTTTTTTAGGATCCACTCACCGTGAGTTCCAAAATTATAAAATCAATTTGCTATATGACAAAACTCATCAGTGAAATGCGATAACTTTAGTGCATCAGCAAGTTGTACAAATTTAGGCTTCCATTACACCATCTGTAATGCCACATAGCTTTGTTCTCTGTTTATAGGCATGAATTTGGGAGTTTTTATCCAGCAAATGATGATGGATTTTATGATAAGATTGGAGAAGGAGCAGGTGCTGGATACAATATAAATGTACCATGGGAGAATGATGGATGTGGTGATGCAAACTATTTTGCAGAATGGGACCACATTTTGCTCCCTGTTGCCAAAGAATTTAATCTAGACATAATAATAGTTTCTGCTGGATTTATGCAGCCGTTGGAGACCCTTTGGGTGGATGTCTTATCACACCCTTTGGTTATTATGTCCTGTTGAAAAAGCTGATGGATTTCGGTGAAGGTAGGATTGTACTGGTTTTAGAAGGAGTGTATAATCTTGACTCCATTGCAAAAGCAACACATGCTTGTTTGGAAGGACCAGGACTATTCTTCTGTCATATATATTTGGCATGGCAATGTTGTCTACTTAGGAAAGGACCAGGACTATTCTTCTGTTATATATATAATGTGCATCACAGTTTGTAGCACATAACGTGACTCACAATATCTTTTCATCCAAAACTAACTCTAACTTGTTATCGCATCAGCTAGTTTTCACACAAAATAAACCAATGTTGTTTAACAATCAAGCCCAACTAACATTCAACATGTACCACTAATTCCTAATAGGTTTTAAACAAAAGTTAATTCATAGTGATAACAGTTTAGCCTTTATGCAGACACAATAATAGATTTCACCAATCCAAACTTAATAGCTAATTCACATTTCAGCATTCATCACAACTAACACCATACTTAGATTAGTTTCTAAATTCACATATTACGTTCCAAATTAACTAACACATTATCACCAGCTAGAATTAACTGATCCAATAACATAACAGGTTTTAAGCTTTCATTGACCTCATGACTCCAACTGGTTTCTAACTATCATCATAGCCTAACCAAAGCAATCCTAACTTTTAAATAAGTCATAACATGAAATGCAAAACAAAATTAACCTAACTGAATTGACTCATTTCGTTTAACAGAATTCTAAGACCAAATTGAATCAACTAATTCACCCTCCAGCTATGATTCAAGGAAGCTAACAACTTAACAGAATTTTCAGTTTCACATTACTAAGCAAGTTAACTGTCATAACAGAAATTCCAAACTAACTCACAATCACATAACTAAGGAATTGATAGGAGAAACAGATTATGGGATAGTTATTGAATGGTTTTGGATGGGAGAGACCAAGCTCTCTAATTCTTGGAGGGAGAGACCAAGGCTCTCAAATTTCTAGGATTAGTTTATGTATGTATTATGTATTCTCTATAGTGTTTGTAATTATGTGTCTGTTGTAAACATATTCTATCATAAATTAAAGTCAGTTTCTACCATTAATTTGTATTTAGATCACTCACAGAAAATAGAGAAAATAGGGAGAGAACAAGTAAGAGAGATGAGTATGGAATCTGATTATATTATTTCACTTATTGAATGCATATCTATCAAGCTGTTGATGTCACTTTGGTTTATCCTGTGCCGATGAGATTGTAACAGTGTTTATGTAATAAAAGAGTTGGTGGAATTGGGTTTGTTTGTCTGTTGGATATATTTGAGAATTTTTAAGAGGACATGTTAATGTTGTAATAGATGGTAGGTTGTTAATTTGGTGGTTTCTTAGCATATGTAAAGTCTGAGAAGGAAGTTTCTGGGAGCCATAGTGTTAATTCGGTGGTTATGTAATACTGATTGTATTCTACACTTGTGTAGTGTTAATTTCCTCAAATATGGCAAGGGCCCTTGCATATGTAACTTACATTGCTTTTTCATTTTTTGTTACATATAGCTATGTAATTATTATTTTTCTGTAGCAATTTTCTTGGGCTATTTCTGTTGATTCAATTCGATCTTATTATTGTTGGATGTTGCTGGTAAAGATTAAAGTGTGTAGAAAGAATGAAAAGGAGAATTTCGGGAACAAACCTCTCATAGTATTTTAATGAATCTTACTTAGATGGTATTCAAAACTTGGGTTGCAATGATTATAAGCAGTTTGGTGTGTGTTGATGCAATGATGAGTACACCATATCTCCTTAGAATTGGAATTTTTATCAATTATACTCTGCTCTCTTCATGTGCTATATGAGAGAGGATCAATGCAACCATGAATGGTGGTATGAGAATATCATTTGTGACTTCACTTTTTTCTGTTGTGATTTTCAGATATGAATTATTGTTATGCTACCTTGAATATAAGAATGACTGACTACTTAGATTTCCAATTGTTTAGAATGGTGTTGCAAGGCAAGTTGCAGCTCTAAAATACATGTATATTCAAAATATGGAGAATATTCTGCAGTGGCAGCTTGGCTAAGAGAATACCAGGCTCCTGCATTCCGTGAAGCTGACATAGATAACAGTGAAATTTGCAATGCTATTAATGAACTTAGACAAAATCCTTCTTCTGATAGGAAGTTATACGGTGGTTTTAGACGTGCTAGAACTATGGCTGCAGCTCTTGTAATAAAAGTTGCTGAGCAAGGTAACCGTCATGAATACATTCTTAATATCTACCCTGAGGCGTCAAATGGGCAGATGCCAAACCTCGACCTCATCAATATTGTAAATTATCTCGGAGTGCATAAATGTGGTTTGCGGGTAAAAGTGAAAAAGATGTTTTCTCTATTTGGCTCTAGGTGGCTTAATACTTTGTGTAATACCCCGTAAATTTATAAACGCTCTGGTGAATATTATTATGATCAACTGGGTTCCGGAGTACTCTGAGTAATTATTTGATAGAATAATTAGAGTAAACCGACGAACTCAGAGTTGATTAAATTAATAGTATTTAACGTTGAGTTTTTATTAATTGGTGCATTTGAGCTAATTTGGACATTTAGTAGTATTGCTAATTAATGGAATTATTTTCTTTACTATGTTTTCTTTTTCTCATTTGGAAACCAAAACAAAAGTTAGAAAGAAAAACAAAGGAAAAGGAAAGGAAAAGTGAAGGAGAAGGGAAAAGGAGAGAAATCTTCTCAAAAGCTCAAGATCATCATCAATCATCTGTTCTTCATCTATTCATCTCAATTTCATCATCCTCATCTTGTTGTCCAGGTGGGTTCTAGTTAGACCCTTTAGAGTAGAGTTTATTTTTGAGTTTAGAGTTAGGTTGGAATTGTGAAAATTGGGTATTTTTGGTATAAAATCATGAATCTAACTGTTGAAATTCAATGTTTAATTGTATGTTATACTGCTTGTTATGTTATAGCATGTTTTGATGCTTTGTGATTGATCAAAAATGGGATTTTGGGGTGATTTTGGATCAACCCGTAACAGTTATTTTCTGCTGGTTTTTCTGCATTTTTCTCTGCCCATACGCGTGTGGGGCATGTCAATACGCGTATGGGGCTTGTCATTACGCGTACGGCGAGGGTGATACGCGTATGGCAATTTTAAAAGGAAATTCAGAGGGAAAAATGTCTCTGCCCATACGCGTATGGCCTTGGGAAATACGCGTATGGCTGGCCGAGAATTTTGGGCAATACGCGTATGGGGTGTGCCAATACGCGTATGGCCAGGAGAATTACAGAAATTCTGCTGTTGTGATTATTTTCCGATCGTTTGTTTCAAATGCCGTAACTTTTTGTACGTAACTCAGATTTGAACATTTTTGGTATCGTTGGAAAGATAATAAAATGTACTTCCTTATTACAATGGTTTTAAGATTATCGGCCGATTTAATTAAGTCGGGATTTTTGGAATAGTGTCGTTTTGTCGACTTTTATCGGTTAATGGTGTGTAATTATTGTGGACAATGTATGCATGTTATAATATGGAATAGGTAGAGTGAGGATCATTACCAAAACTGTGTCGGAAGTGTGAATTGTTCCATGTGTGGCAACGCTCGTGCATGAAAGGCCGAGGCGTGTGCATTTAAATCATAACCACTGTTTCTTGCGGTGTAGTTTCATGAGACTCGAGCACCTCCTCTGAAACGTTATGCACAACTACTTGGTAGGTTTGAGTCCCATGTTAAGTACGATTGGAGCCTACGGGTAAAGAGACTTGTGATGCTGTATGGGCCGTGAGAAGTGACGGATCACGGTGTACGGACCGGTGATCCCGAATCCAATTCGTATGCCAAGTAGCTACAAGGATCCATGACTCGGGTCGTCTTCTAGACGTAGAAGCGGACGGGAATAAGGGATACCTTGGTATTGGTTATTGATTTGTGAATCCTTGAGTTTGCAGGCTCAAGAGGTACTTCGGTACTAGTGTGAGTTTACAGGCTCACCGTGATGGTTACTTGTGTGTGTGTACTCATGGTCTTTCCCCTTTCCCCTTTGACATGAGTTAGGTTTATTTTTAGAACCTTGTAAAGCCGAGAGGACTTTAAGATAGCGAACTCACTGAGATTTGATGTATATCACCCCACTGTTGTTGTTTACATCACAGGTTCTGCAGGTTCGGCGAAGGGTAAGGACAAAGTTATTTGACTTTCCTTACGGATCGTAGCTTTTGTGATGGCATGGCTTCCGCTATGGCGTTATCTTTTGAGATCATTGTATTGATCTAGTTCTTAGTTTTTATCATCTTGGAACATCTTGTATATGTAATGCCTTAGACTTTAGTGTTTTGTATTAGAGGCATTTATGTATATAATGTGTTAACTAGGAACTTATTGCATATTTCAGTACCAAACGCACTTATCATGTATAATATATGATTTGATGCATGTATTATATATGTGGGTGTTACAGTTGGTATCAGAGCAGGTCGTATCCTCGACCTAGCCATGAAATAGAATAAGTAATTCTTTCCGTTTCAGATACGTGGTGTCGCCGTTGGTCTTACGTGTTATATTTATGGTATTGAGCCTGATCAACTTAATCCTATTTTTATGACATTCAGGAACATGGCCGACAGACGTAGAAACAACTGTGGAAGACCAAGGACTCCGAGGACTACTCCAGCTGGGACGGTTCCACAGGGTGCTGAAGGGAACGCCCCTTTGTATCAATTAATGCAACAGATGCAGCAGCAGCAAAATCAGTTCATACAAGGAATGGTACAGCAAATGGCTGATGGTCTGCATCCTCCAGTGGTTGTTCCTAAAGTTGCAGGGGGAACCTATAGAGAAGTCATTCATATGAATCCTTCGGAGTTTCAGGGAGGGTTAGATCCGGTGAAGGCGCATGAATGGATATCAGGTATGGAAAGGATTTTCTTGATAGTGCATTGTAGTGAGGAAAATAAAGTGGTCTTTGCTTCTCACTTGTTGAAGGGTCCTGCCATGAGGTGGTGGGAGAGCGCTTCAGCCTTAATGAGAATCCAAGAGGTACCAAAAGTGTGGGATCAGTTTAAGGTTATTTTTATGGAGAAATATTTTCCGAGTTCTTTAAGGTCTCAGAAGGAGTTTGAGTTCCAACAGTTGAGACAGGGGAATTTATCAGTGGCTTCCTATGCGGAAAAATTTGAGATCATGGCTGACTATTCTAGGCAGGCCATGTATGCTCCTGATGAGAGGTGGAAGATTGATCAGTTTTTGTTTGGTTTGAGGGCTGAAATTTCACATAGCGTGTCTCAACGGGAATTTGCTACTTATGCAGAAATGTTAAGACAATGTTATGTGGCGGAGAATAGTTTGAAAAAGGTACAAATGGAGGTGGATTTGAACAAGGCAACTCAAAGCGACCGAGGAAGGTCGAATCAACAGTTTAGGCAAAGGCAACAGTCTTCCAAAGGGAAGCAAGTACAGAGTTCTAGAACTAGTGTGCCTCCGGTATGTCGTACTTGTGGGAGGAATCATTTTGGTAGGTGTTTTTCGGAGGGAATACGGTGTTATCAGTGTAACAAGATGGGTCATGTAGCGAGAGATTGTCCTCAGGGTAGGAATCCTACACAAGGGAAGACTACTGGCCGAGTGTATACCTTGGATGCAAGGAAAGCAAAGGGTGACAACTCCTTGATTGCGGGTACGTGTTTCGTAAATGGACATCCTTGTTTTGTTTTATTTGATTGTGGGGCAACGCATTCTTTTGTGTCCACACGTTGTGTGAAGCGACTTGGGTTGCAAACTATTCCTTTGTTTCCTCCTATGGTGGTTACTACTGCCATGGATGAAATGGTTGAAACACCATTGATGTGTGAAAATTGTGTGTTGTCGGTGAACGAAAGAGTCTTCCAGATTGATCTTATTTGTTTGCCACTTAAGAAAGTGGATGTTGTTCTGGGAATGGATTGGCTTTCAGCTAATTCGGTTTTTATCGGTTGTGAGGAGAAGCTAATTATTATGCCATCTGCTGAGGCTACTCCGAAAGATGTATTATCAACGATTTTAGAAGGTACGGTGGGAATGGTAAATTTCTTGTTTGAGAAAGAGAAATTTGTTTTATTTGTTCTTACTAAGGAAGAAAGTAGTGAACAACAAGTTCTGAGTATTCCAATAGTGTGTGAATTTCCTGAAGTGTTTCCTGAGGATGTTTCTTCTCTTCCTCCGGAGAGAGAAGTTGAGTTCTCTATTGACCTGGTACCGGGAACGGCTCCTATATCCGTTTCTCCTTATCGGATGGCACCGCTTGAATTAAGAGAATTAAAGGACCAATTGGAGGACTTGATGTCTAAGCATTTTGGTAGACCTAGTGTTTCACCTTGGGGAGCTCCAGTGTTATTGGTAAAGAAGAAAGATGGGGGAATGCGGTTGTGCATTGATTACCGTAAATTGAATAAAGTCACCATTAAGAATAAGTACCCCTTACCCAGGATAGACGACTTGTTAGATCAATTGAAGGGAGCCTGTGTGTTCTCAAAGATTGATTTACGGTCGGGTTATCATCAGATCCGAGTGAAGAGTTCCGATGTGCCCAAGACTGCATTTAGAACACGTTACGATCATTATGAATTCCTAGTGATGCCTTTCGGTGTGACGAATGCTCCAGCTGTTTTTATGGATTACATGAACCGTATATTTCAGGCTTACTTGGACCAATTTGTGGTACTCTTTATTGACGACATTCTTATTTATTCTTGTACTCCACAAGAGCACGGAGAACATCTGAGAATTGTCTTATCTGTATTGCGAGAGAAGAAATTGTTTGCTAAGTTGAGTAAGTGTGAATTTTGGATGTCGGAAGTAAATTTTCTTGGACATGTTATATCTCAAGGTGGTGTGGCAGTGGATCCATCGAAGGTAGAAGCAGTGATTAATTGGGAGAGACCGAGAAATGTTTCAGAGGTTAGAAGTTTCTTAGGATTGGCAGGTTACTATAGAAGGTTCATTAAAGGATTTTCTCAATTGGCCTTACCAATGACGAAACTTACTCGGAAGGATTTTGCTTTTGAGTGGGATTCGGGTTGTGAACAAAGTTTTATGAAATTGAAGGAAAGTTTGACGAGTGCTCCAGTATTAATTATTCCTGATCCTAACAACTCTTATGAAGTATTCTGTGATGCTTCTAAGAGGGGATTAGGGGGTGTTCTGATGCAAGGCGGTCAAGTAGTAGCTTATGCTTCTCGACAGTTGAAAGTTCATGAGAAGAATTATCCAACTCATGATTTGGAACTAGCTGCAGTGGTGTTTGCACTGAAGGTGTGGCGTCATTATTTGTATGGTGTACGCTTTGAGATGTTCAGTGACCACAAGAGTTTGAAGTATTTGTTTGACCAAAAGGAGTTGAACATGCGACAAAGAAGGTGGATGGAGTACTTGAAGGATTATGACTTAGAATTGAAGTATCATCCAGGAAAAGCGAATAAAGTAGCGGATGCTTTAAGTCGGAAAATGGTTCATAGTGCAGAATTGATGATTTTGGAGTATTCGTTGTTGGAAAAGTTTAGAGATCTTAATCTCCAATTTGTGTGGACTCCGAATGGTGTAATTATGGGGAATTTGAATGTCAATTCTACTTTAAGAGTTGAGATTCAACAAGAACAAATGTTAGAAGAGGAGTTACAAGAATTGTTACTCCAACCGAGTTTTACACGAGCAACGGATGGGATTGTTTTGTTTAATCAACGGATTTGTGTTCCGAGGGATGAAGCATTGAAAAGGAAGATTTTAGATGAAGCTCATAAAGGTACTTTTACGATACATCCTGGTTCTTCGAAGATGTATCAGGATTTAAAGAAGGATTATTGGTGGTATGGGATGAAAAAGGATATAGCGGAATATGTGTCAGAATGTGCGGTGTGCCAACAGGTGAAGATCGAACACCAAAGACCGGGCGGTCTGTTGCAACCTTTGGATATTCCAGTTTGGAAGTGGGATAGTATTTCTATGGACTTTACCGTGGGTTTACCTCGTACACAAGGTGGGTATGATTCTATTTGGGTAATTGTAGATCGATTAACGAAATCTGCACATTTCCTAGCCGTAAAGACTACTTATAAGGCAAGTCATCTTGCAAGGTTGTTTATTACTGAGATTGTAAGATTGCATGGTATTCCTTCTAGTATTGTGTCCGATAGAGATCCGAAGTTTACTTCGAGGTTTTGGAAGGTGTTCCAACAAGCGATGGGTACGAATTTGCGGTTGAGCACGTCGAATCATCCTCAAACGGATGGTCAGACTGAGTGAACAATACAGACGATGGAGGATATTTTAAGAGCATGTGTGCTAGAGAGTATAGGGAATTGGAAAGAAATTTTACCGTTAATTGAGTTTTCCTATAACAATAGTTACCATGCGAGCATCGGTATGGCTCCTTATGAAGCATTGTATGGGAGGAAGTGTATAACACCTTTGTGTTGGGCTGAAATTGGCGAAGATAGGATTTTGGGACCCGAGATTATTCAAGAGACTACGGAAATGATTCGAATGATCCGTGAGAAAGTTAGACAAGCGCAAGATCGTCAAAAGAGTTATGCGGATAATCGTCTTACAGTTTTACAAGCACAAGATAGTTAAACAAGCACAAGATAGTTGTCTTACATTTTTACAATTATTTAAAAAAAAAACCATCATTATACAATATAAATATAGTATCTCTTGTAAAAATATGCCTTTTTAAAATTATTGTCTCTTTATTAATATATCTATCAACATATTTTTTACAATATTTTAAAATAAAAAATAGTAGAAAATGCAGAAAATGTAAGACAACTATCTTGTGCTTGTTTAACTATCTTGTGCTTGTAAAAATGTAAGACGATTATCCGCATAACTCTTCTGACGATCTTGTGCTTGTTTAACTTTCTCACGGATCATTTGAATCTTTTCCGTAGTCTCTTGAATAATCTCGGGTCCCAAAATTCTATCTTCGCCAATTTCAGCCCAACACAAAGGTGTTCTACACTTCCTCCCATACAAAGCTTCATAAGGAGCCATACCGATGCTCGCATGGTAACTATTGTTATAGGAAAACTCAATTAACGGTAAAAGTTCTTTCCAATTCCCTATACTCTCTAGCACACATGCTCTTAACATATCCTCCATCGTCTGTATTGTTCACTCAGTCTGACCATCCTTTTGAGGATGATTCGACGTGCTCAACCGCAAATTCGTACCCATCGCTTGTTGGAACACCTTCCAAAACCTCGAAGTAAACTTTGGATCTCTATCGGACACAATACTAGAAGGAATACCATGCAATCTCACAATCTCAGCAATAAACAACCTTGCAAGATGACTTGCCTTATAAGTAGTCTTTACGGCTAGGAAATGTGCAGATTTCGTTAATCGATCTACAATTACCCAAATAGAATCATACCCACCTTGTGTACGAGGTAAACCCACGGTAAAGTCCATAGAAATACTATCCCACTTCCAAACTAGAATATCCAAAGGTTGCAACAGACCGCCCGGTCTTTGGTGTTCGATCTTCACCTGTTGGCACACCGCACATTCTGACACATATTCCGCTATATCCTTTTTCATCCCAGACCACAAATAATCCTTCTTTAAATCCCGATACATCTTCGAAGAACCAGGATGTATCGTAAAAGTACCTTTATGAGCTTCATCTAAAATCTTCCTTTTCAATGCTTCATCCCTCGGAACACAAATCCGTTGATTAAACAAAACAATCCCATCCGTTGCTCGTGTAAAACCCGGTTGGAGTAACAATTCTTGTAACTCCTCTTCTAACATTTGTTCTTGTTGAATCTCAACTCTTAAAGTAGAATTGACATTCAAATTCCCCATAATTACACCATTCGGAGTCCACACAAATTGGAGATTAAGATCTCTAAACTTTTCCAACAACGAATACTCCAAAATCATCAATTCTGCACTATGAACCATTTTCCGACTTAAAGCATCCGCTACTTTATTCGCTTTTCCTGGATGATACTTTAATTCTAAGTCATAATCCTTCAAGTACTCCATCCACCTTCTTTGTCGCATGTTCAACTCCTTTTGGTCAAACAAATACTTCAAACTCTTGTGGTCACTGAACATCTCAAAGCGTACACCATACAAATAATGACGCCACACCTTCAGTGCAAACACCACTGCAGCTAGCTCCAAATCATGAGTTGGATAATTCTTCTCATGAACTTTCAACTGTCGAGAAGCATAAGCTACTACTTGACCGCCTTGCATCAGAACACCCCCTAATCCCCTCTTAGAAGCATCACAGAATACTTCATAAGAGTTGTTAGGATCAGGAATAATTAATATTGGAGCACTCGTCAAACTTTTCTTCAATTTCATAAAACTTTGTCCACAACCCGAATCCCACTCAAAAGCAAAATCCTTCCGAGTAAGTTTCGTCATTGGTAAGGCCAATTGAGAAAATCCTTTAATGAACCTTCTATAGTAACCTGCCAATCCTAAGAAACTTCTAACCTCTGAAACATTTCTCGGTCTCTCCCAATTAATCACTGCTTCTACCTTCGATGGATCCACTGCCACACCACCTTGAGATATAACATGTCCAAGAAAATTTACTTCCGACATCCAAAATTCACACTTACTCAACTTAGCAAACAATTTCTTCTCTCGCAATAACGATAAGACAATTCTCAGATGTTCTCCGTGCTCTTGTGGAGTACAAGAATAAATAAGAATGTCGTCAATAAAGATTACCACAAATTGGTCCAAGTAAGCCTGAAATATACGGTTCATGTAATCCAAAAAAATAGCTGGAGCATTAGTCACACCGAAAGGCATCACTAAGAATTCATAATGACCGTAACGTGTTCTAAATGCAGTTTTTGGCACATCGGAACTCTTCACTCGGATCTGATGATAACCTGACCGTAAGTCAATCTTCGAGAACACACAGGCTCCTTTCAATTGATCTAACAAGTCGTCTATCCTGGGTAAGGGGTACTTATTCTTAATAGTGACTTTATTCAACTTACGATAATCAATGCACAAACGCATTCCCCCATCTTTCTTCTTTACCAATAACACTGGAGCTCCCCAAGGTGAAACACTAGGTCTAACAAAATGCTTAGACATCAAGTCCTCCAATTGGTCCTTTAATTCTCTTAATTCAAGCGGTGCCATCCAATAAGGAGAAACGGATATAGGAGCCGTTCCCGGTACCAGGTCAATAGAGAACTCAACTTCTCTCTCCGGAGGAAGAGAAGAAACATCCTCAGGAAAAACTTCAGGAAACTCACACACTATAGGAATACTCAGAACTTGCTGTTCACTACTCCCTTCCTTATTAAGAACCAATAAAACAGATTTCTCCTTCTCAAACAAGAAATTTACCATTCCCACCGTACCTTCTAAAATCGTTGATAACATATCTTTCGGAGTAGCCTCAGCAGATGGAATAATGATTAACTTCTCCTCATAACCGATAAAAACCGAATTAGCTGAAAGCCAATCCATTCCCAGAACAACATCCACTTTCTTAAGTGGCAAACAAATAAGATCAATCTGGAAGACTCTTTCGTTCACCGACAACACACAATTTTCACACATCAGCGGTGTTTCAACCATTTCATCCATGGCAGTAGTAACCACCATAGGAGGAAACAAAGGAATAGTTTGCAACCCAAGTCGCTTCACACAACGCGTGGACACAAAAGAATGCGTTGCCCCACAATCAAATAAAACAAAACAAGGATGTCCATTTACGAAACACGTACGCGCAATCAAGGAGTTGTCACCCTTTGATTTCCTTGCATCCAAGATATACACTCGGCCAGTAGTCTTCCCTTGTGTCGGATTCCTACCCTGAGGATAATCTCTCGATACATGACCTATCTTGTTACATTGATAACACCGTATTACCTCCGAATTACACCTACCATAATGATTCCTTCCACAAGTACGACATACCGGAGGCACACTAGTTCTAGAACCCTGTACTTGCTTCCCTTTGGAAGACTGTTGCCTTTGTCTAAACTGTTGATTCGACCTTCCACGGTCACTTTGAGTTGCCCTGTTCAAATCCACCTCCATTTGTACCTTTTTCAAACTATTCTCCGCCACATAACATTGTCTTAACATTTCCGCATAAGTAGCAAATTCCCGTTGAGACACGCTATGTGAAATTTCAGCCCTCAGCCCAAACAAAAACTGATCAATCTTCCACCTCTCATCAGGAGCATACATGGCCTGCCTAGAATAGTCAGCCATGATCTCAAATTTTTCCGCATAGGAAGCCACTGATAAATTGCCCTGTCTCAAATGTTGGAACTCAAACTCCTTCTGAGACCTTAAAGAACTCGGAAAATATTTCTCCATAAAAGTTACCTTAAACTGCTCCCACACTTTTGGTACCTCTTGGATTGTCATTAAGGCTGAAGCACTCTCCCACCACCTCATGGCAGGACCCTTTAGCAGGTGAGAAGCAAATACCACTTTATTTTCCTTACTACAATGCACTATCAAGAAAATCCTTTCCATACCTGATATCCATTCATGCGCCTTCACCGGATCTAACCCTCCATGAAACTCCGGAGGATTCATACGAATGAATTCCCTATAGGTTCCCCCTGTAACTTCCGGAACAACCACTGGAGGATGCAGACCATCACCCATTTGCTGTACCATTCCTTGCATGAACTAATTTTGCTGCTGCTGCATCTGTTGCATGAATTGATACAAAGGGGCGTTCCCTTCAGCACCCTGTGGAACCGTCCCAGCCGGAGTAGTCCTCGGAGTCCTTGGTCTTCCACGGTTGTTTCTACGTCTGTCGGCCATGTTCCTGAATGTCATACAAATAGGATTAAGTTGATCAGGCTCAATACCATAAATATAACACGTAAGACCAAAGGTGACACCATGTATCTGAAACGGAAAGAATTACTTATTCTATTTCATGGCTAGGTCGAGGATACGACCTGCTTTGATACCAACTGTAATGACCACATATAAATACATGCATCAAATCACATATTATACATGAGTTTCACTTTTGGTACTGAAATATAATAAGTTCCTAGTTAACATATTATACACATAAATGCCTCTAATACAAAACACTAAAAGTCTAAGGCATTACATATACAAGATGTTCCAAGACAATAAAAACTAAGAACTAGATCAATACAATGATCTCAAAACATAAACGCCATAGCGGAAGCCATGCCATCACAAAAGCTACGATCCGTAAGGAAAGTCAAATAACCTTGCCCTTACCCTTCGCGGAACCTGCAGAACCTGTGATGTAAATAACAACACTGGGGTGAGATACATCAAATCTCAGTGAGTTCTCTATCTTAAAGTCCTCTCGGCTCTACAAGGTTCTAATTAAACCTAACTCATGTCAAAGGGGAAAGAGGAAAGACCATGAGTACACACACACAAGTAACCATCACGGTGAGCCTGTAAACTCACACTAGTACCGAAGTACCTCCTGAGCCTGTAAACTCAAGGATTCACAATCAATAACCAATACTAAGGTATCCCCTATTCCTGTCCGCTTCTACGTCTAGAAGACGACCCGAGTCATGGATCCTTGTAGCTACTTGGCATACGAATTGGATTCGGGATCATCGGTCCGTACACCGTGATCCGTCATTTCTCACGGCCCGTACACCGTCACAAGTCTCTTTACCCGTAGGCTCTAATCGTACTCACTACGGGAATCAAACCTGCCAAGTAGTTGTGCATAACGTTTCAGAGGAGGTCCTCGAGTCTCATGAAACTACACCGCAAGAAACAGTGGTTATGATCAAAATGCACACGCCTCGGCCTTTCATGCACGAGCGTTGCCACATATGGGAAAATCACACTCCCGACACAGTTATAGTAATAATCCTCACTCTGCCTATTCCATATTTTAACATGCATACATTGTCAACAACTATTACACACATTTAACAGATAAAAGTCGACAAAACGACGCTATTCCCGAAATCCCGACTTAATTAAATCGACCGACAATCTTAAAACCATTGTAATAAGAAAGTACATTTTATTATCTTTCCAACGATACCAAAAATGTTCAAATCCGAGGTACGTACAAAAAGTTACGGCATTGGAAACAAACGATCGGAAAAATAATCACAACAGCAGAATTTCTGCAATTCTCCTGGCCATACGCGTATTGGCACATCCCATACGCGTATTGCCCAAAATTCTCGCCCAGCCATATGCGTATTGCCCAAGGCCATACGCGTATGGGCAGAGACAGTTTTCCCTTGAAATTCCTTTTAAAAATTGCCATACGCGTAACGCCCTTGCCGTACGCGTATTGACATGCCCCATACGCGTATTGCCCCATGCCATACGCGTATGGGCAGAGAAAAATGCAGAAAAACCAGCAGAATTTTCCTGCTACGGGTTGATCCAAAATCACCCCAAAATCCCATTTAGATCAATCACAAAGCATCAAAACATGTTATAACATAACAAGCAGCATAACATACAATCAAACATTGAAGTTCAACAGTTAGATTCATGGTTTTATGCAAAAATACTCAATTTTCACAATTCCAACCTAACTCTAAACTCAAAATAAACTCTACTCTAAAGAGTCTAACTAAAACCCACCTGGACAACAAGATGAGGATGATGAAATTGAGATGAAGAGATGAAGAATGGATGCTTGATGATGATCTTGAGCTCTTTGTGGAATTTTCTCTCCTTTTTCCTTTCCTTCTCTTTTCCTTTTCCTTTTCCTTCTCTTTTTCTTCTTTTCTAACTTTGTTTGTTTTCCAAATGAAGTGGAAAGAAAATAGATAGTATAGAAAATTACCATTTATTAGTAATACTACTAAATGTCCAAATTAGCTCAAATGCACCAAATAATAAAAACTCAACGTTAAATACTATTAATTTAATCAACTCTGAGTTCGTCAGTTTACTCTAATTATTTTATCAAATAATTGCTCAGAGTACTCCGGAACCCAGTTGATCATAATAATATTAACCAGAGCGTTTATAAATTTACGGGGTATTACATTTTTTATTGTGTTTATATATATTATTATTTAAGATATTATGTTGTAAATAAGGTATAAAATATAATTGATTCATATTTTAGACATACATCCATTTAAATCAGTTTGTAATGTCACTTTTAGGTTAACTTCTAAAATATTTCACTAAATATATATTTATCAGGATTTGATTTGATGCTATAAGGATATTAATCTCTAGATATATATATCAATATTATATGATAAATCAATTATCAACATAATTTTTATTATATTTTTGATTCTCCATTGATTGAGTAAAAATAAATTGATATGTTTTTACTTCCATTAAAAGAATTCTTATTTTTTCACTATAAATTGCTCTATTACAATGAGAATGATATAAAAACCAAGCTCGTTGAAAGTTATTATCTTATACTAGTACTTTCTTTTGTAAGTTTATTTTTCTTCATTTGAGGCTTGCAAATAACATGGTATGCAATTAGTTTATGCATTTAATACTCATAATAAGTATTTATTCTAGACAATTGTGTATAAAATTTTGTTTTTCCTTTATGTTAAGTATTTTATATTTTTCTTTAGAGTTATTATTCATGTCAAATTTCATGTGATATTTTGTTTACTTATCTTGTTAAAAGTTTTTATATGTAGTGATGAAAAATTAAATTCTGACTTCAAGCAGATCTTTGATGGAAGGAAGGGGAAAAAAGAAATCTTTATTTGGAAAAATAAAGCGAATATGTTCAAAACATAGTGAAAAAAAGAAATATAAAGTATTTGAAGAGACTGAAATAGAGGAGGAGCAAGATGAAATAGAGCAAGGGCAAGATGGGATAGAGAAATCTCCAGAGCATTAAGAGGAGGTGGTAGAACCAATCCCTTCATATAATTCTACACAACATTATTATTACCCTCCACAAACTCAACAAGTAATTCAAGGATATTTTGAACATGGAAGTCCTTCGTATTCTGCACATTACCCTGATGAAAATACACAACCATGTAACCTTTCATATTCCGAAGAAAATACACAACCATGGAATCCTTCATACTCTTCACAAACCACCGATGGATATACGCAACCATGGAATCCTTCATACTCTTCACACAACACTGATGGATATATGCAACCATGGAATCCTTCATCTTTTGGGAACCCTTCATCTTCTTTACAAGACCATGATGGAAACACACACTTTGGTAGTGGAGATACACACTCTCCGTGTTCTTCACAATATCCGTATTCGTCGCAGTATCAACAAACAAATTACTATTCTAATGATCAACAAAATGTCCAGAGGGAAAATGACTATTTTAGTGATGAAAACACAGATGGATGTTCTATGATGTAAAACATCTGACTAGATATCTAATTGCTAAATAACTACATGTTATATTTTTTATCTATAGTTTAGAAAAATTGGTAATGTAATAAGTAGGCTAATAATAAGCATAATCCAAAAGTCAAATATTTTCAATTATAATTGATTTTTTTTATTATATTTAACTATAGAGCAAGACTATTTTAATTTTTCTTATTCATATTCTTATATTTATTAATTACAATTATTATGAACATTATATAACCTTTCTTTAGATATATAAATTTATTTAATCAATTTATTAAAAATCAACTTTAAATTTATTTAAATTTCTTATTATAATGTTTAGCCCTATTTTTCTTTATGTATTTTCACAATGCATCTCTAAGTGATTTTCATAGAGCATATTATTGACAATTTTTGTTAATACTTTCATTTTAAATTTTAATAAATATTAAATAATCAATAATTAATCTATTATAGTAATGAAAATTTAAAATTTTATCAACAATATGTCATACGAAAATCAGTATGAATTGCAAGGTGAAAATAGGCATAAAAAACAGGATTAAGTTTAATAATAATAAATTTAAATGAATTTAATTTTAATTTTTTTTATTGATATTTTTTTTTACATATTTAACAAAATATAAATTATAAAATTCAAATATTAATACATGAGACATTTTAGTTCATTATTAGAATAAATAAAAACAACTAAATTTGTTAATAATTGAGGTTTATTTCAATTTTTTATTGAATAATCTATGCATAAGAATAAAATAACAAAAATAGGAGGATGTTATTTTTTTTTATAAATAATTTTGAAAATTTTTAATAATATAATATATTATAAACGATTCTATATTTTGTGCAAAGTACTAAAAATTTTACTACTTAAATAAAATTGGTAAGAATGGGGAAGGCTATGAAAAATATTAAGCTTACCGAACAAAATTGACTTATCCGTCTTTATTCAGAATGTTATTTTATTTATTTTAAATTTTTTAATATATAAGTATAAATAATAAGAAACACACAAACGATAAAAAACTTAAGTAGAATGGTTTCATGTAAATTAATTGCATGATCTCATTTTAAATATTACCAAAATTTGTTCTAAATTTTTTTTACTTAATGATTATTTGAAATTTTCTAATTAAAAGCATATAATATTTAATATAATATTTTTTCCATTTCAAAACATTTTAAATTTACGACGACAAAAAAAATATTTAAAAAAAATGTTTAATCAATTTATAAAAAATCAACTTTCAATTCATTTGAATTTCTTATTATAATGTTTAGCCCTATTTTTTTTTTATGTATTTTCACAGTGCATCTCTAAGTGATTTTCATATAGCATATTATTGATAAAATTTTTTAATACTTTAATATTAAATTTTAATAAATATTTAATTATCAATAATTAATCTATTAAAGTAATGAAAATTGAAAATTTTATCAAAATATGTCATAAGAAAATTACAATGAATTGCAATGCGAAAATAGACATAAAAAAATGGCTAAGTTTCATAATAATAAATTTAAATGAATTGTAACTTAAATTTTTTAATTTATAATTTTTTTTACATATTTAAAAAATATAAAATATAAAATTCAAATATTAATACATGAGACATTTCAGTTCATTATTAGAATAAATAAAAACAATTAAATTTGTGAATAATTGAGGTTTATTTCAATTTTTAATTGAATAATCTATGAATAAGAAAGAAATGTCAAAAATAGGAGGATGTTATTTTTTTTTATAAATAATTATGAAGAATTTTTATAATCTAATATATTATATGATTTTATCTTTTTATTGTTTTTGGTAACAGAATATATTATATGATTATATGTATAACGACTATGTAAGGAAAAAATTAATATGATCCATTGATTTTTATTGATTAAAATTTGACGATCGTAATCATTTGTTCTCGTTTCTCACAATAACAAAATGTTCTCACCCAAGTCACTCCCTAGATATCTATAATAAATGCATTTGTAAATTAATTAGTTAATTTATTTTAATTTATTTTCTTTGATATCACAGACTTTCTCATACAAATCTAATGAGGTTGAAATATTTTGAATTCCTCTTAACATATTGATTTTAATAAATTACACATTATTATTTGATTTTATTTTTTTAGAAATGTGCAAAGTACTAAAATTTTTACTACTTAAACAAAATTGGTAAGAGTGGAGAAGACTATGAAAAGTATTAAGGGTACCGAGCAAAATTGACTTATTCGTCTTTATTCATAATTTTATTTTTTTTATTTTAAATTTTTAAATATAAAAGTATACATACTAAGGAACAGACAAATGATAAAAAAAACTAAGTAGAATGGTTTCATGTAAATTATTTGCATGACCTCATTTTAACTATTACCAAAATTTGTTCAAAATTTTTTTGACTTAATGATTATATGACATTTTTTAATTAAAATTATATAATATTTAATATAATATTCTTCCATTTTAAAACATTTTTAATTTACGATAAAAAAGAAAATTTTAAAATTGACACATTATGTTTTAGTATAGTTTAAAATTATAACATTTCTTAGAATGGTTTAAAAGTTACAATTTTCTATATTTTGAGGTCTTAGTGATTATATAAATAATACATTTTAAGTTCTATTCAAAATCCTCCGAAAATGCATTATTCTTTTAACTAATATTATAAACGGTTTCATCATTGGAGGTCATTAATTGAACATACGAAATATCACGTGATAGTTGTCTTACATTTTTAAAATTATTTAAAAAAAAACCATCATTATACAATATAAATATAGTATCTCTTGTAAAAATATGCCTTTTAAAAATTATTGTCTCTTTATTCATATATCTATTGTAACACCCGCATATATAATACATGCATCAAATCATATATTATACGTGATAAGTACGTTTGGTACTGAAATATACAATAAGTTCCTAGATAACACATTATACACATAAATGCCTCTAATACAAAACACCTAAGTCTAAGGCATTACATATACAAGATGTTCCAAAACGATAAAATCTAAGAACTAGATCATCATAATGATCTCAAAATAACAATATAGCGGAAGCTAGCCATCAACATGCAAGGAAAGATCAAACGACCTTGTCCTTACCCTTCTCTGTACCTGAAGCACCTGAAATGTCAACAACGTGGGGTGAGATACATCAAATCTCAGTGGGTTCCTATCTTATAGATTCTCTAGGATTAAAGGGGTTCTAATAATCCTAACTCAAGTTCGGGGAAAAAGGGAAAGGACTATTGAGTTCACATTACAATCCTCACACTATATGGAAACATGCCATGAGTTTATCAACTCAAAGTATCACTAATCGATAACCATACCAAGGTACTTCCTATTCCCGTCCGCTTCTACGTCTAGAAGGCGATTCGAGTCATAAGTCCTTGTAACCTACTTGACATACGAATGGATTCAGGTTCTACGGGCCTTATACCGTTATGAACCGTCACTTCTCACGGGCCTTATACCGTCACAAGCCTACGCTCCATGGGCGCCATTCGTACAGTACGGGGAATCAAACCTGTCAAGTAGTTGTGCATCTGTTTCAAAGGAGCTCGGGACCCTTGAAACGCACTCACAATATAACCGGTTACGATTACGCGATCAAAACAACAACACGATTGTATTCGACAATCACAAGGCTATAATGCCTCCCGGCCTCACATGCCGGTTCAAACCCACAAGGTTAATCACATGTTCCATACTAGTGTTTCCAACTTCTAAATTCTCCTATAGTTCATAAGGGGTTTCCTCACTCTTCCTACGTCTTTTTCCATATTAACATGCGTTTTCAATCACAATCATGCTAAACAATAATAGGACAGGCCAAATACATCATGGTACAATAATAGAATAGTTTAACACAATTTAAAACACAATTTTCATCATTTTGAACTTTCCTGATTATTTAATCGGTCGGTAAAATCAACATGTTTTACTTCCATTACGTAGAATATTTCATCGGCTTTACATCGATATAAAGAACAATCGAAACCGATAAACGTAACTAAAGTTATGAATTTTTCCGTCAAAAGTATAATTTTTCAACTCCCAGGTCGCGCTCAGCGCGCCCTGGTCCGCGCTCAGCGCGCAACTCCCTGCCACGAGAGGTTCCAAGAATTAAACACCGCGCTCAGCGGGCACCTGCGCGCTCAGCGCGCTCTGCGAAACTCAGAAAAATTCCCTGCGATAACAGAACTTCCTCCACCCTCCAACTCCATTTTGGGGCACATTTAAAAGTCAACAGAGGTTTCAACATCACATTATAACAAGCTTTGATTTCCACTATCATCAAAACATCTTATTTCATAAAAACCCAAATTATTCTAAAACCCTAACATTTCAAAATCATCAAACATTATATAGAACATGAAAATAATCATCCCCACATGATTCTATGAACATACCCAACATTCATTTCAATTTCTAACCGATTCTATCCGTTAAAACATCGATTTCCACGATTTCGACCTAAAACTCATAACACTAAAACCCAAAGAAAATGGTTTCTAGCTAAACCCACCTTGCAAAGATGATGAAAATGAGGAAGATGAGATGAATGGTTGGAGCTTTGAACAATGGATGATGATTTCTCTTGGAGTTCTTCAAATTTTCCCTCTTCTCCACTTTTCTCCTCTTTTCTTCTTTTCCTTTCCTTCTTTCTTCTTTCTCTCTCTTTCTTACTATCTTTTTCTTTTATGTTTGGAAAGTGGAAGGAAAGGAATAAGTAGTAAACTAGTATTAGTAAATAATACTACTAAATGTCCAAAAAGTCTCTTTAGTCCAAATTAGTAAAATATCTCCGAAACAAATAATAATTATTGGATCAATTCTAAGTACCGAAGTTACTCTAATTATTTTATCAAATAATTTCTCAGAGCAGCCGGACTCAATTAATCGCAATGCGATATTATTCGGTTCCATAAAATACGGGGTATTACATCTATCAACATATTTTTTACAATACTTTAAAATAAAAAATAGTAGAAAATGCAGAAAATCATGTCATGAACGACATGAGTTCACGCTAATAATATGTTTAATGATTAATTTTATCAATTGTAGCAATTTGATTTGGTATTTGATAATATATTTTTTGGTCATTATTTTGATTATATCTTTTTTCTTTTTTATTGTGTTTATATATATTATTATTTAAGATATTATGTTGTAAATAAGGTATAAAATATAATTGATTCATATTTTAGACATACATCCATTTAAATCAGTTTGTAATGTCACTTTTAGGTTAACTTCTAAAATATTTCACTAAATATATATTTATCAGGATTTGATTGGATGCTATAAGGATATTAATCTCTAGATATATATATCAATATTATATGATAAATCAATTATCAACATGATTTTTATTATATTTTTTATTCTCCATTGATTGAGTTAAAATAAATTGATATGTTTTTATTTCCATTAAAAGAATTCTTATTCTTTTCACTATAAATTGCTCTATTACAATGAGAATGATATAAAAACCTAGCTCGTTGAAAGTTATTATCTTATACTAGTACTTTCTTTTGTAAGTTTATTTTTCTTCTTCATTTTAGGCTTGCAAATAACATGGTATCCAATTAGTTTATGCATTTAATACTCATAATAAGTATTTATTCTAGACAATTGTGTATAAAATTTTGTTTTTCCTGTATGTTAAGTATTTTATATTTTTCTTTAGAGTTATTATTCATGTCAAATTTCATGTGATATTTTGTTTAGTTATCTTGTTAAAAGTTTTTATATGTAGTGATGAAAAATTAAATTCTGACTTCAAGCAGATCTTTGATGGAAGGAAGGGGAAAAAAGAAATCTTTATTTGGAAAAATAAAGCGAATATGTTCAAAACATAGTGAAAAAAAGAAATATAGAGTATTTGAAGAGACTGAAATAGAGGAGGAGCAGGATGAAATAGAGCAAGGGCAAGATGGGATAGAGCAATCTCCAGAGCATCAAGAGGAGGTGGTAGAACCAATCCCTTCATATAATTCTACACAACATTATTATTACCCTCCACAAACTCAACAAGTAATTCAAGGATATTTTGAACATGGAAGTCCTTCGTATTCTGCACATTACCCTGATGAAAATACACAACCATGTAACCTTTCATATTCCGAAGAAAATACACAACCATGGAATCCTTCATACTCTTCACAAACCACCGATGGATATACGCAACCATGGAATCCTTCATACTCTTCACACAACACTGATGGATATATGCAACCATGGAATCCTTCATCTTTTGGGAACCCTTCATCTTCTTTACAAGACCATGATGGAAACACACACTTTGGTAGTGGAGATACACACTCTCCGTGTTCTTCACAATATCCGTATTCGTCGCAGTATCAACAAACAAATTACTATTCTAATGATCAACAAAATGTCCAGAGGGCAAATGACTATTTTAGTGATGAAAACACAGATAGATGTTCTATGATGTAAAACATCTGACTAGATATCTAATTGCTAAATAACTACATGTTATATTTTTTATCTATAGTTTAGAAAAATTGGTAATGTAATAAGTAGGCTAATAATAAGCATAATCCAAAAGTCAAATATTTTCAATTATAATTGATTTTTTTTATTATATTTAACTATAGAGCAAGACTATTTTAATTTTTCTTATTCATATTCTTATATTTTTTAATTACAATTATTATGAACATTATATAACCTTTCTTTAGATATATAAATTTATTTAATCAATTTATTAAAAATCAACTTTAAATTTATTTAAATTTCTTATTATAATGTTTAGCCCTATTTTTCTTTATGTATTTTCACAATGCATCTCTAAGTGATTTTCATAGAGCATATTATTGACAAATTTTGTTAATACTTTCATTTTAAATTTTAATAAATATTAAATAATCAATAATTAATCTATTATAGTAATGAAAATTTAAAATTTTATCAACAATATGTCATACGAAAATCAGTATGAATTGCAAGGTGAAAATAGGCATAAAAAACAGGATTAAGTTTAATAATAATAAATTTAAATGAATTTAATTTTAATTTTTTTTATTGATATTTTTTTTTACATATTTAACAAAATATAAATTATAAAATTCAAATATTAATACATGAGACATTTTAGTTCATTATTAGAATAAATAAAAACAACTAAATTTGTTAATAATTGAGGTTTATTTCAATTTTTTATTGAATAATCTATGCATAAGAATAAAATATCAAAAATAGGAGGATGTTATTTTTTTTTATAAATAATTTTGAAAATTTTTAATAATATAATATATTATAAACGATTCTAAATTTTGTGCAAAGTACTAAAAATTTTACTACTTAAATAAAATTGGTAAGAATGGGGAAGGCTATGAAAAATATTAAGCTTACCGAACAAAATTGACTTATCCGTCTTTATTCAGAATGTTATTTTATTTATTTTAAATTTTTTAATATATAAGTATAAATAATAAGAAACACACAAACGATAAAAAACTTAAGTAGAATGGTTTCATGTAAATTAATTGCATGATCTCATTTTAAATATTACCAAAATTTGTTCTAAATTTTTTTTACTTAATGATTATTTGAAATTTTCTAATTAAAAGCATATAATATTTAATATAATATTTTTTCCATTTCAAAACATTTTAAATTTACGACGACAAAAAAAATATTTAAAAAAAATGTTTAATCAATTTATAAAAAATCAACTTTCAATTCATTTGAATTTCTTATTATAATGTTTAGCCCTATTTTTTTTTTATGTATTTTCACAGTGCATCTCTAAGTGATTTTCATATAGCATATTATTGATAAAATTTTTTAATACTTTAATATTAAATTTTAATAAATATTTAATTATCAATAATTAATCTATTAAAGTAATGAAAATTGAAAATTTCATCAAAATATGTCATAAGAAAATTACAATGAATTGCAATGCGAAAATAGACATAAAAAAATGGCTAAGTTTCATAATAATAAATTTAAATGAATTGTAACTTAAATTTTTTAATTTATAATTTTTTTTACATATTTAAAAAATATAAAATATAAAATTCCAATATTAATACATGAGACATTTCAGTTCATTATTAGAATAAATAAAAACAATTAAATTTGTGAATAATTGAGGTTTATTTCAATTTTTAATTGAATAATCTATGAATAAGAAAGAAATGTCAAAAATAGGAGGATGTTATTTTTTTTATAAATAATTATGAAGAATTTTTATAATCTAATATATTATATGATTTTATCTTTTTATTGCTTTTGGTAACAGAATATATTATATGATTATATGTATAACGACTATGTAAGGAAAAAATTAATATGATCCATTGATTTTTATTGATTAAAATTTGACGATCGTAATCATTTGTTCTCGTTTCTCACAATAACAAAATGTTCTCACCCAAGTCACTCCCTAGATATCTATAATAAATGCATTTGTAAATTAATTAGTTAATTTATTTTAATTTATTTTCTTTGATATCACAGACTTTCTCATACAAATCTAATGAGGTTGAAATATTTTGAATTCCTCTTAACATATTGATTTTAATAAATTACACATTATTATTTGATTTTATTTTTTTAGAAATGTGCAAAGTACTAAAATTTTTACTACTTAAACAAAATTGGTAAGAGTGGAGAAGACTATGAAAAGTATTAAGGGTACCGAGCAAAATTGACTTATTCGTCTTTATTCATAATTTTATTTTATTTATTTTAAATTTTTAAATATAAAAGTATACATACTAAGGAACAGACAAATGATAAAAAAAACTAAGTAGAATGGTTTCATGTAAATTATTTGCATGACCTCATTTTAACTATTACCAAAATTTGTTCTAAATTTTTTTGACTTAATGATTATATGACATTTTTTAATTAAAATTATATAATACTTAATATAATATTCTTCCATTTTAAAACATTTTTAATTTACGATAAAAAAGAAAATTTTAAAATTGACACATTATTTTTTAGTATAGTTTAAAATTATAACATTTCTTAGAATGGTTTAAAAGTTACAATTTTCTATATTTTGAGGTCTTAGTGATTATATAAATAATACATTTTAAGTTCTATTCAAAATCCTCCGAAAATGCATTATTCTTTTAACTAATATTATAAACGGTTTCATCATTGGAGGTCATTAATTGAACATACGAAATATCACGTGATAGTTGTCTTACATTTTTAAAATTATTTAAAAAAAAACCATCATTATACAATATAAATATAGTATCTCTTGTAAAAATATGCCTTTTAAAAATTATTGTCTCTTTATTCATATATCTATCAACATATTTTTTACAATACTTTAAAATAAAAAATAGTAGAAAATGCAGAAAATCATGTCATGAACGACATGAGTTCACGCTAATAATATGTTTAATGATTAATTTTATCAATTGTAGCAATTTGATTTGGTATTTGATAATATATTTTTTGGTCATTATTTTGATTATATCTTTTTTCTTTTTTATTGTGTTTATATATATTATTATTTAAGATATTATGTTGTAAATAAGGTATAAAATATAATTGATTCATATTTTAGACATATTCCATTTAAATCAGTTTGTAATGTCACTTTTAGGTTAACTTCTAAAATATTTCACTAAATATATATTTATCAGGATTTGATTGGATGCAATAAGGATATTAATCTCTAGATATATATATCAATATTATATGATAAATCAATTATCAACATGATTTTTATTATATTTTTGATTCTCCATTGATTGAGTTAAAATAAATTGATATGTTTTTATTTCCATTAAAAGAATTCTTATTCTTTTCACTATAAATTGCTCTATTACAATGAGAATGATATAAAAACCTAGCTCGTTGAAAGTTATTATCTTATACTAGTACTTTCTTTTGTAAGTTTATTTTTCTTCTTCATTTTAGGCTGGCAAATAACATGGTATCCAATTAGTTTATGCATTTAATACTCATAATAAGTATTTATTCTAGACAATTGTGTATAAAATTTTGTTTTTCCTGTATGTTAAGTATTTTATATTTTTCTTTAGAGTTATTATTCATGTCAAATTTCATGTGATATTTTGTTTACTTATCTTGTTAAAAGTTTTTATATGTAGTGATGAAAAATTAAATTCTGACTTCAAGCAGATCTTTGATGGAAGGAAGGGGAAAAAAGAAATCTTTATTTGGAAAAATAAAGCGAATATGTTCAAAACATAGTGAAAAAAAGAAATATAGAGTATTTGAAGAGACTGAAATAGAGGAGGAGCAAGATGAAATAGAGCAAGGGCAAGATGGGATAGAGCAATCTCCAGAGCATCAAGAGGAGGTGGTAGAACCAATCCCTTCATATAATTCTACACAACACTATTATTACCCTCCACAAACTCAACAAGTAATTCAAGGATATTTTGAACATGGAAGTCCTTCGTATTCTGCACATTACCCTGATGAAAATACACAACCATGTAACCTTTCATATTCCGAAGAAAATACACAACCATGGAATCCTTCATACTCTTCACAAACCACCGATGGATATACGCAACCATGGAATCCTTCATACTCTTCACACAACACTGATGGATATATGCAACCATGGAATCCTTCATCTTCTTTACAAGACCATGATGGAAACACACACTTTGGTAGTGGAGATACACACTCTCCGTGTCCTTCACAATATCCGTATTCGTCGCAGTATCAACAAACAAATTACTATTCTAATGATCAACAAAATGTCCAGAGGGCAAATGACTATTTTAGTGATGAAAACACAGATGGATGTTCTATGATGTAAAACATCTGACTAGATATCTAATTGCTAAATAACTACATGTTATATTTTTTATCTATAGTTTAGAAAAATTGGTAATGTAATAAGTAGGCTAATAATAAGCATAATCCAAAAGTCAAATATTTTCAATTATAATTGATTTTTTTTATTATATTTAACTATAGAGCAAGACTATTTTAATTTTTCTTATTCATATTCTTATATTTATTAATTACAATTATTATGAACATTATATAACCTTTCTTTAGATATATAAATTTATTTAATCAATTTATTAAAAATCAACTTTAAATTTATTTAAATTTCTTATTATAATGTTTAGCCCTATTTTTCTTTATGTATTTTCACAATGCATCTCTAAGTGATTTTCATAGAGCATATTATTGACAATTTTTGTTAATACTTTCATTTTAAATTTTAATAAATATTAAATAATCAATAATTAATCTATTATTGTAATGAAAATTTAAAATTTTATCAACAATATGTCATACGAAAATCAGTATGAATTGCAAGGTGAAAATAGGCATAAAAAACAGGATTAAGTTTAATAATAATAAATTTAAATGAATTTAATTTTAATTTTTTTATTGATATTTTTTTTTTACATATTTAACAAAATATAAATTATAAAATTCAAATATTAATACATGAGACATTTTAGTTCATTATTAGAATAAATAAAAACAACTAAATTTGTTAATAATTGAGGTTTATTTCAATTTTTTATTGAATAATCTATGCATAAGAATAAAATATCAAAAATAGGAGGATGTTATTTTTTTTTATAAATAATTTTGAAAATTTTTAATAATATAATATATTATAAACGATTCTATATTTTGTGCAAAGTACTAAAAATTTTACTACTTAAATAAAATTGGTAAGAATGGGGAAGGCTATGAAAAATATTAAGCTTACCGAACAAAATTGACTTATCCGTCTTTATTCAGAATGTTATTTTATTTATTTTAAATTTTTTAATATATAAGTATAAATAATAAGAAACACACAAACGATAAAAAACTTAAGTAGAATGGTTTCATGTAAATTAATTGCATGATCTCATTTTAAATATTACCAAAATTTGTTCTAAATTTTTTTTACTTAATGATTATTTGAAATTTTCTAATTAAAAGCATATAATATTTAATATAATATTTTTTCCATTTCAAAACATTTTAAATTTACGACGACAAAAAAAATATTTTAAAAAAAATGTTTAATCAATTTATAAAAAATCAACTTTCAATTCATTTGAATTTCTTATTATAATGTTTAGCCCTATTTTTTTTTTTTATGTATTTTCACAGTGCATCTCTAAGTGATTTTCATATAGCATATTATTGATAAAATTTTTTAATACTTTAATATTAAATTTTAATAAATATTTAATTATCAATAATTAATCTATTAAAGTAATGAAAATTGAAAATTTTATCAAAATATGTCATAAGAAAATTACAATGAATTGCAATGCGAAAATAGACATAAAAAAATGGCTAAGTTTCATAATAATAAATTTAAATGAATTGTAACTTAAATTTTTTAATTTATAATTTTTTTTACATATTTAAAAAATATAAAATATAAAATTCAAATATTAATACATGAGACATTTCAGTTCATTATAAGAATAAATAAAAACAATTAAATTTGTGAATAATTGAGGTTTATTTCAATTTTTAATTGAATAATCTATGAATAAGAAAGAAATGTCAAAAATAGGAGGATGTTATTTTTTTTATAAATAATTATGAAGAATTTTTATAATCTAATATATTATATGATTTTATCTTTTTATTGCTTTTGGTAACAGAATATATTATATGATTATATGTATAACGACTATGTAAGGAAAAAATTAATATGATCCATTGATTTTTATTGATTAAAATTTGACGATCGTAATCATTTGTTCTCGTTTCTCACAATAACAAAATGTTCTCACCCAAGTCACTCCCTAGATATCTATAATAAATGCATTTGTAAATTAATTAGTTAATTTATTTTAATTTATTTTCTTTGATATCACAGACTTTCTCATTCAAATCTAATGAGGTTGAAATATTTTGAATTCCTCTTAACATATTGATTTTAATAAATTACACATTATTATTTGATTTTATTTTTTTAGAAATGTGCAAAGTACTAAAATTTTTACTACTTAAACAAAATTGGTAAGAGTGGAGAAGACTATGAAAAGTATTAAGGGTACCGAGCAAAATTGACTTATTCGTCTTTATTCATAATTTTATTTTATTTATTTTAAATTTTTAAATATAAAAGTATACATACTAAGGAACAGACAAATGATAAAAAAAACTAAGTAGAATGGTTTCATGTAAATTATTTGCATGACCTCATTTTAACTATTACCAAAATTTGTTCTAAATTTTTTTGACTTAATGATTATATGACATTTTTTAATTAAAATTATATAATATTTAATATAATATTCTTCCATTATAAAACATTTTTAATTTACGATAAAAAAGAAAATTTTAAAATTGACACATTATTTTTTAGTATAGTTTAAAATTATAACATTTCTTAGAATGGTTTAAAAGTTACAATTTTCTATATTTTGAGGTCTTAGTGATTATATAAATAATACATTTTAAGTTTGTAATACCCCGTAAATTTATAAACGCTCTGGTTAATATTATTATGATCAACTGGGTTCCGGAGTACTCTGAGTAATTATTTGATAAAATAATTAGAGTAAACTGACGAACTCAGAGTCGATTAAATTAATAGTATTTAACGTTGAGTTTTTATAATTTGATGTATTTGAGCTAATTTTGGACATTTAGTAGTGTTACTAAAAATGATAGTTTCTATACTATCTATTTTCTTTTCATTTTCCTTGAAAACCAAACAAAAGCTAAAAGAGAAAGATAGAAAGAAGGAAAAACAAAGGAAAAGGAGGAGAAAGGAAAAGTGGAAGAAGGAAAGGAGAGAAAATTTCCAAAAGCTCAAGAATCATCATCAATTCATCTGTTCTTCGTTTACTCGTCTCAGTATCAACCTCCTCGTCTAGTAATCCAGGTGGGTTCTAGTTAGACTCTTTAGAGTAGAGTTTTGTTGAGTTTAGAGTTAGGTTGAAATTGTGAAAATTGAATCTTTTTGCACAAAATTCGTGAATCTAACTGCTGAATGCAATGCTTGATTATATGTTATACTGGTTGTGATGTTATAACATGTTTCGATGCATTTTGATTGATGAGCAGAAAATTCTGCAGGAACTTCTGCATTTTTCTCTGTCCATACGCGTATGGAGCATGTCAATACGCGTATGGAACTGGTCAATACGCGTACGGCAAGGGCAATACGCGTATGGATGGCCGGGCATTTTGAGCAATACGCGTATCGCTTGGGGCAATACGCGTATGGCTGGGCGAGCATTTGGGCAATACGCGTACGGGGAGTGCCAATACGCGTACGGCCAGGAGAGTTACAGAATCCTGCTGTTGTGATTTATTTTTTCCGATCAATTGTTTGCAATCGCGTAACTTTTTGTACGTAACTCGGATTGGAACAATTTTGATATCGTTGGAAAGATAATAAAATGTACTTTCTTATTAAATGGTTTTAAGATCGTCGGCCGATTTAATTAAGTCGGGATTTCTGAAATAGTGTCGTTTTATCGACTTTTATCTGTTAATTGTGTGTAATTATTATTGACAATATATGCATGTTAAAATATGGACTAGGCAGGGTGAGGATTATTACCAAAACAGTGTTGGAATGTGGAGTCTTACGTGTGGCAACGCTCGTGCATGAGAGGCCGAGGCGTGTGCATTCTGTTTATCAATAACCACAGAGTTGTGTTAGTGCGTTTCATGGGTCTCGAGCTCCTCTGAAACAGATGCACCACTACTTGGCAGGTTTGAGTCCCATGTTAGTACGATTGGAGCCTACGGGTAAAGAGACTTGAGACGGCGTACGGTCCGTGAGAAGTGACGGATCACGGTGTACGGCCCGTGATCCCGAATCCAATCGTATGCCAAGTAGCTACAAGGATCCATGACTCGGATCGCCTTCTAGACGTAGAAGGGTACGGGAAAAGGGGATACCTTGGTATTGGTTATTGATATGTGAGTTCTTGAGTGTACGGACTCAGAACGTACTTCGGTACTTTGTGAATCCTTGAGTTTACAGGCTCAAGAGGTACTTCGGTACTAGTGTGAGTTTACAGGCTCACCGTGGCGGTTACTTGTGTGTGTGTACTCATGGTCTTTCCCCTTTCCCCTTGGACATGAGTTAGGACTTTGTTAGAACCTTGTAAAGCCGAGAGGACTTTAAGATAGGGAACTCACTGAGATTTGATGTATCTCACCCCACTGTTGTTGTTTACATCACAGGTTCTGCAGGTTCGGCGAAGGGTAAGGACAAGGTTATTTGACTTTCCTTACGGATCGTGGTTTTGTGATGGCATGGCTTCCGCTATGGCGTTATGTTTTGAGATCATTGTTTTGATCTAAATCTTAGTTTTTATCATTTTGGGAACATCTTGTATATGTAATGCCTTAGACTTTTAGGTGTTTTGTATTAGAGGCATTTATATATATAATGTGTTAACTAGGAACTTATTATGTTTCAGTACCAAAAGTGAAACTCATGTATAATATATGATTTGATGCATGTATTATTATATGGGTCTTTATAGTTGGTATCAAAGCAGGTCGTATCCTCGACCTAGCCATGAAATAGAATAAGTGTTTCTTTCCGTTTCATATGCGGCGTGTCGCCATGGGTCTTGTCTGTTATATTTATGGTATTGAGTCTGATCAACTTAATCCTATTGATATGGAATTCAGGAACATGGCCGATAGACGCAGAAACAACCGTGGAAGACCAAGGACTACTCCAACTGGGACAGTTCCACAAGGTGATGAAGGGAATGCCCCATTGTACCAATTTATGCAACAGATGCAGCAACAGCAGAATCAGTTCATGCAAGGAATGATGCAACAAATGGCTGAGGGTCTGCATCCTCCAGTGGTTGTTCCGGAAGTTACAGGAGGAACCTACAGGGAATTTGTTCGTATGAATCCTCCGGAGTTTCAAGGAGGGCTAGATCCGGTAAAGGCACACGAATGGATAACAGGTATGGAACGGATTTTTCTGATAGTTCATTGCAGTGAGGAGAATAAGGTGGTCTTTGCTTCTCACTGGTTGAGGGGTCCTGCCATGAGGTGGTGGGAGAGCGCTTCAGCCTTGATGACAACTCAGGAAGTGCCGAAAGTGTGGGAACAGTTTAAGGTAATCTTTATGGAGAAATATTTTCCGAGTTCTTTAAGGTCTCAAAAGGAGTTTGAGTTCCAACAGTTGAGACAGGGAAATTTATCAGTGGCTTCTTATGCGGAACAATTTGAGATCATGGCTGACTATTCTAGACAGGCCATGTATGCTCCTGATGAGAGGTGGAAGATAGATCAGTTTCTGTTCGGGTTAAGGGCTGAGATTTCACACAGCGTGTCTCAACGGGAATTTGCTACTTATGCTGAAATGTTAAGACAATGTTATGTGGCGGAAAATAGCTTGAAAAAGATACAAATGGAGGTGGATTCGAACAGGGTAACTCAAGGTGACCGTGGAAGGTCGAATCAACAGTTTAGGCACAGGCAACAGTCTTCCAAAGGGAAGCAAGTACAGGGCTCTAGAACTAGTGTACCTCCAGTATGTCGCACTTGTGGGAGGAGTCATTTTGGTAGGTGCTATTCGGATGGGATACGGTGTTATCAGTGTAACAAGATGGGTCATGTAGCGAGAGATTGTCCTCAGAGTAGGAATCAGGCACAAGGGAAGACTACGGGTCGAGTATATACTCTGGATGGAAGGAAAGCAAAGGGTGATAATTCCTTGATTGCGGGTACGTGTTTTGTTAATGGTCAACCTTGTTTTGTTTTATTTGACTGTGGGGCTACACATTCTTTCGTGTCTTTGAGATGTGTGAAGCGACTTGGGTTGCAAACTATTCCTTTATTTCCTCCTATGGTGGTTACTACTGCCATGGATGAAATGGTTGAAACACCACTGATGTGTGAAAATTGTGTGTTGTCGGTGAACGAAAGAGTCTTCCAGATTGATCTTATTTGTCTGCCGCTTAAGAAAGTGGATGTTGTTCTGGGAATGGACTGGCTTTCAGCTAATTCGGTTTTTATCGGTTGTGAGGAGAAGCTAATTATTATTCCATCTGCTGAGGCTACTCCGAAAGATGTATTATCAACGATTTTAGAAGGTACGGTGGGGATGGTAAATTTCTTGTTTGAGAAAGAGAAATCTGTTTTATTGGTTCTTACTAAGGAAGGAAGTAGTGAACAGCAAGTTCTGAGTATTCCAATAGTGTGTGAATTTCTTGAAGTGTTTCCTGAGGATGTTTCTTCCCTTCCTCCGGAGAGAGAAGTTGAGTTCTCTATTGACCTGGTACCGGGAACGGCTCCTATATCCGTTTCTCCTTATCGGATGGCACCGCTTGAATTAAGAGAATTAAAGGACCAATTGGAGGACTTGATGTCTAAGCATTTTGTTAGACCTAGTGTTTCACCGTGGGGAGCTCCAGTGTTATTGGTAAAGAAGAAAGATGGGGGAATGCGTTTGTGCATTGATTATCGTAAGTTGAATAAAGTTACCATTAAGAACAAGTATCCCTTACCAAGGATAGACGACTTGTTAGATCAATTGAAAGGAGCATGTGTGTTCTCGAAGATTGATTTACGGTCGGGTTATCACCAGATTCGAGTGAAGAGTTCCGATGTGCCAAAGACTGCATTTAGGACACGTTACGGTCATTACGAATTCTTAGTGATGCCTTTCGGTGTGACTAATGCTCCAGCTGTTTTTATGGATTACATGAATCGAATATTTCAGGCTTACTTGGACCAATTTGTGGTAATCTTTATTGACGACATTCTTATTTATTCTCGTACTCCACAAGAGCACGGAGAACATCTGAGGATTGTCTTATCGGTCTTGCAAGAGAAGCAATTGTTTGCTAAGTTGAGCAAGTGTGAGTTTTGGATGTCGGAAGTTATTTTTCTTGGACATGTGATATCTCGAGGTGGTGTGGCAGTGGATCCATCGAAAGTAGAAGCAGTAATTAATTGGGAGAGACCGAGAAATGTTTCAGAAGTCAGAAGTTTCTTGGGATTGGCCGGTTACTATAGAAGGTTTATTAAGGGCTTTTCTCAATTGGCCTTACCAATGACGAAACTTACTCGGAGGGATGTTACGTTTGAATGGGATTCAGGTTGCGAACAAAGTTTTATACATTTGAAGGAAAGTTTGACGAGTGCTCCAGTATTAATTATTCCTGATCCTAACAACTCTTATGAAGTATTCTGTGATGCTTCCAGGAGGGGATTAGGGGGTGTTCTGATGCAAGGTGGTCAAGTGGTAGCTTATGCTTCTCGACAGTTAAAAGTTCATGAGAAGAATTATCCGACTCATGATTTGGAACTAGCTGCAGTGGTTTTTGCACTGAAGGTGTGGCGTCATTATTTATATGGTGTACGTTTTGAAATGTTCAGTGACCACAAAAGTTTGAAGTATTTGTTTGATCAAAAGGAGTTGAATATGCGACAAAGAAGGTGGATGGAGTACTTAAAGGATTATGACTTAGAATTGAAGTATCATCCAGGAAAGGCGAATAAAGTAGCGGATGCTTTAAGTCGGAAAATGGTTCATAGTGCGGAATTGATGATTTTGGAGTATTCATTGTTGGAAAAGTTTAGAGATCTTAATCTCCAGTTTGTGTGGACTCCGAATGGTGTGATTATGGGAAATTTGAATGTCAATTCTACTTTGAGAGTTGAGATTCAACAGGCACAATTGTTAGAGGAAGAGTTACAAGAATTGTTACTTCAGCCGGGTTTTACACGAGCGACAGATGGGATTGTTCTGTTTAATCAAAGGATTTGTGTTCCGAGGGATGAGGCTTTGAAAAGGAAGATCTTAGACGAAGCTCATAAAGGTACTTTTACGATACATCCTGGTTCTTCAAAGATGTATCAGGATTTAAAGAAGGATTATTGGTGGCCTGGGATGAAAAAGGATATAGCGGGATATGTGTCAAAATGTGCGGTGTGCCAACAGGTGAAGATTGAACACCAAAGACCGGGCGGTTTGTTACAACCTTTGGATATTCCAGTTTGGAAGTGGGATAGTATTTCTATGGATTTTGCAGTGGGTTTACCCCGTACCCAGGGTGGGTATGATTCTATTTGGGTGATTGTAGATCGACTAACGAAATCTGCACACTTCTTAGCCGTAAAGACTACTCATAAGGCAAGTCATCTTGCAAGGTTGTTTATTGCTGAGATTGTGAGATTGCATGGTATTCCTTCCAGTATTGTGTCCGATAGAGATCCGAAGTTTACTTCGAGATTTTGGAAAGTGTTCCAACAAGCGATGGGTACGAATTTGTGTTTGAGCACGTCGAATCATCCTCAAACGGATGGTCAGACTGAACGAACAATACAAACGATGGAGGATATGTTAAGAGCTTGTGTGTTAGAGAGTAGAGGGAATTGGAAAGAACTTTTGCCGTTAATTGAGTTTTCCTATAACAATAGTTACCATGCGAGCATCGGTATGGCGCCGTATGAAGCATTGTATGGGAGGAAGTGTAGAACACCTTTATGTTGGGCTGAAATTGGCGAAGATAGAATTTTGGGACCCGAGATTATTCAAGAGACTACGGAAAAGATTCGAATGATCCGCGAGAAGGTTAAACATGCACAAGATCGTCAAAAGAGTTATGCGGACAATCGTAGGAGACCTTTGGAATTTGAGGAAGGTGACCATGTATTTCTGAAAGTTACTCCGAGATTGAGATTGAAAGGACCGTTTAAGTCGCGTAAGTTAAGTCCGAGATACGTGGGACCGTATCAGATTTTAGAAAGGATTGGTGAAGTTGCTTATAGATTAGCCTTACCACCCTCTCTATCCGAGATGCATGACGTTTTTCACGTATCTCAGCTCCGTAAGTTTATTCCTGATCCTCTTCAGCCGATTTTACCGGAATCAGTGGAAATAGAAGCCGATTTGACTTTTGAACCACAACCGAGTTGTATTGTGGGAAGGGAAACAAAAGTGTTAAGGAACAAAGATATTCCACTTGTTAAGGTGCAATGGGATATGACGCATCCGGGCGATGCTACTTGGGAACTAGAATCGGAAATGCGAGATTCTTATCCACATCTATTCAGGTAATATTCTAAATTCGAGGACGAATTTCTATTTAAGGGGGGGAGGATGTAATACCCCGTAAATTTATAAACGCTCTGGTTAATATTATTATGATCAACTGGGTTCCGGAGTACTCTGAGTAATTATTTGATAAAATAATTAGAGTAAACTGACGAACTCAGAGTCGATTAAATTAATAGTATTTAACGTTGAGTTTTTATAATTTGATGTATTTGAGCTAATTTTGGACATTTAGTAGTGTTACTAAAAATGATAGTTTCTATACTATCTATTTTCTTTTCATTTTCCTTGAAAACCAAACAAAAGCTAAAAGAGAAAGATAGAAAGAAGGAAAAACAAAGGAAAAGGAGGAGAAAGGAAAAGTGGAAGAAGGAAAGGAGAGAAAATTTCCAAAAGCTCAAGAATCATCATCAATTCATCTGTTCTTCGTTTACTCGTCTCAGTATCAACCTCCTCGTCTAGTAATCCAGGTGGGTTCTAGTTAGACTCTTTAGAGTAGAGTTTTGTTGAGTTTAGAGTTAGGTTGAAATTGTGAAAATTGAATCTTTTTGCACAAAATTCGTGAATCTAACTGCTGAATGCAATGCTTGATTATATGTTATACTGGTTGTGATGTTATAACATGTTTCGATGCATTTTGATTGATGAAAAATGGGATTTGGGGTTGATTTTGGATCAACCCGTAGCAGAAAATTCTGCAGGAACTTCTGCATTTTTCTCTGTCCATACGCGTATGGAGCATGTCAATACGCGTATGGAACTGGTCAATACGCGTACGGCAAGGGCAATACGCGTATGGATGGCCGGGCATTTTGAGCAATACGCGTATCGCTTGGGGCAATACGCGTATGGCTGGGCGAGCATTTGGGCAATACGCGTACGGGGAGTGCCAATACGCGTACGGCCAGGAGAGTTACAGAATCCTGCTGTTGTGATTTATTTTTTCCGATCAATTGTTTGCAATCGCGTAACTTTTTGTACGTAACTCGGATTGGAACAATTTTGATATCGTTGGAAAGATAATAAAATGTACTTTCTTATTAAATGGTTTTAAGATCGTCGGCCGATTTAATTAAGTCGGGATTTCTGAAATAGTGTCGTTTTATCGACTTTTATCTGTTAATTGTGTGTAATTATTATTGACAATATATGCATGTTAAAATATGGACTAGGCAGGGTGAGGATTATTACCAAAACAGTGTTGGAATGTGGAGTCTTACGTGTGGCAACGCTCGTGCATGAGAGGCCGAGGCGTGTGCATTCTGTTTATCAATAACCACAGAGTTGTGTTAGTGCGTTTCATGGGTCTCGAGCTCCTCTGAAACAGATGCACCACTACTTGGCAGGTTTGAGTCCCATGTTAGTACGATTGGAGCCTACGGGTAAAGAGACTTGAGACGGCGTACGGTCCGTGAGAAGTGACGGATCACGGTGTACGGCCCGTGATCCCGAATCCAATCGTATGCCAAGTAGCTACAAGGATCCATGACTCGGATCGCCTTCTAGACGTAGAAGGGTACGGGAAAAGGGGATACCTTGTGTCGCTCCCGGGATTTTCATCCTAGTACAAACGCGAAAGTGGCACCGAACAGAGTCGCCAGCAATGTGTATTTATCCCAAGAGAGGGAAAGGAAACACCGCGTAAACCTGAGGGAAAGGAAAAGCATGGTCTTACGACCAAGAGAAGTGGGTAAGGGAGTCGGTTACGCGAGAGGAAGGTATTAGCACCCCCTCACGTCCATCGTACCCGATGGGATCCACGCTTGCTTGTCTCGATCAAAAGGGTGTAAAGAAAGGAATACTGAGAAAGAACTGAAAAAGGAAAGGAGAAAGAGAAACAAATGTAGGGAAAATAAAAGAAGTGCTCGCATGGGCCCTACCCCACTGCCTACGTATCTCATCAGGAGCATGAGAATCAGAGCGACGTAGTTCCCCTCACTAGGGATGAATTGTTTGTGTTTTTTAGAGAACGGCTGACGTTCTAGCTCAGGTGTTGCAGGCTCGCTGGTCCGAGTGCGTTACCATCTTGCAAGAGAACGAGTAGAAGCGCGTTCGTGCGTTGAGAGTGAATGAGGTGAGAAAAGAATTCCCGAAGGAAAGACGTTATTGTTTGTTTTTGTCTTTTAAGAGTTTTTTCATTTGTTTGCATATGATAGTGTATCTGAATCTTAGCCATTGGAATGTGTACATCCTCACATTCCAAGATGGAATGGGTAAGAAAGCACACTAAGAGTGAAGAAGACCCCCACACTTAGTTCCAATTGTCAAGGTTCAAACACACTAGCATACTTGTGTTTATTAAGTGTTTTGTTGATTAAGAAATGAAGAAGTGTTTTTTATTATTTGCACCTTCAACAAGTATTGCATTTAAGTCCCTCATACAAGATCAAATGTTTAACACATTGACCCAAGATGGGCTATATGCTATACATTCTAAGATTATAAGAGAAGACCCCTTATAACCTTTTCTTTATATGAAAGGCCTAAATGCAATAAATGCCTACCTTTATTATATGTTTTGAATTTTCTTTGAGATGAGAAAAGAGACTCAAGGGAGGATAAAGGTAAAAATCTATATGGACTAAGACTCAATCCTAATTGATTAGCTAAGGGAGTGATCCTAAGGTTTGTGAGGTTTCAACCTAACGTCTAAAGAAAGAATGAATTAAACAATTCACTTCTAAAGTAGAAGATGAATTGTAATTCACAAAGGGAAAGTGATGAGTTATTAAAAGAAAGCACATAAGTGCTTAGCAAAACACCAAATGGAATTGTAAAAGAGAAAGGATAGAAGTTGCATGTGGATTCCTTGTCCACACTCAATTGAAACTTACCGAAGCCCCTACATGGTTAGCACAATTACTTACAAGTAAAGTAAGAAAATATAATGAACAAATCAAATTCAAACAAGTTGACAAACAAAGTGAAATGAGATTGAATGCTATACATGCTTCCAAGTCAGAATGTAACTCATATTTACACAACCTAATGTTATCCTAAATAGGCATACTAAATCATGCAAACAAAATCTCAATCCAACAAGAAGCAAAGAAGAAAAGGTGAAGTGATGTGAATGTGGTTCATACTTGTGAAACAAGTGACTTAAGGTGCAAGATAAACATCAAACATGCAAAGATGAAACCCAAATGTCACAATCAGAAGTCAATTAACATGCTATACATCCTCAAACAAAACCACAACTCATGGCACAAGTGCCTTCATGATCAAGCAAACCAAACATGAGGCATGCATTCACAAAATGAACAAGTTAAACTTCATGCTTCAAACAAATAGCAAACATGCTTCAAAAATTATGACTTTCACCAATCAAACACCTTAAACACATGCCATTAACATATCAAGTCCACAAGCAATGAATCAGAACCAAAGTCACTCAACAATTAGGTCAAAGTCTCATGGAAGTTTCATGCATTCATGCTCAAAGCAACACATCAAAAGTCATCCAAAAAAGACTTAAAAATCATCTCATAAATCTCAAACATACCTCAACATATTGTGACCACAATGCAAAAAGAAAGGCATCAAAATCATTTTTTATGATCAAGAACAAAAATGCACAAAATCATATGTCACATTAAGTATGCATGCAAATGGAAATTCAAAAGAAATAATGGAACAGGGGCAAAATGGTCATAAAATCAGAAAATAAAATCATGAAAAATTTTCTAAATGTTTTAAGAATACACATGAATTTTTGTAGAATTTTCCAATATCATTTGATATTTTTAAAAATCAAAAAGTAAACGTGTAGCAAAAATGAAAATAAAATATGCAATGCAATGTGAATGGGGTGCAAACATAGCAAATCCATAGTTCAATTCGTTTGGGCCTTAGAAGCGTGGGGTGTAAATAACAATCTGTCATAGGTCCAATTACGCGCAAAACACCATAGTAACCATGCACTCCAGTCAACAAAATTGACTCATCAATAGCCATTAGATCAAGTCAAGGTCAAGCCAAAGTCAAAGTACGCAGATCCAACACACGCGGATGAGGACACACACTCACTACCATGTACCATGCCACACAATGTTTAAGTGGATTCAGAAATGGTGCACATGATTTGCACGTGAATTTTAATGTGCTGTCAACTTTTGGACCACACGATCATGGAAAATGAATGGACAAGATTAAAACGTGCATAAACCCTAGCATTCAAAGGTACCAGCCGGAGATGACTTCCGGTCACCTTCTCCGGCCAACAGCCACCGCCTGCAATTTTCGCCTCTCACCAAAACACACAATCCGCATACCAAAATGAAGAGGAAATTATGGAGATCAAGGATTCAGCCTTATTTTTCACATACCACACATACGCAGAGAGAACAGAGAAGATTAAAGTAAGCCCTAGGTTTTGCAACTAAGCCTTTAGGAGGCCTATCAACTAGCCGGTTTGAGCAGAGCTTCTAGCAAGCTTAAAACACAAAAAAAACAAGTAAAAATAGACAGAGATCGTGCAAGGTAATTTCAAGAGTTCAAACCTGAATGATGATGAAACTTGGAATGCACAAGAATACCAGAAGGAGATGCTTCTTCCTTGAGCTTCACTTGGCCAAATAAAGGCTTGAGAGCTTGAATTCGTGCAAAGAATCAACCAGAATTTCAACTCTCTTGATCCTGAACTTCTTTAACTGAACCTATGCACTCTTGTTCTTAATCTCCAAAGTAGAATCAAGATGAAGATGGAGATGAAATGTAGGAGATGATGATGAAATTCGTGTACAGAGAGGGAGAAAAATCAGAGAATGTGGAAAGAATTTGAAGTGTTTTTGAGAGAATGTGGCTGGCAATGAAATTTGAGTGTGAGTTTTCTATTTATAGTATGAACTAACCATGGTTTAATGAGTGGAGTTAACTGAGTTGGATGAGTTAAAGTGAGTGCACCCTAACTAACTGAGTCAAGTTAGTTAGGGGCGAGTTATTGAGGCTGAGTTATGGTGAGGTCAAGCTCATGACAGTTGTAGTAAGGATGAGAGTGAGGTTGTGTTATGCAGCAGTGGCTTGTGGTGGAAGCTTTACAAATTTCCCTTCTCATGTAAGAAGTAACATGGTGAAAGCACGTGCATGACTTGTTTGGTTTAATGAGGAAAAGAAACAGCTGGTAATGTGAAGTGTTTGTTGAATGACTGAACCAAAAACAATGCAGCATGTATCAATGTGTCAGTGCCAACATAGGGCTGTTTATGGAAGTTTTTCTCTCTAACCATTGAACCATTTGATGAGATTTTGGGGTCTTTGGAAAGAGGATGCATTGGAGCACAATATTGGTTTGAAAATTGAAGTGAAATGAGACTTGCAACATATTGAAAATGAGCTTCAAACATAGGAACTCAATACTGGCTTAAAAATGCTGCAGAACGCGCGCATGTGTGGCATGACCTGGTTGTGACCTGGTCAAATTTCAGTTACATTGACCATACTTTGAGCCATCATAACTCCTTAATCCATTGATCAGATGAAAAATTGATAAACACCAACTTTGAAGATCTCACATAGAGGAACAACTTTGATGTTGAAATATTTTCCATTTGAGGCCTCTAACCATGAGTAATTGATCCATACATTTTCCCCACCAACTGTTTGTTGAAATGACTACGCGCGTGCCTTGAAAATCCTTGGTCATGACATGGTTTTGACCTACTTTCCTCCAACTTTGATCATCCATATCTCTCTCAATATTTATCCAATGGAGATGTTCTACCCATGGATTTGAAGCTTAAAGCAAGACCTTTTGTTGTGGCCTGGTGGAATTTTCATTTAATACTCCAATTTTAAATGGCCTTGGTTCAAAGTATAGTGCAAAATGGCCAAAACTTACTATTTTTAGTAACCCTACTTCATCCAAAAATGGCAACTTTCCACCTCTTGATTTTTTCATGATTCCTTTGGAGTTTCTTGATCAAATTTTGCACATTGGACACATATAACATGAATTTTATGAATTTGGCCTCAAAAAGTCAAGAGTTGACTTTTTCCTCTGATTATTTGACTTTGCCCCAATTTCTCTGATTCTTGATCTTTCTTCCAATTGAACCCCTTCTAAAACCAATTGAGATGTAATTTTCCACATACATACACTTAGGGACATATGGAATACCATGACATCAAGTTTTGTCCAAAAAATCAGAGATACCCTGATTTAATTGGAAACCCTAATTTCAGCCCCTTCTGGTTAGGAGGAAAAAGTGCAGTCTTCAAATTCAAATTCCTCAGAGTATGTTGTGTATCCTCTTAAAGGATGATGAGAAATGCCACTTGAGAATGATTTTGAATCAATGAGCTATCTCTTTTGAGGGTTTTCCTTCAATTTTTGAATCTCTTGCATAGTGAAAGATGTAGTGCTTCAATCTTCCATTGAATCTCACTTCCTTGAGGTTTTGGAAGATCAATTGAGATAGTATGAGACATGAGAGACCTCTTGGCTTGCCTAGAGCCAACTTGATTGACCTTTTTGTGCTTTGAATGATCCCTTGATTGTCCACCTTCCACCTGATCACATGCCCTGATGGTAAGAAGGATGCCATGCTTCATTTTTCTATGTTAAATGCAATGCAATGCTAATGAGATGGATATGATATGATAAATGATAATGCCATGCTATGATACCAAAAGGGAAGAGCAAATTTTGGGGTATTACAGCTGCCCCTATTCAAGCGCTGTAGACCTGAATGCCTGAAAGCAATTGCTTTCGGACTTTCAAGGTATATAGTGATTGAATACCAAATATAACCAAAAATTTGCTCTGGATGATGAAGAATAACAGGGATATAAACCCAACGAGACTGCTGGATTGAGTCCTCGATGAAACGTCGGAGAGATCTGTCTTTTGAACGATGCCAGACGACTACTGGCTTGCCACGCTACTGGTGGACTTTAATACTGTCTTTTTGAACGACGCCAGACGACTACTGGCTTGCCACACTACTGGTGGACTTTAATAATGTCTTTTATGCAACTCCAGACGACTACTGGCCTGCCACACTACTGGTGGACTTTAATAATGTCTTTTATGCAACTCCAGACGACTACTGGCCTGCCACACTACTGGTGGACTTTGCAGCTTCGTGCCACCCGAAGATGGACTTTTGCCAATCCACTGTTGGACTTTTGCCACCCGAAGACGGACTTTTGCCAATCCACTGTTGGACTTTTGCCACCCGAAGACGGACTTTTGCCAATCCACTGTTGGACTTTTGCCACCCGAAGACGGACTTTTGCCAATCCACTGTTGGACTTTTGCCACCCGAAGACGGACTTTTGCCAATCCACTGTTGGACTTTTGCCACCCGAAGACGGACTTTTGCCAATCCACTGTTGGACTTTTGCCATCCGAAGACGGACTTTTGCCAATCCACTGTTGGACTTTTGCCACCCGAAGACGGACTTTTGCCAATCCACTGTTGGACCTTTGCCACCCGAAGACGGACTTTTGCCAATCCACTGTTGGACTTTTGCCACCCGAAGACGGACTTTTGCCAATCCACTGTTGGACTTTTAGAATATGCCACCCTTAGATGGACCTTTCGCCAATCCACTGTTGGACTTTTAGAATATGCCACCCTTAGATGGACCTTTCGCCAATCCACTGTTGGACTTTTAGCTGCTTTGCCACCCGAAGATGGACTTTTGCCAATCCACTGTTGGACTTTTAGAATATGCCACCCTTAGATGGACCTTTCGCCAATCCACTGTTGGACTTTTGCCACCCGAAGACGGACTTTTGCCAATCCACTGTTGGACTTTTGGAATTTTAAAATCGAATTACTCTCTGCCTCTGCGCCAGACATCTCTGCCGACTCTGCTGAGGAACCACAATCAATGATTTAATCTCGGAGACTCCTAAAAGGATAATATCTCTGCTGGCGAATGGATGAACAATCCGTCTGCTTCGAATTGTCAAGCTTGCCAAAAATAAATTGGACTTTAAGATATGAGGGAATGACGACTCTGGCAGGAATTATTCCATCTGTTTGGGGCTGGATTCTGGTCACAGCAACTCCGCTGGGGATGAGAATTTTTAAATGACGTCCTGCTGGGGAACTGAGCCATTAAAACTCTGCTTGGGGATTTATTCAACCCAAGATCCTTTATAGGGATTATCAACCTTCTGACCCGGCTAGGGAAAGGCTGTACCATCCTTGTTGAGGAATAGATTCTGTCGATCTGATAAACCTCTGCGGAGAGAACAACAACTCAGCTGGAAGTTGCTGTCAAGATTCGATGCTGACCTCTGTGGGGATACCATGACCAGAGATACGATCTTGCTGGGTATCAGGGCTACTCTGCCAGGGATATGCAAATCCTAGTTAGAACATTCTACTGCAACTTGCTAGAAAGAGTCCTTAGAGATCTGTTGGGGAAACCCAAAGCAAATCCACAGTAGTCTGCTGAAGAATATGACTGTCAAGCTTAGGATGAGTACCACAATGCCCCATGTTAGGCGAGCTTTCCCTTTGGACAATTCCGTTGGGGATGACGAGTTTATAACAAACTCTGCTGGAGAAAACTGCTTTAAAGCGTCTCGTGTTGGGGAATGCCTTTTGAGAGAATTTTACAGAAGACCAACTGTCCTCAAACTCTACTGGGGGTGACCAACACTTCATGCTGGGGAAACAATCATGCCCCATGCTTGGACAACACAACAATTCGTCCCCGCAAAGGATGTCATAAGAGGATTTTACAGAAGATCTAGCCTCTTCAAACTCTTGTGACTTCGCTGGGGATAATGACCATCAGTTTCGGTGTCGACGAGACCACTCTTTTGGGGAACCTGTGACCGTTATCGATATAGAAAAGCTTGTAGCTGTTGGAAGTACTGAATGAGAGAATCGACTTAATAAGATGCAACGGTACCCAGTTGAACTTAATTCACTGATATCGACCCGTTATGAACAATCGTCGACCGAACGATGAACGCCGATCTCCTTACCCATAATTGCCCCAGTCTTTTGCGTGGGGTGATTTATTGCTGGTCTTGTGCTTAAAATCATCTGCACCTGCTACCTGCAACAAAAGAATATGCCCACATGCCCCGAATATTGCGTGGCTAGAATCCACCATCCGGGAGTATTCAACATTCGAAGTAATTTCAAATATTTTTTCTGCGCATGTTATTGCAAGGCTGCCATGTTTTCAAATGCAATGTTTTATCAACAATTAGGACGTTTTTGCAAACAAAGCACTAAAACAAAAATAGAAAGCTTTTTACTGAAATTCAATTTATTGACTGAGAGCCCAGAATAGGCAATTACATCTGGAAGCAATCCCTGGAAAGAGGTGATCGCTGAAAAATTGAGAAAAGAAACTATCCTAATGGCAATGTGAAAACGGAATTCCACTGAGTTTCCATTCTGTTATGACCAGTATGTCTTCAAAACTCCCCGACCTGGCCTTCTGAGGAATGATCAGACCGATTCCTATCCTTCAGAACGTCAGTTGTTCAAACGGTGATAGGGTACAGATAACTCAAACCGTAGTCATTCGCTTAAATCCCTCTTTTGTGTGGACCGCCCTTTCAGGTTTTCGATCCACCAGGATACCCTTTTTTGCCTAAGTTGCCCTTTCGGGTTTTCAACTTACCGGGTGTACAAAATTTTTTCAATTATATCCCTAATTTTTGCCCGAACCTTATTCTGTTTTTGGTTCGCCGGGATGCCCTTTTTTGCCTGGATTTTTTTTATTTTTATTATCCAGCGGGTCTATTCATGCGAAGTATTTTTTGACTACGTCCGAGTTGACAGGGGATGAAAAGTCTTCGCCATCCATGGTTGTAAGCAATAAAGCTCCGCCCGAAAAGACCTTTTTAACCACGAATGGACCTTCATAATTAGGAGTCCATTTGCCCCTGTGATCTGTATTGGGAGGAAGGATCCTTTTGAGTACCACATCTCCGACTTTATAAACCCGAGGACGCACCTTTTGGTCAAATGCCTGCTTCATTCTGCGCTGGTATAGTTGCCCATGACATACAGCCGCCAATCGCTTTTCCTCAATAAGGCTCAGCTGATCAAATCTGGCTCGTACCCATTCAGCTTCATCTAGCTTAACATCCATCATAACTCTGAGGGACGGAATCTCTACTTCAACCGGTAGCACTGCCTCCATACCATATACAAGTGAGAATGGGGTTGCCCCAGTGGACGTGCGTACCGACGTTCGATACCCATGCAAAGCAAATGGTAACATCTCATGCCAATCTTTGTACGTGACAACCATCTTCTGTACAATCTTCTTGATATTTTTGTTGGCCGCTTCGACCGCGCCATTCATCTTTGGGCGGTACGGAGAAGAATTGTGATGCTCGATTTTGAAGTCCCGGCATAACTCAGCCATCATCTTATTGTTCAAATTAGAACCATTATCAGTAATGATTCTTTCGGGAACTCCATATCGGCAAATGATATCCCGTTTTAAGAAACGAGCGACCACTTATTTTGTAACATTGGCATAGGATGCGGCTTCAACCCATTTGGTGAAGTAATCAATTGCCACCAAGATGAAACGATGACCATTGGAAGCTGTAGGCTCAATCTTTCCGATCATATCAATGCCCCACATGGCAAACGGCCAAGGCGACGACATGATGCTCAACGGATTTGGAGGCACATGCACCTTGTCTGCATAGATCTGGCATTTATGGCATTTGCGGGCATATTTACAACAATCTGACTCCATAGTCAACCAATAATATCCCGATCTTAACAACTTTTTAGCCATTGCATGCCCTCCGGCGTGAGTACCGAAAGAGCCTTCGTGCACTTCAATCATCAACAAGTCTGCTTCATGTCTATCCACACATCTAAGCAGGACCGTGTCAAAATTTCTTTTATACAGCACGCCATCTTTGTTCAAGAAGAAACTACCAGCTAACCTTCTCAACGTCTTCCTGTCTTTGGACGATGCCCCTGACGGGTACTCTTGACTTTTCAAGAAACACTTAATATCATGAAACCATGGCTTGTCATCAGACGTTGCATCGACCGCAAACACAAATGCTGGTCTGTCAAGGCGGGATACCTCAATCTTAGGTACATGGTTCCATCCTTGCACTTTGATCATGGAAGACAGAGTGGCCAAGGCATCAGCGAACCTATTCTCATCTCGAGGAATGTGGTACAGTTTCACTGTTGTGAAAAATGTCAGCAATCTCCTCGTATAATCTCTATACGGCACTAGATTTGCTTGGTGCGTGTACCAACTCCCTTTCACTTGATTGATTACCAAAGCTGAATCACCGAATATATCAAGGGTTTTAATCCGTAGATTAATCGCCTCCTCGATCCCCATTATACAAGCTTCGTACTCTGCTTCATTGTTGGTGCATCCGAAAGTTATTCGGGCAGTGAACGGCATATGAACACCTTCCGGCGTGATAAGAACTGCTCCAACTCCGCACCCATTCATATTGACAGCCCCATCAAACATCAGACTCCATTTGGATTCAGGGTCTGGCCCCTCCTCCGGAAGTGGTTCCTCGCAGTCTTTAGCTTTGAGAAACATGATGTCTTCATCAGGGAAGTCAAACTTCATGGGTTGGTAATCATCAATCGGCTGTTGCGCAAGATAGTCGGACAAGATACTTCCTTTGATGGCCTTTTGTGAAGTGTACTGAATGTCATACTCTGTCAAGACCATTTGCCACCGTGCAACTCTGCCTGTCAATGCTGGTTTCTCAAAAATATACTTGATAGGATCCATTTTTGAAATCAACAAGGTCGTGTGCCTAACCATATATTGCCTCAATCGCTTAGCGGCCCATGCAAGTGCACAGCATGTCTTTTCAAGCATTGAGTATCGGGACTCACAATCATTGAACTTTTTGCTCAGGTAGTAAATAGCATGCTCCTTCCTACCTGTCTCGTCATGTTGACCGAGAACACAACCCATGGAACCTTCAAGCACTGTCAGATACATTATCAGCGGTCTCCCTTCAACTGGAGGCATTAGAATCGGAGGTTCCTGCAAGTATTCTTTTATCTTATCGAATGCCAATTGGCAATCGTCATTCCACCTGACCGTTTGATCTTTCCTTAACAATTTAAATATTGGTTCGCACGTGGCTGTTAGGTGAGATATGAACCTCGCAATGTAGTTCAATCTACCCAAGAAACCACGAACCTCTTTTTCTGTTCTCGGTTCAGGCATTTCTTGTATTGCTTTCACCTTGGCAGGATCAACCTCGATTCCTCTTTCGCTCACAATGAAGCCCAGTAACTTTCCAGAACGCACCCCAAACGTGCACTTGTTTGGATTTAATCTCAGACGGAACTTTCTCAACCTTTCAAACAGCTTTTTCAGATTAACCAGATGTTCCTCTTCTGTTCTCGACTTGGCAATCATATCATCTACATAACATTCGATCTCCTTATGAATCAAGTCATGAAACAATGTCACCATCGCCCGCTGGTACGTTGCCCCTGCGTTTTTCAACCCAAAAGGCATTACTTTATAACAATATGTACCCCACGGAGTAATGAACGTGGTCTTCTCCATATCTTCAGGTGCCATCTTGATCTGGTTGTACCCGGAGAAACCGTCCATAAATGAGAACACTGAAAATTGAGCCGTATTATCGACCAGCACATCAATATGAGGTAGTGGAAAATCATCTTTCGGGCTAGCTTTATTGAGATCTCGATAATCCACACACATTCTCACTTTTCCATCTTTCTTCGGTACTGGCACGATGTTGGCTACCCATGGAGGATACTTTGTCACAGCAAGAAAACCAGCGTCCCACTGCTTCTGGACTTCCTCCTTAATCTTTAAAGCCATGTCGGGGTGAGTCCGACGAAGTTTCTGCTTGACTGGCGGATATTCTTCTCTCAATGGTAGCCTGTGCACGACAATATCCGTATCCAACCCCGGCATGTCTTGATACGACCAGGCGAAGACGTCAACATACTCGCGCAACATTTCCGTCAAAGTTTGCTTCACATCTGCTTGCAAGCTGGCACCAATCCTGATCTCTTTCTTGGCGTCCTTGGTACCAATATTGATGATTTCTACAGTCTCCTGATGAGGCTGGATGACCCTTTCCTCCTGTTTCAACAATCTGGCCAGTTCTTCAGGGAGTTCACAATCTTTCTCATCCCCTTCTTCGGCTTGATAAATCGGATTGTCAAAGTCATACATGGCCATATCAAAATCGTTATCAGTGGTATCCGGAGGATCAAGTCTGCATGAACGGGTTCATGCCTTATTTTAGAATTTATTTTTAAGCAAAACAAAAGAAAATGAAACATTGCCATTTTATATTTTTTGTGCAAAAATAAAAACTGAAAGACAGAGAACAAAATTTGATTGCAAAACGTCCTTTATTAATGATTAAACATTGCAAATGCAACCATGGTGGCCCTACAAATGAATCTATACGCCTTGGGCAGAGCGCAAGATTTTGTCATGCATTATGGTTAGAAAAAACAAAGAAAAATTACTCTGTCTGAAGAGTAACCCGGATGACTTCTTCAACGAACCAGTTTTGCACTTGTTGTCCCGGAACATGAGGGCGTACCCAGTTGTCCAGGTCACAATCACTGTCAACACTATCCTCCGTGGCTGCACAAGACTGGTCCATGTAGATAATTCCCCCACTATTGAAAGTAATGGGTCCCCTGCTCCCCGCATCTGAAGTTGTAGAGGGATGATAACCAATACCAAATTTGTCTTCCTTCATTGGGGTCTCTATTAACCTGCCCCAACCTTGGGCGTTGCCTGCCCTGACGACTTCGACAGCTTGTTTGTAAGATGAAATGGAGGTACCAGCCCCAACTGGTACAGAAGAAGACTCAGGTGCATCGTCAATATTGACTGCTTCAAATGATTGGCACAGCATCTCATGAATTTCCCCATCCATTTCAATGTACTTGAACGTGGACAAGTGACTCACAAAGATGTCTTCTTCCCCGCACACTGTCACAACCTGCCCTTCAAACTCATACTTCAGCTTTTGATGTAGAGTAGAAGTAACAGCCCCGGCTCCGTGAATCCAAGGGCGTCCCAATAGGCAGCTATATGCAGGTTGTATGTCCATTACATGGAACGTGGATTTGAATACCTGTGGTCCAATTTGTACGGGCAATTCCACCTCACCAAACACAGATCGTCTGGTCCCATCGAATGCTCTGACCACCAATTCACTAGGCCTTAAGATCAAACCATCAACTTCCAGCTTCATTAATGCCTTCTTGGGCAAGACATTGAGTGACGAACCAGTGTCTACCAGTACATGAGATAACACTGCGCCCTTACACTCCATCGTGATATGCAAAGCCTTATTATGGTTTCTTCCTTCAACAGTCAAATCTCTACTTGTAAAGCCCAAACCATGGCTAACATTAACATTGGAGATTACGCCCTCGAGCTGATTAACAGTAATTTCTTGTGGCACGTACGCACTCTTCAACACTTTCAACAACGCCTGCCGGTGCGCATCAGAGCACATCAATAGTGACAAGATTGAAATCTTTGAAGGGGTCTGATTCAGTTGGTCCACAATCTTATAATCGCTTTTCTTGATTATCTTCATAAATTCTTCCATTTCCTTATCAAAAATAATCTTTGTCTCGGCTTCAGGTGTAGGCGCACTTTCAACCACCTGTTTACCTTTAGCCTTTGCTGCATCTTCTACCTCCTTATCACTTCTCAAGGTCTGGGGAGCGAACAACCTTCCACTCCTTGTAAAACCCCCTACACCCCCTACATTATCAATATTTGGGCTGACTGACGGCTCAACTTCCTGCTTTTTACCTTCGTAATATACATCTGCCCCATAGTGCCATGGGATAGCTTTCGTAGATGTGAACGGAATCGGTCCTGGCACCGTGATAGTGACAGGACTGGGCCTTTCTGGCGCAACACTCGCCACGGGAACTGCATTGACCGGCATTTGAATCTCAGCGGGAGTGTAATAGATGGTCACGGTCGATATCTCATCAGTGTCTTTCACAACTCTGTCGAACTGTAGACATCCTTCATCGATCAAATTCTGTAAACCCATCTTCAACTTATCACAGCCGTTCTCCTGATTTATACACTCAGAGCAATCTTGATTACAGCCCGGGAACACCTGTCCCTTCAATAAACGATCTTTTACAACCAACAAAGAAGTTTTCACTTGATGAACGTCTAACACCAAATTCAACCTCCTCCCATCTTCAATAGCGTACACATTTGCTGCGCTATGATCAGGCATGGGATGCTGAGTAATATTAGGAGCGGGAGAGAAATTGATGGCTTTAGCATCAATCAAATCTTGTACTTTATGATGGAAAGCCCAACATTTTTCAATGGAGTGCCCCTGAGCACCTGAGTGGAACTCACAACGAGCATTAGCATCGAAGTTAGGTGGCAGGTTTCCAGCAACCGGAGCTTTCATAGTACGGAGTTCTACCAACTTTAACTCGAGCAGCCGGGGCAACAGCGCGGCATAAGTCATAGGGAGAGGATCCATCTTACGATCCCTCTGTCTAGACCTTTGCTGGAAAAAAGGTTGTTGCTGTTGAACTTGTTGTTGGGGTTGTTGTTTCTGAACAGACGGTGTGGGGATTGTCACAGCATCTACCTGATAATAAGCTCGAGAACGCCCTCTGCCTCGTCCTCTAAACACAGCATTCGTATCACCTTCTCGTCTTTTCTGGTTACTAGCAAACGGTTTCTTCGTCCCCGAAGAGCCAGCCCCACTCACATCCTGGATTTTTCCAAGCTTTAACAGACTTTCTATTCTTTCTCCCGCAATTACAATATCAGCAAATCCAGTTGACGGACAAGCAGCTAATCTATCCAGATAGGCCCCTTGCAAGGTGCCCATGAACATATCTGCCATTTCTCTGTCTGATAAGGGAGGTTGAACCTGGGCAGCCATTTCCCTCCACCTCTGTGCATATTCTTTGAAACTCTCCTTGGCATTTTGTGACAATCCCTGCAATTGGGTGCGGTTGGGCGCCATGTCAATATTATATTGGTATTGCTTCAGGAACGCTTCTGCCAGATCTTTCCAATTCTTCACAGCAGCTCTACTCAACTTCATGTACCAGGTCAAAGACGCCCCCGCCAGACTGTCCTGAAAATAGTGCATCCATAGCTTCTCGTCATCAGTATGGGCTGAAATCTTCCCAAAGTAAGCTTGAAGATGCGTTTGGGGACACGCATTGCCGTGATACTTATCAAAAGTAGGAGGTTTGAATTTAGGGGGAATTCTGACTCCTGAGACCAGCCCCAAGCTGGTAACATCAATACCCATAGAGTTCTTGCATTCTATGGCCCTGATCTTCTCTGCTAACTCATCATACCTTCGATCACCTTGATTACCCACATCAGCATCCAGCAGAGTAAATTGGTCTTCCAGAGTATCTTCAAGAGTAACACCAGCATGCCTACCATTTCCATTACCCCGATTGTTACCACCAGGAGGAGGGTTACCACCGGGAGGAGGGATGCCGTGTCCCTGTGAATTGTCATGTTGGTCACCTTCGGGCCCATTGTCGGGACGCTCTACCAGAAGCCTCAGTCTCTCCTGATTTTGCGCCATGCCAGTCATGAGGGTCATGAACTGGTCCATACGCGCCCTCATTTCAGCCAAATCACTTTGCACTTGATCCATGATTCTTACTTGATTCCTTCGCGTCGAATATCGGTGAATATGACTCTCCGCTATAATGCCTGAAACCAAATAAAGGTTAGAGACCCCGCAACGAGTACCTGAAAAGCAAGTAACAAAAATGCAAAATGATATGCAATGCCATGCAATGCCATGTTTGTCATTTCCGAGGTGCTTTATACCCTGATTCCAATCCCACCACAGAAATCTGAAGACCAGAAATTGTGATATAAAGAGACGTGTCGTGGTCATGTGCTTGTGTGCAGCTATCTGATAAGGAATAATTCTGAATAAAACTGCTCATACTCATTCAACAAAGTATCCAAGTACATTTAAGAAAGGTTCCACCGCAAATGCAATACAAGGAAAAATGGATCCATCAACAAGCCTGATGGTAACCATTAACAACAAAATATAAGGAAAAGAACATCAGTCTGACAATTCCACACCCTTCAGCTTATCACTTGAGTATTTGATCTCCTCAAAAAGTATACGGGTACGCTGGTGATTCGGCTTTTCAATCATTTCTTTGATCAAGACATCCCTTTTCTCAAGAGCTTCAGTTAAAGAACCCATATGCAGCATCAGAGCCTCGTCATCACACACTCCTTTGTGTCTCTTTATGCCAGCTTGCGTCTTGAGTATCTCCCTTTCTATCATGACTTCTTCAAGCTCTTTCTTGGTATTCTTCAACTGGCTTCTAGCTTCTTCTAACTGTTCTTGACTTTTATCGAGACTTTCCCGATACTTTCTCCTCTGCTCATGTGCCTTTTTAAGCTCCTCGTCTTTAGTCTTCGACTGATCCTTTAACTCGGCATTTTCAATTCTGACTTCATCCCAAGCTTGACGAAGTTGAGCTAATGAATCCTTGCTTCGGGCTAAAGCCTGTTTTGTAATCTTGTGAGCCTGACTAGTGTCATCTGCTCCCAGAGTAAGTTTCCGAAAGTACCGAGCTCGGTCATCAAAATCTTCCTCTTTGTCAGCCAAGGTTTTTTCCGCTTTCAAGGCTCTCTTTTCCAACTCTTTGTTGTCAGCTAGAGCTTTCTGAAGACATCTGCTCATTCCAGAATTTTCTATCTGCAGCTCTCTGACCATTTTCTTCCACTTCTCACATTCTTCAATAGCCACCATAGTGGGTTGTTCTGGCTGTGCTGAACATAAAAGAGGTCCCCTTGAAAAGGGTAAAAGCAATTCCTTTACTTTCGTTTCAATCCACCTGTCATATTCAGGATAAGATCTACAATCTCCTTTTCCAAAAACTGCTTTTCCAATTTTGTGCTTATCTTTCCAAGCATTCACTACTTCTACCACCTTTGCATCTTTAGTTCCTGTAAAGAATAAAGATTCTTCCACATCTTGCTCTGTAGGAGGATATCTGGAAGCATACCCAAACTGTCGGATGGCCAAAACTGGATTATAATTAATCCCTCCTTTTCTGCCAATCAAAGGCACATTTGGAAAATTTCCGCATCTTGTGACAAGCTCTATTCTCAACAACCGGTGATCAAACCATACAATGTTATCAGCAGTTAAACTCATCAATCTTTTAGACCATTTCGCCACATCTTTGGTTTCCACAAAGGCACCTGTCTGAGGCAAATGTTTGAAAAACCAATGACTCAGCAGTGGAGTGCAACAACTAACAGATCCTCCCCTCCTTTTCTCATTCTTGTAATGCACGGAATGATAAAAATCTCCTAACAAAGTAGGGACTGGATTTTTAAGGACAAAAACTCTCGTTGCTTGCATATCCACAAAGTCTTGCTGATTGGGAAAGAAAACTAGGCCATATATGCAGAGAGCCAGAATGGAATTGTAAACCGTCCAATTTTTAGCACTTGCAGCCTCTTGGGCCTGTCCAGCCAGAAATTCTAAATGAAATCCGCTAACTCCATTTTGACTGCTCACACCGCTCTTTATCAATGTCTGATCCATTTGTAAAGCAGCAGCAATTTCTTTTACGCTGGGAGAACTACCAGAGAAGAATGGTATTGCCGACGTGATCGGAATTCCCAAAATAAATGAGAATTCTTCCAGTGTTGGCATCAAAATGTAATCTGAAAAAAGAAAGCACCTCAACGAAGGCTCGTAGAACTGCAGCAGAGTGTGTAAAGCATCATGCTCATACTTGGTGATTGTACGGACCATCCCAACCAAATTCCCGTAGCTCTTCTGAAACCTATCAAGAATACCCGGACCAGCCATATCTATAACTTTGAGCAATGAATCCAAGACAGGATCTGGAAACTTGTAAGACACATTGTTCTTTCTCTCGGCGACGATCTCTGTTGAACCCATGGATTGGAATCAGAAATGTATTATGCACCTGAAAATGACAAACATAACTGTTATGATATGATAATGCAGTGCAAAAGGGCATGTGATCAGGTAATCAAGTGTCGGTGTCTGTATTGAACTGTGTGCACTGTGTCTCTGTACTGAGTCTGGCAATATCTGAGATGAACACTTAAATCACTGTCATAGGATACAATGTCTGAAATCATCATAGAATCACAAGTAAGGTAGGTAGGAGGCTGGGTTTCCTGCAAACCTGTAAACATCCCGCCCATACTCACATGTGGTTCTTAGAAAATAAGGCTTGTCAGCTTCGGAGGTTTGAGAAGCAATAGCACATTCAGCCCGTAGGATACAATGCTATGCCAATCAAAGAGGTCGTCCACTGACTCCCCTTAGAAAATAAAAGTCATCCTATGCAAGTTCCAAAGTGGGCCCTCGGGTGCGAATGGGTTTGCCACAGAATGTGGTCTGCCATTGTCACCACTAAAAAGGGATATCTCCACTAAGGTCCTCATGATCGGTCACTAGAGTCGACAGCTCTCTAGATCTACATCCTGGAATACGCAAGATGCGTATGCCACGACGTGTCCCAAGATAGCCTCGTCTAGCTGTGAATTTCGTGAACACCCAACGCACTCCAAACGGCACGTAGGTCCCACTACTCTCCACTCTAATTCTAAGTGTATACTCAAGCCTGTGTAATGGGCTTATCTCTCAGAAATCCCGCCCGCCAAACAGAAAACAACACAGTCCAGTATAGCATAATATATCATATGAAATGAAAATGCTAAAATACGGTAAATACAGTAATGTACAGTAAAGCAGTAAATAACCATACAATAAAACAGTAAATACAACACAACAGTAAACACCCAATGAAAGAAAAACAGACAAGCGCTAGGATTGACTCGCTTAGGGATGGACCAGCAATAGGTCAACCGCAATACTCCCCAGCAGAGTCGCCAGCTGTCGCTCCCGGGATTTTCATCCTAGTACAAACGCGAAAGTGGCACCGAACAGAGTCGCCAGCAATGTGTATTTATCCCAAGAGAGGGAAAGGAAACACCGCGTAAACCTGAGGGAAAGGAAAAGCATGGTCTTACGACCAAGAGAAGTGGGTAAGGGAGTCGGTTACGCGAGAGGAAGGTATTAGCACCCCCTCACGTCCATCGTACCCGATGGGATCCACGCTTGCTTGTCTCGATCAAAAGGGTGTAAAGAAAGGAATACTGAGAAAGAACTGAAAAAGGAAAGGAGAAAGAGAAACAAATGTAGGGAAAATAAAAGAAGTGCTCGCATGGGCCCTACCCCACTGCCTACGTATCTCATCAGGAGCATGAGAATCAGAGCGACGTAGTTCCCCTCACTAGGGATGAATTGTTTGTGTTTTTTAGAGAACGGCTGACGTTCTAGCTCAGGTGTTGCAGGCTCGCTGGTCCGAGTGCGTTACCATCTTGCAAGAGAACGAGTAGAAGCGCGTTCGTGCGTTGAGAGTGAATGAGGTGAGAAAAGAATTCCCGAAGGAAAGACGTTATTGTTTGTTTTTGTCTTTTAAGAGTTTTTTCATTTGTTTGCATATGATAGTGTATCTGAATCTTAGCCATTGGAATGTGTACATCCTCACATTCCAAGATGGAATGGGTAAGAAAGCACACTAAGAGTGAAGAAGACCCCCACACTTAGTTCCAATTGTCAAGGTTCAAACACACTAGCATACTTGTGTTTATTAAGTGTTTTGTTGATTAAGAAATGAAGAAGTGTTTTTTATTATTTGCACCTTCAACAAGTATTGCATTTAAGTCCCTCATACAAGATCAAATGTTTAACACATTGACCCAAGATGGGTTATATGCTATACATTCTAAGATTATAAGAGAAGACCCCTTATAACCTTTTCTTTATATGAAAGGCCTAAATGCAATAAATGCCTACCTTTATTATATGTTTTGAATTTTCTTTGAGATGAGAAAAGAGACTCAAGGGAGGATAAAGGTAAAAATCTATATGGACTAAGACTCAATCCTAATTGATTAGCTAAGGGAGTGATCCTAAGGTTTGTGAGGTTTCAACCTAACGTCTAAAGAAAGAATGAATTAAACAATTCACTTCTAAAGTAGAAGATGAATTGTAATTCACAAAGGGAAAGTGATGAGTTATTAAAAGAAAGCACATAAGTGCTTAGCAAAACACCAAATGGAATTGTAAAAGAGAAAGGATAGAAGTTGCATGTGGATTCCTTGTCCACACTCAATTGAAACTTACCGAAGCCCCTACATGGTTAGCACAATTACTTACAAGTAAAGTAAGAAAATATAATGAACAAATCAAATTCAAACAAGTTGACAAACAAAGTGAAATGAGATTGAATGCTATACATGCTTCCAAGTCAGAATGTAACTCATATTTACACAACCTAATGTTATCCTAAATAGGCATACTAAATCATGCAAACAAAATCTCAATCCAACAAGAAGCAAAGAAGAAAAGGTGAAGTGATGTGAATGTGGTTCATACTTGTGAAACAAGTGACTTAAGGTGCAAGATAAACATCAAACATGCAAAGATGAAACCCAAATGTCACAATCAGAAGTCAATTAACATGCTATACATCCTCAAACAAAACCACAACTCATGGCACAAGTGCCTTCATGATCAAGCAAACCAAACATGAGGCATGCATTCACAAAATGAACAAGTTAAACTTCATGCTTCAAACAAATAGCAAACATGCTTCAAAAATTATGACTTTCACCAATCAAACACCTTAAACACATGCCATTAACATATCAAGTCCACAAGCAATGAATCAGAACCAAAGTCACTCAACAATTAGGTCAAAGTCTCATGGAAGTTTCATGCATTCATGCTCAAAGAAACACATCAAAAGTCATCCAAAAAAGACTTAAAAATCATCTCATAAATCTCAAACATACCTCAACATATTGTGACCACAATGCAAAAAGAAAGGCATCAAAATCATTTTTTATGATCAAGAACAAAAATGCACAAAATCATATGTCACATTAAGTATGCATGCAAATGGAAATTCAAAAGAAATAATGGAACAGGGGCAAAATGGTCATAAAATCAGAAAATAAAATCATGAAAAATTTTCTAAATGTTTTAAGAATACACATGAATTTTTGTAGAATTTTCCAATATCATTTGATATTTTTAAAAATCAAAAAGTAAACGTGTAGCAAAAATGAAAATAAAATATGCAATGCAATGTGAATGGGGTGCAAACATAGCAAATCCATAGTTCAATTCGTTTGGGCCTTAGAAGCGTGGGGTGTAAATAACAATCTGTCATAGGTCCAATTACGCGCAAAACACCATAGTAACCATGCACTCCAGTCAACAAAATTGACTCATCAATAGCCATTAGATCAAGTCAAGGTCAAGCCAAAGTCAAAGTACGCAGATCCAACACACGCGGATGAGGACACACACTCACTACCATGTACCATGCCACACAATGTTTAAGTGGATTCAGAAATGGTGCACATGATTTGCACGTGAATTTTAATGTGCTGTCAACTTTTGGACCACACGATCATGGAAAATGAATGGACAAGATTAAAACGTGCATAAACCCTAGCATTCAAAGGTACCAGCCGGAGATGACTTCCGGTCACCTTCTCCGGCCAACAGCCACCGCCTGCAATTTTCGCCTCTCACCAAAACACACAATCCGCATACCAAAATGAAGAGGAAATTATGGAGATCAAGGATTCAGCCTTATTTTTCACATACCACACATACGCAGAGAGAACAGAGAAGATTAAAGTAAGCCCTAGGTTTTGCAACTAAGCCTTTAGGAGGCCTATCAACTAGCCGGTTTGAGCAGAGCTTCTAGCAAGCTTAAAACACAAAAAAAACAAGTAAAAATAGACAGAGATCGTGCAAGGTAATTTCAAGAGTTCAAACCTGAATGATGATGAAACTTGGAATGCACAAGAATACCAGAAGGAGATGCTTCTTCCTTGAGCTTCACTTGGCCAAATAAAGGCTTGAGAGCTTGAATTCGTGCAAAGAATCAACCAGAATTTCAACTCTCTTGATCCTGAACTTCTTTAACTGAACCTATGCACTCTTGTTCTTAATCTCCAAAGTAGAATCAAGATGAAGATGGAGATGAAATGTAGGAGATGATGATGAAATTCGTGTACAGAGAGGGAGAAAAATCAGAGAATGTGGAAAGAATTTGAAGTGTTTTTGAGAGAATGTGGCTGGCAATGAAATTTGAGTGTGAGTTTTCTATTTATAGTATGAACTAACCATGGTTTAATGAGTGGAGTTAACTGAGTTGGATGAGTTAAAGTGAGTGCACCCTAACTAACTGAGTCAAGTTAGTTAGGGGCGAGTTATTGAGGCTGAGTTATGGTGAGGTCAAGCTCATGACAGTTGTAGTAAGGATGAGAGTGAGGTTGTGTTATGCAGCAGTGGCTTGTGGTGGAAGCTTTACAAATTTCCCTTCTCATGTAAGAAGTAACATGGTGAAAGCACGTGCATGACTTGTTTGGTTTAATGAGGAAAAGAAACAGCTGGTAATGTGAAGTGTTTGTTGAATGACTGAACCAAAAACAATGCAGCATGTATCAATGTGTCAGTGCCAACATAGGGCTGTTTATGGAAGTTTTTCTCTCTAACCATTGAACCATTTGATGAGATTTTGGGGTCTTTGGAAAGAGGATGCATTGGAGCACAATATTGGTTTGAAAATTGAAGTGAAATGAGACTTGCAACATATTGAAAATGAGCTTCAAACATAGGAACTCAATACTGGCTTAAAAATGCTGCAGAACGCGCGCATGTGTGGCATGACCTGGTTGTGACCTGGTCAAATTTCAGTTACATTGACCATACTTTGAGCCATCATAACTCCTTAATCCATTGATCAGATGAAAAATTGATAAACACCAACTTTGAAGATCTCACATAGAGGAACAACTTTGATGTTGAAATATTTTCCATTTGAGGCCTCTAACCATGAGTAATTGATCCATACATTTTCCCCACCAACTGTTTGTTGAAATGACTACGCGCGTGCCTTGAAAATCCTTGGTCATGACATGGTTTTGACCTACTTTCCTCCAACTTTGATCATCCATATCTCTCTCAATATTTATCCAATGGAGATGTTCTACCCATGGATTTGAAGCTTAAAGCAAGACCTTTTGTTGTGGCCTGGTGGAATTTTCATTTGATACTCCAATTTTAAATGGCCTTGGTTCAAAGTATAGTGCAAAATGGCCAAAACTTACTATTTTTAGTAACCCTACTTCATCCAAAAATGGCAACTTTCCACCTCTTGATTTTTTCATGATTCCTTTGGAGTTTCTTGATCAAATTTTGCACATTGGACACATATAACATGAATTTTATGAATTTGGCCTCAAAAAGTCAAGAGTTGACTTTTTCCTCTGATTATTTGACTTTGCCCCAATTTCTCTGATTCTTGATCTTTCTTCCAATTGAACCCCTTCTAAAACCAATTGAGATGTAATTTTCCACATACATACACTTAGGGACATATGGAATACCATGACATCAAGTTTTGTCCAAAAAATCAGAGATACCCTGATTTAATTGGAAACCCTAATTTCAGCCCCTTCTGGTTAGGAGGAAAAAGTGCAGTCTTCAAATTCAAATTCCTCAGAGTATGTTGTGTATCCTCTTAAAGGATGATGAGAAATGCCACTTGAGAATGATTTTGAATCAATGAGCTATCTCTTTTGAGGGTTTTCCTTCAATTTTTGAATCTCTTGCATAGTGAAAGATGTAGTGCTTCAATCTTCCATTGAATCTCACTTCCTTGAGGTTTTGGAAGATCAATTGAGATAGTATGAGACATGAGAGACCTCTTGGCTTGCCTAGAGCCAACTTGATTGACCTTTTTGTGCTTTGAATGATCCCTTGATTGTCCACCTTCCACCTGATCACATGCCCTGATGGTAAGAAGGATGCCATGCTTCATTTTTCTATGTTAAATGCAATGCAATGCTAATGAGATGGATATGATATGATAAATGATAATGCCATGCTATGATGCCAAAAGGGAAGAGCAAATTTTGGGGTATTACACCTTGGTATTGGTTATTGATATGTGAGTTCTTGAGTGTACGGACTCAGAACGTACTTCGGTACTTTGTGAATCCTTGAGTTTACAGGCTCAAGAGGTACTTCGGTACTAGTGTGAGTTTACAGGCTCACCGTGGCGGTTACTTGTGTGTGTGTACTCATGGTCTTTCCCCTTTCCCCTTGGACATGAGTTAGGACTTTGTTAGAACCTTGTAAAGCCGAGAGGACTTTAAGATAGGGAACTCACTGAGATTTGATGTATCTCACCCCACTGTTGTTGTTTACATCACAGGTTCTGCAGGTTCGGCGAAGGGTAAGGACAAGGTTATTTGACTTTCCTTACGGATCGTGGTTTTGTGATGGCATGGCTTCCGCTATGGCGTTATGTTTTGAGATCATTGTTTTGATCTAAATCTTAGTTTTTATCATTTTGGGAACATCTTGTATATGTAATGCCTTAGACTTTTAGGTGTTTTGTATTAGAGGCATTTATATATATAATGTGTTAACTAGGAACTTATTATGTTTCAGTACCAAAAGTGAAACTCATGTATAATATATGATTTGATGCATGTATTATTATATGGGTCTTTACAAAGTTCTATTCAAAATCCTCCGAAAATGCATTATTCTTTTAACTAATATTATAAACGGTTTCATCATTGGAGGTCATTAATTGAACATACGAAATATCACGTGATAGTTGTCTTACATTTTTAAAATTATTAAAAAAAAAACCATCATTATACAATATAAATATAGTATCTCTTGTAAAAATATGCCTTTTAAAAATTATTGTCTCTTTATTCATATATCTATCAACATATTTTTTACAATACTTTAAAATAAAAAATAGTAGAAAATGCAGAAAATCATGTCATGAACGACATGAGTTCACGCTAATAATATGTTTAATGATTAATTTTATCAATTGTAGCAATTTGATTTGGTATTTGATAATATATTTTTTGGTCATTATTTTGATTATATCTTTTTTCTTTTTTATTGTGTTTATATATATTATTATTTAAGATATTATGTTGTAAATAAGGTATAAAATATAATTGATTCATATTTTAGACATACATCCATTTAAATCAGTTTGTAATGTCACTTTTAGGTTAACTTCTAAAATATTTCACTAAATATATATTTATCAGGATTTGATTGGATGCTATAAGGATATTAATCTCTAGATATATATATCAATATTATATGATAAATCAATTATCAACATGATTTTTATTATATTTTTGATTCTCCATTGATTGAGTTAAAATAAATTGATATGTTTTTATTTCCATTAAAAGAATTCTTATTCTTTTCACTATAAATTGCTCTATTACAATGAGAATGATATAAAAACCTAGCTCGTTGAAAGTTATTATCTTATACTAGTACTTTCTTTTGTAAGTTTATTTTTCTTCTTCATTTTAGGCTTGCAAATAACATGGTATCCAATTAGTTTATGCATTTAATACTCATAATAAGTATTTATTCTAGACAATTGTGTATAAAATTTTGTTTTTCCTGTATGTTAAGTATTTTATATTTTTCTTTAGAGTTATTATTCATGTCAAATTTCATGTGATATTTTGTTTAGTTATCTTGTTAAAAGTTTTTATATGTAGTGATGAAAAATTAAATTCTGACTTCAAGCAGATCTTTGATGGAAGGAAGGGGAAAAAAGAAATCTTTATTTGGAAAAATAAAGCGAATATGTTCAAAACATAGTGAAAAAAAGAAATATAGAGTATTTGAAGAGACTGAAATAGAGGAGGAGCAAGATGAAATAGAGCAAGGGCAAGATGGGATAGAGCAATCTCCAGAGCATCAAGAGGAGGTGGTAGAACCAATCCCTTCATATAATTCTACACAACATTATTATTACCCTCCACAAACTCAACAAGTAATTCAAGGATATTTTGAACATGGAAGTCCTTCGTATTCTGCACATTACCCTGATGAAAATACACAACCATGTAACCATTCATATTCCGAAGAAAACACACAACCATGGAATCCTTCATACTCTTCACAAACCACCGATGGATATACGCAACCATGGAATCCTTCATACTCTTCACACAACACTGATGGATATATGCAACCATGGAATCCTTCATCTTCTTTACAAGACCATGATGGAAACACACACTTTGGTAGTGGAGATACACACTCTCCGTGTTCTTCACAATATCCGTATTCGTCGCAGTATCAACAAACAAATTACTATTCTAATGATCAACAAAATGTCCAGAGGGCAAATGACTATTTTAGTGATGAAAACACAGATGGATGTTCTATGATGTAAAACATCTGACTAGATATCTAATTGCTAAATAACTACATGTTATATTTTTTATCTATAGTTTAGAAAAATTGGTAATGTAATAAGTAGGCTAATAATAAGCATAATCCAAAAGTCAAATATTTTCAATTATAATTGATTTTTTTTATTATATTTAACTATAGAGCAAGACTATTTTAATTTTTCTTATTCATATTCTTATATTTATTAATTACAATTATTATGAACATTATATAACCTTTCTTTAGATATATAAATTTATTTAATCAATTTATTAAAAATCAACTTTAAATTTATTTAAATTTCTTATTATAATGTTTAGCCCTATTTTTCTTTATGTATTTTCACAATGCATCTCTAAGTGATTTTCATAGAGCATATTATTGACAATTTTTGTTAATACTTTCATTTTAAATTTTAATAAATATTAAATAATCAATAATTAATCTATTATAGTAATGAAAATTTAAAATTTTATCAACAATATGTCATACGAAAATCAGTATGAATTGCAAGGTGAAAATAGGCATAAAAAACAGGATTAAGTTTAATAATAATAAATTTAAATGAATTTAATTTTAATTTTTTTATTGATATTTTTTTTTACATATTTAACAAAATATAAATTATAAAATTCAAATATTAATACATGAGACATTTTAGTTCATTATTAGAATAAATAAAAACAACTAAATTTGTTAATAATTGAGGTTTATTTCAATTTTTTATTGAATAATCTATGCATAAGAATAAAATATCAAAAATAGGAGGATGTTATTTTTTTTTATAAATAATTTTGAAAATTTTTAATAATATAATATATTATAAACGATTCTATATTTTGTGCAAAGTACTAAAAATTTTACTACTTAAATAAAATTGGTAAGAATGGGGAAGGCTATGAAAAATATTAAGCTTACCGAACAAAATTGACTTATCCGTCTTTATTCAGAATGTTATTTTATTTATTTTAAATTTTTTAATATATAAGTATAAATAATAAGAAACACACAAACGATAAAAAAACTTAAGTAGAATGGTTTCATGTAAATTAATTGCATGATCTCATTTTAAATATTACCAAAATTTGTTCTAAATTTTTTTTACTTAATGATTATTTGAAATTTTCTAATTAAAAGCATATAATATTTAATATAATATTTTTTCCATTTCAAAACATTTTAAATTTACGACGACAAAAAAAATATTTAAAAAAAATGTTTAATCAATTTATAAAAAATCAACTTTCAATTCATTTGAATTTCTTATTATAATGTTTAGCCCTATTTTTTTTTTATGTATTTTCACAGTGCATCTCTAAGTGATTTTCATATAGCATATTATTGATAAAATTTTTTAATACTTTAATATTAAATTTTAATAAATATTTAATTATCAAAAATTAATCTATTAAAGTAATGAAAATTGAAAATTTTATCAAAATATGTCATAAGAAAATTACAATGAATTGCAATGCGAAAATAGACATAAAAAAATGGCTAAGTTTCATAATAATAAATTTAAATGAATTGTAACTTAAATTTTTTAATTTATAATTTTTTTTACATATTTAAAAAATATAAAATATAAAATTCAAATATTAATACATGAGACATTTCAGTTCATTATTAGAATAAATAAAAACAATTAAATTTGTGAATAATTGAGGTTTATTTCAATTTTTAATTGAATAATCTATGAATAAGAAAGAAATGTCAAAAATAGGAGGATGTTATTTTTTTTATAAATAATTATGAAGAATTTTTATAATCTAATATATTATATGATTTTATCTTTTTATTGCTTTTGGTAACAGAATATATTATATGATTATATGTATAACGACTATGTAAGGAAAAAATTAATATGATCCATTGATTTTTATTGATTAAAATTTGACGATCGTAATCATTTGTTCTCGTTTCTCACAATAACAAAATGTTCTCACCCAAGTCACTCCCTAGATATCTATAATAAATGCATTTGTAAATTAATTAGTTAATTTATTTTAATTTATTTTCTTTGATATCACAGACTTTCTCATACAAATCTAATGAGGTTGAAATATTTTGAATTCCTCTTAACATATTGATTTTAATAAATTACACATTATTATTTGATTTTATTTTTTTAGAAATGTGCAAAGTACTAAAATTTTTACTACTTAAACAAAATTGGTAAGAGTGGAGAAGACTATGAAAAGTATTAAGGGTACCGAGCAAAATTGACTTATTCGTCTTTATTCATAATTTTATTTTATTTATTTTAAATTTTTAAATATAAAAGTATACATACTAAGGAACAGACAAATGATAAAAAAAACTAAGTAGAATGGTTTCATGTAAATTATTTGCATGACCTCATTTTAACTATTACCAAAATTTGTTCTAAATTTTTTTGACTTAATGATTATATGACATTTTTTAATTAAAATTATATAATATTTAATATAATATTCTTCCATTTTAAAACATTTTTAATTTACGATAAAAAAGAAAATTTTAAAATTGACACATTATTTTTTAGTATAGTTTAAAATTATAACATTTCTTAGAATGGTTTAAAAGTTACAATTTTCTATATTTTGAGGTCTTAGTGATTATATAAATAATACATTTTAAGTTCTATTCAAAATCCTCCGAAAATGCATTATTCTTTTAACTAATATTATAAACGGTTTCATCATTGGAGGTCATTAATTGAACATACGAAATATCACGTGATAGTTGTCTTACATTTTTAAAATTATTTAAAAAAAAAACCATCATTATACAATATAAATATAGTATCTCTTGTAAAAATATGCCTTTTAAAAATTATTGTCTCTTTATTCATATATCTATCAACATATTTTTTACAATACTTTAAAATAAAAAATAGTAGAAAATGCAGAAAATCATGTCATGAACGACATGAGTTCACGCTAATAATATGTTTAATGATTAATTTTATCAATTGTAGCAATTTGATTTGGTATTTGATAATATATTTTTTGGTCATTATTTTGATTATATCTTTTTTCTTTTTTATTGTGTTTATATATATTATTATTTAAGATATTATGTTGTAAATAAGGTATAAAATATAATTGATTCATATTTTAGACATACATCCATTTAAATCAGTTTGTAATGTCACTTTTAGGTTAACTTCTAAAATATTTCACTAAATATATATTTATCAGGATTTGATTGGATGCTATAAGGATATTAATCTCTAGATATATATATCAATATTATATGATAAATCAATTATCAACATGATTTTTATTATATTTTTGATTCTCCATTGATTGAGTTAAAATAAATTGATATGTTTTTATTTCCATTAAAAGAATTCTTATTCTTTTCACTATAAATTGCTCTATTACAATGAGAATGATATAAAAACCTAGCTCGTTGAAAGTTATTATCTTATACTAGTACTTTCTTTTGTAAGTTTATTTTTCTTCTTCATTTTAGGCTTGCAAATAACATGGTATCCAATTAGTTTATGCATTTAATACTCATAATAAGTATTTATTCTAGACAATTGTGTATAAAATTTTGTTTTTCCTGTATGTTAAGTATTTTATATTTTTCTTTAGAGTTATTATTCATGTCAAATTTCATGTGATATTTTGTTTAGTTATCTTGTTAAAAGTTTTTATATGTAGTGATGAAAAATTAAATTCTGACTTCAAGCAGATCTTTGATGGAAGGAAGGGGAAAAAAGAAATCTTTATTTGGAAAAATAAAGCGAATATGTTCAAAACATAGTGAAAAAAAGAAATATAGAGTATTTGAAGAGACTGAAATAGAGGAGGAGCAAGATGAAATAGAGCAAGGGCAAGATGGGATAGAGCAATCTCCAGAGCATCAAGAGGAGGTGGTAGAACCAATCCCTTCATATAATTCTACACAACATTATTATTACCCTCCACAAACTCAACAAGTAATTCAAGGATATTTTGAACATGGAAGTCCTTCGTATTCTGCACATTACCCTGATGAAAATACACAACCATGTAACCTTTCATATTCCGAAGAAAATACACAACCATGGAATCCTTCATACTCTTCACAAACCACCGATGGATATACGCAACCATGGAATCCTTCATACTCTTCACACAACACTGATGGATATATGCAACCATGGAATCCTTCATCTTCTTTACAAGACCATGATGGAAACACACACTTTGGTAGTGGAGATACACACTCTCCGTGTTCTTCACAATATCCGTATTCGTCGCAGTATCAACAAACAAATTACTATTCTAATGATCAACAAAATGTCCAGAGGGCAAATGACTATTTTAGTGATGAAAACACAGATGGATGTTCTATGATGTAAAACATCTGACTAGATATCTAATTGCTAAATAACTACATGTTATATTTTTTATCTATAGTTTAGAAAAATTGGTAATGTAATAAGTAGGCTAATAATAAGCATAATCCAAAAGTCAAATATTTTCAATTATAATTGATTTTTTTTATTATATTTAACTATAGAGCAAGACTATTTTAATTTTTCTTATTCATATTCTTATATTTATTAATTACAATTATTATGAACATTATATAACCTTTCTTTAGATATATAAATTTATTTAATCAATTTATTAAAAATCAACTTTAAATTTATTTAAATTTCTTATTATAATGTTTAGCCCTATTTTTCTTTATGTATTTTCACAATGCATCTCTAAGTGATTTTCATAGAGCATATTATTGACAATTTTTGTTAATACTTTCATTTTAAATTTTAATAAATATTAAATAATCAATAATTAATCTATTATAGTAATGAAAATTTAAAATTTTATCAACAATATGTCATACGAAAATCAGTATGAATTGCAAGGTGAAAATAGGCATAAAAAACAGGATTAAGTTTAATAATAATAAATTTAAATGAATTTAATTTTAATTTTTTTATTGATATTTTTTTTTACATATTTAACAAAATATAAATTATAAAATTCAAATATTAATACATGAGACATTTTAGTTCATTATTAGAATAAATAAAAACAACTAAATTTGTTAATAATTGAGGTTTATTTCAATTTTTTATTGAATAATCTATGCATAAGAATAAAATATCAAAAATAGGAGGATGTTATTTTTTTTTATAAATAATTTTGAAAATTTTTAATAATATAATATATTATAAACGATTCTATATTTTGTGCAAAGTACTAAAAATTTTACTACTTAAATAAAATTGGTAAGAATGGGGAAGGCTATGAAAAATATTAAGCTTACCGAACAAAATTGACTTATCCGTCTTTATTCAGAATGTTATTTTATTTATTTTAAATTTTTTAATATATAAGTATAAATAATAAGAAACACACAAACGATAAAAAACTTAAGTAGAATGGTTTCATGTAAATTAATTGCATGATCTCATTTTAAATATTACCAAAATTTGTTCTAAATTTTTTTTACTTAATGATTATTTGAAATTTTCTAATTAAAAGCATATAATATTTAATATAATATTTTTTCCATTTCAAAACATTTTAAATTTATGACGACAAAAAAAATATTTAAAAAAAATGTTTAATCAATTTATAAAAAATCAACTTTCAATTCATTTGAATTTCTTATTATAATGTTTAGCCCTATTTTTTTTTTTATGTATTTTCACAGTGCATCTCTAAGTGATTTTCATATAGCATATTATTGATAAATTTTTTTAATACTTTAATATTAAATTTTAATAAATATTTAATTATCAATAATTAATCTATTAAAGTAATGAAAATTGAAAATTTTATCAAAATATGTCATAAGAAAATTACAATGAATTGCAATGCGAAAATAGACATAAAAAAATGGCTAAGTTTCATAATAATAAATTTAAATGAATTGTAACTTAAATTTTTTAATTTATAATTTTTTTTACATATTTAAAAAATATAAAATATAAAATTCAAATATTAATACATGAGACATTTCAGTTCATTATTAGAATAAATAAAAACAATTAAATTTGTGAATAATTGAGGTTTATTTCAATTTTTAATTGAATAATCTATGAATAAGAAAGAAATGTCAAAAATAGGAGGATGTTATTTTTTTTATAAATAATTATGAAGAATTTTTATAATCTAATATATTATATGATTTTATCTTTTTATTGCTTTTGGTAACAGAATATATTATATGATTATATGTATAACGACTATGTAAGGAAAAAATTAATATGATCCATTGATTTTTATTGATTAAAATTTGACGATCGTAATCATTTGTTCTCGTTTCTCACAATAACAAAATGTTCTCACCCAAGTCACTCCCTAGATATCTATAATAAATGCATTTGTAAATTAATTAGTTAATTTATTTTAATTTATTTTCTTTGATATCACAGACTTTCTCATACAAATCTAATGAGGTTGAAATATTTTGAATTCCTCTTAACATATTGATTTTAATAAATTACACATTATTATTTGATTTTATTTTTTTAGAAATGTGCAAAGTACTAAAATTTTTACTACTTAAACAAAATTGGTAAGAGTGGAGAAGACTATGAAAAGTATTAAGGGTACCGAGCAAAATTGACTTATTCGTCTTTATTCATAATTTTATTTTATTTATTTTAAATTTTTAAATATAAAAGTATACATACTAAGGAACAGACAAATGATAAAAAAAACTAAGTAGAATGGTTTCATGTAAATTATTTGCATGACCTCATTTTAACTATTACCAAAATTTGTTCTAAATTTTTTTGACTTAATGATTATATGACATTTTTTAATTAAAATTATATAATATTTAATATAATATTCTTCCATTTTAAAACATTTTTAATTTACGATAAAAAAGAAAATTTTAAAATTGACACATTATTTTTTAGTATAGTTTAAAATTATAACATTTCTTAGAATGGTTTAAAAGTTACAATTTTCTATATTTTGAGGTCTTAGTGATTATATAAATAATACATTTTAAGTTCTATTCAAAATCCTCCGAAAATGCATTATTCTTTTAACTAATATTATAAACGGTTTCATCATTGGAGGTCATTAATTGAACATACGAAATATCACGTGATAGTTGTCTTACATTTTTAAAATTATTTTAAAAAAAACCATCATTATACAATATAAATATAGTATCTCTTGTAAAAATATGCCTTTTAAAAATTATTCTCTCTTTATTCATATATCTATCAACATATTTTTTACAATACTTTAAAATAAAAAATAGTAGAAAATGCAGAAAATCATGTCATGAACGACATGAGTTCACGCTAATAATATGTTTAATGATTAATTTTATCAATTGTAGCAATTTGATTTGGTATTTGATAATATATTTTTTGGTCATTATTTTGATTATATCTTTTTTCTTTTTTATTGTGTTTATATATATTATTATTTAAGATATTATGTTGTAAATAAGGTATAAAATATAATTGATTCATATTTTAGACATACATCCATTTAAATCAGTTTGTAATGTCACTTTTAGGTTAACTTCTAAAATATTTCACTAAATATATATTTATCAGGATTTGATTGGATGCTATAAGGATATTAATCTCTAGATATATATATCAATATTATATGATAAATCAATTATCAACATGATTTTTATTATATTTTTGATTCTCCATTGATTGAGTTAAAATAAATTGATATGTTTTTATTTCCATTAAAAGAATTCTTATTCTTTTCACTATAAATTGCTCTATTACAATGAGAATGATATAAAAACCTAGCTCGTTGAAAGTTATTATCTTATACTAGTACTTTCTTTTGTAAGTTTATTTTTCTTCTTCATTTTAGGCTTGCAAATAACATGGTATCCAATTAGTTTATGCATTTAATACTCATAATAAGTATTTATTCTAGACAATTGTGTATAAAATTTTGTTTTTCCTGTATGTTAAGTATTTTATATTTTTCTTTAGAGTTATTATTCATGTCAAATTTCATGTGATATTTTGTTTAGTTATCTTGTTAAAAGTTTTTATATGTAGTGATGAAAAATTAAATTCTGACTTCAAGCAGATCTTTGATGGAAGGAAGGGGAAAAAAGAAATCTTTATTTGGAAAAATAAAGCGAATATGTTCAAAACATAGTGAAAAAAAGAAATATAGAGTATTTGAAGAGACTGAAATAGAGGAGGAGCAAGATGAAATAGAGCAAGGGCAAGATGGGATAGAGCAATCTCCAGAGCATCAAGAGGAGGTGGTAGAACCAATCCCTTCATATAATTCTACACAACATTATTATTACCCTCCACAAACTCAACAAGTAATTCAAGGATATTTTGAACATGGAAGTCCTTCGTATTCTGCACATTACCCTGATGAAAATACACAACCATGTAACCTTTCATATTCCGAAGAAAATACACAACCATGGAATCCTTCATACTCTTCACAAACCACCGATGGATATACGCAACCATGGAATCCTTCATACTCTTCACACAACACTGATGGATATATGCAACCATGGAATCCTTCATCTTCTTTACAAGACCATGATGGAAACACACACTTTGGTAGTGGAGATACACACTCTCCGTGTTCTTCACAATATCCGTATTCGTCGTAGTATCAACAAACAAATTACTATTCTAATGATCAACAAAATGTCCAGAGGGCAAATGACTATTTTAGTGATGAAAACACAGATGGATGTTCTATGATGTAAAACATCTGACTAGATATCTAATTGCTAAATAACTACATGTTATATTTTTTATCTATAGTTTAGAAAAATTGGTAATGTAATAAGTAGGCTAATAATAAGCATAATCCAAAAGTCAAATATTTTCAATTATAATTGATTTTTTTTATTATATTTAACTATAGAGCAAGACTATTTTAATTTTTCTTATTCATATTCTTATATTTATTAATTACAATTATTATGAACATTATATAACCTTTCTTTAGATATATAAATTTATTTAATCAATTTATTAAAAATCAACTTTAAATTTATTTAAATTTCTTATTATAATGTTTAGCCCTATTTTTCTTTATGTATTTTCACAATGCATCTCTAAGTGATTTTCATAGAGCATATTATTGACAATTTTTGTTAATACTTTCATTTTAAATTTTAATAAATATTAAATAATCAATAATTAATCTATTATAGTAATGAAAATTTAAAATTTTATCAACAATATGTCATACGAAAATCAGTATGAAATGCAAGGTGAAAATAGGCATAAAAAACAGGATTAAGTTTAATAATAATAAATTTAAATGAATTTAATTTTAATTTTTTTATTGATATTTTTTTTTAAATATTTAACAAAATATAAATTATAAAATTCAAATATTAATACATGAGACATTTTAGTTCATTATTAGAATAAATAAAAACAACTAAATTTGTTAATAATTGAGGTTTATTTCAATTTTTTATTGAATAATCTATGCATAAGAATAAAATATCAAAAATAGGAGGATGTTATTTTTTTTTATAAATAATTTTGAAAATTTTTAATAATATAATATATTATAAACGATTCTATATTTTGTGCAAAGTACTAAAAATTTTACTACTTAAATAAAATTGGTAAGAATGGGGAAGGTTATGAAAAATATTAAGCTTACCGAACAAAATTGACTTATCCGTCTTTATTCAGAATGTTATTTTATTTATTTTAAATTTTTTAATATATAAGTATAAATAATAAGAAACACACAAACGATAAAAAACTTAAGTAGAATGGTTTCATGTAAATTAATTGCATGATCTCATTTTAAATATTACCAAAATTTGTTCTAAATTTTTTTTACTTAATGATTATTTGAAATTTTCTAATTAAAAGCATATAATATTTAATATAATATTTTTTCCATTTCAAAACATTTTAAATTTACGACGACAAAAAAAATATTTAAAAAAAATGTTTAATCAATTTATAAAAAATCAACTTTCAATTCATTTGAATTTCTTATTATAATGTTTAGCCCTATTTTTTTTTTATGTATTTTCACAGTGCATCTCTAAGTGATTTTCATATAGCATATTATTGATAAAATTTTTTAATACTTTAATATTAAATTTTAATAAATATTTAATTATCAATAATTAATCTATTAAAGTAATGAAAATTGAAAATTTTATCAAAATATGTCATAAGAAAATTACAATGAATTGCAATGCGAAAATAGACATAAAAAAATGGCTAAGTTTCATAATAATAAATTTAAATGAATTGTAACTTAAATTTTTTAATTTATAATTTTTTTTACATATTTAAAAAATATAAAATATAAAATTCAAATATTAATACATGAGACATTTCAGTTCATTATTAGAATAAATAAAAACAATTAAATTTGTGAATAATTGAGGTTTATTTCAATTTTTAATTGAATAATCTATGAATAAGAAAGAAATGTCAAAAATAGGAGGATGTTATTTTTTTTATAAATAATTATGAAGAATTTTTATAATCTAATATATTATATGATTTTATCTTTTTATTGCTTTTGGTAACAGAATATATTATATGATTATATGTATAACGACTATGTAAGGAAAAAATTAATATGATCCATTGATTTTTATTGATTAAAATTTGACGATCGTAATCATTTGTTCTCGTTTCTCACAATAACAAAATGTTCTCACCCAAGTCACTCCCTAGATATCTATAATAAATGCATTTGTAAATTAATTAGTTAATTTATTTTAATTTATTTTCTTTGATATCACAGACTTTCTCATACAAATCTAATGAGGTTGAAATATTTTGAATTCCTCTTAACATATTGATTTTAATAAATTACACATTATTATTTGATTTTATTTTTTTAGAAATGTGCAAAGTACTAAAATTTTTACTACTTAAACAAAATTGGTAAGAGTGGAGAAGACTATGAAAAGTATTAAGGGTACCGAGCAAAATTGACTTATTCGTCTTTATTCATAATTTTATTTTATTTATTTTAAATTTTTAAATATAAAAGTATACATACTAAGGAACAGACAAATGATAAAAAAAACTAAGTAGAATGGTTTCATGTAAATTATTTGCATGACCTCATTTTAACTATTACCAAAATTTGTTCTAAATTTTTTTGACTTAATGATTATATGACATTTTTTAATTAAAATTATATAATATTTAATATAATATTCTTCCATTTTAAAACATTTTTAATTTACGATAAAAAAGAAAATTTTAAAATTGACACATTATTTTTTAGTATAGTTTAAAATTATAACATTTCTTAGAATGGTTTAAAAGTTACAATTTTCTATATTTTGAGGTCTTAGTGATTATATAAATAATACATTTTAAGTTCTATTCAAAATCCTCCGAAAATGCATTATTCTTTTAACTAATATTATAAACGGTTTCATCATTGGAGGTCATTAATTGAACATACGAAATATCACGTGATAGTTGTCTTACATTTTTAAAATTATTTTAAAAAAAACCATCATTATACAATATAAATATAGTATCTCTTGTAAAAATATGCCTTTTAAAAATTATTCTCTCTTTATTCATATATCTATCAACATATTTTTTACAATACTTTAAAATAAAAAATAGTAGAAAATGCAGAAAATCATGTCATGAACGACATGAGTTCACGCTAATTGTAAAGACCATATAATAATACATGCATCAAATCATATATTATACATGAGTTTCACTTTTGGTACTGAAACAAATAAGTTCCTAGTTAACACATTATATATATAAATGCCTCTAATACAAAACACCTAAAAGTCTAAGGCATTACATATACAAGATGTTCCAAAATGATAAAAACTAAGAACTAGATCAATACAATGATCTCAAAACATAACGCCATAGCGGAAGCCATGCCATCACAAAACCACGATCCGTAAGGAAAGTCAAATAACCTTGTCCTTACCCTTCGCCAAACCTGCAGAACCTGTGATGTAAACAACAACAGTGGGGTGAGATACATCAAATCTCAGTGAGTTCCCTATCTTAAAGTCCTCTCGGCTTTACAAGGTTCTAACAAAGTCCTAACTCATGTCCAAGGGGAAAGGGAAAAGACCATGAGTACACACACACAAGTAACCGCCACGGTGAGCCTGTAAACTCACACTAGTACCGAAGTACCTCTTGAGCCTGTAAACTCAAGGATTCACAAAGTACCGAAGTACGCTCTGAGTCCGTACACTCAAGAACTCACATATCAATAACCAATACCAAGGTATCCCCTTTTCCCGTACCCTTCTACGTCTAGAAGGCGATCCGAGTCATGGATCCTTGTAGCTACTTGGCATACGATTGGATTCGGGATCACGGGCCGTACACCGTGATCCGTCACTTCTCACGGACCGTACGCCGTCTCAAGTCTCTTTACCCGTAGGCTCCAATCGTACTAACATGGGACTCAAACCTGCCAAGTAGTGGTGCATCTGTTTCAGAGGAGCTCGAGACCCATGAAACGCACTAACACAACTCTGTGGTTATTGATAAACAGAATGCACACGCCTCGGCCTCTCATGCACGAGCATTGCCACACGTAAGACTCCACATTCCAACACTGTTTTGGTAATAATCCTCACCCTGCCTAGTCCATATTTTAACATGCATATATTGTCAATAATAATTACACACAATTAACAGATAAAAGTCGATAAAACGACACTATTTCAGAAATCCCGACTTAATTAAATCGGCCGACGATCTTAAAACCATTTAATAAGAAAGTACATTTTATTATCTTTCCAACGATATCAAAATTGTTCCAATCCGAGTTACGTACAAAAAGTTACGCGATTGCAAACAATTGATCGGAAAAAATAAATCACAACAGCAGAATTCTGTAACTCTCCTGGCCGTACGCGTATTGGCACTCCCCGTACGCGTATTTCCCAAATGCTCGCCCAGCCATACGCGTATTGCCCCAAGCGATACGCATATTGCTCAAAATGCCCGGCCATCCATACGCGTATTGCCCTTGCCGTACGCGTATTGACCAGTTCCATACGCGTATGGACAGAGAAAAATGCAGAAGTTCCTGCAGAATTTTCTGCTACGGGTTGATCCAAAATCAACCCCAAATCCCATTTTTCATCAATCAAAATGCATCGAAACATGTTATAACATCACAACCAGTATAACATATAATCAAGCATTGCATTCAGCAGTTAGATTCACGAATTTTGTGCAAAAAGATTCAATTTTCACAATTTCAACCTAACTCTAAACTCAACAAAACTCTACTCTAAAGAGTCTAACTAGAACCCACCTGGATTACTAGACGAGGAGGTTGATACTGAGACGAGTAAACGAAGAACAGATGAATTGATGATGATTCTTGAGCTTTTGGAAAATTTCTCTTCTTCCTCTTTCTTTTCCTTTCCTTCCTTCCCTTTTTCCTTTTCTTTCTTTCTATCTTTCTCTTTTAGCTTTTGTTTGGTTTTCAAGGAAAATGAAAAGAAAATAGATAGTATAGAAACTATCATTTTTAATAACACTACTAAAGTCCAAAATTAGCTCAAATACATCAAATTATAAAAAAAAACTCAACGTTAAATACTATTAATTTAATCGACTCTGAGTTCGTCAGTTTACTCTAATTATTTTATCAAATAATTACTCAGAGTACTCCGGAACCCAGTTGATCATAATAAAATTAACCAGAGCGTTTATAAATTTACGGGGTATTACATCCTCCCCCCCTTAAATAGAAATTCGTCCTCGAATTTAGAATATTACCTGAATAGATGTGGATAAGAATCTCGCATTTCCGATTCTAGTTCCCAAGTAGCATCGCCCGGATGCGTCATATCCCATTGCACCTTAACAAGTGGAATATCTTTGTTCCTTAACACTTTTGTTTCCCTTCCCACAATACAACTCGGTTGTGGTTCAAAAGTCAAATCCGCTTCAATTTCCACTGATTCGGGTAGAATTGGCTGAAGAGGATCAGGAATAAACTTACGGAGCTGAGATACGTGAAAAACGTCATGCATCTCGGATAGAGAGGGTGGTAAGGCTAATCTATAAGCAACTTCACCAATCCTTTCTAAAATCTGATACGGTCCCACGTATCTCGGACTTAACTTACGCGACTTAAACGGTCCTTTCAATCTCAATCTCGGAGTAACTTTCAGAAATACATGGTCACCTTCCTCAAATTCCAAAGGTCTCCTACGATTGTCCGCATAACTCTTTTGACGATCTTGTGCATGTTTAACCTTCTCGCGGATCATTCGAATCTTTTCCGTAGTCTCTTGAATAATCTCGGGTCCCAAAATTCTATCTTCGCCAATTTCAGCCCAACACAAAGGTGTTCTACACTTCCTCCCATACAATGCGTCATACGGAGCCATACCGATGCTCGCATGATAACTATTGTTATAGGAAAACTCAATTAACGGCAAAAGTTCTTTCCAATTCCCTCTACTCTCTAACACACAAGCTCTTAACATATCCTCCATCGTTTGTATTGTTCGTTCAGTCTGACCATCCGTTTGAGGATGATTCGACGTGCTCAAACACAGATTCGTACCCATCGCTTGTTGGAACACTTTCCAAAATCTCGAAGTAAACTTCGGATCTCTATCGGACACAATACTGGAAGGAATACCATGCAATCTCACAATCTCAGCAATAAACAACCTTGCAAGATGACTTACCTTATGAGTAGTCTTTACGGCTAAGAAGTGTGCAGATTTCGTTAGTCGATCTACAATCACCCAAATAGAATCATACCCACCCTGGGTACGGGGTAAACCCACTGCAAAATCCATAGAAATACTATCCCACTTCCAAACTGGAATATCCAAAGGTTGTAACAAACCGCCCGGTCTTTGGTGTTCAATCTTCACCTGTTGGCACACCGCACATTCTGACACATATCCCGCTATATCCTTTTTCATCCCAGGCCACCAATAATCCTTCTTTAAATCCTGATACATCTTTGAAGAACCAGGATGTATCGTAAAAGTACCTTTATGAGCTTCGTCTAAGATCTTCCTTTTCAAAGCCTCATCCCTCGGAACACAAATCCTTTGATTAAACAGAACAATCCCATCTGTCGCTCGTGTAAAACCCGGCTGAAGTAACAATTCTTGTAACTCTTCCTCTAACAATTGTGCCTGTTGAATCTCAACTCTCAAAGTAGAATTGACATTCAAATTTCCCATAATCACACCATTCGGAGTCCACACAAACTGGAGATTAAGATCTCTAAACTTTTCCAACAATGAATACTCCAAAATCATCAATTCCGCACTATGAACCATTTTCCGACTTAAAGCATCCGCTACTTTATTCGCCTTTCCTGGATGATACTTCAATTCTAAGTCATAATCCTTTAAGTACTCCATCCACCTTCTTTGTCGCATATTCAACTCCTTTTGATCAAACAAATACTTCAAACTTTTGTGGTCACTGAACATTTCAAAACGTACACCATATAAATAATGACGCCACACCTTCAGTGCAAAAACCACTGCAGCTAGTTCCAAATCATGAGTCGGATAATTCTTCTCATGAACTTTTAACTGTCGAGAAGCATAAGCTACCACTTGACCACCTTGCATCAGAACACCCCCTAATCCCCTCCTGGAAGCATCACAGAATACTTCATAAGAGTTGTTAGGATCAGGAATAATTAATACTGGAGCACTCGTCAAACTTTCCTTCAAATGTATAAAACTTTGTTCGCAACCTGAATCCCATTCAAACGTAACATCCCTCCGAGTAAGTTTCGTCATTGGTAAGGCCAATTGAGAAAAGCCCTTAATAAACCTTCTATAGTAACCGGCCAATCCCAAGAAACTTCTGACTTCTGAAACATTTCTCGGTCTCTCCCAATTAATTACTGCTTCTACTTTCGATGGATCCACTGCCACACCACCTCGAGATATCACATGTCCAAGAAAATTAACTTCCGACATCCAAAACTCACACTTGCTCAACTTAGCAAACAATTGCTTCTCTTGCAAGACCGATAAGACAATCCTCAGATGTTCTCCGTGCTCTTGTGGAGTACGAGAATAAATAAGAATGTCGTCAATAAAGATTACCACAAATTGGTCCAAGTAAGCCTGAAATATTCGATTCATGTAATCCATGAAAACAGCTGGAGCATTAGTCACACCGAAAGGCATCACTAAGAATTCGTAATGACCGTAACGTGTCCTAAATGCAGTCTTTGGCACATCGGAACTCTTCACTCGAATCTGATGATAACCCGACCGTAAATCAATCTTCGAGAACACACAGGCTCCTTTCAATTGATCTAATAAGTCGTCTATCCTTGGTAAGGGATACTTGTTCTTAATGGTAACTTTATTCAACTTACGATAATCAATGCACAAACGCATTCCCCCATCTTTCTTCTTTACCAATAACACTGGAGCTCCCCACGGTGAAACACTAGGCCTAACGAAATGCTTGGACATCAAGTCCTCCAATTGGTCCTTTAATTCTCTTAATTCAAGCGGTGCCATCCGATACGGAGAAACAGATATAGGAGCCGTTCCCGGTATCAGGTCAATAGAGAACTCAACTTCTCTCTCCGGAGGAAGAGAAGAAACATCCTCAGGAAACACTTCAGGAAATTCACACACTATTGGAATACTCAGAACTTGCTGTTCACTACTTCCTTCCTTAGTAAGAACCAATAAAACAGATTTCTCTTTCTCAAACAAGAAATTTACCATTCCCACCGTACCTTCTAAAATCGTTGATAATACATCTTTCGGAGTAGTCTCAGCAGATGGAATAATAATTAGCTTCTCCTCACAACCGATAAAAACCGAATTAGCTGAAAGCCAGTCCATTCCCAGAACAACATCTACTTTCTTGAGCGGCAAACAAATAAGATCAATCTGAAAGACTCTTTCGTTCACCGACAACACACAATTTTCACACATCAGTGGTGTTTCAACCATTTCATCCATGGCAGTAGTAACCACCATAGGAGGAAACAAAGGAATAGTTTGCAACCCAAGTCGCTTCACACATCTTAAAGACACAAAAGAATGTGTAGCCCCACAGTCAAATAAAACAAAACAAGGTTGACCATTAACAAAACACGTACCCACAATCAAGGAATTATCACCCTTTGCTTTCCTTGCATCCAGAGTATATACTCGACCAGTAGTCTTCCCTTGTGTCTGATTTCTACCCTGAGGACAATCCCTCGCCCAATGACCCATCTTGTTACACTGATAACACCGTACTTCTTCCGATTTGCACCTACCAAAATGACTCCTCCCACAAGTGCGACATACTGGAGGCGCACTAGTTCTAGAGCCCTGTACTTGCTTCCCTTTGGAAGACTGTTGCCTTTGTCTAAACTGTTGATTCGACCTTCCACGGTCACCTTGAGTTACCCTGTTCGAATCCACCTCCATTTGTATCTTTTTCAAGCTATTTTCCGCCACATAACATTGTCTTAACATTTCAGCATAAGTAGCAAATTCCCGTTGGGACACGCTGTGTGAAATCTCAGCCCTTAACCCAAACAGAAACTGATCTATCTTCCACCTCTCATCAGGAGCATACATGGCCTGTCTAGAATAGTCAGCCATGATCTCAAATTGTTCCGCATAAGAAGCCACTGATAAATTTCCCTGTCTCAACTGTTGGAACTCAAACTCCTTTTGAGACCTTAAAGAACTCGGAAAATATTTCTCCATAAAGATTACCTTAAACTGTTCCCACACTTTCGGCACTTCCTGAGTTGTCATCAAGGCTGAAGCGCTCTCCCACCACCTCATGGCAGGACCCCTCAACCAGTGAGAAGCAAAGACCACCTTATTCTCCTCACTGCAATGAACTATCAGAAAAATCCGTTCCATACCTGTTATCCATTCGTGTGCCTTTACCGGATCTAGCCCTCCTTGAAACTCCGGAGGATTCATACGAACAAATTCCCTGTAGGTTCCTCCTGTAACTTCCGGAACAACCACTGGAGGATGCAGACCCTCAGCCATTTGTTGCATCATTCCTTGCATGAACTGATTCTGCTGTTGCTGCATCTGTTGCATAAATTGGTACAATGGGGCATTCCCTTCATCACCTTGTGGAACTGTCCCAGTTGGAGTAGTCCTTGGTCTTCCACGGTTGTTTCTGCGTCTATCAGCCATGTTCCTGAATTCCATATCAATAGGATTAAGTTGATCAGACTCAATACCATAAATATAACAGACAAGACCCATGGCGACACGCCGCATATGAAACGGAAAGAAACACTTATTCTATTTCATGGCTAGGTCGAGGATACGACCTGCTCTGATACCAACTGTAAAGACCATATAATAATACATGCATCAAATCATATATTATACATGAGTTTCACTTTTGGTACTGAAACAAATAAGTTCCTAGTTAACACATTATATATATAAATGCCTCTAATACAAAACACCTAAAAGTCTAAGGCATTACATATACAAGATGTTCCAAAATGATAAAAACTAAGAACTAGATCAATACAATGATCTCAAAACATAACGCCATAGCGGAAGCCATGCCATCACAAAACCACGATCCGTAAGGAAAGTCAAATAACCTTGTCCTTACCCTTCGCCAAACCTGCAGAACCTGTGATGTAAACAACAACAGTGGGGTGAGATACATCAAATCTCAGTGAGTTCCCTATCTTAAAGTCCTCTCGGCTTTACAAGGTTCTAACAAAGTCCTAACTCATGTCCAAGGGGAAAGGGAAAAGACCATGAGTACACACACACAAGTAACCGCCACGGTGAGCCTGTAAACTCACACTAGTACCGAAGTACCTCTTGAGCCTGTAAACTCAAGGATTCACAAAGTACCGAAGTACGCTCTGAGTCCGTACACTCAAGAACTCACATATCAATAACCAATACCAAGGTATCCCCTTTTCCCGTACCCTTCTACGTCTAGAAGGCGATCCGAGTCATGGATCCTTGTAGCTACTTGGCATACGATTGGATTCGGGATCACGGGCCGTACACCGTGATCCGTCACTTCTCACGGACCGTACGCCGTCTCAAGTCTCTTTACCCATAGGCTCCAATCGTACTAACATGGGACTCAAACCTACCAAGTAGTGGTGCATCTGTTTCAGAGGAGCTCGAGACCCATGAAACGCACTAACACAACTCTGTGGTTATTGATAAACAGAATGCACACGCCTCGGCCTCTCATGCACGAGCGTTGCCACACGTAAGACTCCACATTCCAACACTGTTTTGGTAATAATCCTCACCCTGCCTAGTCCATATTTTAACATGCATATATTGTCAATAATAATTACACACAATTAACAGATAAAAGTCGATAAAACGACACTATTTCAGAAATCCCGACATAATTAAATCGGCCGACGATCTTAAAACCATTTAATAAGAAAGTACATTTTATTATCTTTCCAACGATATCAAAATTGTTCCAATCCGAGTTACGTACAAAAAGTTACGCGATTGCAAACAATTGATCGGAAAAAATAAATCACAACAGCAGAATTCTGTAACTCTCCTGGCCGTACGCGTATTGGCACTCCCCGTACGCGTATTTCCCAAATGCTCGCCCAGCCATACGCGTATTGCCCCAAGCGATACGCGTATTGCTCAAAATGCCCGGCCATCCATACGCGTATTGCCCTTGCCGTACGCGTATTGACCAGTTCCATACGCGTATGGACAGAGAAAAATGCAGAAGTTCCTGCAGAATTTTCTGCTACGGGTTGATCCAAAATCAACCCCAAATCCCATTTTTCATCAATCAAAATGCATCGAAACATGTTATAACATCACAACCAGTATAACATATAATCAAGCATTGCATTCAGCAGTTAGATTCACGAATTTTGTGCAAAAAGATTCAATTTTCACAATTTCAACCTAACTCTAAACTCAACAAAACTCTACTCTAAAGAGTCTAACTAGAACCCACCTGGATTACTAGACGAGGAGGTTGATACTGAGACGAGTAAACGAAGAACAGATGAATTGATGATGATTCTTGAGCTTTTGGAAAATTTCTCTTCTTCCTCTTTCTTTTCCTTTCCTTCCTTCCCTTTTTCCTTTTCTTTCTTTCTATCTTTCTCTTTTAGCTTTTGTTTGGTTTTCAAGGAAAATGAAAAGAAAATAGATAGTATAGAAACTATCATTTTTAATAACACTACTAAAGTCCAAAATTAGCTCAAATACATCAAATTATAAAAAAAAAACTCAACGTTAAATACTATTAATTTAATCGACTCTGAGTTCGTCAGTTTACTCTAATTATTTTATCAAATAATTACTCAGAGTACTCCGGAACCCAGTTGATCATAATAATATTAACCAGAGCGTTTATAAATTTACGGGGTATTACACTAATAATATGTTTAATGATTAATTTTATCAATTGTAGCAATTTGATTTGGTATTTGATAATATATTTTTTGGTCATTATTTTGATTATATCTTTTTTCTTTTTTATTGTGTTTATATATATTATTATTTAAGATATTAAGTTGTAAATAAGGTATAAAATATAATTGATTCATATTTTAGACATACATCCATTTAAATCAGTTTGTAATGTCACTTTTAGGTTAACTTCTAAAATATTTCACTAAATATATATTTATCAGGATTTGATTGGATGCTATAAGGATATTAATCTCTAGATATATATATCAATATTATATGATAAATCAATTATCAACATGATTTTTATTATATTTTTGATTCTCCATTGATTGAGTTAAAATAAATTGATATGTTTTTATTTCCATTAAAAGAATTCTTATTCTTTTCACTATAAATTGCTCTATTACAATGAGAATGATATAAAAACCTAGCTCGTTGAAAGTTATTATCTTATACTAGTACTTTCTTTTGTAAGTTTATTTTTCTTCTTCATTTTAGGCTTGCAAATAACATGGTATCCAATTAGTTTATGCATTTAATACTCATAATAAGTATTTATTCTAGACAATTGTGTATAAAATTTTGTTTTTCCTGTATGTTAAGTATTTTATATTTTTCTTTAGAGTTATTATTCATGTCAAATTTCATGTGATATTTTGTTTACTTATCTTGTTAAAAGTTTTTATATGTAGTGATGAAAAATTAAATTCTGACTTCAAGCAGATCTTTGATGGAAGGAAGGGGAAAAAAGAAATCTTTATTTGGAAAAATAAAGCGAATATGTTCAAAACATAGTGAAAAAAAGAAATATAGAGTATTTGAAGAGACTGAAATAGAGGAGGAGCAAGATGAAATAGAGCAAGGGCAAGATGGGATAGAGCAATCTCCAGAGCATCAAGAGGAGGTGGTAGAACCAATCCCTTCATATAATTCTACACAACATTATTATTACCCTCCACAAACTCAACAAGTAATTCAAGGATATTTTGAACATGGAAGTCCTTCGTATTCTGCACATTACCCTGATGAAAATACACAACCATGTAACCTTTCATATTCCGAAGAAAATACACAACCATGGAATCCTTCATACTCTTCACAAACCACCGATGGATATACGCAACCATGGAATCCTTCATACTCTTCACACAACACTGATGGATATATGCAACCATGGAATCCTTCATCTTCTTTACAAGACCATGATGGAAACACACACTTTGGTAGTGGAGATACACACTCTCCGTGTTCTTCACAATATCCGTATTCGTCGCAGTATCAACAAACAAATTACTATTCTAATGATCAACAAAATGTCCAGAGGGCAAATGACTATTTTAGTGATGAAAACACAGATGGATGTTCTATGATGTAAAACATCTGACTAGATATCTAATTGCTAAATAACTACATGTTATATTTTTTATCTATAGTTTAGAAAAATTGGTAATGTAATAAGTAGGCTAATAATAAGCATAATCCAAAAGTCAAATATTTTCAATTATAATTGATTTTTTTTATTATATTTAACTATAGAGCAAGACTATTTTAATTTTTCTTATTCATATTCTTATATTTATTAATTACAATTATTATGAACATTATATAACCTTTCTTTAGATATATAAATTTATTTAATCAATTTATTAAAAATCAACTTTAAATTTATTTAAATTTCTTATTATAATGTTTAGCCCTATTTTTCTTTATGTATTTTCACAATGCATCTCTAAGTGATTTTCATAGAGCATATTATTGACAATTTTTGTTAATACTTTCATTTTAAATTTTAATAAATATTAAATAATCAATAATTAATCTATTATAGTAATGAAAATTTAAAATTTTATCAACAATATGTCATACGAAAATCAGTATGAATTGCAAGGTGAAAATAGGCATAAAAAACAGGATTAAGTTTAATAATAATAAATTTAAATGAATTTAATTTTAATTTTTTTATTGATATTTTTTTTTACATATTTAACAAAATATAAATTATAAAATTCAAATATTAATACATGAGACATTTTAGTTCATTATTAGAATAAATAAAAACAACTAAATTTGTTAATAATTGAGGTTTATTTCAATTTTTTATTGAATAATCTATGCATAAGAATAAAATATCAAAAATAGGAGGATGTTATTTTTTTTTATAAATAATTTTGAAAATTTTTAATAATATAATATATTATAAACGATTCTATATTTTGTGCAAAGTACTAAAAATTTTACTACTTAAATAAAATTGGTAAGAATGGGGAAGGTTATGAAAAATATTAAGCTTACCGAACAAAATTGACTTATCCGTCTTTATTCAGAATGTTATTTTATTTATTTTAAATTTTTTAATATATAAGTATAAATAATAAGAAACACACAAACGATAAAAAACTTAAGTAGAATGGTTTCATGTAAATTAATTGCATGATCTCATTTTAAATATTACCAAAATTTGTTCTAAATTTTTTTTACTTAATGATTATTTGAAATTTTCTAATTAAAAGCATATAATATTTAATATAATATTTTTTCCATTTCAAAACATTTTAAATTTACGACGACAAAAAAAATATTTAAAAAAAATGTTTAATCAATTTATAAAAAATCAACTTTCAATTCATTTGAATTTCTTATTATAATGTTTAGCCCTATTTTTTTTTTATGTATTTTCACAGTGCATCTCTAAGTGATTTTCATATAGCATATTATTGATAAAATTTTTTAATACTTTAATATTAAATTTTAATAAATATTTAATTATCAATAATTAATCTATTAAAGTAATGAAAATTGAAAATTTTATCAAAATATGTCATAAGAAAATTACAATGAATTGCAATGCGAAAATAGACATAAAAAAATGGCTAAGTTTCATAATAATAAATTTAAATGAATTGTAACTTAAATTTTTTAATTTATAATTTTTTTTACATATTTAAAAAATATAAAATATAAAATTCAAATATTAATACATGAGACATTTCAGTTCATTATTAGAATAAATAAAAACAATTAAATTTGTGAATAATTGAGGTTTATTTCAATTTTTAATTGAATAATCTATGAATAAGAAAGAAATGTCAAAAATAGGAGGATGTTATTTTTTTTATAAATAATTATGAAGAATTTTTATAATCTAATATATTATATGATTTTATCTTTTTATTGCTTTTGGTAACAGAATATATGTAAAGACCATATAATAATACATGCATCAAATCATATATTATACATGAGTTTCACTTTTGGTACTGAAACAAATAAGTTCCTAGTTAACACATTATATATATAAATGCCTCTAATACAAAACACCTAAAAGTCTAAGGCATTACATATACAAGATGTTCCAAAATGATAAAAACTAAGAACTAGATCAATACAATGATCTCAAAACATAACGCCATAGCGGAAGCCATGCCATCACAAAACCACGATCCGTAAGGAAAGTCAAATAACCTTGTCCTTACCCTTCGCCAAACCTGCAGAACCTGTGATGTAAACAACAACAGTGGGGTGAGATACATCAAATCTCAGTGAGTTCCCTATCTTAAAGTCCTCTCGGCTTTACAAGGTTCTAACAAAGTCCTAACTCATGTCCAAGGGGAAAGGGGAAAGACCATGAGTACACACACACAAGTAACCGCCACGGTGAGCCTGTAAACTCACACTAGTACCGAAGTACCTCTTGAGCCTGTAAACTCAAGGATTCACAAAGTACCGAAGTACGTTCTGAGTCCGTACACTCAAGAACTCACATATCAATAACCAATACCAAGGTATCCCCTTTTCCCGTACCCTTCTACGTCTAGAAGGCGATCCGAGTCATGGATCCTTGTAGCTACTTGGCATACGATTGGATTCGGGATCACGGGCCGTACACCGTGATCCGTCACTTCTCACGGACCATACGCCGTCTCAAGTCTCTTTACCCGTAGGCTCCAATCGTACTAACATGGGACTCAAACCTGCCAAGTAGTGGTGCATCTGTTTCAGAGGAGCTCGAGACCCATGAAACGCACTAACACAACTCTGTGGTTATTGATAAACAGAATGCACATGCCTCGGCCTCTCATGCACGAGCGTTGCCACACGTAAGACTCCACATTCCAACACTGTTTTGGTAATAATCCTCACCCTGCCTAGTCCATATTTTAACATGCATATATTGTCAATAATAATTATACACAATTAACAGATAAAAGTCGATAAAACGACACAATTTCAGAAATCCCGACTTAATTAAATCGGCCGACGATCTTAAAACCCTTTTAATAAGAAAGTACATTTTATTATCTTTCCAACGATATCAAAATTGTTCCAATCCGAGTTACGTACAAAAAGTTACGGCATTGTAAACAATCGATCGGAAAAATAAATCACAACAGCAGGATTCTGTAACTCTCCTGGCCGTACGCGTATTGGCACTCCCCGTACGCGTATTGCCCAAATTCTCGCCCAGCCATACGCGTATTGCCCCAAGCGATACGCGTATTGCTCAAAATGCCCGGCCATCCATACGCGTATTGCCCTTGCCGTACGCGTATTGACCAGCTCCATACGCGTATTGACATGCTCCATACGCGTATGGGCAGAAGAAAAATGCAGAAGTTCCTGCAGAATTTCTCTGCTACGGGTTGATCCAAAATCAACCCCAAATCTCATTTTCATCAATCAAAATGCATCAAAACATGTTATAACATCACAACCAGTATAACATATAATCAAGCATTGCATTCAGCAGTTAGATTCACGAATTTTGTGCAAAAAGATTCAATTTTCACAATTTCAACCTAACTCTAAACTCAACAAAACTCTACTCTAAAGAGTCTAACTAGAACCCACCTGGATTACTAGACGAGGAGGTTGATACTGAGACGAGTAAACGAAGAACAGATGAATTGATGATGATTCTTGAGCTTTTGGAAAATTTCTCTTCTTCCTCTTTCTTTTCCTTTCCTTCCTTCCCTTTTTCCTTTTCTTTCTTTCTCTCTTTCTCTTTTAGCTTTTGTTTGGTTTTCAAGGAAAATGAAAAGAAAATAGATAGTATAGAAACTATCATTTTTAGTAACACTACTAATGTCCAAAATTAGCTCAATTACATCAAATTATAAAAACTCAACGTTAAATACTATTAATTTAATCGACTCTGAGTTCGTCAGTTTACTCTAATTATTTTATCAAATAATTACTCAGAGTACTCCGGAACCCAGTTGATCATGATAATATTAACCAGAGCGTTTATAAATTTACGGGGTATTACATCCTCCCCCCCTTAAATAGAAATTCGTCCTCGAATTTAGAATATTACCTGAATAGATGTGGATAAGAATCTCGCATTTCCGATTCTAGTTCCCAAGTAGCATCGCCCGGATGCGTCATATCCCATTGCACCTTAACAAGTGGAATATCTTTGCTCCTTAACACTTTTGTTTCCCTTCCCACAAAAAACTCGGTTGTGGTTCAAAAGTCAAATCCGCTTCAATTCCCACTGATTCGGGTAGAATTGGCTGAAGAGGATCAGGAATAAACTTACGGAGCTGAGATACGTGAAAAACGTCATGCATCTCGGATAGAAAGGGTGGTAAGGCTAATCGATAAGCAACTTCACCAATCCTTTCTAAAATCTGATACGGTCCCACGTATCTCGGACTTAACTTACGCGATTTAAACGGTCCTTTCAATCTCAATCTCGGAGTAACTTTCAGAAATACATGGTCACCTTCCTCAAATTCCAAAGGTCTCCTACGATTGTCCGCATAACTCTTTTGACGATCTTGTGCATGTTTAACCTTCTCGCGGATCATTCGAATCTTTTCCGTAGTCTCTTGAATAATCTCGGGTCCCAAAATTCTATCTTCGCCAATTTCAGCCCAACACAAAGGTGTTCTACACTTCCTCCCATACAATGCGTCATACGGAGCCATACCGATGCTCGCATGATAACTATTGTTATAGGAAAACTCAATTAACGGCAAAAGTTCTTTCCAATTCCCTCTACTCTCTAACACACAAGCTCTTAACATATCCTCCATCGTTTGTATTGTTCGTTCAGTCTGACCATCCGTTTGAGGATGATTCGACGTGCTCAAACACAAATTCGTACCCATCGCTTGTTGGAACACTTTCCAAAATCTCGAAGTAAACTTCGGATCTCTATCGGACACAATACTGGAAGGAATACCATGCAATCTCACAATCTCAGCAATAAACAACCTTGCAAGATGACTTGCCTTATGAGTAGTCTTTACGGCTAAGAAGTGTGCAGATTTCGTTAGTCGATCTACAATCACCCAAATAGAATCATACCCACCTTGGGTACGGGGTAAACCCACTGCAAAATCCATAGAAATACTATCCCACTTCCAAACTGGAATATCCAAAGGTTGTAACAAACCGCCCGGTCTTTGGTGTTCAATCTTCACCTGTTGGCACACCGCACATTCTGACACATATCCCGCTATATCCTTTTTCATCCCAGGCCACCAATAATCCTTCTTTAAATCCTGATACATCTTTGAAGAACCAGGATGTATCGTAAAAGTACCTTTATGAGCTTCGTCTAAGATCTTCCTTTTCAAAGCCTCATCCCTCGGAACACAAATCCTTTGATTAAACAGAACAATCCCATCTGTCGCTCGTGTAAAACCCGGCTGAAGTAACAATTCTTGTAACTCTTCCTCTAACAATTGTGCCTGTTGAATCTCAACTCTCAAAGTAGAATTAACATTCAAATTTCCCATAATCACACCATTCGGAGTCCACACAAACTGGAGATTAAGATCTCTAAACTTTTCCAACAATGAATACTCCAAAATCATCAATTCCGCACTATGAACCATTTTCCGACTTAAAGCATCCGCTACTTTATTCGCCTTTCCTGGATGATACTTCAATTCTAAGTCATAATCCTTTAAGTACTCCATCCACCTTCTTTGTCGCATATTCAACTCCTTTTGATCAAACAAATACTTCAAACTTTTGTGGTCACTGAACATTTCAAAACGTACACCATATAAATAATGACGCCACACCTTCAGTGCAAAAACCACTGCAGCTAGTTCCAAATCATGAGTCGGATAATTCTTCTCATGAACTTTTAACTGTCGAGAAGCATACGCTACCACTTGACCACCTTGCATCAGAACACCCCCTAATCCCCTCCTGGAAGCATCACAGAATACTTCATAAGAGTTGTTAGGATCAGGAATAATTAATACTGGAGCACTCGTCAAACTTTCCTTCAAATGCATAAAACTTTGTTCGCAACCTGAATCCCATTCAAAAGTAACATCCTTCCGAGTAAGTTTCGTCATTGGTAAGGCCAATTGAGAAAAGCCCTTGATAAACCTTCTATAGTAACCGGCCAATCCCAAGAAACTTCTGACTTCTGAAACATTTCTCGGTCTCTCCCAACTAATCACTGCTTCTACTTTCGATGGATCCACTGCCACACCACCTCCAGATATAACATGTCCAAGAAAATTAACTTCCGACATCCAAAACTCACACTTGCTCAACTTAGCAAACAATTGCTTCTCTTGCAAGATCGATAAGACAATCCTCAGATGTTCTCCGTGCTCTTGTGGAGTACGAGAATAAATAAGAATGTCATCAATAAAGATTACCACAAATTGGTCCAAGTAAGTCTGAAATATTCGATTCATGTAATCCATAAAAACAGCTGGAGCATTAGTCACACCGAAAGGCATCACTAAGAATTCGTAATGACCGTAACGTGTCCTAAATGCAGTCTTTGGCACATCGGAACTCTTCACTCGAATCTGATGATAACCCGACCGTAAATCAATCTTTGAGAACACACAGGCTCCTTTTAATTGATCTAACAAGTCGTCTATCCTTGGTAAGGGATACTTGTTCTTAATGGTAACTTTATTCAACTTACGATAATCAATGCACAACCGCATTCCCCCATCTTTCTTCTTTACCAATAACACTGGAGCTCCCCACGGTGAAACACTAGGCCTAACGAAATGCTTAGACATCAAGTCCTCCAATTGGTCCTTTAATTCTCTTAATTCAAGCGGTGCCATCCGATACGGAGAAACAGATATAGGAGCCGTTCCCGGTATCAGGTCAATAGAGAACTCAACTTCTCTCTCCGGAGGAAGAGAAGAAACATCCTCAGGAAACACTTCAGGAAATTCACACACTATTGGAATACTCAGAACTTGCTGTTCACTACTTCCTTCCTTAGTAAGAACCAATAAAACAGATTTCTCTTTCTCAAACAAGAAATTTACCATTCCCACCGTACCTTCTAAAATCGTTGATAATACATCTTTCGGAGTAGCCTCAGCAGATGGAATAATAATTAGCTTCTCCTCACAACCGATAAAAACCGAATTAGCTGAAAGCCAGTCCATTCCCAGAACAACATCCACTTTCTTGAGCGGCAGACAAATAAGATCAATCTGGAAGACTCTTTCGTTCACCGACAACACACAATTTTCACACATCAGGGGTGTTTCAACCATTTCATCCATGGCAGTAGTAACCACCATAGGAGGAAATAAAGGAATAGTTTGCAACCCAAGTCGCTTCACACATCTTAAAGACACAAAAGAATGTGTAGCCCCACAGTCAAATAAAACAAAACAAGGTTGACCATTAACAAAACACGTACCCGCAATCAAGGAATTATCACCCTTTGCTTTCCTTGCATCCAGAGTATATACTCGACCAGTAGTCTTCCCTTGTGTCTGATTTCTACCCTGAGGACAATCCCTCGCCCAATGACCCATCTTGTTACACTGATAACACCGTACTTCTTCCGATTTGCACCTACCAAAATGACTCCTCCCACAAGTGCGACATACTGGAGGCGCACTAGTTCTAGAGCCCTGTACTTGCTTCCCTTTGGAAGACTGTTGCCTTTGCCTAAACTGTTGATTCGACCTTCCACGGTCACCTTGAGTTACCCTGTTCGAATCCACCTCCATTTGTATCTTTTTCAAGCTATTTTCCGCCACATAACATTGTCTTAACATTTCAGCATAAGTAGCAAATTCCCGTTGGGACACGCTGTGTGAAATCTCAGCCCTTAACCCAAACAGAAACTGATCTATCTTCCACCTCTCATCAGGAGCATACATGGCCTGTCTAGAATAGTCAGCCATGATCTCAAATTGTTCCGCATAAGAAGCCACTGATAAATTTCCCTGTCTCAACTGTTGGAACTCAAACTCCTTTTGAGACCTTAAAGAACTCGGAAAATATTTCTCCATAAAGGTTACCTTAAACTGTTCCCACACTTTCGGCACTTCCTGAGTTGTCATCAAGGCTGAAGCGCTCTCGCACCACCTCATGGCAGGACCCCTCAACCAGTGAGAAGCAAAGACCACCTTATTCTCCTCACTGCAATGAACTATCTGAAAAATCCGTTCCATTCCTGTTATCCATTCGTGTGCCTTTACCGGATCTAGCCCTCCTTGAAACTCCGGAGGATTCATACGAACAAATTCCCTGTAGGTTCCTCCTGTAACTTCCGGAACAACCACTGGAGGATGCAGACCCTCAGCCATTTGTTGCATCATTCCTTGCATGAACTGATTCTGCTGTTGCTGCATCTGTTGCATAAATTGGTACAATGGGGCATTCCCTTCATCACCTTGTGGAACTGTCCCAGCTGGAGTAGTCCTTGGTCTTCCACGGTTGTTTCTGCGTCTATCAGCCATGTTCCTGAATTCCATATCAATAGGATTAAGTTGATCAGACTCAATACCATAAATATAACAGACAAGACCCATGGCGACACGCCGCATATGAAACGGAAAGAAACACTTATTCTATTTCATGGCTAGGTCGAGGATACGACCTGCTTTGATACCAACTGTAAAGACCATATAATAATACATGCATCAAATCATATATTATACATGAGTTTCACTTTTGGTACTGAAACAAATAAGTTCCTAGTTAACACATTATATATATAAATGCCTCTAATACAAAACACCTAAAAGTCTAAGGCATTACATATACAAGATGTTCCAAAATGATAAAAACTAAGAACTAGATCAATACAATGATCTCAAAACATAACGCCATAGCGGAAGCCATGCCATCACAAAACCACGATCCGTAAGGAAAGTCAAATAACCTTGTCCTTACCCTTCGCCAAACCTGCAGAACCTGTGATGTAAACAACAACAGTGGGGTGAGATACATCAAATCTCAGTGAGTTCCCTATCTTAAAGTCCTCTCGGCTTTACAAGGTTCTAACAAAGTCCTAACTCATGTCCAAGGGGAAAGGGGAAAGACCATGAGTACACACACACAAGTAACCGCCACGGTGAGCCTGTAAACTCACACTAGTACCGAAGTACCTCTTGAGCCTGTAAACTCAAGGATTCACAAAGTACCGAAGTACGTTCTGAGTCCGTACACTCAAGAACTCACATATCAATAACCAATACCAAGGTATCCCCTTTTCCCGTACCCTTCTACGTCTAGAAGGCGATCCGAGTCATGGATCCTTGTAGCTACTTGGCATACGATTAGATTCGGGATCACGGGCCGTACACCGTGATCCGTCACTTCTCACGGACCGTACGCCGTCTCAAGTCTCTTTACCCGTAGGCTCCAATCGTACTAACATGGGACTCAAACCTGCCAAGTAGTGGTGCATCTGTTTCAGAGGAGCTCGAGACCCATGAAACGCACTAACACAACTCTGTGGTTATTGATAAACAGAATGCACACGCCTCGGCCTCTCATGCACGAGCGTTGCCACACGTAAGACTCCACATTCCAACACTGTTTTGGTAATAATCCTCACCCTGCCTAGTCCATATTTTAACATGCATATATTGTCAATAATAATTATACACAATTAACAGATAAAAGTCGATAAAACGACACAATTTCAGAAATCCCGACTTAATTAAATCGGCCGACGATCTTAAAACCCTTTTAATAAGAAAGTACATTTTATTATCTTTCCAACGATATCAAAATTGTTCCAATCCGAGTTACGTACAAAAAGTTACGGCATTGTAAACAATCGATCGGAAAAATAAATCACAACAGCAGGATTCTGTAACTCTCCTGGCCGTACGCGTATTGGCATTCCCCGTACGCGTATTGCCCAAATTCTCGCCCAGCCATACGCGTATTGCCCCAAGCGATACGCGTATTGCTCAAAATGCCCGGCCATCCATACGCGTATTGCCCTTGCCGTACGCGTATTGACCAGCTCCATACGCGTATTGACATGCTCCATACGCGTATGGGCAGAAGAAAAATGCAGAAGTTCCTGCAGAATTTCTCTGCTACGGGTTGATCCAAAATCAACCCCAAATCTCATTTTCATCAATCAAAATGCATCAAAACATGTTATAACATCACAACCAGTATAACATATAATCAAGCATTGCATTCAGCAGTTAGATTCACGAATTTGGTGCAAAAAGATTCAATTTTCACAATTTCAACCTAACTCTAAACTCAACAAAACTCTACTCTAAAGAGTCTAACTAGAACCCACCTGGATTACTAGACGAGGAGGTTGATACTGAGACGAGTAAACGAAGAACAGATGAATTGATGATGATTCTTGAGCTTTTGGAAAATTTCTCTTCTTCCTCTTTCTTTTCCTTTCCTTCCTTCCCTTTTTCCTTTTCTTTCTTTCTCTCTTTCTCTTTTAGCTTTTGTTTGGTTTTCAAGGAAAATGAAAAGAAAATAGATAGTATAGAAACTATCATTTTTAGTAACACTACTAATGTCCAAAATTAGCTCAATTACATCAAATTATAAAAACTCAACGTTAAATACTATTAATTTAATCGACTCTGAGTTCGTCAGTTTACTCTAATTATTTTATCAAATAATTACTCAGAGTACTCCGGAACCCAGTTGATCATGATAATATTAACCAGAGCGTTTATAAATTTACGGGGTATTACAATATATTATATGATTATATGTATAACGACTATGTAAGGAAAAAATTAATATGATCCATTGATTTTTATTGATTAAAATTTGACGATCGTAATCATTTGTTCTCGTTTCTCACAATAACAAAATGTTCTCACCCAAGTCACTCCCTAGATATCTATAATAAATGCATTTGTAAATTAATTAGTTAATTTATTTTAATTTATTTTCTTTGATATCACAGACTTTCTCATACAAATCTAATGAGGTTGAAATATTTTGAATTCCTCTTAACATATTGATTTTAATAAATTACACATTATTATTTGATTTTATTTTTTTAGAAATGTGCAAAGTACTAAAATTTTTACTACTTAAACAAAATTGGTAAGAGTGGAGAAGACTATGAAAAGTATTAAGGGTACCGAGCAAAATTGACTTATTCGTCTTTATTCATAATTTTATTTTATTTATTTTAAATTTTTAAATATAAAAGTATACATACTAAGGAACAGACAAATGATAAAAAAAACTAAGTAGAATGGTTTCATGTAAATTATTTGCATGACCTCATTTTAACTATTACCAAAATTTGTTCTAAATTTTTTTGACTTAATGATTATATGACATTTTTTAATTAAAATTATATAATATTTAATATAATATTCTTCCATTTTAAAACATTTTTAATTTACGATAAAAAAGAAAATTTTAAAATTGACACATTATTTTTTAGTATAGTTTAAAATTATAACATTTCTTAGAATGGTTTAAAAGTTACAATTTTCTATATTTTGAGGTCTTAGTGATTATATAAATAATACATTTTAAGTTCTATTCAAAATCCTCCGAAAATGCATTATTCTTTTAACTAATATTATAAACGGTTTCATCATTGGAGGTCATTAATTGAACATACGAAATATCACGTGATAGTTGTCTTACATTTTTAAAATTATTTTAAAAAAAACCATCATTATACAATATAAATATAGTATCTCTTGTAAAAATATGCCTTTTAAAAATTATTCTCTCTTTATTCATATATCTATCAACATATTTTTTACAATACTTTAAAATAAAAAATAGTAGAAAATGCAGAAAATCATGTCATGAACGACATGAGTTCACGCTAATAATATGTTTAATGATTAATTTTATCAATTGTAGCAATTTGATTTGGTATTTGATAATATATTTTTTGGTCATTATTTTGATTATATCTTTTTTCTTTTTTATTGTGTTTATATATATTATTATTTAAGATATTATGTTGTAAATAAGGTATAAAATATAATTGATTCATATTTTAGACATACATCCATTTAAATCAGTTTGTAATGTCACTTTTAGGTTAACTTCTAAAATATTTCACTAAATATATATTTATCAGGATTTGATTGGATGCTATAAGGATATTAATCTCTAGATATATATATCAATATTATATGATAAATCAATTATCAACATGATTTTTATTATATTTTTGATTCTCCATTGATTGAGTTAAAATAAATTGATATGTTTTTATTTCCATTAAAAGAATTCTTATTCTTTTCACTATAAATTGCTCTATTACAATGAGAATGATATAAAAACCTAGCTCGTTGAAAGTTATTATCTTATACTAGTACTTTCTTTTGTAAGTTTATTTTTCTTCTTCATTTTAGGCTTGCAAATAACATGGTATCCAATTAGTTTATGCATTTAATACTCATAATAAGTATTTATTCTAGACAATTGTGTATAAAATTTTGTTTTTCCTGTATGTTAAGTATTTTATATTTTTCTTTAGAGTTATTATTCATGTCAAATTTCATGTGATATTTTGTTTACTTATCTTGTTAAAAGTTTTTATATGTAGTGATGAAAAATTAAATTCTGACTTCAAGCAGATCTTTGATGGAAGGAAGGGGAAAAAAGAAATCTTTATTTGGAAAAATAAAGCGAATATGTTCAAAACATAGTGAAAAAAAGAAATATAGAGTATTTGAAGAGACTGAAATAGAGGAGGAGCAAGATGAAATAGAGCAAGGGCAAGATGGGATAGAGCAATCTCCAGAGCATCAAGAGGAGGTGGTAGAACCAATCCCTTCATATAATTCTACACAACATTATTATTACCCTCCACAAACTCAACAAGTAATTCAAGGATATTTTGAACATGGAAGTCCTTCGTATTCTGCACATTACCCTGATGAAAATACACAACCATGTAACCTTTCATATTCCGAAGAAAATACACAACCATGGAATCCTTCATACTCTTCACAAACCACCGATGGATATACGCAACCATGGAATCCTTCATACTCTTCACACAACACTGATGGATATATGCAACCATGGAATCCTTTGTAAAGACCATATAATAATACATGCATCAAATCATATATTATACATGAGTTTCACTTTTGGTACTGAAACATAACAAGTTCCTAGTTAACACATTATATATATAAATGCCTCTAATGCAAAACACCTAAAAGTCTAAGGCATTACATATACAAGATGTTCCAAAATGATAAAAACTAAGAACTAGATCAATACAATGATCTCAAAACATAACGCCATAGCGGAAGCCATGCCATCACAAAACCACGATCCGTAAGGAAAGTCAAATAACCTTGTCCTTACCCTTCGCCGAACCTGCAGAACCTGTGATGTAAACAACAACAGTGGGGTGAGATACATCAAATCTCAGTGAGTTCCCTATCTTAAAGTCCTCTCGGCTCTACAAGGTTCTAACAAACCTAACTCATGTCAAAGGGGAAAAAGGGAGTGACCATGAGTACACACACACTATATGGAAACATGTTATGAGTTCATCAACTCACAATATCACTAATCGATAACCATGCCAAGGTATCCCCTCTTCCCGTCCTCTTCTACGTCTAGAAGTCGACCCGGGTCATGGATCCTTGCAACCTACTTGACATACGAATGGATTCGGGTTCTACGGGCCATTAACCGTTATGAACCGTCACTTCTCACGGGCCATTAACCGTCACAAGCCTACGCTCCATGGGCGCCATTCGTACTAAAATGAAATGCGGGAATCAAACCTGCCAAGTAGTGGTGCACATGTTTCAGAGGAGCTCGAGACCCATGAAACGCACTCGCAAAAACAACAACAATCGGTTACGATTACGTGATCACACACAGTCGTGATTGTATTCAACAATCACAAGGCCATTACGCCTTATCACAACCCAACGGTTAACACACATGTTCCATACTAGTGTTCAATCATTTATATTTTTCCGACACTGCTTAGGGTAATTGTCCTCACTCTACTTATTCCATATTTTAATCATGCTTACATTTTCAACAACCAATACACACCAAAATCAACAAAACGACACAATTCCAACAATTCCGATATAATTAAGTCGGCCGTCAATCTTAAAACCAATGTAATAAGAAAGTACATTTTATTACCTTTCCAACGATACCAAAATTGTTCCATTCCGAGTTACGGATAAAAAGTTACGGCATTGGAAACAATCGATCGGGAAAATAAATCACAACAGCAGGATTCTGTAACTCTCCTGGCCGTACGCGTATTGGTACTCCCCGTACGCGTATTGCCCAAATGCTCGCCCGGCCATACGCGTATTGCCCCAAGCGATACGCGTATTGCCCAAAATCTCCGGCCATCCATACGCGTATTGCCCTTGCCGTACGCGTATTGACCAGCTCCATACGCGTATTGACATGCTCCATACGCGTATGGGCAGAGGAAAAATGCAGAAGTTCCTGCAGAATTTCTCTGCTACGGGTTGATCCAAAATCAACCCCAAATCCCATTTTCATCAATCAAAATGCATCAAAACATGTTATAACATCACAACCAGTATAACATATAATCAAACATTGCATTTATCAGTTAGATTCACGAATTTTGTGCAAAAAGATTCAATTTTCACAATTTCTAATCTAACTCTAAACTCAAAATAATCCTACTCTAGAGAGTCTAACTAGAACCCACCTGGATTACTAGACGAGGAGGTTGAAATTGAGACGAATTGATGAAGAACAGATGAATTGATGATGATTCTTGAGCTTTTGGAAATTTTCTCTCCTTTCCTTCTTCCACTTTTCCTTTCTCCTCCTTTTCCTTTGTTTTTCCTTCTTTCTATCTTTCTCTTTAGCTTTGTTTGGTTTTCAAGGAAAAATGAAAAGAAAATAGATAGTATAGAAACTATCATTTTTCGTAACACTACTAAATGTCCAAAATTAGCTCAAATACATCAAATTATAAAAACTCAACGTTAAATACTATTAATTTAATCAACTCTGAGTTCGTCAGTTTACTCTAATTATTTTATCAAATAATTACTCAGAGTACTCCGGGAACCCAGTTGATCATAATAATATTAACTCGAGCGTTTATAAATTTACGGGGTATTACATCCTCCCCCCCTTAAATAGAAATTCGTCCTCGAATTTAGAATATTACCTGAACAGATGTGGATAAGAATCTCGCATTTCCGATTCTAGTTCCCAAGTAGCATCGCCCGGATGCGTCATATCCCATTGCACCTTAACAAGTGGAATGTCTTTGTTCCTTAACACTTTTGTTTCCCTTCCCACAATACAACTCGGTTGTGGTTCAAAAGTCAAATCTGCTTCTATTTCCACTGATTCCGGTAAAATCGGCTGAAGAGGATCAGGAATAAACTTACGGAGCTGAGATACGTGAAAAACGTCATGCATCTCGGATAGAGAGGGTGGTAAGGCTAATCTATAAGCAACTTCACCAATCCTTTCTAAAATCTGATACGGTCCCACGTATCTCGGACTTAACTTACGTGACTTAAACAGTCCTTTCAATCTCAATCTCGGAGTAACTTTCAGAAATACATGGTCGCCTTCCTCAAATTCCAAAGGTCTCCTACGATTGTCCGCATAACTCTTTTGACGATCTTGTGCTTGTTTAACCTTCTCGCGGATCATTCGAATCTTTTCCGTAGTCTCTTGAATAATCTCGGGTCCCAAAATTCTATCTTCGCCAATTTCAGCCCAACACAAAGGTGTCCTACACTTCCTCCCATACAATGCTTCATACGGAGCCATACCGATGCTCGCATGATAACTATTGTTATAGGAAAACTCAATTAACGGCAAAAGTTCCTTCCAATTCCCTCTACTCTCTAACACACAAGCTCTTAACATATCCTCCATCGTTTGTATTGTTCGTTCAGTCTGACCATCCGTTTGAGGATGATTCGACGTGCTCAAACTCAAATTCGTACCCATCGCTTGTTGGAACACTTTCCAAAATCTCGAAGTAAACTTCGGATCTCTATCGGACACAATACTAGAAGGAATACCATGCAATCTCACAATCTCAGCAATAAACAACCTTGCAAGATGACTTGCCTTATAAGTAGTCTTTACGGCTAAGAAGTGTGCAGATTTCGTTAGTCGATCTACGATCACCCAAATAGAATCATACCCACCTTGGGTACGGGGTAAACCCACTGCAAAATCCATAGAAATACTATCCCACTTCCAAACTGGAATATCCAAAGGTTGTAACAAACCGCCCGGTCTTTGGTGTTCAATCTTCACCTGTTGGCACACCGCACATTCTGACACATATCCCGCTATATCCTTTTTCATCCCAGACCACCAATAATCCTTCTTTAAATCCTGATACATCTTCGAAGAACCAGGATGTATCGTAAAAGTACCTTTATGAGCTTCGTCTAAGATCTTCCTTTTCAATGCCTCATCTCTCGGAACACAAATCCTTTGATTAAACAGAACAATCCCATCTGTCGCTCGTGTAAAACCTGGTTGAAGTAACAATTCTTGTAACTCTTCTTCTAACAATTGTGCCTGTTGAATCTCAACTCTCAAAGTAGAATTGACATTCAAATTTCCCATAATTACACCATTCGGAGTCCACGCAAACTGGAGATTAAGATCTCTAAACTTTTCCAATAATGAATACTCCAAAATCATCAATTCTGCACTATGAACCATTTTCCGACTTAAGGCATCCGCTACTTTATTCGCCTTTCCTGGATGATACTTCAATTCTAAGTCATAATCCTTTAAGTACTCCATCCACCTTCTTTGTCGCATATTCAACTCCTTTTGATCAAACAAATACTTCAAACTTTTGTGGTCACTGAACATTTCAAAATGTACACCATATAAATAATGACGCCACACCTTCAGTGCAAAAACCACTGCAGCTAGTTCCAAATCATGAGTCGGATAATTCTTCTCATGAACTTTTAACTGTCGAGAAGCATAAGCTACCACTTGACCACCTTGCATCAGAACACCCCCTAATCCCCTCTTAGAAGCATCACAGAATACTTCATAAGAGTTGTTAGGATCAGGAATAATTAATACTGGAGCACTCGTCAAACTTTCCTTCAAATGCATAAAACTTTGTTCGCAACCTGAATCCCATTCAAACGTAACATCCTTCCGAGTAAGTTTCGTCATTGGTAAGGCCAATTGAGAAAAGCCCTTGATAAACCTTCTATAGTAACCGGCCAATCCCAAGAAACTTCTGACTTCTGAAACATTTCTCGGTCTCTCCCAATTAATTACTGCTTCTACTTTCGATGGATCCACTGCCACACCACCTCGAGATATAACATGTCCAAGAAAATTAACTTCCGACATCCAAAACTCACACTTGCTCAACTTAGCAAACAATTGCTTCTCTTGCAAGACCGACAAGACAATCCTCAGATGTTCTCCGTGCTCTTGTGGAGTACGAGAATAAATAAGAATGTCGTCAATAAAGATTACCACAAATTGGTCCAAGTAAGTCTGAAATATTCGATTCATGTAATCCATGAAAACAGCTGGAGCATTAGTCACACCGAAAGGCATCACTAAGAATTCGTAATGACCGTAACGTGTCCTAAATGCAGTTTTTGGCACATCGGAACTCTTCACTCGAATCTGATGATAACCCGACCGTAAATCAATCTTCGAGAACACACATGCTCCTTTCAATTGATCTAACAAGTCGTCTATCCTTGGTAAGGGATACTTATTCTTAATGGTAACTTTATTCAACTTACGATAATCAATGCACAAACGCATTCCCCCATCTTTCTTCTTTACCAGTAACACTGGAGCTCCCCACGGTGAAACACTAGGCCTAACGAAATGCTTGGACATCAAGTCCTCCAATTGGTCCTTTAATTCTCTTAATTCAAGCGGTGCCATCCGATACGGAGAAACAGATATAGGAGCCGTTCCCGGTATCAGGTCAATAGAGAACTCAACTTCTCTCTCCGGAGGAAGAGAAGAAACATCCTCAGGAAACACTTCAGGAAATTCACACACTATTGGAATACTCAGAACTTGCTGTTCACTACCTCCCTCCTTAGTAAGAACCAATAAAACAGATTTCTCTTTCTCAAACAAGAAATTTACCATTCCCACCGTACCTTCTAAAATCGTTGATAATACATCTTTCGGAGTAGCCTCAGCAGATGGAATAATAATTAGCTTTTCTTCGCACCCAATAAACACCGAATTAGCAGAAAGCCAATCCATTCCCAGAACAACATCCACTTTCTTAAGCGGCAGACAAATAAGATCAATCTGGAAGACTCTTTCGTTCACCGACAACACACAATTTTCACACATCAGTGGTGTTTCAACCATTTCATCCATGGCAGTAGTAACCACCATAGGAGGAAACAAAGGAATAGTTTGCAACCCTAGTCGCTTCACACATCTCAAAGACACAAAAGAATGTGTAGCCCCACAGTCAAATAAAACAAAACAAGGTTGACCATTAACAAAACACGTACCCGCAATCAAGGAATTATCACCCTTTGCTTTCCTTGCATCCATGGTATACACTCGGCCAGTAGTCTTCCCTTGTGTCTGATTTCTACCCTGAGGACAATCCCTCGCCAAATGGCCCACCTTCTGACACTGGTAACACCTCACACTCTCAATACCACATCGGCCGTAATGATTCCGACCGCAAGTACGACACACCGGAGGTACACTAGTTCTAGAGCCCTGTACTTGCTTCCCTTTGGAAGACTGTTGCCTTTGCCTAAACTGTTGACTCGACCTTCCACGGTCACCTTGAGTTACCCTGTTCGAATCCACCTCCATTTGTATCTTTTTCAAGCTATTTTCCGCCACATAACATTGTCTTAACATTTCAGCATAAGTAGCAAATTCCCGTTGAGACACACTGTGTGAAATCTCAGCCCTTAATCCAAACAGAAACTGATCTATCTTCCACCTCTCATCAGGGGCATACATGGCCTGTCTAGAATAATCAGCCATGATCTCAAATTGTTCCGCATAAGAAGCCACTGACAAATTTCCCTGTCTCAACTGTTGGAACTCAAACTCCTTTTGAGACCTTAAAGAACTCGGAAAATATTTCTCCATAAAGATTACCTTAAACTGTTCCCACACTTTCGGCACTTCCTGAGTTGTCATCAAGGCTGAAGCGCTCTCCCACCACCTCATGGCAGGACCCTTCAACCAGTGAGAAGCAAAGACCACCTTATTCTCCTCACTGCAATGAACTATCTGAAAAATCCTTTCCATACCTGTTATCCACTCATGTGCCTTCACCGGATCTAGCCCTCCTTGAAACTCCGGAGGATTCATCCGAACAAATTCCCTGTAGGTTCCTCCCGTAACTTCCGGAACAACCACTGGAGGATGCAGACCATCAGCCATTTGTTGCATCATCCCTTGCATGAACTGATTCTGCTGTTGCTGCATCTGTTGCATAAATTGGTACAACGGGGCATTCCCTTCATCACCTTGTGGAACTGTCCCAGTTGGAGTAGTCCTTGGTCTTCCACGGTTGTTTCTGCGTCTATCAGCCATGTTCCTGAATTCCATATCAATAGGATTAAGTTGATCAGACTCAATACCATAAATATAACAGACAAGACCCATGGCGACACGCCGCATGTGAAACGGAAAGAAACACTCATTCTATTTCATGGCTAGGTCGAGGATACGACCTGCTCTGATACCAACTGTAAAGACCATATAATAATACATGCATCAAATCATATATTATACATGAGTTTCACTTTTGGTACTGAAACATAACAAGTTCCTAGTTAACACATTATATATATAAATGCCTCTAATGCAAAACACCTAAAAGTCTAAGGCATTACATATACAAGATGTTCCAAAATGATAAAAACTAAGAACTAGATCAATACAATGATCTCAAAACATAACGCCATAGCGGAAGCCATGCCATCACAAAACCACGATCCGTAAGGAAAGTCAAATAACCTTGTCCTTACCCTTCGCCGAACCTGCAGAACCTGTGATGTAAACAACAACAGTGGGGTGAGATACATCAAATCTCAGTGAGTTCCCTATCTTAAAGTCCTCTCGGCTCTACAAGGTTCTAACAAACCTAACTCATGTCAAAGGGGAAAAAGGGAGTGACCATGAGTACACACACACTATATGGAAACATGTTATGAGTTCATCAACTCACAATATCACTAATCGATAACCATGCCAAGGTATCCCCTCTTCCCGTCCTCTTCTACGTCTAGAAGTCGACCCGGGTCATGGATCCTTGCAACCTACTTGACATACGAATGGATTCGGGTTCTACGGGCCATTAACCGTTATGAACCGTCACTTCTCACGGGCCATTAACCGTCACAAGCCTACGCTCCATGGGCGCCATTCGTACTAAAATGAAATGCGGGAATCAAACCTGCCAAGTAGTGGTGCACATGTTTCAGAGGAGCTCGAGACCCATGAAACGCACTCGCAAAAACAACAACAATCGGTTACGATTACGTGATCACACACAGTCGTGATTGTATTCAACAATCACAAGGCCATTACGCCTTATCACAACCCAACGGTTAACACACATGTTCCATACTAGTGTTCAATCATTTATATTTTTCCGACACTGCTTAGGGTAATTGTCCTCACTCTACTTATTCCATATTTTAATCATGCTTACATTTTCAACAACCAATACACACCAAAATCAACAAAACGACACAATTCCAACAATTCCGATATAATTAAGTCGGCCGTCAATCTTAAAACCAATGTAATAAGAAAGTACATTTTATTACCTTTCCAACGATACCAAAATTGTTCCATTCCGAGTTACGGATAAAAAGTTACGGCATTGGAAACAATCGATCGGGAAAATAAATCACAACAGCAGGATTCTGTAACTCTCCTGGCCGTACGCGTATTGGTACTCCCCGTACGCGTATTGCCCAAATGCTCGCCCGGCCATACGCGTATTGCCCCAAGCGATACGCGTATTGCCCAAAATCTCCGGCCATCCATACGCGTATTGCCCTTGCCGTACGCGTATTGACCAGCTCCATACGCGTATTGACATGCTCCATACGCGTATGGGCAGAGGAAAAATGCAGAAGTTCCTGCAGAATTTCTCTGCTACGGGTTGATCCAAAATCAACCCCAAATCCCATTTTCATCAATCAAAATGCATCAAAACATGTTATAACATCACAACCAGTATAACATATAATCAAACATTGCATTTATCAGTTAGATTCACGAATTTTGTGCAAAAAGATTCAATTTTCACAATTTCTAATCTAACTCTAAACTCAAAATAATCCTACTCTAGAGAGTCTAACTAGAACCCACCTGGATTACTAGACGAGGAGGTTGAAATTGAGACGAATTGATGAAGAACAGATGAATTGATGATGATTCTTGAGCTTTTGGAAATTTTCTCTCCTTTCCTTCTTCCACTTTTCCTTTCTCCTCCTTTTCCTTTGTTTTTCCTTCTTTCTATCTTTCTCTTTAGCTTTGTTTGGTTTTCAAGGAAAAATGAAAAGAAAATAGATAGTATAGAAACTATCATTTTTCGTAACACTACTAAATGTCCAAAATTAGCTCAAATACATCAAATTATAAAAACTCAACGTTAAATACTATTAATTTAATCAACTCTGAGTTCGTCAGTTTACTCTAATTATTTTATCAAATAATTACTCAGAGTACTCCGGGAACCCAGTTGATCATAATAATATTAACTCGAGCGTTTATAAATTTACGGGGTATTACATCCTTCATCTTCTTTACAAGACCATGATGGAAACACACACTTTGGTAGTGGAGATACACACTCTCCGTGTTCTTCACAATATCCGTATTCGTCGCAGTATCAACAAACAAATTACTATTCTAATGATCAACAAAATGTCCAGAGGGCAAATGACTATTTTAGTGATGAAAACACAGATGGATGTTCTATGATGTAAAACATCTGACTAGATATCTAATTGCTAAATAACTACATGTTATATTTTTTATCTATAGTTTAAAAAAATTGGTAATGTAATAAGTAGGCTAATAATAAGCATAATCCAAAAGTCAAATATTTTCAATTATAATTGATTTTTTTTATTATATTTAACTATAGAGCAAGACTATTTTAATTTTTCTTATTCATATTCTTATATTTATTAATTACAATTATTATGAACATTATATAACCTTTCTTTAGATATATAAATTTATTTAATCAATTTATTAAAAATCAACTTTAAATTTATTTAAATTTCTTATTATAATGTTTAGCCCTATTTTTCTTTATGTATTTTCACAATGCATCTCTAAGTGATTTTCATAGAGCATATTATTGACAATTTTTGTTAATACTTTCATTTTAAATTTTAATAAATATTAAATAATCAATAATTAATCTATTATAGTAATGAAAATTTAAAATTTTATCAACAATATGTCATACGAAAATCAGTATGAATTGCAAGGTGAAAATAGGCATAAAAAACAGGATTAAGTTTAATAATAATAAATTTAAATGAATTTAATTTTAATTTTTTTTATTGATATTTTTTTTTACATATTTAACAAAATATAAATTATAAAATTCAAATATTAATACATGAGACATTTTAGTTCATTATTAGAATAAATAAAAACAACTAAATTTGTTAATAATTGAGGTTTATTTCAATTTTTTATTGAATAATCTATGCATAAGAATAAAATATCAAAAATAGGAGGATGTTATTTTTTTTTATAAATAATTTTGAAAATTTTTAATAATATAATATATTATAAACGATTCTATATTTTGTGCAAAGTACTAAAAATTTTACTACTTAAATAAAATTGGTAAGAATGGGGAAGGCTATGAAAAATATTAAGCTTACCGAACAAAATTGACTTATCCGTCTTTATTCAGAATGTTATTTTATTTATTTTAAATTTTTTAATATATAAGTATAAATAATAAGAAACACACAAACGATAAAAAACTTAAGTAGAATGGTTTCATGTAAATTAATTGCATGATCTCATTTTAAATATTACCAAAATTTGTTCTAAATTTTTTTTACTTAATGATTATTTGAAATTTTCTAATTAAAAGCATATAATATTTAATATAATATTTTTTCCATTTCAAAACATTTTAAATTTACGACGACAAAAAAAATATTTTAAAAAAAATGTTTAATCAATTTATAAAAAATCAACTTTCAATTCATTTGAATTTCTTATTATAATGTTTAGCCCTATTTTTTTTTTTATGTATTTTCACAGTGCATCTCTAAGTGATTTTCATATAGCATATTATTGATAAAATTTTTTAATACTTTAATATTAAATTTTAATAAATATTTAATTATCAATAATTAATCTATTAAAGTAATGAAAATTGAAAATTTTATCAAAATATGTCATAAGAAAATTACAATGAATTGCAATGCGAAAATAGACATAAAAAAATGGCTAAGTTTCATAATAATAAATTTAAATGAATTGTAACTTAAATTTTTTAATTTATAATTTTTTTACATATTTATAAAATATAAAATATAAAATTCAAATACTAATACATGAGACATTTCAGTTCATTATTAGAATAAATAAAAACAATTAAATTTGTGAATAATTGAGGTTTATTTCAATTTTTAATTGAATAATCTATGAATAAGAAAGAAATGTCAAAAATAGGAGGATGTTATTTTTTTTATAAATAATTATGAAGAATTTTTATAATCTAATATATTATATGATTTTATCTTTTTATTGCTTTTGGTAACAGAATATATTATATGATTATATGTATAACGACTATGTAAGGAAAAAATTAATATGATCCATTGATTTTTATTGATTAAAATTTGACGATCGTAATCATTTGTTCTCGTTTCTCACAATAACAAAATGTTCTCACCCAAGTCACTCCCTAGATATCTATAATAAATGCATTTGTAAATTAATTAGTTAATTTATTTTAATTTATTTTCTTTGATATCACAGACTTTCTCATACAAATCTAATGAGGTTGAAATATTTTGAATTCCTCTTAACATATTGATTTTAATAAATTACACATTATTATTTGATTTTATTTTTTTAGAAATGTGCAAAGTACTAAAATTTTTACTACTTAAACAAAATTGGTAAGAGTGGAGAAGACTATGAAAAGTATTAAGGGTACCGAGCAAAATTGACTTATTCGTCTTTATTCATAATTTTATTTTATTTATTTTAAATTTTTAAATATAAAAGTATACATACTAAGGAACAGACAAATGATAAAAAAAACTAAGTAGAATGGTTTCATGTAAATTATTTGCATGACCTCATTTTAACTATTACCAAAATTTGTTCTAAATTTTTTTGACTTAATGATTATATGACATTTTTTAATTAAAATTATATAATATTTAATATAATATTCTTCCATTTTAAAACATTTTTAATTTACGATAAAAAAGAAAATTTTAAAATTGACACATTATTTTTTAGTATAGTTTAAAATTATAACATTTCTTAGAATGGTTTAAAAGTTACAATTTTCTATATTTTGAGGTCTTAGTGATTATATAAATAATACATTTTAAGTTCTATTCAAAATCCTCCGAAAATGCATTATTCTTTTAACTAATATTATAAACGGTTTCATCATTGGAGGTCATTAATTGAACATACGAAATATCACGTGATAGTTGTCTTACATTTTTAAAATTATTTAAAAAAAAAACCATCATTATACAATATAAATATAGTATCTCTTGTAAAAATATGCCTTTCAAAAATTATTGTCTCTTTATTCATATATCTATCAACATATTTTTTACAATACTTTAAAATAAAAAATAGTAGAAAATGCAGAAAATCATGTCATGAACGACATGAGTTCACGCTAATAATATGTTTAATGATTAATTTTATCAATTGTAGCAATTTGATTTGGTATTTGATAATACATTTTTTGGTCATTATTTTGATTATATCTTTTTTCTTTTTTATTGTGTTTATATATATTATTATTTAAGATATTATGTTGTAAATAAGGTATAAAATATAATTGATTCATATTTTAGACATACATCCATTTAAATGAGTTTGTAATGTCACTTTTAGGTTAACTTCTAAAATATTTCACTAAATATATATTTATCAGGATTTGATTGGATGCTATAAGGATATTAATCTCTAGATATATATATCAATATTATATGATAAATCAATTATCAACATGATTTTTATTATATTTTTGATTCTCCATTGATTGAGTTAAAATAAATTGATATGTTTTAATTTCCATTAAAAGAATTCTTATTCTTTTCACTATAAATTGCTCTATTACAATGAGAATGATATAAAAACCTAGCTCGTTGAAAGTTATTATCTTATACTCGTACTTTCTTTTGTAAGTTTATTTTTCTTCTTCATTTTAGGCTTGCAAATAACATGGTATCCAATTAGTTTATGCATTTAATACTCATAATAAGTATTTATTCTAGACAATTGTGTATAAAATTTTGTTTTTCCTGTATGTTAAGTATTTTATATTTTTCTTTAGAGTTATTATTCATGTCAAATTTCATGTGATATTTTGTTTACTTATCTTGTTAAAAGTTTTTATATGTAGTGATGAAAAATTAAATTCTGACTTCAAGCAGATCTTTGATGGAAGGAAGGGGAAAAAAGAAATCTTTATTTGGAAAAATAAAGCGAATATGTTCAAAACATAGTGAAAAAAAGAAATATAGAGTATTTGAAGAGACTGAAATAGAGGAGGAGCAAGATGAAATAGAGCAAGGGCAAGATGGGATAGAGCAATCTCCAGAGCATCAAGAGGAGGTGGTAGAACCAATCCCTTCATATAATTCTACACAACATTATTATTACCCTCCACAAACTCAACAAGTAATTCAAGGATATTTTGAACATGGAAGTCCTTCGTATTCTGCACATTACCCTGATGAAAATACACAACCATGTAACCTTTCATATTCTGAAGAAAATACACAACCATGGAATCCTTCATACTCTTCACAAACCACCAATGGATATACGCAACCATGGAATCCTTCATACTCTTCACACAACACTGATGGATATATGCAACCATGGAATCCTTCATCTTCTTTACAAGACCATGATGGAAACACACACTTTGGTAGTGGAGATACACACTCTCCGTGTTCTTCACAATATCCGTATTCGTCGCAGTATCAACAAACAAATTACTATTCTAATGATCAACAAAATGTCCAGAGGGCAAATGACTATTTTAGTGATGAAAACACAGATGGATGTTCTATGATGTAAAACATCTGACTAGATATCTAATTGCTAAATAACTACATGTTATATTTTTTATCTATAGTTTAGAAAAATTGGTAATGTAATAAGTAGGCTAATAATAAGCATAATCCAAAAGTCAAATATTTTCAATTATAATTGATTTTTTTTATTATATTTAACTATAGAGCAAGACTATTTTAATTTTTCTTATTCATATTCTTATATTTATTAATTACAATTATTATGAACATTATATAACCTTTCTTTAGATATATAAATTTATTTAATCAATTTATTAAAAATCAACTTTAAATTTATTTAAATTTCTTATTATAATGTTTAGCCCTATTTTTCTTTATGTATTTTCACAATGCATCTCTAAGTGATTTTCATAGAGCATATTATTGACAATTTTTCTTAATACTTTCATTTTAAATTTTAATAAATATTAAATAATCAATAATTAATCTATTATAGTAATGAAAATTTAAAATTTTATCAACAATATGTCATACGAAAATCAGTATGAATTGCAAGGTGAAAATAGGCATAAAAAACAGGATTAAGTTTAATAATAATAAATTTAAATGAATTTAATTTTAATTTTTTTTATTGATATTTTTTTTTACATATTTAACAAAATATAAATTATAAAATTCAAATATTAATACATGAGACATTTTAGTTCATTATTAGAATAAATAAAAACAACTAAATTTGTTAATAATTGAGGTTTATTTCAATTTTTTATTGAATAATCTATGCATAAGAATAAAATATCAAAAATAGGAGGATGTTATTTTTTTTTTATAAATAATTTTGAAATTTTTTAATAATATAATATATTATAAACGATTCTATATTTTGTGCAAAGTACTAAAAATTTTACTACTTAAATAAAATTGGTAAGAATGGGGAAGGCTATGAAAAATAATAAGCTTACCGAACAAAATTGACTTATCCGTCTTTATTCAGAATGTTATTTTATTTATTTTAAATTTTTTAATATATAAGTATAAATAATAAGAAACACACAAACGATAAAAAACTTAAGTAGAATGGTTTCATGTAAATTAATTGCATGATCTCATTTTAAATATTACCAAAATTTATTCTAAATTTTTTTTACTTAATGATTATTTGAAATTTTCTAATTAAAAGCATATAATATTTAATATAATATTTTTTCCATTTCAAAACATTTTAAATTTACGACGACAAAAAAAATATTTTAAAAAAAATGTTTAATCAATTTATAAAAAATCAACTTTCAATTCATTTGAATTTCTTATTATAATGTTTAGCCCTATTTTTTTTTTTATGTATTTTCACAGTGCATCTCTAAGTGATTTTCATATAGCATATTATTGATAAAATTTTTTAATACTTTAATATTAAATTTTAATAAATATTTAATTATCAATAATTAATCTATTAAAGTAATGAAAATTGAAAATTTTATCAAAATATGTCATAAGAAAATTACAATGAATTGCAATGCGAAAATAGACATAAAAAAATGGCTAAGTTTCATAATAATAAATTTAAATGAATTGTAACTTAAATTTTTTAATTTATAATTTTTTTACATATTTATAAAATATAAAATATAAAATTCAAATACTAATACATGAGACATTTCAGTTCATTATTAGAATAAATAAAAACAATTAAATTTGTGAATAATTGAGGTTTATTTCAATTTTTAATTGAATAATCTATGAATAAGAAAGAAATGTCAAAAATAGGAGGATGTTATTTTTTTTATAAATAATTATGAAGAATTTTTATAATCTAATATATTATATGATTTTATCTTTTTATTGCTTTTGGTAACAGAATATATTATATGATTATATGTATAACGACTATGTAAGGAAAAAATTAATATGATCCATTGATTTTTATTGATTAAAATTTGACGATCGTAATCATTTGTTCTCGTTTCTCACAATAACAAAATGTTCTCACCCAAGTCACTCCCTAGATATCTATAATAAATGCATTTGTAAATTAATTAGTTAATTTATTTTAATTTATTTTCTTTGATATCACAGACTTTCTCATACAAATCTAATGAGGTTGAAATATTTTGAATTCCTCTTAACATATTGATTTTAATAAATTACACATTATTATTTGATTTTATTTTTTTAGAAATGTGCAAAGTACTAAAATTTTTACTACTTAAACAAAATTGGTAAGAGTGGAGAAGACTATGAAAAGTATTAAGGGTACCGAGCAAAATTGACTTATTCGTCTTTATTCATAATTTTATTTTATTTATTTTAAATTTTTAAATATAAAAGTATACATACTAAGGAACAGACAAATGATAAAAAAAACTAAGTAGAATGGTTTCATGTAAATTATTTGCATGACCTCATTTTAACTATTACCAAAATTTGTTCTAAATTTTTTTGACTTAATGATTATATGACATTTTTTAATTAAAATTATATAATATTTAATATAATATTCTTCCATTTTAAAACATTTTTAATTTACGATAAAAAAGAAAATTTTAAAATTGACACATTATTTTTTAGTATAGTTTAAAATTATAACATTTCTTAGAATGGTTTAAAAGTTACAATTTTCTATATTTTGAGGTCTTAGTGATTATATAAATAATACATTTTAAGTTCTATTCAAAATCCTCCGAAAATGCATTATTCTTTTAACTAATATTATAAACGGTTTCATCATTGGAGGTCATTAATTGAACATACGAAATATCACGTGATAGTTGTCTTACATTTTTAAAATTATTTAAAAAAAAAACTATCATTATACAATATAAATATAGTATCTCTTGTAAAAATATGCCTTTCAAAAATTATTGTCTCTTTATTCATATATCTATCAACATATTTTTTACAATACTTTAAAATAAAAAATAGTAGAAAATGCAGAAAATCATGTCATGAACGACATGAGTTCACGCTAATAATATGTTTAATGATTAATTTTATCAATTGTAGCAATTTGATTTGGTATTTGATAATACATTTTTTGGTCATTATTTTGATTATATCTTTTTTCTTTTTTATTGTGTTTATATATATTATTATTTAAGATATTATGTTGTAAATAAGGTATAAAATATAATTGATTCATATTTTAGACATACATCCATTTAAATGAGTTTGTAATGTCACTTTTAGGTTAACTTCTAAAATATTTCACTAAATATATATTTATCAGGATTTGATTGGATGCTATAAGGATATTAATCTCTAGATATATATATCAATATTATATGATAAATCAATTATCAACATGATTTTTATTATATTTTTGATTCTCCATTGATTGAGTTAAAATAAATTGATATGTTTTAATTTCCATTAAAAGAATTCTTATTCTTTTCACTATAAATTGCTCTATTACAATGAGAATGATATAAAAACCTAGCTCGTTGAAAGTTATTATCTTATACTCGTACTTTCTTTTGTAAGTTTATTTTTCTTCTTCATTTTAGGCTTGCAAATAACATGGTATCCAATTAGTTTATGCATTTAATACTCATAATAAGTATTTATTCTAGACAATTGTGTATAAAATTTTGTTTTTCCTGTATGTTAAGTATTTTATATTTTTCTTTAGAGTTATTATTCATGTCAAATTTCATGTGATATTTTGTTTACTTATCTTGTTAAAAGTTTTTATATGTAGTGATGAAAAATTAAATTCTGACTTCAAGCAGATCTTTGATGGAAGGAAGGGGAAAAAAGAAATCTTTATTTGGAAAAATAAAGCGAATATGTTCAAAACATAGTGAAAAAAAGAAATATAGAGTATTTGAAGAGACTGAAATAGAGGAGGAGCAAGATGAAATAGAGCAAGGGCAAGATGGGATAGAGCAATCTCCAGAGCATCAAGAGGAGGTGGTAGAACCAATCCCTTCATATAATTCTACACAACATTATTATTACCCTCCACAAACTCAACAAGTAATTCAAGGATATTTTGAACATGGAAGTCCTTCGTATTCTGCACATTACCCTGATGAAAATACACAACCATGTAACCTTTCATATTCTGAAGAAAATACACAACCATGGAATCCTTCATACTCTTCACAAACCACCAATGGATATACGCAACCATGGAATCCTTCATACTCTTCACACAACACTGATGGATATATGCAACCATGGAATCCTTCATCTTCTTTACAAGACCATGATGGAAACACACACTTTGGTAGTGGAGATACACACTCTCCGTGTTCTTCACAATATCCGTATTCGTCGAAGTATCAACAAACAAATTACTATTCTAATGATCAACAAAATGTCCAGAGGGCAAATGACTATTTTAGTGATGAAAACACAGATGGATGTTCTATGATGTAAAACATCTGACTAGATATCTAATTGCTAAATAACTACATGTTATATTTTTTATCTATAGTTTAGAAAAATTGGTAATGTAATAAGTAGGCTAATAATAAGCATAATCCAAAAGTCAAATATTTTCAATTATAATTGATTTTTTTTATTATATTTAACTATAGAGCAAGACTATTTTAATTTTTCTTATTCATATTCTTATATTTATTAATTACAATTATTATGAACATTATATAACCTTTCTTTAGATATATAAATTTATTTAATCAATTTATTAAAAATCAACTTTAAATTTATTTAAATTTCTTATTATAATGTTTAGCCCTATTTTTCTTTATGTATTTTCACAATGCATCTCTAAGTGATTTTCATAGAGCATATTATTGACAATTTTTGTTAATACTTTCATTTTAAATTTTAATAAATATTAAATAATCAATAATTAATCTATTATAGTAATGAAAATTTAAAATTTTATCAACAATATGTCATACGAAAATCAGTATGAATTGCAAGGTGAAAATAGGCATAAAAAACAGGATTAAGTTTAATAATAATAAATTTAAATGAATTTAATTTTAATTTTTTTTATTGATATTTTTTTTTACATATTTAACAAAATATAAATTATAAAATTCAAATATTAATACATGAGACATTTTAGTTCATTATTAGAATAAATAAAAACAACTAAATTTGTTAATAATTGAGGTTTATTTCAATTTTTTATTGAATAATCTATGCATAAGAATAAAATATCAAAAATAGGAGGATGTTATTTTTTTTTATAAATAATTTTGAAAATTTTTAATAATATAATATATTATAAACGATTCTATATTTTGTGCAAAGTACTAAAAATTTTACTACTTAAATAAAATTGGTAAGAATGGGGAAGGCTATGAAAAATATTAAGCTTACCGAACAAAATTGACTTATCCGTCTTTATTCAGAATGTTATTTTATTTATTTTAAATTTTTTAATATATAAGTATAAATAATAAGAAACACACAAACGATAAAAAACTTAAGTAGAATGGTTTCATGTAAATTAATTGCATGATCTCATTTTAAATATTACCAAAATTTGTTCTAAATTTTTTTTACTTAATGATTATTTGAAATTTTCTAATTAAAAGCATATAATATTTAATATAATATTTTTTCCATTTCAAAACATTTTAAATTTACGACGACAAAAAAAATATTTTAAAAAAAATGTTTAATCAATTTATAAAAAATCAACTTTCAATTCATTTGAATTTCTTATTATAATGTTTAGCCCTATTTTTTTTTTTATGTATTTTCACAGTGCATCTCTAAGTGATTTTCATATAGCATATTATTGATAAAATTTTTTAATACTTTAATATTAAATTTTAATAAATATTTAATTATCAATAATTAATCTATTAAAGTAATGAAAATTGAAAATTTTATCAAAATATGTCATAAGAAAATTACAATGAATTGCAATGCGAAAATAGACATAAAAAAATGGCTAAGTTTCATAATAATAAATTTAAATGAATTGTAACTTAAATTTTTTAATTTATAATTTTTTTACATATTTATAAAATATAAAATATAAAATTCAAATACTAATACATGAGACATTTCAGTTCATTATTAGAATAAATAAAAACAATTAAATTTGTGAATAATTGAGGTTTATTTCAATTTTTAATTGAATAATCTATGAATAAGAAAGAAATGTCAAAAATAGGAGGATGTTATTTTTTTTATAAATAATTATGAAGAATTTTTATAATCTAATATATTATATGATTTTATCTTTTTATTGCTTTTGGTAACAGAATATATTATATGATTATATGTATAACGACTATGTAAGGAAAAAATTAATATGATCCATTGATTTTTATTGATTAAAATTTGACGATCGTAATCATTTGTTCTCGTTTCTCACAATAACAAAATGTTCTCACCCAAGTCACTCCCTAGATATCTATAATAAATGCATTTGTAAATTAATTAGTTAATTTATTTTAATTTATTTTCTTTGATATCACAGACTTTCTCATACAAATCTAATGAGGTTGAAATATTTTGAATTCCTCTTAACATATTGATTTTAATAAATTACACATTATTATTTGATTTTATTTTTTTAGAAATGTGCAAAGTACTAAAATTTTTACTACTTAAACAAAATTGGTAAGAGTGGAGAAGACTATGAAAAGTATTAAGGGTACCGAGCAAAATTGACTTATTCGTCTTTATTCATAATTTTATTTTATTTATTTTAAATTTTTAAATATAAAAGTATACATACTAAGGAACAGACAAATGATAAAAAAAACTAAGTAGAATGGTTTCATGTAAATTATTTGCATGACCTCATTTTAACTATTACCAAAATTTGTTCTAAATTTTTTTGACTTAATGATTATATGACATTTTTTAATTAAAATTATATAATATTTAATATAATATTCTTCCATTTTAAAACATTTTTAATTTACGATAAAAAAGAAAATTTTAAAATTGACACATTATTTTTTAGTATAGTTTAAAATTATAACATTTCTTAGAATGGTTTAAAAGTTACAATTTTCTATATTTTGAGGTCTTAGTGATTATATAAATAATACATTTTAAGTTCTATTCAAAATCCTCCGAAAATGCATTATTCTTTTAACTAATATTATAAACGGTTTCATCATTGGAGGTCATTAATTGAACATACGAAATATCACGTGATAGTTGTCTTACATTTTTAAAATTATTTATAAAAAAAACCATCATTATACAATATAAATATAGTATCTCTTGTAAAAATATGCCTTTCAAAAATTATTGTCTCTTTATTCATATATCTATCAACATATTTTTTACAATACTTTAAAATAAAAAATAGTAGAAAATGCAGAAAATCATGTCATGAACGACATGAGTTCACGCTAATAATATGTTTAATGATTAATTTTATCAATTGTAGCAATTTGATTTGGTATTTGATAATACATTTTTTGGTCATTATTTTGATTATATCTTTTTTCTTTTTTATTGTGTTTATATATATTATTATTTAAGATATTATGTTGTAAATAAGGTATAAAATATAATTGATTCATATTTTAGACATACATCCATTTAAATGAGTTTGTAATGTCACTTTTAGGTTAACTTCTAAAATATTTCACTAAATATATATTTATCAGGATTTGATTGGATGCTATAAGGATATTAATCTCTAGATATATATATCAATATTATATGATAAATCAATTATCAACATGATTTTTATTATATTTTTGATTCTCCATTGATTGAGTTAAAATAAATTGATATGTTTTAATTTCCATTAAAAGAATTCTTATTCTTTTCACTATAAATTGCTCTATTACAATGAGAATGATATAAAAACCTAGCTCGTTGAAAGTTATTATCTTATACTCGTACTTTCTTTTGTAAGTTTATTTTTCTTCTTCATTTTAGGCTTGCAAATAACATGGTATCCAATTAGTTTATGCATTTAATACTCATAATAAGTATTTATTCTAGACAATTGTGTATAAAATTTTGTTTTTCCTGTATGTTAAGTATTTTATATTTTTCTTTAGAGTTATTATTCATGTCAAATTTCATGTGATATTTTGTTTACTTATCTTGTTAAAAGTTTTTATATGTAGTGATGAAAAATTAAATTCTGACTTCAAGCATATCTTTGATGGAAGGAAGGGGAAAAAAGAAATCTTTATTTGGAAAAATAAAGCGAATATGTTCAAAACATAGTGAAAAAAAGAAATATAGAGTATTTGAAGAGACTGAAATAGAGGAGGAGCAAGATGAAATAGAGCAAGGGCAAGATGGGATAGAGCAATCTCCAGAGCATCAAGAGGAGGTGGTAGAACCAATCCCTTCATATAATTCTACACAACATTATTATTACCCTCCACAAACTCAACAAGTAATTCAAGGATATTTTGAACATGGAAGTCCTTCGTATTCTGCACATTACCCTGATGAAAATACACAACCATGTAACCTTTCATATTCTGAAGAAAATACACAACCATGGAATCCTTCATACTCTTCACAAACCACCAATGGATATACGCAACCATGGAATCCTTCATACTCTTCACACAACACTGATGGATATATGCAACCATGGAATCCTTCATCTTCTTTACAAGACCATGATGGAAACACACACTTTGGTAGTGGAGATACACACTCTCCGTGTTCTTCACAATATCCGTATTCGTCGCAGTATCAACAAACAAATTACTATTCTAATGATCAACAAAATGTCCAGAGGGCAAATGACTATTTTAGTGATGAAAACACAGATGGATGTTCTATGATGTAAAACATCTGACTAGATATCTAATTGCTAAATAACTACATGTTATATTTTTTATCTATAGTTTAGAAAAATTGGTAATGTAATAAGTAGGCTAATAATAAGCATAATCCAAAAGTCAAATATTTTCAATTATAATTGATTTTTTTTATTATATTTAACTATAGAGCAAGACTATTTTAATTTTTCTTATTCATATTCTTATATTTATTAATTACAATTATTATGAACATTATATAACCTTTCTTTAGATATATAAATTTATTTAATCAATTTATTAAAAATCAACTTTAAATTTATTTAAATTTCTTATTATAATGTTTAGCCCTATTTTTCTTTATGTATTTTCACAATGCATCTCTAAGTGATTTTCATAGAGCATATTATTGACAATTTTTCTTAATACTTTCATTTTAAATTTTAATAAATATTAAATAATCAATAATTAATCTATTATAGTAATGAAAATTTAAAATTTTATCAACAATATGTCATACGAAAATCAGTATGAATTGCAAGGTGAAAATAGGCATAAAAAACAGGATTAAGTTTAATAATAATAAATTTAAATGAATTTAATTTTAATTTTTTTTATTGATATTTTTTTTTACATATTTAACAAAATATAAATTATAAAATTCAAATATTAATACATGAGACATTTTAGTTCATTATTAGAATAAATAAAAACAACTAAATTTGTTAATAATTGAGGTTTATTTCAATTTTTTATTGAATAATCTATGCATAAGAATAAAATATCAAAAATAGGAGGATGTTATTTTTTTTTTATAAATAATTTTGAAATTTTTTAATAATATAATATATTATAAACGATTCTATATTTTGTGCAAAGTACTAAAAATTTTACTACTTAAATAAAATTGGTAAGAATGGGGAAGGCTATGAAAAATAATAAGCTTACCGAACAAAATTGACTTATCCGTCTTTATTCAGAATGTTATTTTATTTATTTTAAATTTTTTAATATATAAGTATAAATAATAAGAAACACACAAACGATAAAAAACTTAAGTAGAATGGTTTCATGTAAATTAATTGCATGATCTCATTTTAAATATTACCAAAATTTATTCTAAATTTTTTTTACTTAATGATTATTTGAAATTTTCTAATTAAAAGCATATAATATTTAATATAATATTTTTTCCATTTCAAAACATTTTAAATTTACGACGACAAAAAAAATATTTTAAAAAAAATGTTTAATCAATTTATAAAAAATCAACTTTCAATTCATTTGAATTTCTTATTATAATGTTTAGCCCTATTTTTTTTTTTATGTATTTTCACAGTGCATCTCTAAGTGATTTTCATATAGCATATTATTGATAAAATTTTTTAATACTTTAATATTAAATTTTAATAAATATTTAATTATCAATAATTAATCTATTAAAGTAATGAAAATTGAAAATTTTATCAAAATATGTCATAAGAAAATTACAATGAATTGCAATGCGAAAATAGACATAAAAAAATGGCTAAGTTTCATAATAATAAATTTAAATGAATTGTAACTTAAATTTTTTAATTTATAATTTTTTTACATATTTATAAAATATAAAATATAAAATTCAAATACTAATACATGAGACATTTCAGTTCATTATTAGAATAAATAAAAACAATTAAATTTGTGAATAATTGAGGTTTATTTCAATTTTTAATTGAATAATCTATGAATAAGAAAGAAATGTCAAAAATAGGAGGATGTTATTTTTTTTATAAATAATTATGAAGAATTTTTATAATCTAATATATTATATGATTTTATCTTTTTATTGCTTTTGGTAACAGAATATATTATATGATTATATGTATAACGACTATGTAAGGAAAAAATTAATATGATCCATTGATTTTTATTGATTAAAATTTGACGATCGTAATCATTTGTTCTCGTTTCTCACAATAACAAAATGTTCTCACCCAAGTCACTCCCTAGATATCTATAATAAATGCATTTGTAAATTAATTAGTTAATTTATTTTAATTTATTTTCTTTGATATCACAGACTTTCTCATACAAATCTAATGAGGTTGAAATATTTTGAATTCCTCTTAACATATTGATTTTAATAAATTACACATTATTATTTGATTTTATTTTTTTAGAAATGTGCAAAGTACTAAAATTTTTACTACTTAAACAAAATTGGTAAGAGTGGAGAAGACTATGAAAAGTATTAAGGGTACCGAGCAAAATTGACTTATTCGTCTTTATTCATAATTTTATTTTATTTATTTTAAATTTTTAAATATAAAAGTATACATACTAAGGAACAGACAAATGATAAAAAAAACTAAGTAGAATGGTTTCATGTAAATTATTTGCATGACCTCATTTTAACTATTACCAAAATTTGTTCTAAATTTTTTTGACTTAATGATTATATGACATTTTTTAATTAAAATTATATAATATTTAATATAATATTCTTCCATTTTAAAACATTTTTAATTTACGATAAAAAAGAAAATTTTAAAATTGACACATTATTTTTTAGTATAGTTTAAAATTATAACATTTCTTAGAATGGTTTAAAAGTTACAATTTTCTATATTTTGAGGTCTTAGTGATTATATAAATAATACATTTTAAGTTCTATTCAAAATCCTCCGAAAATGCATTATTCTTTTAACTAATATTATAAACGGTTTCATCATTGGAGGTCATTAATTGAACATACGAAATATCACGTGATAGTTGTCTTACATTTTTAAAATTATTTAAAAAAAAAACCATCATTATACAATATAAATATAGTATCTCTTGTAAAAATATGCCTTTCAAAAATTATTGTCTCTTTATTCATATATCTATCAACATATTTTTTACAATACTTTAAAATAAAAAATAGTAGAAAATGCAGAAAATCATGTCATGAACGACATGAGTTCACGCTAATAATATGTTTAATGATTAATTTTATCAATTGTAGCAATTTGATTTGGTATTTGATAATATATTTTTTGGTCATTATTTTGATTATATCTTTTTTCTTTTTTATTGTGTTTATATATATTATTATTTAAGATATTATGTTGTAAATAAGGTATAAAATATAATTGATTCATATTTTAGACATACATCCATTTAAATGAGTTTGTAATGTCACTTTTAGGTTAACTTCTAAAATATTTCACTAAATATATATTTATCAGGATTTGATTGGATGCTATAAGGATATTAATCTCTAGATATATATATCAATATTATATGATAAATCAATTATCAACATGATTTTTATTATATTTTTGATTCTCCATTGATTGAGTTAAAATAAATTGATATGTTTTTATTTCCATTAAAAGAATTCTTATTCTTTTCACTATAAATTGCTCTATTACAATGAGAATGATATAAAAACCTAGCTCGTTGAAAGTTATTATCTTATACTAGTACTTTCTTTTGTAAGTTTATTTTTCTTCTTCATTTTAGGCTTGCAAATAACATGGTATCCAATTAGTTTATGCATTTAATACTCATAATAAGTATTTATTCTAGACAATTGTGTATAAAATTTTGTTTTTCCTGTATGTTAAGTATTTTATATTTTTCTTTAGAGTTATTATTCATGTCAAATTTCATGTGATATTTTGTTTACTTATCTTGTTAAAAGTTTTTATATGTAGTGATGAAAAATTAAATTCTGACTTCAAGCAGATCTTTGATGGAAGGAATGGGAAAAAAGAAATCTTTATTTGGAAAAATAAAGCGAATATGTTCAAAACATAGTGAAAAAAAGAAATATAGAGTATTTGAAGAGACTGAAATAGAGGAGGAGCAAGATGAAATAGAGCAAGGGCAAGATGGGATAGAGCAATCTCCAGAGCATCAAGAGGAGGTGGTAGAACCAATCCCTTCATATAATTCTACACAACATTATTATTACCCTCCACAAACTCAACAAGTAATTCAAGGATATTTTGAACATGGAAGTCCTTCGTATTCTGCACATTACCCTGATGAAAATACACAACCATGTAACCTTTCATATTCCGAAGAAAATACACAACCATGGAATCCTTCATACTCTTCACAAACCACCGATGGATATACGCAACCATGGAATCCTTCATACTCTTCACACAACACTGATGGATATATGCAACCATGGAATCCTTCATCTTCTTTACAAGACCATGATGGAAACACACACTTTGGTAGTGGAGATACACACTCTCCGTGTTCTTCACAATATCCGTATTCGTCGCAGTATCAACAAACAAATTACTATTCTAATGATCAACAAAATGTCCAGAGGGCAAATGACTATTTTAGTGATGAAAACACAGATGGATGTTCTATGATGTAAAACATCTGACTAGATATCTAATTGCTAAATAACTACATGTTATATTTTTTATCTATAGTTTAGAAAAATTGGTAATGTAATAAGTAGGCTAATAATAAGCATAATCCAAAAGTCAAATATTTTCAATTATAATTGATTTTTTTTATTATATTTAACTATAGAGCAAGACTATTTTAATTTTTCTTATTCATATTCTTATATTTATTAATTACAATTATTATGAACATTATATAACCTTTCTTTAGATATATAAATTTATTTAATCAATTTATTAAAAATCAACTTTAAATTTATTTAAATTTCTTATTATAATGTTTAGCCCTATTTTTCTTTATGTATTTTCACAATGCATCTCTAAGTGATTTTCATAGAGCATATTATTGACAATTTTTGTTAATACTTTCATTTTAAATTTTAATAAATATTAAATAATCAATAATTAATCTATTATAGTAATGAAAATTTAAAATTTTATCAACAATATGTCATACGAAAATCAGTATGAATTGCAAGGTGAAAATAGGCATAAAAAACAGGATTAAGTTTAATAATAATAAATTTAAATGAATTTAATTTTAATTTTTTTTATTGATATTTTTTTTTACATATTTAACAAAATATAAATTATAAAATTCAAATATTAATACATGAGACATTTTAGTTCATTATTAGAATAAATAAAAACAACTAAATTTGTTAATAATTGAGGTTTATTTCAATTTTTTATTGAATAATCTATGCATAAGAATAAAATATCAAAAATAGGAGGATGTTATTTTTTTTTTATAAATAATTTTGAAAATTTTTAATAATATAATATATTATAAACGATTCTATATTTTGTGCAAAGTACTAAAAATTTTACTACTTAAATAAAATTGGTAAGAATGGGGAAGGCTATGAAAAATATTAAGCTTACCGAACAAAATTGACTTATCCGTCTTTATTCAGAATGTTATTTTATTTATTTTAAATTTTTTAATATATAAGTATAAATAATAAGAAACACACAAACGATAAAAAACTTAAGTAGAATGGTTTCATGTAAATTAATTGCATGATCTCATTTTAAATATTACCAAAATTTGTTCTAAATTTTTTTTACTTAATGATTATTTGAAATTTTCTAATTAAAAGCATATAATATTTAATATAATATTTTTTCCATTTCAAAACATTTTAAATTTACGACGACAAAAAAACTATTTTAAAAAAAATGTTTAATCAATTTATAAAAAATCAACTTTCAATTCATTTGAATTTCTTATTATAATGTTTAGCCCTATTTTTTTTTTTATGTATTTTCACAGTGCATCTCTAAGTGATTTTCATATAGCATATTATTGATAAAATTTTTTAATACTTTAATATTAAATTTTAATAAATATTTAATTATCAATAATTAATCTATTAAAGTAATGAAAATTGAAAATTTTATCAAAATATGTCATAAGAAAATTACAATGAATTGCAATGCGAAAATAGACATAAAAAAATGGCTAAGTTTCATAATAATAAATTTAAATGAATTGTAACTTAAATTTTTTAATTTATAATTTTTTTACATATTTATAAAATATAAAATATAAAATTCAAATACTAATACATGAGACATTTCAGTTCATTATTAGAATAAATAAAAACAATTAAATTTGTGAATAATTGAGGTTTATTTCAATTTTTAATTGAATAATCTATGAATAAGAAAGAAATGTCAAAAATAGGAGGATGTTATTTTTTTTATAAATAATTATGAAGAATTTTTATAATCTAATATATTATATGATTTTATCTTTTTATTGCTTTTGGTAACAGAATATATTATATGATTATATGTATAACGACTATGTAAGGAAAAAATTAATATGATCCATTGATTTTTATTGATTAAAATTTGACGATCGTAATCATTTGTTCTCGTTTCTCACAATAACAAAATGTTCTCACCCAAGTCACTCCCTAGATATCTATAATAAATGCATTTGTAAATTAATTAGTTAATTTATTTTAATTTATTTTCTTTGATATCACAGACTTTCTCATACAAATCTAATGAGGTTGAAATATTTTGAATTCCTCTTAACATATTGATTTTAATAAATTACACATTATTATTTGATTTTATTTTTTTAGAAATGTGCAAAGTACTAAAATTTTTACTACTTAAACAAAATTGGTAAGAGTGGAGAAGACTATGAAAAGTATTAAGGGTACCGAGCAAAATTGACTTATTCGTCTTTATTCATAATTTTATTTTATTTATTTTAAATTTTTAAATATAAAAGTATACATACTAAGGAACAGACAAATGATAAAAAAAACTAAGTAGAATGGTTTCATGTAAATTATTTGCATGACCTCATTTTAACTATTACCAAAATTTGTTCTAAATTTTTTTGACTTAATGATTATATGACATTTTTTAATTAAAATTATATAATATTTAATATAATATTCTTCCATTTTAAAACATTTTTAATTTACGATAAAAAAGAAAATTTTAAAATTGACACATTATTTTTTAGTATAGTTTAAAATTATAACATTTCTTAGAATGGTTTAAAAGTTACAATTTTCTATATTTTGAGGTCTTAGTGATTATATAAATAATACATTTTAAGTTCTATTCAAAATCCTCCGAAAATGCATTATTCTTTTAACTAATATTATAAACGGTTTCATCATTGGAGGTCATTAATTGAACATACGAAATATCACGTGATAGTTGTCTTACATTTTTAAAATTATTTAAAAAAAAAACCATCATTATACAATATAAATATAGTATCTCTTGTAAAAATATGCCTTTCAAAAATTATTGTCTCTTTATTCATATATCTATCAACATATTTTTTACAATACTTTAAAATAAAAAATAGTAGAAAATGCAGAAAATCATGTCATGAACGACATGAGTTCACGCTAATAATATGTTTAATGATTAATTTTATCAATTGTAGCAATTTGATTTGGTATTTGATAATATATTTTTTGGTCATTATTTTGATTATATCTTTTTTCTTTTTTATTGTGTTTATATATATTATTATTTAAGATATTATGTTGTAAATAAGGTATAAAATATAATTGATTCATATTTTAGACATACATCCATTTAAATGAGTTTGTAATGTCACTTTTAGGTTAACTTCTAAAATATTTCACTAAATATATATTTATCAGGATTTGATTGGATGCTATAAGGATATTAATCTCTAGATATATATATCAATATTATATGATAAATCAATTATCAACATGATTTTTATTATATTTTTGATTCTCCATTGATTGAGTTAAAATAAATTGATATGTTTTTATTTCCATTAAAAGAATTCTTATTCTTTTCACTATAAATTGCTCTATTACAATGAGAATGATATAAAAACCTAGCTCGTTGAAAGTTATTATCTTATACTAGTACTTTCTTTTGTAAGTTTATTTTTCTTCTTCATTTTAGGCTTGCAAATAACATGGTATCCAATTAGTTTATGCATTTAATACTCATAATAAGTATTTATTCTAGACAATTGTGTATAAAATTTTGTTTTTCCTGTATGTTAAGTATTTTATATTTTTCTTTAGAGTTATTATTCATGTCAAATTTCATGTGATATTTTGTTTACTTATCTTGTTAAAAGTTTTTATATGTAGTGATGAAAAATTAAATTCTGACTTCAAGCAGATCTTTGATGGAAGGAATGGGAAAAAAGAAATCTTTATTTGGAAAAATAAAGCGAATATGTTCAAAACATAGTGAAAAAAAGAAATATAGAGTATTTGAAGAGACTGAAATAGAGGAGGAGCAAGATGAAATAGAGCAAGGGCAAGATGGGATAGAGCAATCTCCAGAGCATCAAGAGGAGGTGGTAGAACCAATCCCTTCATATAATTCTACACAACATTATTATTACCCTCCACAAACTCAACAAGTAATTCAAGGATATTTTGAACATGGAAGTCCTTCGTATTCTGCACATTACCCTGATGAAAATACACAACCATGTAACCTTTCATATTCCGAAGAAAATACACAACCATGGAATCCTTCATACTCTTCACAAACCACCGATGGATATACGCAACCATGGAATCCTTCATACTCTTCACACAACACTGATGGATATATGCAACCATGGAATCCTTCATCTTCTTTACAAGACCATGATGGAAACACACACTTTGGTAGTGGAGATACACACTCTCCGTGTTCTTCACAATATCCGTATTCGTCGCAGTATCAACAAACAAATTACTATTCTAATGATCAACAAAATGTCCAGAGGGCAAATGACTATTTTAGTGATGAAAACACAGATGGATGTTCTATGATGTAAAACATCTGACTAGATATCTAATTGCTAAATAACTACATGTTATATTTTTTATCTATAGTTTAGAAAAATTGGTAATGTAATAAGTAGGCTAATAATAAGCATAATCCAAAAGTCAAATATTTTCAATTATAATTGATTTTTTTTATTATATTTAACTATAGAGCAAGACTATTTTAATTTTTCTTATTCATATTCTTATATTTATTAATTACAATTATTATGAACATTATATAACCTTTCTTTAGATATATAAATTTATTTAATCAATTTATTAAAAATCAACTTTAAATTTATTTAAATTTCTTATTATAATGTTTAGCCCTATTTTTCTTTATGTATTTTCACAATGCATCTCTAAGTGATTTTCATAGAGCATATTATTGACAATTTTTGTTAATACTTTCATTTTAAATTTTAATAAATATTAAATAATCAATAATTAATCTATTATAGTAATGAAAATTTAAAATTTTATCAACAATATGTCATACGAAAATCAGTATGAATTGCAAGGTGAAAATAGGCATAAAAAACAGGATTAAGTTTAATAATAATAAATTTAAATGAATTTAATTTTAATTTTTTTTATTGATATTTTTTTTTACATATTTAACAAAATATAAATTATAAAATTCAAATATTAATACATGAGACATTTTAGTTCATTATTAGAATAAATAAAAACAACTAAATTTGTTAATAATTGAGGTTTATTTCAATTTTTTATTGAATAATCTATGCATAAGAATAAAATATCAAAAATAGGAGGATGTTATTTTTTTTTTATAAATAATTTTGAAAATTTTTAATAATATAATATATTATAAACGATTCTATATTTTGTGCAAAGTACTAAAAATTTTACTACTTAAATAAAATTGGTAAGAATGGGGAAGGCTATGAAAAATATTAAGCTTACCGAACAAAATTGACTTATCCGTCTTTATTCAGAATGTTATTTTATTTATTTTAAATTTTTTAATATATAAGTATAAATAATAAGAAACACACAAACGATAAAAAACTTAAGTAGAATGGTTTCATGTAAATTAATTGCATGATCTCATTTTAAATATTACCAAAATTTGTTCTAAATTTTTTTTACTTAATGATTATTTGAAATTTTCTAATTAAAAGCATATAATATTTAATATAATATTTTTTCCATTTCAAAACATTTTAAATTTACGACGACAAAAAAACTATTTTAAAAAAAATGTTTAATCAATTTATAAAAAATCAACTTTCAATTCATTTGAATTTCTTATTATAATGTTTAGCCCTATTTTTTTTTTTATGTATTTTCACAGTGCATCTCTAAGTGATTTTCATATAGCATATTATTGATAAAATTTTTTAATACTTTAATATTAAATTTTAATAAATATTTAATTATCAATAATTAATCTATTAAAGTAATGAAAATTGAAAATTTTATCAAAATATGTCATAAGAAAATTACAATGAATTGCAATGCGAAAATAGACATAAAAAAATGGCTAAGTTTCATAATAATAAATTTAAATGAATTGTAACTTAAATTTTTTAATTTATAATTTTTTTACATATTTATAAAATATAAAATATAAAATTCAAATACTAATACATGAGACATTTCAGTTCATTATTAGAATAAATAAAAACAATTAAATTTGTGAATAATTGAGGTTTATTTCAATTTTTAATTGAATAATCTATGAATAAGAAAGAAATGTCAAAAATAGGAGGATGTTATTTTTTTTATAAATAATTATGAAGAATTTTTATAATCTAATATATTATATGATTTTATCTTTTTATTGCTTTTGGTAACAGAATATATTATATGATTATATGTATAACGACTATGTAAGGAAAAAATTAATATGATCCATTGATTTTTATTGATTAAAATTTGACGATCGTAATCATTTGTTCTCGTTTCTCACAATAACAAAATGTTCTCACCCAAGTCACTCCCTAGATATCTATAATAAATGCATTTGTAAATTAATTAGTTAATTTATTTTAATTTATTTTCTTTGATATCACAGACTTTCTCATACAAATCTAATGAGGTTGAAATATTTTGAATTCCTCTTAACATATTGATTTTAATAAATTACACATTATTATTTGATTTTATTTTTTTAGAAATGTGCAAAGTACTAAAATTTTTACTACTTAAACAAAATTGGTAAGAGTGGAGAAGACTATGAAAAGTATTAAGGGTACCGAGCAAAATTGACTTATTCGTCTTTATTCATAATTTTATTTTATTTATTTTAAATTTTTAAATATAAAAGTATACATACTAAGGAACAGACAAATGATAAAAAAAACTAAGTAGAATGGTTTCATGTAAATTATTTGCATGACCTCATTTTAACTATTACCAAAATTTGTTCTAAATTTTTTTGACTTAATGATTATATGACATTTTTTAATTAAAATTATATAATATTTAATATAATATTCTTCCATTTTAAAACATTTTTAATTTACGATAAAAAAGAAAATTTTAAAATTGACACATTATTTTTTAGTATAGTTTAAAATTATAACATTTCTTAGAATGGTTTAAAAGTTACAATTTTCTATATTTTGAGGTCTTAGTGATTATATAAATAATACATTTTAAGTTCTATTCAAAATCCTCCGAAAATGCATTATTCTTTTAACTAATATTATAAACGGTTTCATCATTGGAGGTCATTAATTGAACATACGAAATATCACGTGATAGTTGTCTTACATTTTTAAAATTATTTAAAAAAAAAACCATCATTATACAATATAAATATAGTATCTCTTGTAAAAATATGCCTTTCAAAAATTATTGTCTCTTTATTCATATATCTATCAACATATTTTTTACAATACTTTAAAATAAAAAATAGTAGAAAATGCAGAAAATCATGTCATGAACGACATGAGTTCACGCTAATAATATGTTTAATGATTAATTTTATCAATTGTAGCAATTTGATTTGGTATTTGATAATATATTTTTTGGTCATTATTTTGATTATATCTTTTTTCTTTTTTATTGTGTTTATATATATTATTATTTAAGATATTATGTTGTAAATAAGGTATAAAATATAACTGATTCATATTTTAGACATACATCCATTTAAATGAGTTTGTAATGTCACTTTTAGGTTAACTTCTAAAATTTTAACTAAATATATATTTATCAGGATTTGATTGGATGCTATAAGGATATTAATCTCTAGATATATATATCAATATTATATGATAAATCAATTATCAACATGATTTTTATTATATTTTTGATTCTCCATTGATTGAGTTAAAATAAATTGATATGTTTTTATTTCCATTAAAAGAATTCTTATTCTTTTCACTATAAATTGCTCTATTACAATGAGAATGATATAAAAACCTAGCTCGTTGAAAGTTATTATCTTATACTAGTACTTTCTTTTGTAAGTTTATTTTTCTTCTTCATTTTAGGCTTGCAAATAACATGGTATCCAATTAGTTTATGCATTTAATACTCATAATAAGTATTTATTCTAGACAATTGTGTATAAAATTTTGTTTTTCCTGTATGTTAAGTATTTTATATTTTTCTTTAGAGTTATTATTCATGTCAAATTTCATGTGATATTTTGTTTACTTATCTTGTAATACCCCGTAAATTTATAAACGCTCTGGTTAATATTATTATGATCAACTGGGTTCCGGAGTACTCTGAACAATTATTTGATAAAATAATTAGAGTAAACTGACGAACTCAGAGTTGATTAAATTAATAGTATTTAACGTTGAGTTTTATTCTTTCGTGTATTTGAGATAATTTGGATAATTAGTAGTATGATCAATTAATATCACTTTGGATATTTTCTTTTCATTTTACTTATTTGGTCAAAGATAGAAACTTAGAGAAAAAGAAAAGAAAGAAAAGAAAGGAAAAAGGGAAGAGAAGGAAAGGAAGGAGGAGGAAAAAGAGAGGAAAATTTCCCAAAAGCTCAAGATCATCAACAATCATCTGTTCTTCATCAATTCGTCTCAATTTCAACCTCCTCGTCTAGTAATCCAGGTGGGTTCTAGTTAGACTCTTTAGGGTAGAGTTTTATTGAGTTAGAGTTAGATTGGTATTATGGAAATTGATTTAATTTTGCATGAAATTCATGAATCTAGCTGCTAAATGCAATGTGTGATTGTATGTTTATACCGATTGTTATGTTATAACATGTTTTGATGAATTTTAGATTGGAAAAATGGGATTTTGGGGTTGAATTGAATCAACCCGTAGCAGACAGATTCTGCAGGAAAATTTCTGGGTTCAAACTGCCCATACGCGTATCACGCAGGGCCATACGCGTATTGACTTGGGCAATACGCGTATGGCTGTGAAGAAAATTGGGCGTTACGCGTATGGACAAGGCAATGCGCGTATGAGACATGGTGTTACGCGTATTGGACTTTTACAAGTGAATTTTGAAGGAAAATAGCCTTGCCCATACGCGTATGGCCTTGGGCAATACGCGTATGGCTGGGCGAGAATCTTAGGCAATACGCGTACGGGGAGTACCAATACGCGTATGGCCAGGGGACTTGCAGAATTCTGCTGTTGTGATATTTTATTCCCGATCGTTTGTTTCCAATGCCGTAACTTTTTATCCGTAACTCGGAATGGAACAATTTTGGTATCGTTGGAAAGGTAATAAAATGTACTTTCTTATTACATGGGTTTTAAGATTGACGGCCGATTTAATTATATCGGAATTGTTGGAATTGTGTCGTTTTGTTGATTTTAGTGTTTAATGTTGTGTAATTATTGTTGAAAATGTATGTATGATAAAACATAAAATAAGTAGAGTGAGGACAATTAACCCAAACAGTGTCGGAAGAATATAGAATGATTAAACACTAGTATGGAACATGTGTGTTAACCGTTTGGTTGTGATAAGGCATAATGGCCTTGAGATTGTCGAATACAATCAAGTCTTTGTGAGATCACGTAATCGTAACCGGTTATTATTGTTTTTGCGAGTGCGTTTCATGGGTCTCGAGCTCCTCTGAAACATATGCACCACTACTTGGCAGGTTTGATTCCCGCATTTCATTTTAGTACGAATGGCGCCCATGGAGCGTAGGCTTGTGACGGTATAAGGCCCGTGAGAAGTGACGGTTCATAACGGTTAATGGCCCGTAGAACCCGAATCCATTCGTATGTCAAGTAGGTTGCAGGGATCCATGACCCGGGTCGACTTCTAGACGTAGAAGAGGACGGGAATAGGGGATACCTTGGCATGGTTACGGATTAGTGATATTGTGAGTTGATGAACTCATAACATGTTTCCATATAGTGTGTGTGTACTCAAGGTCACTCCCCTTTTCCCCTTTTGACTTGAGTTAGGTTTGTTAGAACCTTGTAGAGCCGAGAGGACTTTAAGATAGGGAACTCACTGAGATTTGATGTATCTCACCCCACTGTTGTTGTTTACATCACAGGTTCTGCAGGTTTGGCGAAGGGTAAGGACAAGGTTATTTGACTTTCCTTACGGATCGTGGTTTGTGATGGCATGGCTTCCGCTATGGCGTTATGTTTTGAGATCATTGTATTGATCTAGTTCTTAGTTTTTATCATTTTGGAACATCTTGTATATGTAATGCCTTAGACTTTTAGTTCTTTTGTATTAGAGGCATTTATATATATAATGTGTTAACTAGGAACTTATTATGTTTCAGTACCAAAAGTGAAACTCATGTATAATATATGATTTGATGCATGTATTATTATATGGTCTTTACAGTTGGTATCAGAGCAGGTCGTATCCTCGACCTAGCCATGAAATAGAATAAGTGTTTCTTTCTGTTTCAGATGCGTGTTGTCGCCTTGGGTCTTAGGTGTTATATTTATGGTATTGAGCCTGATCAACTTAATTCTATCTATATGACATTTAGGAACATGGTTGGCGGACGCAGAAACAATAGTGGTAGACCCACAAATCCTCCAGCTGGGACGAATCCGCCAGGTGGCGATGAGAATGCTCCTTTGTATCAGTTTGTGCAACGGATGCAGCAGCAGCAGAACCAGTTCATGCAACATATGGTGCAACGGATGAATGTAGGTCTTCATCCTCAAGTAGTTGTTCCAGATGTTGTAGGTGGGAGTTTTCGGGATTTCCTCCGCATGAATCCTCCAGAATTTCATGGCGGATTGGATCCTGTGAAAGCTCATGACTGGATTGCTGGCATGGAGAGAATATTTCTGATGACTTACTGTAGTGAGGAGAACAAGGTAGTGTTTGCTTCTCACTCACTGAGAGGTCCGGCTGAGAGATGGTGGGATGTTGCTTCAGCTTTTATGACTATGCAAGGTGTACCTAAGGTGTGGGAGCAGTTCAGGTCTATTTTTATTGAAAAGTACCTTCCTAGTTCCTTGAGGATCCGAAGAGAGTTTGAATTCCAGCAGTTGCAGCAATACTGTGTGGCAGAGAACAGTTTGAAGGAAGTTCGGACAGAAGGGGGTTCGCGTAGGACAAGCCAACAGTCTAATCCTAGGCAACGAGTTTTTAAAAGGAAACAAGTTCAGAGCTCTAGGACTAGTGCATGTCGACACTGTGGTAGAAATCATTGGGGAAAGTGCGGTATCGAAGGTGTGAAGTGTTATCAATGTCAGAAGGTGGGCCATTTGGCGAGGGATTGTCCTCAGGGTAGAAATCAGACACAAGGGAAGACTACTGGCCGAGTGTATACCTTGGATGCAAGGAAAGCAAAGGGTGATAATTCCTTGATTGCGGGTACGTGTTTTGTTAATGGTCAACTTTGTTATGTTTTATTTGACTGTGGGGGCTACACATTCTTTTGTGTCTTTGAGATGTGTGAAGCGACTAGGGTTGCAAACTATTCCTTTGTTTCCTCCTATGGTGGTTACTACTGCCATGGATGAAATGGTTGAAACACCCCTGATGTGTGAAAATTGTGTGTTGTCGGTGAACGGAAGAGTTTTCCAGATTGATCTTATTTGTTTGCCGCTCAAGAAAGTGGATGTTGTTCTGGGAATGGATTGGCTTTCTGCTAATTCGGTGTTTATTGGGTGTGAAGAAAAGTTAATCATTATTCCATCTGCTGAGGCTACTCCGAAAGATGTATTATCAACGATTTTAGAAGGTACGGTGGGAATGGTAAATTTCTTGTTTGAGAAAGAGAAATCTGTTTTATTGGTTCTTACTAAGGAAGGAAGTAGGGAACAGCAAGTTCTGAGTATTCCAGTTGTGTGTGAATTTTCTGAAGTATTTCCAGAGGATGTTTCTTCTCTTCCTCCGGAGAGAGAAGTTGAGTTCTCTATTGACCTGATACCGGGAACGGCTCCTATATCCGTTTCTCCGTATCGGATGTCACCGCTTGAATTAAGAGAATTAAAGGACCAATTGGAGGACTTGATGTCTAAGCATTTCGTTAGGCCTAGTGTTTCACCGTGGGGAGCTCCAGTGTTACTGGTAAAGAAGAAAGATGGGGGAATGCGTTTGTGCATTGATTATCGTAAGTTGAATAAAGTTACCATTAAGAACAAGTATCCCTTACCAAGGATAGACGACTTGTTAGATCAATTAAAGGGAGCCTGTGTGTTCTCAAAGATTGATTTCCGGTCGGGTTATCATCAGATTCGAGTGAAGAGTTCCGATGTGCCAAAAACTGCATTTAGAACCCGTTACGGTCATTACGAATTCTTAGTGATGCCTTTCGGTGTGACTAATGCTCCAGCTGTTTTTATGGATTACATGAATCGTATATTTCAGGCTTACTTGGACCAATTTGTGGTAATCTTTATTGACGATATTCTTATTTATTCTCGTACTCCACAAGAGCACGGAGAACATCTGAGGATTGTCTTATCGGTCTTGCAAGAGAAGCAATTGTTTGCTAAGTTGAGCAAGTGTGAGTTTTGGATGTCGGAAGTTAATTTTCTTGGACATGTTATATCTCAGGGTGGTGTGGTGGTAGATCCATCAAAAGTAGAAGCAGTAATTAATTGGGAGAGACCGAGAAATGTTTCAGAAGTCAGAAGTTTCTTGGGATTGGCCGGTTACTATAGAAGGTTTATCAAGGGCTTTTCTCAATTGGCCTTACCAATGACGAAACTTACTCGGAAGGATGTTACTTTTGAATGGGATTCAGGTTGCGAACAAAGTTTTATGCATTTGAAGGAAAGTTTGACGAGTGCTCCAGTATTAATTATTCCTAATCCTAATAACTCTTATGAAGTATTTTGTGATGCTTCTAAGAGGGGATTAGGGGGTGTTATGATGCAAGGTGGTCAAGTGGTAGCTTATGTTTCTCGACAGTTAAAAAGTTCATGAGAAGAATTATCCAACTCATGACTTAGAACTAGCTGCCGTGGTGTTTGCACTGAAGGTGTGGAGTCATTATTTATATGGTGTACGTTTCGAAATGTTCAGTGACCACAAAAGTTTGAAGTATTTGTTTGACCAGGAGGAGTTGAACATGCGACAAAGAAGGTGGATGGAGTACTTAAAAGATTATGACTTAGAATTGAAGTATCATCCAGGAAAGGCGAATAAAGTAGCGGATGCCTTAAGTCGAAAAATGGTTCATAGTGCGGAATTGATAATTTTGGAGTATTCATTGTTGGAGAAGTTTAGAGATCTTAATCTCCAATTTGTGTGGACTCCGAATGGTGTGATCCTGGGAAATTTGAATGTCAATTCTACTTTGAGAGTTGAGATTCAACAGACACAATTGTTAGAGGAAGAGTTACAAGAATTGTTACTTCAGCCGGGTTTTACACGAGCGACAGATGGGATTGTTCTGTTTAACCAAAGGATATAGCGGAATATGTGTCAGAATGTGCAGTATGTCAACAGGTGAAGATTGAACACCAAAGACCGGGCGGTCTGTTACGACCTTTGGATATTCCAGTTTGGAAGTGGAGTAGTATCTCTATGGATTTTGCAGTAGGTTTACCTCGTGCACTAGGAGGTTATGATTCTAATTAAGTAATTGTGGATCGACTAACAAATCTGCACATTTCTTAGCCGTAAAGACTACTTATAAGGCAAGTCATCTTGCAAGGTTGTTTATTGCTGAGATTGTGAGATTGCATGGTATTCCTTCTAGTATTGTGTCCGATCGAGATCCGAAGTTTACTTCGAGATTTTGGAAAGTGTTCCAACAAGCGATGGGTACGAGTTTGTGTTTGAGCACGTCGAATCATCCTCAAACGGATGGTCAGACTGAACGAACAATACAAACGATGGAGGATATGTTAAGAGCTTGTGTGTTAGAGAGTAGAGGGAATTGGAAAGAACTTTTGCCGTTAATTGAGTTTTCCTATAACAATAGTTACCATGCGAGCATCGGTATGGCTCCTTATGAAGCGTTGTATGGGAGAAAGTGTAGGACACCTTCGTGTTGGGCTGAAATTGGCGAAGATAGAATTTTGGGACCCGAGATTATTCAAGAGACTACGGAAAAGATTCGAATGATCCGTGAGAAAGTTAAATAAGCACAAGATCGTCAGAAGAGTTATGCGGACAATCGTAGGAGACCTTTGGAATTTGAGGAAGGTGACCATGTATTTCTGAAAGTTACTCCGAGATTGAGATTGAAAGGACCGTTTAAGTCCCGTAAGTTAAGTCCGAGATACGTGGGACCGTATCAGATTTTAGAAAGGATTGGTGAAGTTGCTTATAGATTAGCCTTACCACCCTCTCTATTCGAGATGCATGACGTTTTTCACGTATCTCAGCTCCGTAAGTTTGTTCCTGATCCTCTTCAACCAATTCTACCAGAATCGGTGGAAATAGAAGCAGATTTGACTTTTGAACCACAACCGAGTTGCATTGTGGGAAGAGAAACAAAAGTGTTGAGGAACAAAGATATTCCACTTGTTAAGGTGCAATGGGATATGACGCATCCGGGCGATGCTACTTGGGAACTAGAATCGGAAATGCGAGAATCTTATCCACATCTGTTCAGGTAATATTCTAAATTCGAGGACGAATTTCTATTTAAGGGGGGGAGGATGTAATACCCCGTAAATTTATAAACGCTCTGGTTAATATTATTATGATCAACTGGGTTCCGGAGTACTCTGAACAATTATTTGATAAAATAATTAGAGTAAACTGACGAACTCAGAGTTGATTAAATTAATAGTATTTAACGTTGAGTTTTATTCTTTCGTGTATTTGAGATAATTTGGATAATTAGTAGTATGATCAATTAATATCACTTTGGATATTTTCTTTTCATTTTACTTATTTGGTCAAAGATAGAAACTTAGAGAAAAAGAAAAGAAAGAAAAGAAAGGAAAAAGGGAAGAGAAGGAAAGGAAGGAGGAGGAAAAAGAGAGGAAAATTTCCCAAAAGCTCAAGATCATCAACAATCATCTGTTCTTCATCAATTCGTCTCAATTTCAACCTCCTCGTCTAGTAATCCAGGTGGGTTCTAGTTAGACTCTTTAGGGTAGAGTTTTATTGAGTTAGAGTTAGATTGGTATTATGGAAATTGATTTAATTTTGCATGAAATTCATGAATCTAGCTGCTAAATGCAATGTGTGATTGTATGTTTATACCGATTGTTATGTTATAACATGTTGTGATGAATTTTAGATTGGAAAAATGGGATTTTGGGGTTGAATTGAATCAACCCGTAGCAGACAGATTCTGCAGGAAAATTTCTGGGTTCAAACTGCCCATACGCGTATCACGCAGGGCCATACGCGTATTGACTTGGGCAATACGCGTATGGCTGTGAAGAAAATTGGGCGTTACGCGTATGGACAAGGCAATGCGCGTATGAGACATGGTGTTACGCGTATTGGACTTTTACAAGTGAATTTTGAAGGAAAATAGCCTTGCCCATACGCGTATGGCCTTGGGCAATACGCGTATGGCTGGGCGAGAATCTTAGGCAATACGCGTACGGGGAGTACCAATACGCGTATGGCCAGGGGACTTGCAGAATTCTGCTGTTGTGATATTTTATTCCCGATCGTTTGTTTCCAATGCCGTAACTTTTTATCCGTAACTCGGAATGGAACAATTTTGGTATCGTTGGAAAGGTAATAAAATGTACTTTCTTATTACATGGGTTTTAAGATTGACGGCCGATTTAATTATATCGGAATTGTTGGAATTGTGTCGTTTTGTTGATTTTAGTGTTTAATGTTGTGTAATTATTGTTGAAAATGTATGTATGATAAAACATAAAATAAGTAGAGTGAGGACAATTAACCCAAACAGTGTCGGAAGAATATAGAATGATTAAACACTAGTATGGAACATGTGTGTTAACTGTTTGGTTGTGATAAGGCATAATGGCCTTGAGATTGTCGAATACAATCAAGTCTTTGTGAGATCACGTAATCGTAACCGGTTATTATTGTTTTTGCGAGTGCGTTTCATGGGTCTCGAGCTCCTCTGAAACATATGCACCACTACTTGGCAGGTTTGATTCCCGCATTTCATTTTAGTACGAATGGCGCCCATGGAGCGTAGGCTTGTGACGGTATAAGGCCCGTGAGAAGTGACGGTTCATAACGGTTAATGGCCCGTAGAACCCGAATCCATTCGTATGTCAAGTAGGTTGCAGGGATCCATGACCCGGGTCGACTTCTAGACGTAGAAGAGGACGGGAATAGGGGATACCTTGGCATGGTTACGGATTAGTGATATTGTGAGTTGATGAACTCATAACATGTTTCCATATAGTGTGTGTGTACTCAAGGTCACTCCCCTTTTCCCCTTTTGACTTGAGTTAGGTTTGTTAGAACCTTGTAGAGCCGAGAGGACTTTAAGATAGGGAACTCACTGAGATTTGATGTATCTCACCCCACTGTTGTTGTTTACATCACAGGTTCTGCAGGTTTGGCGAAGGGTAAGGACAAGGTTATTTGACTTTCCTTACGGATCGTGGTTTGTGATGGCATGGCTTCCGCTATGGCGTTATGTTTTGAGATCATTGTATTGATCTAGTTCTTAGTTTTTATCATTTTGGAACATCTTGTATATGTAATGCCTTAGACTTTTAGTTCTTTTGTATTAGAGGCATTTATATATATAATGTGTTAACTAGGAACTTATTATGTTTCAGTACCAAAAGTGAAACTCATGTATAATATATGATTTGATGCATGTATTATTATATGGTCTTTACATATCTTGTTAAAAGTTTTTATATGTAGTGATGAAAAATTAAATTCTGACTTCAAGCAGATCTTTGATGGAAGGAATGGGAAAAAAGAAATCTTTATTTGGAAAAATAAAGCGAATATGTTCAAAACATAGTGAAAAAAAGAAATATAGAGTATTTGAAGAGACTGAAATAGAGGAGGAGCAAGATGAAATAGAGCAAGGGCAAGATGGGATAGAGCAATCTCCAGAGCATCAAGAGGAGGTGGTAGAACCAATCCCTTCATATAATTCTACACAACATTATTATTACCCTCCACAAACTCAACAAGTAATTCAAGGATATTTTGAACATGGAAGTCCTTCGTATTCTGCACATTACCCTGATGAAAATACACAACCATGTAACCTTTCATATTCCGAAGAAAATACACAACCATGGAATCCTTCATACTCTTCACAAACCACCGATGGATATACGCAACCATGGAATCCTTCATACTCTTCACACAACACTGATGGATATATGCAACCATGGAATCCTTCATCTTCTTTACAAGACCATGATGGAAACACACACTTTGGTAGTGGAGATACACACTCTCCGTGTTCTTCACAATATCCGTATTCGTCGCAGTATCAACAAACAAATTACTATTCTAATGATCAACAAAATGTCCAGAGGGCAAATGACTATTTTAGTGATGAAAACACAGATGGATGTTCTATGATGTAAAACATCTGACTAGATATCTAATTGCTAAATAACTACATGTTATATTTTTTATCTATAGTTTAGAAAAATTGGTAATGTAATAAGTAGGCTAATAATAAGCATAATCCAAAAGTCAAATATTTTCAATTATAATTGATTTTTTTTATTATATTTAACTATAGAGCAAGACTATTTTAATTTTTCTTATTCATATTCTTATATTTATTAATTACAATTATTATGAACATTATATAACCTTTCTTTAGATATATAAATTTATTTAATCAATTTATTAAAAATCAACTTTAAATTTATTTAAATTTCTTATTATAATGTTTAGCCCTATTTTTCTTTATGTATTTTCACAATGCATCTCTAAGTGATTTTCATAGAGCATATTATTGACAATTTTTGTTAATACTTTCATTTTAAATTTTAATAAATATTAAATAATCAATAATTAATCTATTATAGTAATGAAAATTTAAAATTTTATCAACAATATGTCATACGAAAATCAGTATGAATTGCAAGGTGAAAATAGGCATAAAAAACAGGATTAAGTTTAATAATAATAAATTTAAATGAATTTAATTTTAATTTTTTTTATTGATATTTTTTTTTACATATTTAACAAAATATAAATTATAAAATTCAAATATTAATACATGAGACATTTTAGTTCATTATTAGAATAAATAAAAACAACTAAATTTGTTAATAATTGAGGTTTATTTCAATTTTTTATTGAATAATCTATGCATAAGAATAAAATATCAAAAATAGGAGGATGTTATTTTTTTTTATAAATAATTTTGAAAATTTTTAATAATATAATATATTATAAACGATTCTATATTTTGTGCAAAGTACTAAAAATTTTACTACTTAAATAAAATTGGTAAGAATGGGGAAGGCTATGAAAAATATTAAGCTTACCGAACAAAATTGACTTATCCGTCTTTATTCAGAATGTTATTTTATTTATTTTAAATTTTTTAATATATAAGTATAAATAATAAGAAACACACAAACGATAAAAAACTTAAGTAGAATGGTTTCATGTAAATTAATTGCATGATCTCATTTTAAATATTACCAAAATTTGTTCTAAATTTTTTTTACTTAATGATTATTTGAAATTTTCTAATTAAAAGCATATAATATTTAATATAATATTTTTTCCATTTCAAAACATTTTAAATTTACGACGACAAAAAAAATATTTTAAAAAAAATGTTTAATCAATTTATAAAAAATCAACTTTCAATTCATTTGAATTTCTTATTATAATGTTTAGCCCTATTTTTTTTTTTATGTATTTTCACAGTGCATCTCTAAGTGATTTTCATATAGCATATTATTGATAAAATTTTTTAATACTTTAATATTAAATTTTAATAAATATTTAATTATCAATAATTAATCTATTAAAGTAATGAAAATTGAAAATTTTATCAAAATATGTCATAAGAAAATTACAATGAATTGCAATGCGAAAATAGACATAAAAAAATGGCTAAGTTTCATAATAATAAATTTAAATGAATTGTAACTTAAATTTTTTAATTTATAATTTTTTTACATATTTATAAAATATAAAATATAAAATTCAAATACTAATACATGAGACATTTCAGTTCATTATTAGAATAAATAAAAACAATTAAATTTGTGAATAATTGAGGTTTATTTCAATTTTTAATTGAATAATCTATGAATAAGAAAGAAATGTCAAAAATAGGAGGATGTTATTTTTTTTATAAATAATTATGAAGAATTTTTATAATCTAATATATTATATGATTTTATCTTTTTATTGCTTTTGGTAACAGAATATATTATATGATTATATGTATAACGACTATGTAAGGAAAAAATTAATATGATCCATTGATTTTTATTGATTAAAATTTGACGATCGTAATCATTTGTTCTCGTTTCTCACAATAACAAAATGTTCTCACCCAAGTCACTCCCTAGATATCTATAATAAATGCATTTGTAAATTAATTAGTTAATTTATTTTAATTTATTTTCTTTGATATCACAGACTTTCTCATACAAATCTAATGAGGTTGAAATATTTTGAATTCCTCTTAACATATTGATTTTAATAAATTACACATTATTATTTGATTTTATTTTTTTAGAAATGTGCAAAGTACTAAAATTTTTACTACTTAAACAAAATTGGTAAGAGTGGAGAAGACTATGAAAAGTATTAAGGGTACCGAGCAAAATTGACTTATTCGTCTTTATTCATAATTTTATTTTATTTATTTTAAATTTTTAAATATAAAAGTATACATACTAAGGAACAGACAAATGATAAAAAAAACTAAGTAGAATGGTTTCATGTAAATTATTTGCATGACCTCATTTTAACTATTACCAAAATTTGTTCTAAATTTTTTTGACTTAATGATTATATGACATTTTTTAATTAAAATTATATAATATTTAATATAATATTCTTCCATTTTAAAACATTTTTAATTTACGATAAAAAAGAAAATTTTAAAATTGACACATTATTTTTTAGTATAGTTTAAAATTATAACATTTCTTAGAATGGTTTAAAAGTTACAATTTTCTATATTTTGAGGTCTTAGTGATTATATAAATAATACATTTTAAGTTCTATTCAAAATCCTCCGAAAATGCATTATTCTTTTAACTAATATTATAAACGGTTTCATCATTGGAGGTCATTAATTGAACATACGAAATATCACGTGATAGTTGTCTTACATTTTTAAAATTATTTAAAAAAAAAACCATCATTATACAATATAAATATAGTATCTCTTGTAAAAATATGCCTTTCAAAAATTATTGTCTCTTTATTCATATATCTATCAACATATTTTTTACAATACTTTAAAATAAAAAATAGTAGAAAATGCAGAAAATCATGTCATGAACGACATGAGTTCACGCTAATAATATGTTTAATGATTAATTTTATCAATTGTAGCAATTTGATTTGGTATTTGATAATACATTTTTTGGTCATTATTTTGATTATATCTTTTTTCTTTTTTATTGTGTTTATATATATTATTATTTAAGATATTATGTTGTAAATAAGGTATAAAATATAATTGATTCATATTTTAGACATACATCCATTTAAATGAGTTTGTAATGTCACTTTTAGGTTAACTTCTAAAATATTTCACTAAATATATATTTATCAGGATTTGATTGGATGCTATAAGGATATTAATCTCTAGATATATATATCAATATTATATGATAAATCAATTATCAACATGATTTTTATTATATTTTTGATTCTCCATTGATTGAGTTAAAATAAATTGATATGTTTTAATTTCCATTAAAAGAATTCTTATTCTTTTCACTATAAATTGCTCTATTACAATGAGAATGATATAAAAACCTAGCTCGTTGAAAGTTATTATCTTATACTCGTACTTTCTTTTGTAAGTTTATTTTTCTTCTTCATTTTAGGCTTGCAAATAACATGGTATCCAATTAGTTTATGCATTTAATACTCATAATAAGTATTTATTCTAGACAATTGTGTATAAAATTTTGTTTTTCCTGTATGTTAAGTATTTTATATTTTTCTTTAGAGTTATTATTCATGTCAAATTTCATGTGATATTTTGTTTACTTATCTTGTTAAAAGTTTTTATATGTAGTGATGAAAAATTAAATTCTGACTTCAAGCAGATCTTTGATGGAAGGAAGGGGAAAAAAGAAATCTTTATTTGGAAAAATAAAGCGAATATGTTCAAAACATAGTGAAAAAAAGAAATATAGAGTATTTGAAGAGACTGAAATAGAGGAGGAGCAAGATGAAATAGAGCAAGGGCAAGATGGGATAGAGCAATCTCCAGAGCATCAAGAGGAGGTGGTAGAACCAATCCCTTCATATAATTCTACACAACATTATTATTACCCTCCACAAACTCAACAAGTAATTCAAGGATATTTTGAACATGGAAGTCCTTCGTATTCTGCACATTACCCTGATGAAAATACACAACCATGTAACCTTTCATATTCTGAAGAAAATACACAACCATGGAATCCTTCATACTCTTCACAAACCACCAATGGATATACGCAACCATGGAATCCTTCATACTCTTCACACAACACTGATGGATATATGCAACCATGGAATCCTTCATCTTCTTTACAAGACCATGATGGAAACACACACTTTGGTAGTGGAGATACACACTCTCCGTGTTCTTCACAATATCCGTATTCGTCGCAGTATCAACAAACAAATTACTATTCTAATGATCAACAAAATGTCCAGAGGGCAAATGACTATTTTAGTGATGAAAACACAGATGGATGTTCTATGATGTAAAACATCTGACTAGATATCTAATTGCTAAATAACTACATGTTATATTTTTTATCTATAGTTTAGAAAAATTGGTAATGTAATAAGTAGGCTAATAATAAGCATAATCCAAAAGTCAAATATTTTCAATTATAATTGATTTTTTTTTATTATATTTAACTATAGAGCAAGACTATTTTAATTTTTCTTATTCATATTCTTATATTTATTAATTACAATTATTATGAACATTATATAACCTTTCTTTAGATATATAAATTTATTTAATCAATTTATTAAAAATCAACTTTAAATTTATTTAAATTTCTTATTATAATGTTTAGCCCTATTTTTCTTTATGTATTTTCACAATGCATCTCTAAGTGATTTTCATAGAGCATATTATTGACAATTTTTGTTAATACTTTCATTTTAAATTTTAATAAATATTAAATAATCAATAATTAATCTATTATAGTAATGAAAATTTAAAATTTTATCAACAATATGTCATACGAAAATCAGTATGAATTGCAAGGTGAAAATAGGCATAAAAAACAGGATTAAGTTTAATAATAATAAATTTAAATGAATTTAATTTTAATTTTTTTTATTGATATTTTTTTTTACATATTTAACAAAATATAAATTATAAAATTCAAATATTAATACATGAGACATTTTAGTTCATTATTAGAATAAATAAAAACAACTAAATTTGTTAATAATTGAGGTTTATTTCAATTTTTTATTGAATAATCTATACATAAGAATAAAATATCAAAAATAGGAGGATGTTATTTTTTTTTATAAATAATTTTGAAAATTTTTAATAATATAATATATTATAAACGATTCTATATTTTGTGCAAAGTACTAAAAATTTTACTACTTAAATAAAATTGGTAAGAATGGGGAAGGCTATGAAAAATATTAAGCTTACCGAACAAAATTGACTTATCCGTCTTTATTCAGAATGTTATTTTATTTATTTTAAATTTTTTAATATATAAGTATAAATAATAAGAAACACACAAACGATAAAAAACTTAAGTAGAATGGTTTCATGTAAATTAATTGCATGATCTCATTTTAAATATTACCAAAATTTGTTCTAAATTTTTTTTACTTAATGATTATTTGAAATTTTCTAATTAAAAGCATATAATATTTAATATAATATTTTTTCCATTTCAAAACATTTTAAATTTACGACGACAAAAAAAATATTTTAAAAAAAATGTTTAATCAATTTATAAAAAATCAACTTTCAATTCATTTGAATTTCTTATTATAATGTTTAGCCCTATTTTTTTTTTTATGTATTTTCACAGTGCATCTCTAAGTGATTTTCATATAGCATATTATTGATAAAATTTTTTAATACTTTAATATTAAATTTTAATAAATATTTAATTATCAATAATTAATCTATTAAAGTAATGAAAATTGAAAATTTTATCAAAATATGTCATAAGAAAATTACAATGAATTGCAATGCGAAAATAGACATAAAAAAATGGCTAAGTTTCATAATAATAAATTTAAATGAATTGTAACTTAAATTTTTTAATTTATAATTTTTTTACATATTTATAAAATATAAAATATAAAATTCAAATACTAATACATGAGACATTTCAGTTCATTATTAGAATAAATAAAAACAATTAAATTTGTGAATAATTGAGGTTTATTTCAATTTTTAATTGAATAATCTATGAATAAGAAAGAAATGTCAAAAATAGGAGGATGTTATTTTTTTTATAAATAATTATGAAGAATTTTTATAATCTAATATATTATATGATTTTATCTTTTTATTGCTTTTGGTAACAGAATATATTATATGATTATATGTATAACGACTATGTAAGGAAAAAATTAATATGATCCATTGATTTTTATTGATTAAAATTTGACGATCGTAATCATTTGTTCTCGTTTCTCACAATAACAAAATGTTCTCACCCAAGTCACTCCCTAGATATCTATAATAAATGCATTTGTAAATTAATTAGTTAATTTATTTTAATTTATTTTCTTTGATATCACAGACTTTCTCATACAAATCTAATGAGGTTGAAATATTTTGAATTCCTCTTAACATATTGATTTTAATAAATTACACATTATTATTTGATTTTATTTTTTTAGAAATGTGCAAAGTACTAAAATTTTTACTACTTAAACAAAATTGGTAAGAGTGGAGAAGACTATGAAAAGTATTAAGGGTACCGAGCAAAATTGACTTATTCGTCTTTATTCATAATTTTATTTTATTTATTTTAAATTTTTAAATATAAAAGTATACATACTAAGGAACAGACAAATGATAAAAAAAACTAAGTAGAATGGTTTCATGTAAATTATTTGCATGACCTCATTTTAACTATTACCAAAATTTGTTCTAAATTTTTTTGACTTAATGATTATATGACATTTTTTAATTAAAATTATATAATATTTAATATAATATTCTTCCATTTTAAAACATTTTTAATTTACGATAAAAAAGAAAATTTTAAAATTGACACATTATTTTTTAGTATAGTTTAAAATTATAACATTTCTTAGAATGGTTTAAAAGTTACAATTTTCTATATTTTGAGGTCTTAGTGATTATATAAATAATACATTTTAAGTTCTATTCAAAATCCTCCGAAAATGCATTATTCTTTTAACTAATATTATAAACGGTTTCATCATTGGAGGTCATTAATTGAACATACGAAATATCACGTGATAGTTGTCTTACATTTTTAAAATTATTTAAAAAAAAAACCATCATTATACAATATAAATATAGTATCTCTTGTAAAAATATGCCTTTCAAAAATTATTGTCTCTTTATTCATATATCTATCAACATATTTTTTACAATACTTTAAAATAAAAAATAGTAGAAAATGCAGAAAATCATGTCATGAACGACATGAGTTCACGCTAATAATATGTTTAATGATTAATTTTATCAATTGTAGCAATTTGATTTGGTATTTGATAATACATTTTTTGGTCATTATTTTGATTATATCTTTTTTCTTTTTTATTGTGTTTATATATATTATTATTTAAGATATTATGTTGTAAATAAGGTATAAAATATAATTGATTCATATTTTAGACATACATCCATTTAAATGAGTTTGTAATGTCACTTTTAGGTTAACTTCTAAAATATTTCACTAAATATATATTTATCAGGATTTGATTGGATGCTATAAGGATATTAATCTCTAGATATATATATCAATATTATATGATAAATCAATTATCAACATGATTTTTATTATATTTTTGATTCTCCATTGATTGAGTTAAAATAAATTGATATGTTTTAATTTCCATTAAAAGAATTCTTATTCTTTTCACTATAAATTGCTCTATTACAATGAGAATGATATAAAAACCTAGCTCGTTGAAAGTTATTATCTTATACTCGTACTTTCTTTTGTAAGTTTATTTTTCTTCTTCATTTTAGGCTTGCAAATAACATGGTATCCAATTAGTTTATGCATTTAATACTCATAATAAGTATTTATTCTAGACAATTGTGTATAAAATTTTGTTTTTCCTGTATGTTAAGTATTTTATATTTTTCTTTAGAGTTATTATTCATGTCAAATTTCATGTGATATTTTGTTTACTTATCTTGTTAAAAGTTTTTATATGTAGTGATGAAAAATTAAATTCTGACTTCAAGCAGATCTTTGATGGAAGGAAGGGGAAAAAAGAAATCTTTATTTGGAAAAATAAAGCGAATATGTTCAAAACATAGTGAAAAAAAGAAATATAGAGTATTTGAAGAGACTGAAATAGAGGAGGAGCAAGATGAAATAGAGCAAGGGCAAGATGGGATAGAGCAATCTCCAGAGCATCAAGAGGAGGTGGTAGAACCAATCCCTTCATATAATTCTACACAACATTATTATTACCCTCCACAAACTCAACAAGTAATTCAAGGATATTTTGAACATGGAAGTCCTTCGTATTCTGCACATTACCCTGATGAAAATACACAACCATGTAACCTTTCATATTCTGAAGAAAATACACAACCATGGAATCCTTCATACTCTTCACAAACCACCAATGGATATACGCAACCATGGAATCCTTCATACTCTTCACACAACACTGATGGATATATGCAACCATGGAATCCTTCATCTTCTTTACAAGACCATGATGGAAACACACACTTTGGTAGTGGAGATACACACTCTCCGTGTTCTTCACAATATCCGTATTCGTCGCAGTATCAACAAACAAATTACTATTCTAATGATCAACAAAATGTCCAGAGGGCAAATGACTATTTTAGTGATGAAAACACAGATGGATGTTCTATGATGTAAAACATCTGACTAGATATCTAATTGCTAAATAACTACATGTTATATTTTTTATCTATAGTTTAGAAAAATTGGTAATGTAATAAGTAGGCTAATAATAAGCATAATCCAAAAGTCAAATATTTTCAATTATAATTGATTTTTTTTATTATATTTAACTATAGAGCAAGACTATTTTAATTTTTCTTATTCATATTCTTATATTTATTAATTACAATTATTATGAACATTATATAACCTTTCTTTAGATATATAAATTTATTTAATCAATTTATTAAAAATCAACTTTAAATTTATTTAAATTTCTTATTATAATGTTTAGCCCTATTTTTCTTTATGTATTTTCACAATGCATCTCTAAGTGATTTTCATAGAGCATATTATTGACAATTTTTGTTAATACTTTCATTTTAAATTTTAATAAATATTAAATAATCAATAATTAATCTATTATAGTAATGAAAATTTAAAATTTTATCAACAATATGTCATACGAAAATCAGTATGAAATGCAAGGTGAAAATAGGCATAAAAAACAGGATTAAGTTTAATAATAATAAATTTAAATGAATTTAATTTTAATTTTTTTATTGATATTTTTTTTTAAATATTTAACAAAATATAAATTATAAAATTCAAATATTAATACATGAGACATTTTAGTTCATTATTAGAATAAATAAAAACAACTAAATTTGTTAATAATTGAGGTTTATTTCAATTTTTTATTGAATAATCTATGCATAAGAATAAAATATCAAAAATAGGAGGATGTTATTTTTTTTTTATAAATAATTTTGAAATTTTTTAATAATATAATATATTATAAACGATTCTATATTTTGTGCAAAGTACTAAAAATTTTACTACTTAAATAAAATTGGTAAGAATGGGGAAGGCTATGAAAAATAATAAGCTTACCGAACAAAATTGACTTATCCGTCTTTATTCAGAATGTTATTTTATTTATTTTAAATTTTTTAATATATAAGTATAAATAATAAGAAACACACAAACGATAAAAAACTTAAGTAGAATGGTTTCATGTAAATTAATTGCATGATCTCATTTTAAATATTACCAAAATTTATTCTAAATTTTTTTTACTTAATGATTATTTGAAATTTTCTAATTAAAAGCATATAATATTTAATATAATATTTTTTCCATTTCAAAACATTTTAAATTTACGACGACAAAAAAAATATTTTAAAAAAAATGTTTAATCAATTTATAAAAAATCAACTTTCAATTCATTTGAATTTCTTATTATAATGTTTAGCCCTATTTTTTTTTTTATGTATTTTCACAGTGCATCTCTAAGTGATTTTCATATAGCATATTATTGATAAAATTTTTTAATACTTTAATATTAAATTTTAATAAATATTTAATTATCAATAATTAATCTATTAAAGTAATGAAAATTGAAAATTTTATCAAAATATGTCATAAGAAAATTACAATGAATTGCAATGCGAAAATAGACATAAAAAAATGGCTAAGTTTCATAATAATAAATTTAAATGAATTGTAACTTAAATTTTTTAATTTATAATTTTTTTACATATTTATAAAATATAAAATATAAAATTCAAATACTAATACATGAGACATTTCAGTTCATTATTAGAATAAATAAAAACAATTAAATTTGTGAATAATTGAGGTTTATTTCAATTTTTAATTGAATAATCTATGAATAAGAAAGAAATGTCAAAAATAGGAGGATGTTATTTTTTTTATAAATAATTATGAAGAATTTTTATAATCTAATATATTATATGATTTTATCTTTTTATTGCTTTTGGTAACAGAATATATTATATGATTATATGTATAACGACTATGTAAGGAAAAAATTAATATGATCCATTGATTTTTATTGATTAAAATTTGACGATCGTAATCATTTGTTCTCGTTTCTCACAATAACAAAATGTTCTCACCCAAGTCACTCCCTAGATATCTATAATAAATGCATTTGTAAATTAATTAGTTAATTTATTTTAATTTATTTTCTTTGATATCACAGACTTTCTCATACAAATCTAATGAGGTTGAAATATTTTGAATTCCTCTTAACATATTGATTTTAATAAATTACACATTATTATTTGATTTTATTTTTTTAGAAATGTGCAAAGTACTAAAATTTTTACTACTTAAACAAAATTGGTAAGAGTGGAGAAGACTATGAAAAGTATTAAGGGTACCGAGCAAAATTGACTTATTCGTCTTTATTCATAATTTTATTTTATTTATTTTAAATTTTTAAATATAAAAGTATACATACTAAGGAACAGACAAATGATAAAAAAAACTAAGTAGAATGGTTTCATGTAAATTATTTGCATGACCTCATTTTAACTATTACCAAAATTTGTTCTAAATTTTTTTGACTTAATGATTATATGACATTTTTTAATTAAAATTATATAATATTTAATATAATATTCTTCCATTTTAAAACATTTTTAATTTACGATAAAAAATAAAATTTTAAAATTGACACATTATTTTTTAGTATAGTTTAAAATTATAACATTTCTTAGAATGGTTTAAAAGTTACAATTTTCTATATTTTGAGGTCTTAGTGATTATATAAATAATACATTTTAAGTTCTATTCAAAATCCTCCGAAAATGCATTATTCTTTTAACTAATATTATAAACGGTTTCATCATTGGAGGTCATTAATTGAACATACGAAATATCACGTGATAGTTGTCTTACATTTTTAAAATTATTTTAAAAAAAACCATCATTATACAATATAAATATAGTATCTCTTGTAAAAATATGCCTTTTAAAAATTATTCTCTCTTTATTCATATATCTATCTACATATTTTTTACAATACTTTAAAATAAAAAATAGTAGAAAATGCAGAAAATCATGTCATGAACGACATGAGTTCACGCTAATAATATGTTTAATGATTAATTTTATCAATTGTAGCAATTTGATTTGGTATTTGATAATATATTTTTTGGTCATTATTTTGATTATATCTTTTTTCTTTTTTATTGTGTTTATATATATTATTATTTAAGATATTATGTTGTAAATAAGGTATAAAATATAATTGATTCATATTTTAGACATACATCCATTTAAATCAGTTTGTAATGTCACTTTTAGGTTAACTTCTAAAATATTTCACTAAATATATATTTATCAGGATTTGATTGGATGCTATAAGGATATTAATCTCTAGATATATATATCAATATTATATGATAAATCAATTATCAACATGATTTTTATTATATTTTTGATTCTCCATTGATTGAGTTAAAATAAATTGATATGTTTTTATTTCCATTAAAAGAATTCTTATTCTTTTCACTATAAATTGCTCTATTACAATGAGAATGATATAAAAACCTAGCTCGTTGAAAGTTATTATCTTATACTAGTACTTTCTTTTGTAAGTTTATTTTTCTTCTTCATTTTAGGCTTGCAAATAACATGGTATCCAATTAGTTTATGCATTTAATACTCATAATAAGTATTTATTCTAGACAATTGTGTATAAAATTTTGTTTTTCCTGTATGTTAAGTATTTTATATTTTTCTTTAGAGTTATTATTCATGTCAAATTTCATGTGATATTTTGTTTACTTATCTTGTTAAAAGTTTTTATATGTAGTGATGAAAAATTAAATTCTGACTTCAAGCAGATCTTTGATGGAAGGAATGGGAAAAAAGAAATCTTTATTTGGAAAAATAAAGCGAATATGTTCAAAACATAGTGAAAAAAAGAAATATAGAGTATTTGAAGAGACTGAAATAGAGGAGGAGCAAGATGAAATAGAGCAAGGGCAAGATGGGATAGAGCAATCTCCAGAGCATCAAGAGGAGGTGGTAGAACCAATCCCTTCATATAATTCTACACAACATTATTATTACCCTCCACAAACTCAACAAGTAATTCAAGGATATTTTGAACATGGAAGTCCTTCGTATTCTGCACATTACCCTGATGAAAATACACAACCATGTAACCTTTCATATTCCGAAGAAAATACACAACCATGGAATCCTTCATACTCTTCACAAACCACCGATGGATATACGCAACCATGGAATCCTTCATACTCTTCACACAACACTGATGGATATATGCAACCATGGAATCCTTCATCTTCTTTACAAGACCATGATGGAAACACACACTTTGGTAGTGGAGATACACACTCTCCGTGTTCTTCACAATATCCGTATTCGTCGCAGTATCAACAAACAAATTACTATTCTAATGATCAACAAAATGTCCAGAGGGCAAATGACTATTTTAGTGATGAAAACACAGATGGATGTTCTATGATGTAAAACATCTGACTAGATATCTAATTGCTAAATAACTACATGTTATATTTTTTATCTATAGTTTAGAAAAATTGGTAATGTAATAAGTAGGCTAATAATAAGCATAATCCAAAAGTCAAATATTTTCAATTATAATTGATTTTTTTTATTATATTTAACTATAGAGCAAGACTATTTTAATTTTTCTTATTCATATTCTTATATTTATTAATTACAATTATTATGAACATTATATAACCTTTCTTTAGATATATAAATTTATTTAATCAATTTATTAAAAATCAACTTTAAATTTATTTAAATTTCTTATTATAATGTTTAGCCCTATTTTTCTTTATGTATTTTCACAATGCATCTCTAAGTGATTTTCATAGAGCATATTATTGACAATTTTTGTTAATACTTTCATTTTAAATTTTAATAAATATTAAATAATCAATAATTAATCTATTATAGTAATGAAAATTTAAAATTTTATCAACAATATGTCATACGAAAATCAGTATGAATTGCAAGGTGAAAATAGGCATAAAAAACAGGATTAAGTTTAATAATAATAAATTTAAATGAATTTAATTTTAATTTTTTTTATTGATATTTTTTTTTACATATTTAACAAAATATAAATTATAAAATTCAAATATTAATACATGAGACATTTTAGTTCATTATTAGAATAAATAAAAACAACTAAATTTGTTAATAATTGAGGTTTATTTCAATTTTTTATTGAATAATCTATACATAAGAATAAAATATCAAAAATAGGAGGATGTTATTTTTTTTTATAAATAATTTTGAAAATTTTTAATAATATAATATATTATAAACGATTCTATATTTTGTGCAAAGTACTAAAAATTTTACTACTTAAATAAAATTGGTAAGAATGGGGAAGGCTATGAAAAATATTAAGCTTACCGAACAAAATTGACTTATCCGTCTTTATTCAGAATGTTATTTTATTTATTTTAAATTTTTTAATATATAAGTATAAATAATAAGAAACACACAAACGATAAAAAACTTAAGTAGAATGGTTTCATGTAAATTAATTGCATGATCTCATTTTAAATATTACCAAAATTTGTTCTAAATTTTTTTTACTTAATGATTATTTGAAATTTTCTAATTAAAAGCATATAATATTTAATATAATATTTTTTCCATTTCAAAACATTTTAAATTTACGACGACAAAAAAAATATTTTAAAAAAAATGTTTAATCAATTTATAAAAAATCAACTTTCAATTCATTTGAATTTCTTATTATAATGTTTAGCCCTATTTTTTTTTTTATGTATTTTCACAGTGCATCTCTAAGTGATTTTCATATAGCATATTATTGATAAAATTTTTTAATACTTTAATATTAAATTTTAATAAATATTTAATTATCAATAATTAATCTATTAAAGTAATGAAAATTGAAAATTTTATCAAAATATGTCATAAGAAAATTACAATGAATTGCAATGCGAAAATAGACATAAAAAAATGGCTAAGTTTCATAATAATAAATTTAAATGAATTGTAACTTAAATTTTTTAATTTATAATTTTTTTACATATTTATAAAATATAAAATATAAAATTCAAATACTAATACATGAGACATTTCAGTTCATTATTAGAATAAATAAAAACAATTAAATTTGTGAATAATTGAGGTTTATTTCAATTTTTAATTGAATAATCTATGAATAAGAAAGAAATGTCAAAAATAGGAGGATGTTATTTTTTTTATAAATAATTATGAAGAATTTTTATAATCTAATATATTATATGATTTTATCTTTTTATTGCTTTTGGTAACAGAATATATTATATGATTATATGTATAACGACTATGTAAGGAAAAAATTAATATGATCCATTGATTTTTATTGATTAAAATTTGACGATCGTAATCATTTGTTCTCGTTTCTCACAATAACAAAATGTTCTCACCCAAGTCACTCCCTAGATATCTATAATAAATGCATTTGTAAATTAATTAGTTAATTTATTTTAATTTATTTTCTTTGATATCACAGACTTTCTCATACAAATCTAATGAGGTTGAAATATTTTGAATTCCTCTTAACATATTGATTTTAATAAATTACACATTATTATTTGATTTTATTTTTTTAGAAATGTGCAAAGTACTAAAATTTTTACTACTTAAACAAAATTGGTAAGAGTGGAGAAGACTATGAAAAGTATTAAGGGTACCGAGCAAAATTGACTTATTCGTCTTTATTCATAATTTTATTTTATTTATTTTAAATTTTTAAATATAAAAGTATACATACTAAGGAACAGACAAATGATAAAAAAAACTAAGTAGAATGGTTTCATGTAAATTATTTGCATGACCTCATTTTAACTATTACCAAAATTTGTTCTAAATTTTTTTGACTTAATGATTATATGACATTTTTTAATTAAAATTATATAATATTTAATATAATATTCTTCCATTTTAAAACATTTTTAATTTACGATAAAAAAGAAAATTTTAAAATTGACACATTATTTTTTAGTATAGTTTAAAATTATAACATTTCTTAGAATGGTTTAAAAGTTACAATTTTCTATATTTTGAGGTCTTAGTGATTATATAAATAATACATTTTAAGTTCTATTCAAAATCCTCCGAAAATGCATTATTCTTTTAACTAATATTATAAACGGTTTCATCATTGGAGGTCATTAATTGAACATACGAAATATCACGTGATAGTTGTCTTACATTTTTAAAATTATTTAAAAAAAACCATCATTATACAATATAAATATAGTATCTCTTGTAAAAATATGCCTTTCAAAAATTATTGTCTCTTTATTCATGTATCTATCAACATATTTTTTACAATACTTTAAAATAAAAAATAGTAGAAAATGCAGAAAATCATGTCATGAACGACATGAGTTCACGCTAATAATATGTTTAATGATTAATTTTATCAATTGTAGCAATTTGATTTGGTATTTGATAATATATTTTTTGGTCATTATTTTGATTATATCTTTTTTCTTTTTTATTGTGTTTATATATATTATTATTTAAGATATTATGTTGTAAATAAGGTATAAAATATAATTGATTCATATTTTAGACATACATCCATTTAAATCAGTTTGTAATGTCACTTTTAGGTTAACTTCTAAAATATTTCACTAAATATATATTTATCAGGATTTGATTGGATGCTATAAGGATATTAATCTCTAGATATATATATCAATATTATATGATAAATCAATTATCAACATGATTTTTATTATATTTTTGATTCTCCATTGATTGAGTTAAAATAAATTGATATGTTTTTATTTCCATTAAAAGAATTCTTATTCTTTTCACTATAAATTGCTCTATTACAATGAGAATGATATAAAAACCTAGCTCGTTGAAAGTTATTATCTTATACTAGTACTTTCTTTTGTAAGTTTATTTTTCTTCTTCATTTTAGGCTTGCAAATAACATGGTATCCAATTAGTTTATGCATTTAATACTCATAATAAGTATTTATTCTAGACAATTGTGTATAAAATTTTGTTTTTCCTGTATGTTAAGTATTTTATATTTTTCTTTAGAGTTATTATTCATGTCAAATTTCATGTGATATTTTGTTTACTTATCTTGTTAAAAGTTTTTATATGTAGTGATGAAAAATTAAATTCTGACTTCAAGCAGATCTTTGATGGAAGGAATGGGAAAAAAGAAATCTTTATTTGGAAAAATAAAGCGAATATGTTCAAAACATAGTGAAAAAAAGAAATATAGAGTATTTGAAGAGACTGAAATAGAGGAGGAGCAAGATGAAATAGAGCAAGGGCAAGATGGGATAGAGCAATCTCCAGAGCATCAAGAGGAGGTGGTAGAACCAATCCCTTCATATAATTCTACACAACATTATTATTACCCTCCACAAACTCAACAAGTAATTCAAGGATATTTTGAACATGGAAGTCCTTCGTATTCTGCACATTACCCTGATGAAAATACACAACCATGTAACCTTTCATATTCCGAAGAAAATACACAACCATGGAATCCTTCATACTCTTCACAAACCACCGATGGATATACGCAACCATGGAATCCTTCATACTCTTCACACAACACTGATGGATATATGCAACCATGGAATCCTTCATCTTCTTTACAAGACCATGATGGAAACACACACTTTGGTAGTGGAGATACACACTCTCCGTGTTCTTCACAATATCCGTATTCGTCGCAGTATCAACAAACAAATTACTATTCTAATGATCAACAAAATGTCCAGAGGGCAAATGACTATTTTAGTGATGAAAACACAGATGGATGTTCTATGATGTAAAACATCTGACTAGATATCTAATTGCTAAATAACTACATGTTATATTTTTTATCTATAGTTTAGAAAAATTGGTAATGTAATAAGTAGGCTAATAATAAGCATAATCCAAAAGTCAAATATTTTCAATTATAATTGATTTTTTTTATTATATTTAACTATAGAGCAAGACTATTTTAATTTTTCTTATTCATATTCTTATATTTATTAATTACAATTATTATGAACATTATATAACCTTTCTTTAGATATATAAATTTATTTAATCAATTTATTAAAAATCAACTTTAAATTTATTTAAATTTCTTATTATAATGTTTAGCCCTATTTTTCTTTATGTATTTTCACAATGCATCTCTAAGTGATTTTCATAGAGCATATTATTGACAATTTTTGTTAATACTTTCATTTTAAATTTTAATAAATATTAAATAATCAATAATTAATCTATTATAGTAATGAAAATTTAAAATTTTATCAACAATATGTCATACGAAAATCAGTATGAATTGCAAGGTGAAAATAGGCATAAAAAACAGGATTAAGTTTAATAATAATAAATTTAAATGAATTTAATTTTAATTTTTTTTATTGATATTTTTTTTTACATATTTAACAAAATATAAATTATAAAATTCAAATATTAATACATGAGACATTTTAGTTCATTATTAGAATAAATAAAAACAACTAAATTTGTTAATAATTGAGGTTTATTTCAATTTTTTATTGAATAATCTATACATAAGAATAAAATATCAAAAATAGGAGGATGTTATTTTTTTTTATAAATAATTTTGAAAATTTTTAATAATATAATATATTATAAACGATTCTATATTTTGTGCAAAGTACTAAAAATTTTACTACTTAAATAAAATTGGTAAGAATGGGGAAGGCTATGAAAAATATTAAGCTTACCGAACAAAATTGACTTATCCGTCTTTATTCAGAATGTTATTTTATTTATTTTAAATTTTTTAATATATAAGTATAAATAATAAGAAACACACAAACGATAAAAAACTTAAGTAGAATGGTTTCATGTAAATTAATTGCATGATCTCATTTTAAATATTACCAAAATTTGTTCTAAATTTTTTTTACTTAATGATTATTTGAAATTTTCTAATTAAAAGCATATAATATTTAATATAATATTTTTTCCATTTCAAAACATTTTAAATTTACGACGACAAAAAAAATATTTTAAAAAAAATGTTTAATCAATTTATAAAAAATCAACTTTCAATTCATTTGAATTTCTTATTATAATGTTTAGCCCTATTTTTTTTTTTATGTATTTTCACAGTGCATCTCTAAGTGATTTTCATATAGCATATTATTGATAAAATTTTTTAATACTTTAATATTAAATTTTAATAAATATTTAATTATCAATAATTAATCTATTAAAGTAATGAAAATTGAAAATTTTATCAAAATATGTCATAAGAAAATTACAATGAATTGCAATGCGAAAATAGACATAAAAAAATGGCTAAGTTTCATAATAATAAATTTAAATGAATTGTAACTTAAATTTTTTAATTTATAATTTTTTTACATATTTATAAAATATAAAATATAAAATTCAAATACTAATACATGAGACATTTCAGTTCATTATTAGAATAAATAAAAACAATTAAATTTGTGAATAATTGAGGTTTATTTCAATTTTTAATTGAATAATCTATGAATAAGAAAGAAATGTCAAAAATAGGAGGATGTTATTTTTTTTATAAATAATTATGAAGAATTTTTATAATCTAATATATTATATGATTTTATCTTTTTATTGCTTTTGGTAACAGAATATATTATATGATTATATGTATAACGACTATGTAAGGAAAAAATTAATATGATCCATTGATTTTTATTGATTAAAATTTGACGATCGTAATCATTTGTTCTCGTTTCTCACAATAACAAAATGTTCTCACCCAAGTCACTCCCTAGATATCTATAATAAATGCATTTGTAAATTAATTAGTTAATTTATTTTAATTTATTTTCTTTGATATCACAGACTTTCTCATACAAATCTAATGAGGTTGAAATATTTTGAATTCCTCTTAACATATTGATTTTAATAAATTACACATTATTATTTGATTTTATTTTTTTAGAAATGTGCAAAGTACTAAAATTTTTACTACTTAAACAAAATTGGTAAGAGTGGAGAAGACTATGAAAAGTATTAAGGGTACCGAGCAAAATTGACTTATTCGTCTTTATTCATAATTTTATTTTATTTATTTTAAATTTTTAAATATAAAAGTATACATACTAAGGAACAGACAAATGATAAAAAAAACTAAGTAGAATGGTTTCATGTAAATTGTAATACCCCGTAAATTTATAAACGCTCTGGTTAATATTATTATGATCAACTGGGTTCCGGAGTACTCTGAACAATTATTTGATAAAATAATTAGAGTAAACTGACGAACTCAGAGTTGATTAAATTAATAGTATTTAACGTTGAGTTTTATTCTTTCGTGTATTTGAGATAATTTGGATAATTAGTAGTATGATCAATTAATATCACTTTGGATATTTTCTTTTCATTTTACTTATTTGGTCAAAGATAGAAACTTAGAGAAAAAGAAAAGAAAGAAAAGAAAGGAAAAAAAGGAAGAGAAGGAAAGGAAGGAGGAGGAAAAAGAGAGGAAAATTTCCCAAAAGCTCAAGATCATCAACAATCATCTGTTCTTCATCAATTCGTCTCAATTTCAACCTCCTCGTCTAGTAATCCAGGTGGGTTCTAGTTAGACTCTTTAGGGTAGAGTTTTATTGAGTTAGAGTTAGATTGGTATTATGGAAATTGATTAATTTTGCATGAAATTCATGAATCTAGCTGCTAAATGCAATGTGTGATTGTATGTTTATACCGATTGTTATGTTATAACATGTTTTGATGAATTTTAGATTGGAAAAATGGGATTTTGGGGTTGAATTGAATCAACCCGTAGCAGACAGATTCTGCAGGAAAATTTCTGGGTTCAAACTGCCCATACGCGTATCACGCAGGGCCATACGCGTATTGAGTAGGGCAATACGCGTATGGATGTGAAGAAAGTTGGGCGTTACGCGTATGGACAAGGCAATGCGCGTATGAGACATGGTGGTACGCGTATTGGACTTTTACAAGGGAATTTTGAAGGAAAATAGCCTTGCCCATACGCGTATGGCCTTGGGCAATACGCGTATGGCTGGGCGAGATTGTTGGGCAATACGCGTACGGGGAGTACCAATACGCGTATGGCCAGGGGACTTGCAGAATTCTGCTGTTGTGATATTTTATTTCCGATCGTTTGTTTCCAATGCCGTAACTTTTTATCCGTAACTCGGAATGGAACAATTTTGGTATCGTTGGAAAGGTAATAAAATGTACTTTCTTATTACATGGGTTTTAAGATTGACGGCCGATTTAATTATATCGGAATTGTTGAAATCGTGTCGCTTTGTTGATTTTAGTGTTTAATGTTGTGTAATTATTGTTGAAAATGTATGTATGATAAAACATAAAATAAGTAGAGTGAGGACAATTAACCCAAACAGTGTCGGAAGAATATAGAATGGATAAACACTAGTATGGAACATGTGTGTTAACCGTTTGGTTGTGATAAGGCGTAATGGCCTTGAGATTGTCGAATACAATCAAGTCTTTGTGAGATCACGTAATCGTAACCGGTTATTATTGTTTTTGCGAGTGCGTTTCATGGGTCTCGAGCTCCTCTGAAACATATGCACCACTACTTGGCAGGTTTGATTCCCGCATTTCATTTTAGTACGAATGGCGCCCATGGAGCATAGGCTTGTGACGGTATAAGGCCCGTGAGAAGTGACGGTTCATAACGGTTAATGGCCCGTAGAACCCGAATCCATTCGTATGTCAAGTAGGTTGCAGGGATCCATGACCCGGGTCGACTTCTAGACGTAGAAGAGGACGGGAATAGGGGATACCTTGGCATGGTTACGGATTAGTGATATTGTGAGTTGATGAACTCATAACATGTTTCCATATAGTGTGTGTGTACTCATGGTCTTTCCCCTTTCCCCTTGGACGTGAGTTAGGACTTTGTTAGAACCTTGTAAAGCCGAGAGGACTTTAAGATAGGGAACTCACTGAGATTTGATGTATCTCACCCCACTGTTGTTGTTTACATCACAGGTTCTGCAGGTTTGGCGAAGGGTAAGGACAAGGTTATTTGACTTTCCTTACGGATCGTGGTTTTGTGATGGCATGGCTTCCGCTATGGCGTTATGTTTTGAGATCATTGTTTTGATCTAGTTCTTAGTTTTTATCATTTTGGAACATCTTGTATATGTAATGCCTTAGACTTTTAGTTCTTTTGGTATTAGAGGCATTTATATATATAATGTGTTAACTAGGAACTTATTATGTTTCAGTACCAAAAGTGAAACTCATGTATAATATATGATTTGATGCATGTATTATTATATGGTCATTACAGTTGGTATCAGAGCAGGTCGTATCCTCGACCTAGCCATGAAATAGAATAAGTGTTTCTTTCTGTTTCAGATGCGTGTTGTCGCCTTGGGTCTTAGGTGTTATATTTATGGTATTGAGCCTGATCAACTTAATTCTATCTATATGACATTTAGGAACATGGTTGGCGGACGCAGAAACAATAGTGGTAGACCCACAAATCCTCCAGCTGGGACGAATCCGCCAGGTGGCGATGAGAATGCTCCTTTGTATCAGTTTGTGCAACGGATGCAGCAGCAGCAGAACCAGTTCATGCAACATATGGTGCAACGGATGAATGTAGGTCTTCATCCTCAAGTAGTTGTTCCAGATGTTGTAGGTGGGAGTTTTCGGGATTTCCTCCGCATGAATCCTCCAGAATTTCATGGCGGATTGGATCCTGTGAAAGCTCATGACTGGATTGCTGGCATGGAGAGAATATTTCTGATGACTTACTGTAGTGAGGAGAACAAGGTAGTGTTTGCTTCTCACTCACTGAGAGGTCCGGCTGAGAGATGGTGGGATGTTGCTTCAGCTTTTATGACTATGCAAGGTGTACCTAAAGTGTGGGAGCAATTCAGGCCGATTTTTATTGAAAAGTATCTTCCTAGTTCTTTGAGGATTCGAAGAGAGCCTGAAGCCCAGCAGTTGAGGCAATATGATATGATAGAGGATAGCTTGAGGGAAGTTCAGACAGAAGGGGATTCGCGTAGGCCGAATCAGAACGAGTGTGGAAGGTCAGGCCAACAGTTTCGGTCTAAGCAGCAGGCTTTCAAAAGGAAACAGATCCAGAAATCTCGGACGGGTGCATCTCCTGTGTGTTGCACATGTGGTAAGATGCATTTTGGTATATGTAGCTTCAAAGGGGTGAAGTGTTATCAATGTCAGAAGGTGGGCCACATTGCGAGGGATTGTCCTCAGAATAGGAATCAGACGCAAAGGGAGGAAGCAAAAGGCGATGACTTTGGAATTTCGGGTACGTGCTTCGTTAACGGATATCTTTGTTTTGTTTTATTGGATTGCGGTGCAACATATTCTTTTGTGTCCAGGTGTGTGTGAAAATTTTGTTTTGTCTATGAATAATAGAGTTTTCCAGATCGACCTTATTAGTATACCGCTTAAGAAAGTGGATGTTGTTCTGGGAATGGTTTGGCTTTCAGTTAATTCGGTTTTTATCGGTTGTGAAGAGAAGTTAATTATTATTCCATCTGCTGAGACTACTCTGAAAGATGTTTTATCAACGATTTTAGAAGGTACGGTGAGAATGGTAAATTTCTTGTTTGAATTAAGAGAAATCTGTTTTGTTGGTTCCTACTAAGGAGGGAAGTAGTGAACAACAAGTTCTGAGTATTCCAGTTGTATGTGAATTCTCCGAAGTGTTTCCAGAGAATGTTACTACTCTTTCCTCCGGAGAGAGGAGTTGAGTTCTCTATTGACCTGATACCAGGAACGGCTCCTGTGTCCGTTTCTCCGTATCAGATGGCGCCGCTTGGGTTAAGAGAATTAGAGGACCAATTGGAAGACTTGATGTCTAAGCACCTTGTTAGATCTAGTGTTTCACCTTGGGGAGCTCCAGTGTTATTGGTAAAGAAGGAAAGATGGGGGAATGCGTTTATGCATCGATTATCGTAAGTTGAATAAAGTGACTATTAAGAACAAGTATCCCTTACCAAGGATAGACGACTTGTTAGATCAATTAAAAGGAGCCTGTGTGTTCTCAAAGATTGATTTACGGTCGGGTTATCATCAGATTCGAGTGAAGAGTTCCGATGTGCCAAAGACTGCATTTAGAACCCGTTACGGTCATTACGAATTCTTAGTGATGCCTTTCGGTGTGACTAATGCTCCAGCTGTTTTTATGGATTACATGAACCGTATATTTCAGGCTTACTTGGACCAATTTGTGGTAATCTTTATTGACGACATTCTTATTTATTCTCGTACTCCACAAGAGCACGGAGAACATCTGAGGATTGTCTTGTCGGTCTTGCAAGAGAAGCAATTGTTTGCTAAGTTGAGCAAGTGTGAGTTTTGGATGTCGGAAGTTAATTTTCTTGGACATGTTATATCTCGAGGTGGTGTGGCAGTGGATCCATCGAAAGTAGAAGCAGTAATTAATTGGGAGAGACCGAGAAATGTTTCAGAAGTCAGAAGTTTCTTGGGATTGGCCGGTTACTATAGAAGGCTTATCAAGGGCTTTTCTCAATTGGCCTTACCAATGACGAAACTTACTCGGAAGAATGTTGCTTTGGAGTGGGATTCGGGTTGTGAACAAAGTTTTATGAAATTGAAGGAAAGTTTGACGAGTGCTCCAGTATTAATTATTCCTAATCCTAACAACTCTTATGAAGTATTTTGTGATGCTTCTAAGAGGGGATTAGGGGGTGTTCTGATGCAAGGTGGTCAAGTGGTAGCTTATGCTTCTCGACAGTTAAAAGTTCATGAGAAGAATTATCCGACTCATGATTTGGAACTAGCTGCAGTGGTTTTTGCACTGAAGGTGTGGCGTCATTATTTATATGGTGTACGTTTTGAAATGTACAGTGACCACAAAAGTTTGAAGTATTTGTTTGATCAAAAAGAGTTGAATATGCAACAAAGAAGATGGATGGAGTACTTAAAAGATTATGACTTAGAATTGAAGTATCATCCAGGAAAGGCGAATAAAGTAGCGGATGCTTTAAGTCGGAAAATGGTTCATAGTGCAGAATTGATGATTTTGGAGTATTCATTGTTGGAAAAGTTTAGAGATCTTAATCTCCAGTTTGTGTGGACTCCGAATGGTGTGATTATGGGAAATTTGAATATCAATTCTACCTTGAGAGTTGAGATTCAACAGGCACAAATGTTAGAGGAGGAGTTACAAGATGGGATTGTTCTGTTTAATCAAAGGAATTGTGTTCCGAAAGATGAAGCGTTAAAAAGGAAGATTCTAGACGAAGCTCATAAAGGTACTGTTACGATACATCCTGGTTCTTCGAAGGTGTATCAGGATTTAAAGAAGGATTATTGGTGGTCTGGAATGAAAAAGGATATAGCGGAATATGTGTCAGAATGTGCAGTATGTCAACAGGTGAAGATTGAACACCAAAGACCGGGCGGTCTATTACGACCTTTGGATATTCCCGTTTGGAAGTGGAGTAGTATCTCTATGGATTTTGCAGTAGGTTTACCTCGTGCACTAGGAGGTTATGATTCTAATTGAGTAATTGTGGATCGACTAACGAAATCTGCACACTTCTTAGCTGTAAAGACTACTTATAAGGCAAGTCATCTTGCAAGGTTGTTTATTGCTGAGATTGTGAGATTGCATGGTATTCCTTCTAGTATTGTGTCCGATCGAGATCCGAAGTTTACTTCGAGATTTTGGAAAGTGTTCCAACAAGCGATGGGTACGAGTTTGTGTTTGAGCACGTCGAATCATCCTCAAACGGATGGTCAGACTGAACGAACAATACAAACGATGGAGGATATGTTAAGAGCTTGTGTGTTAGAGAGTAGAGGGAATTGGAAAGAACTTTTGCCGTTAATTGAGTTTTCCTATAACAATAGCTATCATGCGAGCATCGGTATGACTCCTTATGAAGCGTTGTATGGGAGAAAGTGTAGGACACCTTTGTGTTGGGCTGAAATTGGCGAAGATAGAATTTTGGGACCCGAGATTATTCAAGAGACTACGGAAAAGATTCGAATGATCCGCGAGAAGGTTAAACAAGCACAAGATCGCCAAAAGAGTTATGCGGATAATCGTAGGAGACCTTTGGAATTTGAGGAAGGTGACCATGTATTTCTGAAGGTTACTCCGAGATTGAGATTGAAAGGACCGTTTAAGTCGCGTAAGTTAAGTCCGAGATACGTGGGACCGTATCAGATTTTAGAAAGGATTGGTGAAGTTGCTTATAGATTAGCCTTACCACCCTCTCTATCCGAGATGCATGACGTTTTTCACGTATCTCAGCTCCGTAAGTTTATTCCTGATCCTCTTCAGCCAATTCTACCAGAATCGGTGGAAATAGAAGCAGATTTGACTTTTAGACCACAACCGAGTTGTATTGTGGGAAGGGAAACAAAAGTGTTAAGGAACCAAGATATTCCACTTGTTAAGGTGCAATGGGATATGACGCATCCGGGCGATGCTACTTGGGAACTGGAATCGGAAATGCGAGATTCTTATCCACATCTGTTCAGGTAATATTCTAAATTCGAGGACGAATTTCTATTTAAGGGGGGGAGGATGTAATACCCCGTAAATTTATAAACGCTCTGGTTAATATTATTATGATCAACTGGGTTCCGGAGTACTCTGAACAATTATTTGATAAAATAATTAGAGTAAACTGACGAACTCAGAGTTGATTAAATTAATAGTATTTAACGTTGAGTTTTATTCTTTCGTGTATTTGAGATAATTTGGATAATTAGTAGTATGATCAATTAATATCACTTTGGATATTTTCTTTTCATTTTACTTATTTGGTCAAAGATAGAAACTTAGAGAAAAAGAAAAGAAAGAAAAGAAAGGAAAAAAAGGAAGAGAAGGAAAGGAAGGAGGAGGAAAAAGAGAGGAAAATTTCCCAAAAGCTCAAGATCATCAACAATCATCTGTTCTTCATCAATTCGTCTCAATTTCAACCTCCTCGTCTAGTAATCCAGGTGGGTTCTAGTTAGACTCTTTAGGGTAGAGTTTTATTGAGTTAGAGTTAGATTGGTATTATGGAAATTGATTAATTTTGCATGAAATTCATGAATCTAGCTGCTAAATGCAATGTGTGATTGTATGTTTATACCGATTGTTATGTTATAACATGTTTTGATGAATTTTAGATTGGAAAAATGGGATTTTGGGGTTGAATTGAATCAACCCGTAGCAGACAGATTCTGCAGGAAAATTTCTGGGTTCAAACTGCCCATACGCGTATCACGCAGGGCCATACGCGTATTGAGTAGGGCAATACGCGTATGGATGTGAAGAAAGTTGGGCGTTACGCGTATGGACAAGGCAATGCGCGTATGAGACATGGTGGTACGCGTATTGGACTTTTACAAGGGAATTTTGAAGGAAAATAGCCTTGCCCATACGCGTATGGCCTTGGGCAATACGCGTATGGCTGGGCGAGATTGTTGGGCAATACGCGTACGGGGAGTACCAATACGCGTATGGCCAGGGGACTTGCAGAATTCTGCTGTTGTGATATTTTATTTCCGATCGTTTGTTTCCAATGCCGTAACTTTTTATCCGTAACTCGGAATGGAACAATTTTGGTATCGTTGGAAAGGTAATAAAATGTACTTTCTTATTACATGGGTTTTAAGATTGACGGCCGATTTAATTATATCGGAATTGTTGAAATCGTGTCGCTTTGTTGATTTTAGTGTTTAATGTTGTGTAATTATTGTTGAAAATGTATGTATGATAAAACATAAAATAAGTAGAGTGAGGACAATTAACCCAAACAGTGTCGGAAGAATATAGAATGGATAAACACTAGTATGGAACATGTGTGTTAACCGTTTGGTTGTGATAAGGCGTAATGGCCTTGAGATTGTCGAATACAATCAAGTCTTTGTGAGATCACGTAATCGTAACCGGTTATTATTGTTTTTGCGAGTGCGTTTCATGGGTCTCGAGCTCCTCTGAAACATATGCACCACTACTTGGCAGGTTTGATTCCCGCATTTCATTTTAGTACGAATGGCGCCCATGGAGCGTAGGCTTGTGACGGTATAAGGCCCGTGAGAAGTGACGGTTCATAACGGTTAATGGCCCGTAGAACCCGAATCCATTCGTATGTCAAGTAGGTTGCAGGGATCCATGACCCGGGTCGACTTCTAGACGTAGAAGAGGACGGGAATAGGGGATACCTTGGCATGGTTACGGATTAGTGATATTGTGAGTTGATGAACTCATAACATGTTTCCATATAGTGTGTGTGTACTCATGGTCTTTCCCCTTTCCCCTTGGACGTGAGTTAGGACTTTGTTAGAACCTTGTAAAGCCGAGAGGACTTTAAGATAGGGAACTCACTGAGATTTGATGTATCTCACCCCACTGTTGTTGTTTACATCACAGGTTCTGCAGGTTTGGCGAAGGGTAAGGACAAGGTTATTTGACTTTCCTTACGGATCGTGGTTTTGTGATGGCATGGCTTCCGCTATGGCGTTATGTTTTGAGATCATTGTTTTGATCTAGTTCTTAGTTTTTATCATTTTGGAACATCTTGTATATGTAATGCCTTAGACTTTTAGTTCTTTTGGTATTAGAGGCATTTATATATATAATGTGTTAACTAGGAACTTATTATGTTTCAGTACCAAAAGTGAAACTCATGTATAATATATGATTTGATGCATGTATTATTATATGGTCATTACATAAATTATTTGCATGACCTCATTTTAACTATTACCAAAATTTGTTCTAAATTTTTTTGACTTAATGATTATATGACATTTTTTAATTAAAATTATATAATATTTAATATAATATTCTTCCATTTTAAAACATTTTTAATTTACGATAAAAAAGAAAATTTTAAAATTGACACATTATTTTTTAGTATAGTTTAAAATTATAACATTTCTTAGAATGGTTTAAAAGTTACAATTTTCTATATTTTGAGGTCTTAGTGATTATATAAATAATACATTTTAAGTTCTATTCAAAATCCTCCGAAAATGCATTATTCTTTTAACTAATATTATAAACGGTTTCATCATTGGAGGTCATTAATTGAACATACGAAATATCACGTGATAGTTGTCTTACATTTTTAAAATTATTTAAAAAAAAACCATCATTATACAATATAAATATAGTATCTCTTGTAAAAATATGCCTTTCAAAAATTATTGTCTCTTTATTCATGTATCTATCAACATATTTTTTACAATACTTTAAAATAAAAAATAGTAGAAAATGCAGAAAATCATGTCATGAACGACATGAGTTCACGCTAATAATATGTTTAATGATTAATTTTATCAATTGTAGCAATTTGATTTGGTATTTGATAATATATTTTTTGGTCATTATTTTGATTATATCTTTTTTCTTTTTTATTGTGTTTATATATATTATTATTTAAGATATTATGTTGTAAATAAGGTATAAAATATAATTGATTCATATTTTAGACATACATCCATTTAAATCAGTTTGTAATGTCACTTTTAGGTTAACTTCTAAAATATTTCACTAAATATATATTTATCAGGATTTGATTGGATGCTATAAGGATATTAATCTCTAGATATATATATCAATATTATATGATAAATCAATTATCAACATGATTTTTATTATATTTTTGATTCTCCATTGATTGAGTTAAAATAAATTGATATGTTTTTATTTCCATTAAAAGAATTCTTATTCTTTTCACTATAAATTGCTCTATTACAATGAGAATGATATAAAAACCTAGCTCGTTGAAAGTTATTATCTTATACTAGTACTTTCTTTTGTAAGTTTATTTTTCTTCTTCATTTTAGGCTTGCAAATAACATGGTATCCAATTAGTTTATGCATTTAATACTCATAATAAGTATTTATTCTAGACAATTGTGTATAAAATTTTGTTTTTCCTGTATGTTAAGTATTTTATATTTTTCTTTAGAGTTATTATTCATGTCAAATTTCATGTGATATTTTGTTTACTTATCTTGTTAAAAGTTTTTATATGTAGTGATGAAAAATTAAATTCTGACTTCAAGCAGATCTTTGATGGAAGGAATGGGAAAAAAGAAATCTTTATTTGGAAAAATAAAGCGAATATGTTCAAAACATAGTGAAAAAAAGAAATATAGAGTATTTGAAGAGACTGAAATAGAGGAGGAGCAAGATGAAATAGAGCAAGGGCAAGATGGGATAGAGCAATCTCCAGAGCATCAAGAGGAGGTGGTAGAACCAATCCCTTCATATAATTCTACACAACATTATTATTACCCTCCACAAACTCAACAAGTAATTCAAGGATATTTTGAACATGGAAGTCCTTCGTATTCTGCACATTACCCTGATGAAAATACACAACCATGTAACCTTTCATATTCCGAAGAAAATACACAACCATGGAATCCTTCATACTCTTCACAAACCACCGATGGATATACGCAACCATGGAATCCTTCATACTCTTCACACAACACTGATGGATATATGCAACCATGGAATCCTTCATCTTCTTTACAAGACCATGATGGAAACACACACTTTGGTAGTGGAGATACACACTCTCCGTGTTCTTCACAATATCCGTATTCGTCGCAGTATCAACAAACAAATTACTATTCTAATGATCAACAAAATGTCCAGAGGGCAAATGACTATTTTAGTGATGAAAACACAGATGGATGTTCTATGATGTAAAACATCTGACTAGATATCTAATTGCTAAATAACTACATGTTATATTTTTTATCTATAGTTTAGAAAAATTGGTAATGTAATAAGTAGGCTAATAATAAGCATAATCCAAAAGTCAAATATTTTCAATTATAATTGATTTTTTTTATTATATTTAACTATAGAGCAAGACTATTTTAATTTTTCTTATTCATATTCTTATATTTATTAATTACAATTATTATGAACATTATATAACCTTTCTTTAGATATATAAATTTATTTAATCAATTTATTAAAAATCAACTTTAAATTTATTTAAATTTCTTATTATAATGTTTAGCCCTATTTTTCTTTATGTATTTTCACAATGCATCTCTAAGTGATTTTCATAGAGCATATTATTGACAATTTTTGTTAATACTTTCATTTTAAATTTTAATAAATATTAAATAATCAATAATTAATCTATTATAGTAATGAAAATTTAAAATTTTATCAACAATATGTCATACGAAAATCAGTATGAATTGCAAGGTGAAAATAGGCATAAAAAACAGGATTAAGTTTAATAATAATAAATTTAAATGAATTTAATTTTAATTTTTTTTATTGATATTTTTTTTTACATATTTAACAAAATATAAATTATAAAATTCAAATATTAATACATGAGACATTTTAGTTCATTATTAGAATAAATAAAAACAACTAAATTTGTTAATAATTGAGGTTTATTTCAATTTTTTATTGAATAATCTATACATAAGAATAAAATATCAAAAATAGGAGGATGTTATTTTTTTTTATAAATAATTTTGAAAATTTTTAATAATATAATATATTATAAACGATTCTATATTTTGTGCAAAGTACTAAAAATTTTACTACTTAAATAAAATTGGTAAGAATGGGGAAGGCTATGAAAAATATTAAGCTTACCGAACAAAATTGACTTATCCGTCTTTATTCAGAATGTTATTTTATTTATTTTAAATTTTTTAATATATAAGTATAAATAATAAGAAACACACAAACGATAAAAAACTTAAGTAGAATGGTTTCATGTAAATTAATTGCATGATCTCATTTTAAATATTACCAAAATTTGTTCTAAATTTTTTTTACTTAATGATTATTTGAAATTTTCTAATTAAAAGCATATAATATTTAATATAATATTTTTTCCATTTCAAAACATTTTAAATTTACGACGACAAAAAAAATATTTTAAAAAAAATGTTTAATCAATTTATAAAAAATCAACTTTCAATTCATTTGAATTTCTTATTATAATGTTTAGCCCTATTTTTTTTTTTATGTATTTTCACAGTGCATCTCTAAGTGATTTTCATATAGCATATTATTGATAAAATTTTTTAATACTTTAATATTAAATTTTAATAAATATTTAATTATCAATAATTAATCTATTAAAGTAATGAAAATTGAAAATTTTATCAAAATATGTCATAAGAAAATTACAATGAATTGCAATGCGAAAATAGACATAAAAAAATGGCTAAGTTTCATAATAATAAATTTAAATGAATTGTAACTTAAATTTTTTAATTTATAATTTTTTTACATATTTATAAAATATAAAATATAAAATTCAAATACTAATACATGAGACATTTCAGTTCATTATTAGAATAAATAAAAACAATTAAATTTGTGAATAATTGAGGTTTATTTCAATTTTTAATTGAATAATCTATGAATAAGAAAGAAATGTCAAAAATAGGAGGATGTTATTTTTTTTATAAATAATTATGAAGAATTTTTATAATCTAATATATTATATGATTTTATCTTTTTATTGCTTTTGGTAACAGAATATATTATATGATTATATGTATAACGACTATGTAAGGAAAAAATTAATATGATCCATTGATTTTTATTGATTAAAATTTGACGATCGTAATCATTTGTTCTCGTTTCTCACAATAACAAAATGTTCTCACCCAAGTCACTCCCTAGATATCTATAATAAATGCATTTGTAAATTAATTAGTTAATTTATTTTAATTTATTTTCTTTGATATCACAGACTTTCTCATACAAATCTAATGAGGTTGAAATATTTTGAATTCCTCTTAACATATTGATTTTAATAAATTACACATTATTATTTGATTTTATTTTTTTAGAAATGTGCAAAGTACTAAAATTTTTACTATTTAAACAAAATTGGTAAGAGTGGAGAAGACTATGAAAAGTATTAAGGGTACCGAGCAAAATTGACTTATTCGTCTTTATTCATAATTTTATTTTATTTATTTTAAATTTTTAAATATAAAAGTATACATACTAAGGAACAGACAAATGATAAAAAAAACTAAGTAGAATGGTTTCATGTAAATTATTTGCATGACCTCATTTTAACTATTACCAAAATTTGTTCTAAATTTTTTTGACTTAATGATTATATGACATTTTTTAATTAAAATTATATAATATTTAATATAATATTCTTCCATTTTAAAACATTTTTAATTTACGATAAAAAAGAAAATTTTAAAATTGACACATTATTTTTTAGTATAGTTTAAAATTATAACATTTCTTAGAATGGTTTAAAAGTTACAATTTTCTATATTTTGAGGTCTTAGTGATTATATAAATAATACATTTTAAGTTCTATTCAAAATCCTCCGAAAATGCATTATTCTTTTAACTAATATTATAAACGGTTTCATCATTGGAGGTCATTAATTGAACATACGAAATATCACGTGATGGTTGTCTTACATTTTTAAAATTATTTATAAAAAAACCATCATTATACAATATAAATATAGTATCTCTTGTAAAAATATGCCTTTTAAAAATTATTCTCTCTTTATTCATATATCTATCAACATATTTTTTACAATACTTTAAAATAAAAAATAGTAGAAAATGCAGAAAATCATGTCATGAACGACATGAGTTCACGCTAATAATATGTTTAATGATTAATTTTATCAATTGTAGCAATTTGATTTGGTATTTGATAATATATTTTTTGGTCATTATTTTGATTATATCTTTTTTCTTTTTTATTGTGTTTATATATATTATTATTTAAGATATTATGTTGTAAATAAGGTATAAAATATAATTGATTCATATTTTAGACATACATCCATTTAAATCAGTTTGTAATGTCACTTTTAGGTTAACTTCTAAAATATTTCACTAAATATATATTTATCAGGATTTGATTGGATGCTATAAGGATATTAATCTCTAGATATATATATCAATATTATATGATAAATCAATTATCAACATGATTTTTATTATATTTTTGATTCTCCATTGATTGAGTTAAAATAAATTGATATGTTTTTATTTCCATTAAAAGAATTCTTATTCTTTTCACTATAAATTGCTCTATTACAATGAGAATGATATAAAAACCTAGCTCGTTGAAAGTTATTATCTTATACTCGTACTTTCTTTTGTAAGTTTATTTTTCTTCTTCATTTTAGGCTTGCAAATAACATGGTATCCAATTAGTTTATGCATTTAATACTCATAATAAGTATTTATTCTAGACAATTGTGTATAAAATTTTGTTTTTCCTGTATGTTAAGTATTTTATATTTTTCTTTAGAGTTATTATTCATGTCAAATTTCATGTGATATTTTGTTTACTTATCTTGTTAAAAGTTTTTATATGTAGTGATGAAAAATTAAATTCTGACTTCAAGCAGATCTTTGATGGAAGGAAGGGGAAAAAAGAAATCTTTATTTGGAAAAATAAAGCGAATATGTTCAAAACATAGTGAAAAAAAGAAATATAGAGTATTTGAAGAGACTGAAATAGAGGAGGAGCAAGATGAAATAGAGCAAGGGCAAGATGGGATAGAGCAATCTCCAGAGCATCAAGAGGAGGTGGTAGAACCAATCCCTTCATATAATTCTACACAACATTATTATTACCCTCCACAAACTCAACAAGTAATTCAAGGATATTTTGAACATGGAAGTCCTTCGTATTCTGCACATTACCCTGATGAAAATACACAACCATGTAACCTTTCATATTCCGAAGAAAATACACAACCATGGAATCCTTCATACTCTTCACAAACCACCGATGGATATACGCAACCATGGAATCCTTCATACTCTTCACACAACACTGATGGATATATGCAACCATGGAATCCTTCATCTTCTTTACAAGACCATGATGGAAACACACACTTTGGTAGTGGAGATACACACTCTCCGTGTTCTTCACAATATCCGTATTCGTCGCAGTATCAACAAACAAATTACTATTCTAATGATCAACAAAATGTCCAGAGGGCAAATGACTATTTTAGTGATGAAAACACAGATGGATGTTCTATGATGTAAAACATCTGACTAGATATCTAATTGCTAAATAACTACATGTTATATTTTTTATCTATAGTTTAGAAAAATTGGTAATGTAATAAGTAGGCTAATAATAAGCATAATCCAAAAGTCAAATATTTTCAATTATAATTGATTTTTTTTATTATATTTAACTATAGAGCAAGACTATTTTAATTTTTCTTATTCATATTCTTATATTTATTAATTACAATTATTATGAACATTATATAACCTTTCTTTAGATATATAAATTTATTTAATCAATTTATTAAAAATCAACTTTAAATTTATTTAAATTTCTTATTATAATGTTTAGCCCTATTTTTCTTTATGTATTTTCACAATGCATCTCTAAGTGATTTTCATAGAGCATATTATTGACAATTTTTGTTAATACTTTCATTTTAAATTTTAATAAATATTAAATAATCAATAATTAATCTATTATAGTAATGAAAATTTAAAATTTTATCAACAATATGTCATACGAAAATCAGTATGAATTGCAAGGTGAAAATAGGCATAAAAAACAGGATTAAGTTTAATAATAATAAATTTAAATGAATTTAATTTTAATTTTTTTTATTGATATTTTTTTTTACATATTTAACAAAATATAAATTATAAAATTCAAATATTAATACATGAGACATTTTAGTTCATTATTAGAATAAATAAAAACAACTAAATTTGTTAATAATTGAGGTTTATTTCAATTTTTTATTGAATAATCTATACATAAGAATAAAATATCAAAAATAGGAGGATGTTATTTTTTTTTATAAATAATTTTGAAAATTTTTAATAATATAATATATTATAAACGATTCTATATTTTGTGCAAAGTACTAAAAATTTTACTACTTAAATAAAATTGGTAAGAATGGGGAAGGCTATGAAAAATATTAAGCTTACCGAACAAAATTGACTTATCCGTCTTTATTCAGAATGTTATTTTATTTATTTTAAATTTTTTAATATATAAGTATAAATAATAAGAAACACACAAACGATAAAAAACTTAAGTAGAATGGTTTCATGTAAATTAATTGCATGATCTCATTTTAAATATTACCAAAATTTGTTCTAAATTTTTTTTACTTAATGATTATTTGAAATTTTCTAATTAAAAGCATATAATATTTAATATAATATTTTTTCCATTTCAAAACATTTTAAATTTACGACGACAAAAAAAATATTTTAAAAAAAATGTTTAATCAATTTATAAAAAATCAACTTTCAATTCATTTGAATTTCTTATTATAATGTTTAGCCCTATTTTTTTTTTATGTATTTTCACAGTGCATCTCTAAGTGATTTTCATATAGCATATTATTGATAAAATTTTTTAATACTTTAATATTAAATTTTAATAAATATTTAATTATCAATAATTAATCTATTAAAGTAATGAAAATTGAAAATTTTATCAAAATATGTCATAAGAAAATTACAATGAATTGCAATGCGAAAATAGACATAAAAAAATGGCTAAGTTTCATAATAATAAATTTAAATGAATTGTAACTTAAATTTTTTAATTTATAATTTTTTTACATATTTATAAAATATAAAATATAAAATTCAAATACTAATCCATGAGACTTTTCAGTTCATTATTAGAATAAATAAAAACAATTAAATTTGTGAATAATTGAGGTTTATTTCAATTTTTAATTGAATAATCTATGAATAAGAAAGAAATGTCAAAAATAGGAGGATGTTATTTTTTTTATAAATAATTATGAAGAATTTTTATAATCTAATATATTATATGATTTTATCTTTTTATTGCTTTTGGTAACAGAATATATTATATGATTATATGTATAACGACTATGTAAGGAAAAAATTAATATGATCCATTGATTTTTATTGATTAAAATTTGACGATCATAATCATTTGTTCTCGTTTCTCACAATAACAAAATGTTCTCACCCAAGTCACTCCCTAGATATCTATAATAAATGCATTTGTAAATTAATTAGTTAATTTATTTTAATTTATTTTCTTTGATATCACAGACTTTCTCATACAAATCTAATGAGGTTGAAATATTTTGAATTCCTCTTAACATATTGATTTTAATAAATTACACATTATTATTTGATTTTATTTTTTTAGAAATGTGCAAAGTACTAAAATTTTTACTACTTAAACAAAATTGGTAAGAGTGGAGAAGACTATGAAAAGTATTAAGGGTACCGAGCAAAATTGACTTATTCGTCTTTATTCATAATTTTATTTTATTTATTTTAAATTTTTAAATATAAAAGTATACATACTAAGGAACAGACAAATGATAAAAAAAACTAAGTAGAATGGTTTCATGTAAATTATTTGCATGACCTCATTTTAACTATTACCAAAATTTGTTCTAAATTTTTTTGACTTAATGATTATATGACATTTTTTAATTAAAATTATATAATATTTAATATAATATTCTTCCATTTTAAAACATTTTTAATTTACGATAAAAAATAAAATTTTAAAATTGACACATTATTTTTTAGTATAGTTTAAAATTATAACATTTCTTAGAATGGTTTAAAAGTTACAATTTTCTATATTTTGAGGTCTTAGTGATTATATAAATAATACATTTTAAGTTCTATTCAAAATCCTCCGAAAATGCATTATTCTTTTAACTAATATTATAAACGGTTTCATCATTGGAGGTCATTAATTGAACATACGAAATATCACGTGATGGTTGTCTTACATTTTTAAAATTATTTATAAAAAAACCATCATTATACAATATAAATATAGTATCTCTTGTAAAAATATGCCTTTCAAAAATTATTGTCTCTTTATTCATGTATCTATCAACATATTTTTTACAATACTTTAAAATAAAAAATAGTAGAAAATGCAGAAAATCATGTCATGAACGACATGAGTTCACGCTAATAATATGTTTAATGATTAATTTTATCAATTGTAGCAATTTGATTTGGTATTTGATAATATATTTTTTGGTCATTATTTTGATTATATCTTTTTTCTTTTTTATTGTGTTTATATATATTATTATTTAAGATATTATGTTGTAAATAAGGTATAAAATATAATTGATTCATATTTTAGACATACATCCATTTAAATCAGTTTGTAATGTCACTTTTAGGTTAACTTCTAAAATATTTCACTAAATATATATTTATCAGGATTTGATTGGATGCTATAAGGATATTAATCTCTAGATATATATATCAATATTATATGATAAATCAATTATCAACATGATTTTTATTATATTTTTGATTCTCCATTGATTGAGTTAAAATAAATTGATATGTTTTTATTTCCATTAAAATAATTCTTATTCTTTTCACTATAAATTGCTCTATTACAATGAGAATGATATAAAAACCTAGCTCGTTGAAAGTTATTATCTTATACTAGTACTTTCTTTTGTAAGTTTATTTTTCTTCTTCATTTTAGGCTTGCAAATAACATGGTATCCAATTAGTTTATGCATTTAATACTCATAATAAGTATTTATTCTAGACAATTGTGTATAAAATTTTGTTTTTCCTGTATGTTAAGTATTTTATATTTTTCTTTAGAGTTATTATTCATGTCAAATTTCATGTGATATTTTGTTTACTTATCTTGTTAAAAGTTTTTATATGTAGTGATGAAAAATTAAATTCTGACTTCAAGCAGATCTTTGATGGAAGGAAGGGGAAAAAAGAAATCTTTATTTGGAAAAATAAAGCGAATATGTTCAAAACATAGTGAAAAAAAGAAATATAGAGTATTTGAAGAGACTGAAATAGAGGAGGAGCAAGATGAAATAGAGCAAGGGCAAGATGGGATAGAGCAATCTCCAGAGCATCAAGAGGAGGTGGTAGAACCAATCCCTTCATATAATTCTACACAACATTATTATTACCCTCCACAAACTCAACAAGTAATTCAAGGATATTTTGAACATGGAAGTCCTTCGTATTCTGCACATTACCCTGATGAAAATACACAACCATGTAACCTTTCATATTCCGAAGAAAATACACAACCATGGAATCCTTCATACTCTTCACAAACCACCGATGGATATACGCAACCATGGAATCCTTCATACTCTTCACACAACACTGATGGATATATGCAACCATGGAATCCTTCATCTTCTTTACAAGACCATGATGGAAACACACACTTTGGTAGTGGAGATACACACTCTCCGTGTTCTTCACAATATCCGTATTCGTCGCAGTATCAACAAACAAATTACTATTCTAATGATCAACAAAATGTCCAGAGGGCAAATGACTATTTTAGTGATGAAAACACAGATGGATGTTCTATGATGTAAAACATCTGACTAGATATCTAATTGCTAAATAACTACATGTTATATTTTTTATCTATAGTTTAGAAAAATTGGTAATGTAATAAGTAGGCTAATAATAAGCATAATCCAAAAGTCAAATATTTTCAATTATAATTGATTTTTTTTATTATATTTAACTATAGAGCAAGACTATTTTAATTTTTCTTATTCATATTCTTATATTTATTAATTACAATTATTATGAACATTATATAACCTTTCTTTAGATATATAAATTTATTTAATCAATTTATTAAAAATCAACTTTAAATTTATTTAAATTTCTTATAATAATGTTTAGCCCTATTTTTCTTTATGTATTTTCACAATGCATCTCTAAGTGATTTTTGTAAAGACCATATAATAATACATGCATCAAATCATATATTATACATGAGTTTCACTTTTTGGTACTGAAACATAATAAGTTCCTAGTTAACACATTATATATATAAATGCCTCTAATACAAAAGAACTAAAAGTCTAAGGCATTACATATACAAGATGTTCCAAAATGATAAAAACTAAGAACTAGATCAAAACAATGATCTCAAAACATAACGCCATAGCGGAAGCCATGCCATCACAAAACCACGATCCGTAAGGAAAGTCAAATAACCTTGTCCTTACCCTTCGCTAAACCTGCAGAACCTGTGATGTAAACAACAACAGTGGGGTGAGATACATCAAATCTCAGTGAGTTCCCTATCTTAAAGTCCTCTCGGCTCTACAAGGTTCTAACAAAACTAACTCAAGTCAAAAGGGGAAAAGGGGAGTGACCATGAGTACACACACACTATATGGAAACATGTTATGAGTTCATCAACTCACAATATCACTAATCCGTAACCATGCCAAGGCATCCCCTATTCCCGTCCTCTTCTACGTCTAGAAGTCGACCCGGGTCATGGATCCCTGCAACCTACTTGACATACGAATGGATTCGGGTTCTACGGGCCATTAACCGTTATGAACCGTCACTTCTCACGGGCCATTAACCGTCACAAGCCTACGCTCCATGGGCGCCATTCGTACTAAAATGAAATGCGGGAATCAAACCTGCCAAGTAGTGGTGCACATGTTTCAGAGGAGCTCGAGACCCATGAAACGCACTCGCAAAAACAATAATAACCGGTTACGATTACGTGATCTCACAAAGACTTGATTGTATTCGACAATCTCAAGGCCATTATGCCTTATCACAACCAAACGGTTAACACACATGTTCCATACTAGTGTTTAATCATTTATTTTTCCGACACTGCTTAGGATAATTGTCCTCACTCTACTTATTCCATATTTTAATCATGCTTACATTTTCAACAACCATTTACACACCAAAATCAACAAAACGACACAATTCCAACAATTCCGATATAATTAAATCGGCCGTCAATCTTAAAACCCATGTAATAAGAAAGTACATTTTATTACCTTTCCAACGATACCAAAATTGTTCCATTCCGAGTTACGGATAAAAAGTTACGGCATTGGAAACAAACGATCGGAAATAAAATATCACAACAGCAGAATTCTGCAAGTCCCCTGGCCATACTCGTATTGGTACTCCCCGTACGCGTATTGCCTAAGATTCTCGCCCAGCCATACGCGTATTGCCCAAGGCCATACGCGTATGGGCAAGGCTATTTTCCTTCAAAATTCACTTGTAAAAGTCCAATACGCGTACCACCATGTCTCATACGCGCATTGCCTTGTCCATACGCGTAACGCCCAATTTTCTTCACATCCATACGCGTATTGCCCAAGTCAATACGCGTATGGCCCTGCGTGATACGCGTATGGGCAGTTTGAACCCAGAAATTTTCCTGCAGAATCTGTCTGCTACGGGTTGATTCGATTCAACCCCAAAATCCCATTTTTCCAATCTAAAATTCACCAAAACATGTTATAACATAACAATCGGTATAAACATACAATCACACATTGCATTTAGCAGCTAGATTCATGAATTTCATGCAAAATTAATCAATTTCCATAATACCAATCTAACTCTAACTCAATAAAACTCTACCCTAAAGAGTCTAACTAGAACCCACCTGGATTACTAGACGAGGAGGTTGATGCGGAGACGATTGAACGAAAAACAGATGAATTGATGATGATCTTGAGCTTTTGGGAAATTTTCCTCTCTTCTTCCTCCCTTCTCCTTTCCTTTCTTCCCTTTTTCCTTTCTTTTCTTTCTTTTCTTTTTCTCTAAGTTTCTATCTTTGACCAAATAAGTAAAATGAAAAGAAAATATCCAAAGTGATATTAATTGATCATACTACTAATTATCCAAATTATCTCAAATGCACGAAAGAATAAAACTCAACGTTAAATACTATTAATTTAATCAACTCTGAGTTCGTCAGTTTACTCTAATTATTTTATCAAATAATTGTTCAGAGTACTCCGGAACCCAGTTGATCATAATAATATTAACCAGAGCGTTTATAAATTTACGGGGTATTACATCCTCCCCCCCTTAAATAGAAATTCGTCCTCGAATTTAGAAGATTACTCGAACAGATGTGGATATGAATCTCGCATCTCCGATCCTAGTTCCCAAGTGGCATCACCTGGATGCGTCATATCCCACTGCACCTTAACGAGTGGAATATCTTTGTTCCTTAACACTTTTGTTTCCCTTCCCACAACACAACTCGGTTGTGGTCTAAAAGTCAAATCCGCTTCAATTTCCACTGATTCGGGTAGAATTGGCTGAAGAGGATCAGGAATAAACTTACGGGGCTGAGATACGTGAAAAACGTCATGCATTTCAGATAGAGAGAGTGGTAAGGCTAATCTATAAGCAGCTTCACTAATCCTTTCTAAAATTTGATATGGTCCCACGTATCTCGGACTTAACTTGCGTGACTTAAATGGTCCTTTCAATCTCGATCTTGGCGTAACTTTCAGAAATACATGGTCACCTTCCTCAAATTCCAAAGGCCTCCTACGATTATCCGCATAACTCTTTTGGCGATCTTGTGCTTGTTTAACCTTCTCGCGGATCATTCAAATCTTTTCCGTAATCTCTTGAATAATCTCGGGTCCTATAATTCTATCTTCGCCAACTTCTGCCCAACACAAAGGTGTTCTACACTTCCTCCCATACAATGCTTCATAAGAAGCCATACCGATGCTCGCATGATACTCTTGTTATAGGAAAACTCAATTATCGGTAAAAGTTCTTTCCAATTTTTCCTCTACTCTCTAGCACACCAGCTCTTAACGTATCCTCTATCGTCTGTATTGTTCGTTCAGTCCGACCATCCGTCCGAGGGTGATTCGACGTGCTTAAACGCAAATTCGTACCCACAACTTGTTGGAACACTTTCCAAAATCTCGAAGTAAACTTCGGATCTCTATCAGACACAATACTAGAAGGAATACCATGCAATCTCACAATCTCAGCAATAAACAACCTTGCAAGATGACTTGCCTTATAAGTAGTCTTTACAGCTAAGAAGTGTGCAGATTTCGTTAGTCGATCCACAATTACTCAATTAGAATCATAACCTCCTAGTGCACGAGGTAAACCTACTGCAAAATCCATAGAGATACTACTCCACTTCCAAACTGGAATATCCAAAGGTCGTAACAGACCGCCCGGTCTTTGGTGTTCAATCTTCACCTGTTGACATACTGCACATTCTGACACATATTCCGCTATATCCTTTTTCATCCCGGACCACCAATAATCCTTCTTTAAATCCTGATACATCTTCGAAGAACCAGGATGTATCGTAACAGTACCTTTATAAGCTTCGTCTAGAATCTTCCTTTTTAACGCTTCATCTTTAGGAACACAATTCCTTTGATTAAACAGAACAATCCCATCTTGTAACTCCTCCTCTAACATTTGCTCTTGTTGAATCTCCATTCTTAAAGTAGATTTGACATTCCAATTCCCATGATTACACCATTCGGAGTCCACACAAACCGGGGATTAAGATCTCTAAACTTTCCAACAACGAATATTCCAAAAATCATCAATTTTGCACTATGAACCCTTTTTCGACTTAAGGCGTCCGCTACTTTATTCACCTTTCCCGGATGATACTTCAATTCTAAGTCATAATCCTTTAAGTACTCCATCCACCTTCTTTGTCGCATATTCAACTCCTTTTGATCAAACAAATACTTCAAACTTTTGTGGTCACTGAACATTTCAAAACGTACACCATACTAGTAATGACGTCACACCTTCAGTGCAAACAACACAGGAGCTAGTTCCAAGTCATGAGTTGGATAATTCTTCTCATGAACTTTCAACTGTCGAGAAGCATAAGCTACTACTTGACCACCTTGCATCAGAACACCCCCTAATCCCCTCTTAGAAGCATCACAAAATACTTCATAAGAGTTGTTAGGATTAGGAATAATTAATACTGGACCACTCGTCAAACTTTCCTTCAATTTCATAAAACTCTGTTCACAACCCGAATCCCACTCCAAAGTAACATTCTTCCGAGTAAGTTTCGTCATTGGTAAGGCCAATTGAGAAAAGCCCTTAATAAACCTTCTATAGTAACCGGCCAATCCCAAGAAACTTCTAACTTCCGACATCCAAAACTCACACCTGCTCAACTTAGCAAACAATTGCTTCTCTTGCAAGACTGATAAGACAATCCTCAGATGTTCTCCGTGCTCTTGTGGAGTACGAGAATAAATAAGAATGTCGTCAATAAAGATTATCACAAATTGGTCCAAGTAAGCCTGAAATATTCGATTCATGTAATCCATAAAAACAGCTGGAGCATTAGTCACACCGAAAGGCATCACTAAGAATTCGTAATGACCATAACGGGTCCTAAATGCAGTCTTTGGCACATCAGAACTCTTCACTCGAATCTGATGATAACCCGACCGGAAATCAATCTTTGAGAACACACAGGCTCCTTTTAATTGATCTAACAAGTCGTCTATCCTTGGTAAGGGATACTTGTTCTTAATAGTCACTTTATTCAACTTACGATAATCGATGCATAAACGCATTCCCCCATATTTCCTTCTTTACCAATAACACTGGAGCTCCCCAAGGTGAAACACTAGATCTAACAAGGTGCTTAGACATCAAGTCTTCCAACTGGTCCTCTAATTCTCTTAACCCAAGCGGCGCCATCTGATACGGAGAACGGATACAGGAGCCGTTCCTGGTATCAGGTCAATAGAGAACTCAACTCCTCTCTCCGGAGGAAAGAGTAGTAACATTCTCTGGAAACACTTCGGAAAACTCACCCACTATAGAAATACCCAGAACTTGCTGGTCACTACCTCCTTCCTTAGGAAGAACCATTAAAACAGATTTCTCCTTCTCGAATAAGAAGTCTACCATTCTTACCGTACTTCCTAAAATCGTCAATAACGCATCCTTAGGAGTAGCCTCAGCAGATGGAATAATGATTAACTTCTCTTCACGACCGATAAAAACCGAATTAACTGAAAGCCAGACCATTCCCAGAACAACATCCACTTTCTTGAGCGGCAAACAAATAAGATCAATCTGGAAAACTCTTTCGTTCACCGACAACACACAATTTTCACACATCAGGGGTGTTTCAACCATTTCATCCATGGCAGTAGTAACCACCATAGGAGGAAACAAAGGAATAGTTTGCAACCCTAGTCGCTTCACACATCTCAAAGACACAAAAGAATGTGTAGCCCCACAGTCAAATAAAACAAAACAAGGTTGACCATTAACAAAACACGTACCCGCAATCAAGGAATTATCACCCTTTGCTTTCCTTGCATCCAGAGTATATACTCGACCAGTAGTCTTCCCTTGTGTCTGATTTCTACCCTGAGGACAATCCCTCGCCAAATGGCCCACCTTCTGACATTGATAACACTTCACACCTTCGATACCGCACTTTCCCCAATGATTTCTACCACAGTGTCGACATGCACTAGTCCTAGAGCTCTGAACTCGTTTCCTTTTAAAAACTCGTTGCCTAGGATTAGACTGTTGGCTTGCCCTACGCGAACCCCCTTCTGTCCGAACTTCCTTCAAACTGTTCTCTGCTACACAGTACTGCTGCAACTGCTGGAATTCAAACTCTCTTCGGATCCTCAAGGAACTAGGAAGGTACTTTTCAATAAAAATAGACCTGAACTGCTCCCACACCTTAGGTACACCTTGCATAGTCATGAAAGCTGAAGCAACATCCCACCATCTCTCAGCAGGACCCCTCAGTGAGTGAGAAGCAAACACTACCTTGTTCTCCTCACTACAGCAAATTACTAGAAAAATTCTCTCCATGCCAGCAATCCAGTCATGAGCTCTCACAGGATCCATTCCGCCATGAAATTCTGGAGGATTCATGCGGAGAAAATCCCGAAAACTCCCACCTACAATCTCTGGGACAACCACTCGAGGATAAAGACCTACATTCATCCGTTGCACCATATGTTGCATGAACTGGTTCTGCTGCTGCTGCATCTGTCGCACAAACTGATACAAAGAAGCATTTGCATCGCCGCCTGGCGGATTCATCCCAGCTGGAGGATTTGTGGGTCTACCACGATTGTTTCTGCGTCCGCCAACCATGTTCCTAAATGTCATATAGATAGAATTAAGTTGATCAGGCTCAATACCATAAATATAACACTTAAGACCCATAGCGACACAACACATATGAAACGGAAAGAAACACTTATACTATTTCATGGCTAGGTCGAGGATACGACCCGCTCTGATACCAACTGTAAAGACCATATAATAATACATGCATCAAATCATATATTATACATGAGTTTCACTTTTTGGTACTGAAACATAATAAGTTCCTAGTTAACACATTATATATATAAATGCCTCTAATACAAAAGAACTAAAAGTCTAAGGCATTACATATACAAGATGTTCCAAAATGATAAAAACTAAGAACTAGATCAAAACAATGATCTCAAAACATAACGCCATAGCGGAAGCCATGCCATCACAAAACCACGATCCGTAAGGAAAGTCAAATAACCTTGTCCTTACCCTTCGCTAAACCTGCAGAACCTGTGATGTAAACAACAACAGTGGGGTGAGATACATCAAATCTCAGTGAGTTCCCTATCTTAAAGTCCTCTCGGCTCTACAAGGTTCTAACAAAACTAACTCAAGTCAAAAGGGGAAAAGGGGAGTGACCATGAGTACACACACACTATATGGAAACATGTTATGAGTTCATCAACTCACAATATCACTAATCCGTAACCATGCCAAGGCATCCCCTATTCCCGTCCTCTTCTACGTCTAGAAGTCGACCCGGGTCATGGATCCCTGCAACCTACTTGACATACGAATGGATTCGGGTTCTACGGGCCATTAACCGTTATGAACCGTCACTTCTCACGGGCCATTAACCGTCACAAGCCTACGCTCCATGGGCGCCATTCGTACTAAAATGAAATGCGGGAATCAAACCTGCCAAGTAGTGGTGCACATGTTTCAGAGGAGCTCGAGACCCATGAAACGCACTCGCAAAAACAATAATAACCGGTTACGATTACGTGATCTCACAAAGACTTGATTGTATTCGACAATCTCAAGGCCATTATGCCTTATCACAACCAAACGGTTAACACACATGTTCCATACTAGTGTTTAATCATTTATTTTTCCGACACTGCTTAGGGTAATTGTCCTCACTCTACTTATTCCATATTTTAATCATGCTTACATTTTCAACAACCATTTACACACCAAAATCAACAAAACGACACAATTCCAACAATTCCGATATAATTAAATCGGCCGTCAATCTTAAAACCCATGTAATAAGAAAGTACATTTTATTACCTTTCCAACGATACCAAAATTGTTCCATTCCGAGTTACGGATAAAAAGTTACGGCATTGGAAACAAACGATCGGAAATAAAATATCACAACAGCAGAATTCTGCAAGTCCCCTGGCCATACGCGTATTGGTACTCCCCGTACGCGTATTGCCTAAGATTCTCGCCCAGCCATACGCGTATTGCCCAAGGCCATACGCGTATGGGCAAGGCTATTTTCCTTCAAAATTCACTTGTAAAAGTCCAATACGCGTACCACCATGTCTCATACGCGCATTGCCTTGTCCATACGCGTAACGCCCAATTTTCTTCACATCCATACGCGTATTGCCCAAGTCAATACGCGTATGGCCCTGCGTGATACGCGTATGGGCAGTTTGAACCCAGAAATTTTCCTGCAGAATCTGTCTGCTACGGGTTGATTCGATTCAACCCCAAAATCCCATTTTTCCAATCTAAAATTCACCAAAACATGTTATAACATAACAATCGGTATAAACATACAATCACACATTGCATTTAGCAGCTAGATTCATGAATTTCATGCAAAATTAATCAATTTCCATAATACCAATCTAACTCTAACTCAATAAAACTCTACCCTAAAGAGTCTAACTAGAACCCACCTGGATTACTAGACGAGGAGGTTGATGCGGAGACGATTGAACGAAAAACAGATGAATTGATGATGATCTTGAGCTTTTGGGAAATTTTCCTCTCTTCTTCCTCCCTTCTCCTTTCCTTTCTTCCCTTTTTCCTTTCTTTTCTTTCTTTTCTTTTTCTCTAAGTTTCTATCTTTGACCAAATAAGTAAAATGAAAAGAAAATATCCAAAGTGATATTAATTGATCATACTACTAATTATCCAAATTATCTCAAATGCACGAAAGAATAAAACTCAACGTTAAATACTATTAATTTAATCAACTCTGAGTTCGTCAGTTTACTCTAATTATTTTATCAAATAATTGTTCAGAGTACTCCGGAACCCAGTTGATCATAATAATATTAACCAGAGCGTTTATAAATTTACGGGGTATTACAATTTTCATAGAGCATATTATTGACAATTTTTGTTAATACTTTCATTTTAAATTTTAATAAATATTAAATAATCAATAATTAATCTATTATAGTAATGAAAATTTAAAATTTTATCAACAATATGTCATACGAAAATCAGTATGAATTGCAAGGTGAAAATAGGCATAAAAAACAGGATTAAGTTTAATAATAATAAATTTAAATGAATTTAATTTTAATTTTTTTTATTGATATTTTTTTTTACATATTTAACAAAATATAAATTATAAAATTCAAATATTAATACATGAGACATTTTAGTTCATTATTAGAATAAATAAAAACAACTAAATTTGTTAATAATTGAGGTTTATTTCAATTTTTTATTGAATAATCTATGCATAAGAATAAAATATCAAAAATAGGAGGATGTTATTTTTTTTTATAAATAATTTTGAAAATTTTTAATAATATAATATATTATAAACGATTCTATATTTTGTGCAAAGTACTAAAAATTTTACTACTTAAATAAAATTGGTAAGAATGGGGAAGGCTATGAAAAATATTAAGCTTACCGAACAAAATTGACTTATCCGTCTTTATTCAGAATGTTATTTTATTTATTTTAAATTTTTTAATATATAAGTATAAATAATAAGAAACACACAAACGATAAAAAACTTAAGTAGAATGGTTTCATGTAAATTAATTGCATGATCTCATTTTAAATATTACCAAAATTTGTTCTAAATTTTTTTTACTTAATGATTATTTGAAATTTTCTAATTAAAAGCATATAATATTTAATATAATATTTTTTCCATTTCAAAACATTTTAAATTTACGACGACAAAAAAAATATTTTAAAAAAAATGTTTAATCAATTTATAAAAAATCAACTTTCAATTCATTTGAATTTCTTATTATAATGTTTAGCCCTATTTTTTTTTTTATGTATTTTCACAGTGCATCTCTAAGTGATTTTCATATAGCATATTATTGATAAAATTTTTTAATACTTTAATATTAAATTTTAATAAATATTTAATTATCAATAATTAATCTATTAAAGTAATGAAAATTGAAAATTTTATCAAAATATGTCATAAGAAAATTACAATGAATTGCAATGCGAAAATAGACATAAAAAAATGGCTAAGTTTCATAATAATAAATTTAAATGAATTGTAACTTAAATTTTTTAATTTATAATTTTTTTACATATTTATAAAATATAAAATATAAAATTCAAATACTAATACATGAGACATTTCAGTTCATTATTAGAATAAATAAAAACAATTAAATTTGTGAATAATTGAGGTTTATTTCAATTTTTAATTGAATAATCTATGAATAAGAAAGAAATGTCAAAAATAGGAGGATGTTATTTTTTTTATAAATAATTATGAAGAATTTTTATAATCTAATATATTATATGATTTTATCTTTTTATTGCTTTTGGTAACAGAATATATTATATGATTATATGTATAACGACTATGTAAGGAAAAAATTAATATGATCCATTGATTTTTATTGATTAAAATTTGACGATCGTAATCATTTGTTCTCGTTTCTCACAATAACAAAATGTTCTCACCCAAGTCACTCCCTAGATATCTATAATAAATGCATTTGTAAATTAATTAGTTAATTTATTTTAATTTATTTTCTTTGATATCACAGACTTTCTCATACAAATCTAATGAGGTTGAAATATTTTGAATTCCTCTTAACATATTGATTTTAATAAATTACACATTATTATTTGATTTTATTTTTTTAGAAATGTGCAAAGTACTAAAATTTTTACTACTTAAACAAAATTGGTAAGAGTGGAGAAGACTATGAAAAGTATTAAGGGTACCGAGCAAAATTGACTTATTCGTCTTTATTCATAATTTTATTTTATTTATTTTAAATTTTTAAATATAAAAGTATACATACTAAGGAACAGACAAATGATAAAAAAAACTAAGTAGAATGGTTTCATGTAAATTATTTGCATGACCTCATTTTAACTATTACCAAAATTTGTTCTAAATTTTTTTGACTTAATGATTATATGACATTTTTTAATTAAAATTATATAATATTTAATATAATATTCTTCCATTTTAAAACATTTTTAATTTACGATAAAAAAGAAAATTTTAAAATTGACACATTATTTTTTAGTATAGTTTAAAATTATAACATTTCTTAGAATGGTTTAAAAGTTACAATTTTCTATATTTTGAGGTCTTAGTGATTATATAAATAATACATTTTAAGTTCTATTCAAAATCCTCCGAAAATGCATTATTCTTTTAACTAATATTATAAACGGTTTCATCATTGGAGGTCATTAATTGAACATACGAAATATCACGTGATAGTTGTCTTACATTTTTAAAATTATTTTAAAAAAAAAACCATCATTATACAATATAAATATAGTATCTCTTGTAAAAATATGCCTTTTAAAAATTATTGTCTCTTTATTCATATATCTATCAACATATTTTTTACAATACTTTAAAATAAAAAATAGTAGAAAATGCAGAAAATCATGTCATGAACGACATGAGTTCACGCTAATAATATGTTTAATGATTAATTTTATCAATTGTAGCAATTTGATTTGGTATTTGATAATATATTTTTTGGTCATTATTTTGATTATATCTTTTTTCTTTTTTATTGTGTTTATATATATTATTATTTAAGATATTATGTTGTAAATAAGGTATAAAATATAATTGATTCATATTTTAGACATACATCCATTTAAATCAGTTTGTAATGTCACTTTTAGGTTAACTTCTAAAATATTTCACTAAATATATATTTATCAGGATTTGATTGGATGCTATAAGGATATTAATCTCTAGATATATATATCAATATTATATGATAAATCAATTATCAACATGATTTTTATTATATTTTTGATTCTCCATTGATTGAGTTAAAATAAATTGATATGTTTTAATTTCCATTAAAAGAATTCTTATTCTTTTCACTATAAATTGCTCTATTACAATGAGAATGATATAAAAACCTAGCTCGTTGAAAGTTATTATCTTATACTCGTACTTTCTTTTGTAAGTTTATTTTTCTTCTTCATTTTAGGCTTGCAAATAACATGGTATCCAATTAGTTTATGCATTTAATACTCATAATAAGTATTTATTCTAGACAATTGTGTATAAAATTTTGTTTTTCCTGTATGTTAAGTATTTTATATTTTTCTTTAGAGTTATTATTCATGTCAAATTTCATGTGATATTTTGTTTACTTATCTTGTTAAAAGTTTTTATATGTAGTGATGAAAAATTAAATTCTGACTTCAAGCAGATCTTTGATGGAAGGAAGGGGAAAAAAGAAATCTTTATTTGGAAAAATAAAGCGAATATGTTCAAAACATAGTGAAAAAAAGAAATATAGAGTATTTGAAGAGACTGAAATAGAGGAGGAGCAAGATGAAATAGAGCAAGGGCAAGATGGGATAGAGCAATCTCCAGAGCATCAAGAGGAGGTGGTAGAACCAATCCCTTCATATAATTCTACACAACATTATTATTACCCTCCACAAACTCAACAAGTAATTCAAGGATATTTTGAACATGGAAGTCCTTCGTATTCTGCACATTACCCTGATGAAAATACACAACCATGTAACCTTTCATATTCCGAAGAAAATACACAACCATGGAATCCTTCATACTCTTCACAAACCACCAATGGATATACGCAACCATGGAATCCTTCATACTCTTCACACAACACTGATGGATATATGCAACCATGGAATCCTTCATCTTCTTTACAAGACCATGATGGAAACACACACTTTGGTAGTGGAGATACACACTCTCCGTGTTCTTCACAATATCCGTATTCGTCGCAGTATCAACAAACAAATTACTATTCTAATGATCAACAAAATGTCCAGAGGGCAAATGACTATTTTAGTGATGAAAACACAGATGGATGTTCTATGATGTAAAACATCTGACTAGATATCTAATTGCTAATTAACTACATGTTATATTTTTTATCTATAGTTTAGAAAAATTGGTAATGTAATAAGTAGGCTAATAATAAGCATAATCCAAAAGTCAAATATTTTCAATTATAATTGATTTTTTTTATTATATTTAACTATAGAGCAAGACTATTTTAATTTTTCTTATTCATATTCTTATATTTATTAATTACAATTATTATGAACATTATATAACCTTTCTTTAGATATATAAATTTATTTAATCAATTTATTAAAAATCAACTTTAAATTTATTTAAATTTCTTATTATAATGTTTAGCCCTATTTTTCTTTATGTATTTTCACAATGCATCTCTAAGTGATTTTCATAGAGCATATTATTGACAATTTTTGTTAATACTTTCATTTTAAATTTTAATAAATATTAAATAATCAATAATTAATCTATTATAGTAATGAAAATTTAAAATTTTATCAACAATATGTCATACGAAAATCAGTATGAATTGCAAGGTGAAAATAGGCATAAAAAACAGGATTAAGTTTAATAATAATAAATTTAAATGAATTTAATTTTAATTTTTTTTATTGATATTTTTTTTTACATATTTAACAAAATATAAATTATAAAATTCAAATATTAATACATGAGACATTTTAGTTCATTATTAGAATAAATAAAAACAACTAAATTTGTTAATAATTGAGGTTTATTTCAATTTTTTATTGAATAATCTATGCATAAGAATAAAATATCAAAAATAGGAGGATGTTATTTTTTTTTTATAAATAATTTTGAAAATTTTTAATAATATAATATATTATAAACGATTCTATATTTTGTGCAAAGTACTAAAAATTTTACTACTTAAATAAAATTGGTAAGAATGGGGAAGGCTATGAAAAATATTAAGCTTACCGAACAAAATTGACTTATCCGTCTTTATTCAGAATGTTATTTTATTTATTTTAAATTTTTTAATATATAAGTATAAATAATAAGAAACACACAAACGATAAAAAACTTAAGTAGAATGGTTTCATGTAAATTAATTGCATGATCTCATTTTAAATATTACCAAAATTTGTTCTAAATTTTTTTTACTTAATGATTATTTGAAATTTTCTAATTAAAAGCATATAATATTTAATATAATATTTTTTCCATTTCAAAACATTTTAAATTTACGACGACAAAAAAACTATTTTAAAAAAAATGTTTAATCAATTTATAAAAAATCAACTTTCAATTCATTTGAATTTCTTATTATAATGTTTAGCCCTATTTTTTTTTTTATGTATTTTCACAGTGCATCTCTAAGTGATTTTCATATAGCATATTATTGATAAAATTTTTTAATACTTTAATATTAAATTTTAATAAATATTTAATTATCAATAATTAATCTATTAAAGTAATGAAAATTGAAAATTTTATCAAAATATGTCATAAGAAAATTACAATGAATTGCAATGCGAAAATAGACATAAAAAAATGGCTAAGTTTCATAATAATAAATTTAAATGAATTGTAACTTAAATTTTTTAATTTATAATTTTTTTACATATTTATAAAATATAAAATATAAAATTCAAATATTAATACATGAGACATTTCAGTTCATTATTAGAATAAATAAAAACAATTAAATTTGTGAATAATTGAGGTTTATTTCAATTTTTAATTGAATAATCTATGAATAAGAAAGAAATGTCAAAAATAGGAGGATGTTATTTTTTTTATAAATAATTATGAAGAATTTTTATAATCTAATATATTATATGATTTTATCTTTTTATTGCTTTTGGTAACAGAATATATTATATGATTATATGTATAACGACTATGTAAGGAAAAAATTAATATGATCCATTGATTTTTATTGATTAAAATTTGACGATCGTAATCATTTGTTCTCGTTTCTCACAATAACAAAATGTTCTCACCCAAGTCACTCCCTAGATATCTATAATAAATGCATTTGTAAATTAATTAGTTAATTTATTTTAATTTATTTTCTTTGATATCACAGACTTTCTCATACAAATCTAATGAGGTTGAAATATTTTGAATTCCTCTTAACATATTGATTTTAATAAATTACACATTATTATTTGATTTTATTTTTTTAGAAATGTGCAAAGTACTAAAATTTTTACTACTTAAACAAAATTGGTAAGAGTGGAGAAGACTATGAAAAGTATTAAGGGTACCGAGCAAAATTGACTTATTCGTCTTTATTCATAATTTTATTTTATTTATTTTAAATTTTTAAATATAAAAGTATACATACTAAGGAACAGACAAATGATAAAAAAAACTAAGTAGAATGGTTTCATGTAAATTATTTGCATGACCTCATTTTAACTATTACCAAAATTTGTTCTAAATTTTTTTGACTTAATGATTATATGACATTTTTTAATTAAAATTATATAATATTTAATATAATATTCTTCCATTTTAAAACATTTTTAATTTACGATAAAAAAGAAAATTTTAAAATTGACACATTATTTTTTAGTATAGTTTAAAATTATAACATTTCTTAGAATGGTTTAAAAGTTACAATTTTCTATATTTTGAGGTCTTAGTGATTATATAAATAATACATTTTAAGTTCTATTCAAAATCCTCCGAAAATGCATTATTCTTTTAACTAATATTATAAACGGTTTCATCATTGGAGGTCATTAATTGAACATACGAAATATCACGTGATAGTTGTCTTACATTTTTAAAATTATTTTAAAAAAAAAACCATCATTATACAATATAAATATAGTATCTCTTGTAAAAATATGCCTTTTAAAAATTATTGTCTCTTTATTCATATATCTATCAACATATTTTTTACAATACTTTAAAATAAAAAATAGTAGAAAATGCAGAAAATCATGTCATGAACGACATGAGTTCACGCTAATAATATGTTTAATGATTAATTTTATCAATTGTAGCAATTTGATTTGGTATTTGATAATATATTTTTTGGTCATTATTTTGATTATATCTTTTTTCTTTTTTATTGTGTTTATATATATTATTATTTAAGATATTATGTTGTAAATAAGGTATAAAATATAATTGATTCATATTTTAGACATACATCCATTTAAATCAGTTTGTAATGTCACTTTTAGGTTAACTTCTAAAATATTTCACTAAATATATATTTATCAGGATTTGATTGGATGCTATAAGGATATTAATCTCTAGATATATATATCAATATTATATGATAAATCAATTATCAACATGATTTTTATTATATTTTTGATTCTCCATTGATTGAGTTAAAATAAATTGATATGTTTTAATTTCCATTAAAAGAATTCTTATTCTTTTCACTATAAATTGCTCTATTACAATGAGAATGATATAAAAACCTAGCTCGTTGAAAGTTATTATCTTATACTCGTACTTTCTTTTGTAAGTTTATTTTTCTTCTTCATTTTAGGCTTGCAAATAACATGGTATCCAATTAGTTTATGCATTTAATACTCATAATAAGTATTTATTCTAGACAATTGTGTATAAAATTTTGTTTTTCCTGTATGTTAAGTATTTTATATTTTTCTTTAGAGTTATTATTCATGTCAAATTTCATGTGATATTTTGTTTACTTATCTTGTTAAAAGTTTTTATATGTAGTGATGAAAAATTAAATTCTGACTTCAAGCAGATCTTTGATGGAAGGAAGGGGAAAAAAGAAATCTTTATTTGGAAAAATAAAGCGAATATGTTCAAAACATAGTGAAAAAAAGAAATATAGAGTATTTGAAGAGACTGAAATAGAGGAGGAGCAAGATGAAATAGAGCAAGGGCAAGATGGGATAGAGCAATCTCCAGAGCATCAAGAGGAGGTGGTAGAACCAATCCCTTCATATAATTCTACACAACATTATTATTACCCTCCACAAACTCAACAAGTAATTCAAGGATATTTTGAACATGGAAGTCCTTCGTATTCTGCACATTACCCTGATGAAAATACACAACCATGTAACCTTTCATATTCCGAAGAAAATACACAACCATGGAATCCTTCATACTCTTCACAAACCACCAATGGATATACGCAACCATGGAATCCTTCATACTCTTCACACAACACTGATGGATATATGCAACCATGGAATCCTTCATCTTCTTTACAAGACCATGATGGAAACACACACTTTGGTAGTGGAGATACACACTCTCCGTGTTCTTCACAATATCCGTATTCGTCGCAGTATCAACAAACAAATTACTATTCTAATGATCAACAAAATGTCCAGAGGGCAAATGACTATTTTAGTGATGAAAACACATATGGATGTTCTATGATGTAAAACATCTGACTAGATATCTAATTGCTAATTAACTACATGTTATATTTTTTATCTATAGTTTAGAAAAATTGGTAATGTAATAAGTAGGCTAATAATAAGCATAATCCAAAAGTCAAATATTTTCAATTATAATTGATTTTTTTTATTATATTTAACTATAGAGCAAGACTATTTTAATTTTTCTTATTCATATTCTTATATTTATTAATTACAATTATTATGAACATTATATAACCTTTCTTTAGATATATAAATTTATTTAATCAATTTATTAAAAATCAACTTTAAATTTATTTAAATTTCTTATTATAATGTTTAGCCCTATTTTTCTTTATGTATTTTCACAATGCATCTCTAAGTGATTTTCATAGAGCATATTATTGACAATTTTTGTTAATACTTTCATTTTAAATTTTAATAAATATTAAATAATCAATAATTAATCTATTATAGTAATGAAAATTTAAAATTTTATCAACAATATGTCATACGAAAATCAGTATGAATTGCAAGGTGAAAATAGGCATAAAAAACAGGATTAAGTTTAATAATAATAAATTTAAATGAATTTAATTTTAATTTTTTTTATTGATATTTTTTTTTACATATTTAACAAAATATAAATTATAAAATTCAAATATTAATACATGAGACATTTTAGTTCATTATTAGAATAAATAAAAACAACTAAATTTGTTAATAATTGAGGTTTATTTCAATTTTTTATTGAATAATCTATGCATAAGAATAAAATATCAAAAATAGGAGGATGTTATTTTTTTTTTATAAATAATTTTGAAAATTTTTAATAATATAATATATTATAAACGATTCTATATTTTGTGCAAAGTACTAAAAATTTTACTACTTAAATAAAATTGGTAAGAATGGGGAAGGCTATGAAAAATATTAAGCTTACCGAACAAAATTGACTTATCCGTCTTTATTCAGAATGTTATTTTATTTATTTTAAATTTTTTAATATATAAGTATAAATAATAAGAAACACACAAACGATAAAAAACTTAAGTAGAATGGTTTCATGTAAATTAATTGCATGATCTCATTTTAAATATTACCAAAATTTGTTCTAAATTTTTTTTACTTAATGATTATTTGAAATTTTCTAATTAAAAGCATATAATATTTAATATAATATTTTTTCCATTTCAAAACATTTTAAATTTACGACGACAAAAAAACTATTTTAAAAAAAATGTTTAATCAATTTATAAAAAATCAACTTTCAATTCATTTGAATTTCTTATTATAATGTTTAGCCCTATTTTTTTTTTTATGTATTTTCACAGTGCATCTCTAAGTGATTTTCATATAGCATATTATTGATAAAATTTTTTAATACTTTAATATTAAATTTTAATAAATATTTAATTATCAATAATTAATCTATTAAAGTAATGAAAATTGAAAATTTTATCAAAATATGTCATAAGAAAATTACAATGAATTGCAATGCGAAAATAGACATAAAAAAATGGCTAAGTTTCATAATAATAAATTTAAATGAATTGTAACTTAAATTTTTTAATTTATAATTTTTTTACATATTTATAAAATATAAAATATAAAATTCAAATATTAATACATGAGACATTTCAGTTCATTATTAGAATAAATAAAAACAATTAAATTTGTGAATAATTGAGGTTTATTTCAATTTTTAATTGAATAATCTATGAATAAGAAAGAAATGTCAAAAATAGGAGGATGTTATTTTTTTTATAAATAATTATGAAGAATTTTTATAATCTAATATATTATATGATTTTATCTTTTTATTGCTTTTGGTAACAGAATATATTATATGATTATATGTATAACGACTATGTAAGGAAAAAATTAATATGATCCATTGATTTTTATTGATTAAAATTTGACGATCGTAATCATTTGTTCTCGTTTCTCACAATAACAAAATGTTCTCACCCAAGTCACTCCCTAGATATCTATAATAAATGCATTTGTAAATTAATTAGTTAATTTATTTTAATTTATTTTCTTTGATATCACAGACTTTCTCATACAAATCTAATGAGGTTGAAATATTTTGAATTCCTCTTAACATATTGATTTTAATAAATTACACATTATTATTTGATTTTATTTTTTTAGAAATGTGCAAAGTACTAAAATTTTTACTACTTAAACAAAATTGGTAAGAGTGGAGAAGACTATGAAAAGTATTAAGGGTACCGAGCAAAATTGACTTATTCGTCTTTATTCATAATTTTATTTTATTTATTTTAAATTTTTAAATATAAAAGTATACATACTAAGGAACAGACAAATGATAAAAAAAACTAAGTAGAATGGTTTCATGTAAATTATTTGCATGACCTCATTTTAACTATTACCAAAATTTGTTCTAAATTTTTTTGACTTAATGATTATATGACATTTTTTAATTAAAATTATATAATATTTAATATAATATTCTTCCATTTTAAAACATTTTTAATTTACGATAAAAAAGAAAATTTTAAAATTGACACATTATTTTTTAGTATAGTTTAAAATTATAACATTTCTTAGAATGGTTTAAAAGTTACAATTTTCTATATTTTGAGGTCTTAGTGATTATATAAATAATACATTTTAAGTTCTATTCAAAATCCTCCGAAAATGCATTATTCTTTTAACTAATATTATAAACGGTTTCATCATTGGAGGTCATTAATTGAACATACGAAATATCACGTGATAGTTGTCTTACATTTTTAAAATTATTTTAAAAAAAAAACCATCATTATACAATATAAATATAGTATCTCTTGTAAAAATATGCCTTTTAAAAATTATTGTCTCTTTATTCATATATCTATCAACATATTTTTTACAATACTTTAAAATAAAAAATAGTAGAAAATGCAGAAAATCATGTCATGAACGACATGAGTTCACGCTAATAATATGTTTAATGATTAATTTTATCAATTGTAGCAATTTGATTTGGTATTTGATAATATATTTTTTGGTCATTATTTTGATTATATCTTTTTTCTTTTTTATTGTGTTTATATATATTATTATTTAAGATATTATGTTGTAAATAAGGTATAAAATATAATTGATTCATATTTTAGACATACATCCATTTAAATCAGTTTGTAATGTCACTTTTAGGTTAACTTCTAAAATATTTCACTAAATATATATTTATCAGGATTTGATTGGATGCTATAAGGATATTAATCTCTAGATATATATATATCAATATTATATGATAAATCAATTATCAACATGATTTTTATTATATTTTTGATTCTCCATTGATTGAGTTAAAATAAATTGATATGTTTTAATTTCCATTAAAAGAATTCTTATTCTTTTCACTATAAATTGCTCTATTACAATGAGAATGATATAAAAACCTAGCTCGTTGAAAGTTATTATCTTATACTAGTACTTTCTTTTGTAAGTTTATTTTTCTTCTTCATTTTAGGCTTGCAAATAACATGGTATCCAATTAGTTTATGCATTTAATACTCATAATAAGTATTTATTCTAGACAATTGTGTATAAAATTTTGTTTTTCCTGTATGTTAATTATTTTATATTTTTCTTTAAAGTTATTATTCATGTCAAATTTCATGTGATATTTTGTTTACTTATCTTGTTAAAAGTTTTTATATGTAGTGATGAAAAATTAAATTCTGACTTCAAGCAGATCTTTGATGGAAGGAAGGGGAAAAAAGAAATCTTTATTTGGAAAAATAAAGCGAATATGTTCAAAACATAGTGAAAAAAAGAAATATAGAGTATTTGAAGAGACTGAAATAGAGGAGGAGCAAGATGAAATAGAGCAAGGGCAAGATGGGATAGAGCATCAAGAGGAGGTGGTAGAACCAATCCCTTCATATAATTCTACACAACATTATTATTACCCTCCACAAACTCAACAAGTAATTCAAGGATATTTTGAACATGGAAGTCCTTCGTATTCTGCATGTAATACCCCGTAAATTTATAAACGCTCTGGTTAATATTATTATGATCAACTGGGTTCCGGAGTACTCTGAGTAATTATTTGATAAAATAATTGGAGTAAACTGACGAACTCAGAGTCGATTAAATTAATAGTATTTAACGTTGAGTTTTTATAATTTGATGTATTTGAGCTAATTTTGGACATTTAGTAGTGTTACTAAAAAATGATAGTTTCTATACTATCTATTTTTCTTTTCTTTTTCCTTGGGAAAACCAAACAAAGCTAAAAGAGAAAGATAGAAAGAAAGAAAAGGAAAAAGGGAAGGAAGGAAAGGAAAAGAAAGAGGAAGAAGAGAAATTTTCCAAAAGCTCAAGAATCATCATCAATTCATCTGTTCTTCGTCTAATCGTCTCAGTATCAACCTCCTCGTCTAGTAATCCAGGTGGGTTCTAGTTAGACTCCTTAGAGTAGAGTTTTGTTGAGTTTAGAGTTAGGTTGAAATTGTGGAAATTGAATCTTTTTGCACAAAATTCGTGAATCTAACTGATAAATGCAATGTTTGATTGTATGTTATACTGGTTGTGATGTTATAACATGTTTTGATGCATTTCAATTGATGAAAATGGGATTTGGGGTTGATTTTGGATCAACCCGTAGCAGGAAAATTCTGCAGGAACTTCTGCATTTTTTCTCTGCCCATACGCGTATGGAGCTTGTCAATACGCGTATGGGGCTTGTCAATACGCGTACGGCAAGGGCAATACGCGTATGGATGGCCGGGGATTTTGGGCAATACGCGTATCACGTGGGGAAATACGCGTATGGCTGGGCGAGAATTTGGGCAATACGCGTACGGAGAATGCCAATACGCGTACGGCCAGGAGAGTTACAGAATCCTGCTGTTGTGATTTATTTTTCCGATCGATTGTTTACAATGCCGTAACTTTTTGTACGTAACTCGGATTGGAACAATTTTGATATCGTTGGAAAGATAATAAAATGTACTTTCTTATTATAAGGGTTTTAAGATCGTCGGCCGATTTAATTAAGTCGGGATTTCTGAAATTGTGTCGTTTTATCGACTTTTATCTGTTAATTGTGTGTAATTATTATTGACAATATATGCATGTTAAAATATGGACTAGGCAGGGTGAGGATTATTACCAAAACAGTGTTGGAATGTGGAGTCTTACGTGTGGCAACGCTCGTGCATGAGAGGCCGAGGCGTGTGCATTCTGTTTATCAATAACCACAGAGTTGTGTTAGTGCGTTTCATGGGTCTCGAGCTCCTCTGAAACAGATGCACCACTACTTGGCAGGTTTGAGTCCCATGTAAGTACGATTGGAGCCTACGGGTAAAGAGACTTGAGACGGCGTACGGTCCGTGAGAAGTGACGGATCACGGTGTACGGCCCGTGATCCCGAATCCAATCGTATGCCAAGTAGCTACAAGGATCCATGACTCGGATCGCCTTCTAGACGTAGAAGGGTACGGGAAAAAGGGATACCTTGGTATTGGTTATTGATATGTGAGTTCTTGAGTGTACGGACTCAGAACGTACTTCGGTACTTTGTGAATCCTTGAGTTTACAGGCTCAAGAGGTACTTCGGTACTAGTGTGAGTTTACAGGCTCACCGTGGCGGTTACTTGTGTGTGTGTACTCATGGTCTTTCCCCTTTCCCCTTGGACATGAGTTAGGATTTTGTTAGAACCTTGTAAAGCCGAGAGGACTTTAAGATAGGGAACTCACTGAGATTTGATGTATCTCACCCCACTGTTGTTGTTTACATCACAGGTTCTGCAGGTTTGGCGAAGGGTAAGGACAAGGTTACTTGACTTTCCTTACGGATCGTGGTTTTGTGATGGCATGGCTTCCGCTATGGCGTTATGTTTTGAGATCATTGTATTGGTCTAGTTCTTAGTTTTTATCATTTTGGAACATCTTGTATATGTAATGCCTTAGACTTTTAGTTCTTTTGTATTAGAGGCATTTATATATATAATGTGTTAACTAGGAACTTATTATGTTTCAGTACCAAAAGTGAAACTCATGTATAATATATGATTTGAGGCATGTATTGTATATGGTCTTTACAGTTGGTATCAGAGCAGGTCGTATCCTCGACCTAGCCATGAAATAGAATAAGTGTTTCTTTCCGTTTCATATGCGGCGTGTCGCCATGGGTCTTGTCTGTTATATTTATGGTATTGAGTCTGATCAACTTAATCCTATTGATATGGAATTCAGGAACATGGCTGATAGACGCAGAAACAACCGTGGAAGACCAAGAACTACTCCAGCTGGGACAGTTCCACAAGGTGATGAAGGGAATGCCCCGTTGTACCAATTTATGCAACAGATGCAGCAACAGCAGAATCAGTTCATGCAAGGAATGATGCAACAAATGGCTGATGGTCTGCATCCTCCAGTGGTTGTTCCGGAAGTTACGGGAGGAACCTACAGGGAATTTGTTCGAATGAATCCTCCGGAGTTTCAAGGAGGGCTAGATCCGGTGAAGGCACACGAGTGGATAACAGGTATGGAAAGGATTTTTCTGATAGTTCATTGCAGTGAGGAGAATAAAGTGGTCTTTGCTTCTCACTGGTTGAAGGGTCCTGCCATGAGGTGGTGGGAGAGCGCTTCAGCCTTGATGACAACTCAGGAAGTGCCGAAAGTGTGGGAACAGTTTAAGGTAATCTTTATGGAGAAATATTTTCCGAGTTCTTTAAGGTCTCAAAAGGAGTTTGAGTTCCAACAGTTGAGACAGGGAAATTTATCAGTGGCTTCTTATGCGCAACAATTTGAGATCATGGCTGACTATTCTAGACAGGCCATGTATGCTCCTGACGAGAGGTGGAAGATAGATCAGTTTCTGTTTGGGTTAAGGGCTGAGATTTCACACAGCGTGTCCCAACGGGAATTTGCTACTTATGCTGAAATGTTAAGACAATGTTATGTGGCGGAAAATAGCTTGAAAAAGATACAAATGGAGGTGGATTCGAACAGGGTAACTCAAGGTGACCGTGGAAGGTCGAATCAACAGTTTAGGCACAGGCAACAGTCTTCCAAAGGGAAGCAAGTACAGGGCTCTAGAACTAGTGCGCCTCCAGTATGTCGCACTTGTGGGAGGAGTCATTTTGGTAGGTGCAAATCGGAAGAAGTACGGTGTTATCAGTGTAACAAGATGGGTCATTGGGCGAGGGATTGTCCTCAGGGTAGAAATCAGACACAAGGGAAGACTACTGGTCGAGTATATACTCTGGATGCAAGGAAAGCAAAGGGTGATAATTCCTTGATTGCGGGTACGTGTTTTGTTAATGGTCAACCTTGTTTTGTTTTATTTGACTGTGGGGCTACACATTCTTTTGTGTCTTTAAGATGTGTGAAGCGACTTGGGTTGCAAACTATTCCTTTGTTTCCTCCTATGGTGGTTACTACTGCCATGGATGAAATGGTTGAAACACCACTGATGTGTGAAAATTGTGTGTTGTCGGTGAACGAAAGAGTCTTCCAGATTGATCTTATTTGTCTGCCGCTTAAGAAAGTGGATGTTGTTCTGGGAATGGACTGGCTTTCAGCTAATTCGGTTTGTATCGGTTGTGAGGAGAAGCTAATTATTATTCCATCTGCTGAGGCTACTCCGAAAGATGTATTATCAACGATTTTAGAAGGTACGGTGGGAATGGTAAATTTCTTGTTTGAGAAAGAGAAATCTGTTTTATTGGTTCTTACTAAGGAAGGAAGTAGTGAACAGCAAGTTCTGAGTATTCCAGTTGTATGTGAATTTCCTGAAGTGTTTCCAGAGGATGTTTCTTCTCTTCCTCCGGAGAGAGAAGTTGAGTTCTCTATTGACCTGATACCGGGAACGGCTCCTATATCCGTTTCTCCGTATCGGATGGCACCGCTTGAATTAAGAGAATTAAAGGACCAATTGAAGGACTTGATGTCCAAGCATTTCGTTAGGCCTAGTGTTTCACCGTGGGGAGCTCCAGTGTTACTGGTAAAGAAGAAAGATGGGGGAATGCGTTTGTGCATTGATTATCGTAAGTTGAATAAAGTTACCATTAAGAACAAGTATCCCTTACCAAGGATAGACGACTTATTAGATCAATTGAAAGGAGCCTGTGTGTTCTCGAAGATTGATTTACGGTCGGGTTATCATCAGATTCGAGTGAAGAGTTCCGATGTGCCAAAGACTGCATTTAGGACACGTTACGGTCATTACGAATTCTTAGTGATGCCTTTCGGTGTGACTAATGCTCCAGCTGTTTTCATGGATTACATGAATCGAATATTTCAGGCTTACTTGGACCAATTTGTGGTAATCTTTATTGACGACATTCTTATTTATTCTCGTACTCCACAAGAGCACGGAGAACATCTGAGGATTGTCTTATCGGTCTTGCAAGAGAAGCAATTGTTTGCTAAGTTGAGCAAGTGTGAGTTTTGGATGTCGGAAGTTAATTTTCTTGGACATGTGATATCTCGAGGTGGTGTGGCAGTGGATCCATCGAAGGTAGAAGCAGTGATTAATTGGGAGAGACCGAGAAATGTTTCAGAAGTCAGAAGTTTCTTGGGATTGGCCGGTTACTATAGAAGGTTTATCAAGGGCTTTTCTCAATTGGCCTTACCAATGACGAAACTTACTCGGAAGGATGTTACGTTTGAATGGGATTCAGGTTGCGAACAAGGTTTTATGCATTTGAAGGAAAGTTTGACGAGTGCTCCAGTATTAATTATTCCTGATCCTAACAACTCTTATGAAGTATTCTGTGATGCTTCTAAGAGGGGATTAGGGGGTGTTCTGATGCAAGGTGGTCAAGTGGTAGCTTATGCTTCTCGACAGTTAAAAGTTCATGAGAAGAATTATCCAACTCATGATTTGGAACTAGCTGCAGTGGTTTTTGCACTGAAGGTGTGGCGTCATTATTTATATGGTGTACGTTTTGAAATGTTCAGTGACCACAAAAGTTTGAAGTATTTGTTTGATCAAAAGGAGTTGAATATGCGACAAAGAAGGTGGATGGAGTACTTAAAGGATTATTGGTGGCCTGGGATGAAAAAGGATATAGCGGGATATGTGTCAGAATGTGCGGTGTGCCAACAGGTGAAGATTGAACATCAAAGACCGGACGGTTTGTTACAACCTTTGGATATTCCAGTTTGGAAGTGGGATAGTATTTCTATGGATTTTGCAGTGGGTTTACCCCGTACCCAAGGAGGGTATGATTCTATTTGGGTGATTGTAGATCGACTAACAAAATCTGCACACTTCTTAGCCGTAAAGACTACTTATAAGGCAAGTCATCTTGCAAGGTTGTTTATTGCTGAGATTGTGAGATTGCATGGTATTCCTTCTAGTATTGTGTCCGATAGAGATCCGAAGTTTACTTCGAGATTTTGGAAAGTGTTCCAACAAGTGATGGGTACGAATTTGTGTTTGAGCACGTCGAATCATCCTCAAACGGATGGTCAGACTGAACGAACAATACAAACGATGGAGGATATGTTAAGAGCTTGTGCGCTAGAGAGTAGAGGGAATTGGAAAGAACTTTTACCGTTAATCGAGTTTTCATATAACAATAGTTACCATGCGAGCATCGGTATGGCTCCTTATGAAGCATTGTATGGGAGAAAGTGTAGGACACCTTTGTGTTGGGCTGAAATTGGCGAAGATAGAATTTTGGGACCAGAGATTATTCAAGAGACTACGGAAAAGATTCGAATGATCCGCGAGAAGGTTAAACAAGCACAAGATCGTCAAAAGAGTTATGCGGACAATCGTAGGAGACCGTTGGAATTTGAGGAGGGTGACCATGTATTTCTGAAAGTTACTCAGAGATTGAGATTGAAAGGACCGTTTAAGTCGCGAAAGTTAAGTCCGAGATACGTGGGACCGTATCAGATTTTAGAAAGGATTGGTGAAGTTGCTTATAGATTAGCCTTACCACCCTCTCTATCGGAGATGCATGACGTTTTTCACGTATCTCAGCTCCGTAAGTTTATTCCTGATCCTCTTCAGCCAATTCTACCTGAATCAGTGGAAATTGAAGCGGATTTGACTTTTGAACCACAACCGAGTTGTATTGTGGGAAGGGAAACAAAAGTGTTAAGGAACAAAGATATTCCACTTGTTAAGGTGCAATGGGATATGACGCATCCGGGCGATGCTACTTGGGAACTGGAATCGGAAATGCGAGATTCTTATCCACATCTATTCAGGTAATATTCTAAATTCGAGGACGAATTTCTATTTAAGGGGGGGAGGATGTAATACCCCGTAAATTTATAAACGCTCTGGTTAATATTATTATGATCAACTGGGTTCCGGAGTACTCTGAGTAATTATTTGATAAAATAATTGGAGTAAACTGACGAACTCAGAGTCGATTAAATTAATAGTATTTAACGTTGAGTTTTTATAATTTGATGTATTTGAGCTAATTTTGGACATTTAGTAGTGTTACTAAAAAATGATAGTTTCTATACTATCTATTTTTCTTTTCTTTTTCCTTGGGAAAACCAAACAAAGCTAAAAGAGAAAGATAGAAAGAAAGAAAAGGAAAAAGGGAAGGAAGGAAAGGAAAAGAAAGAGGAAGAAGAGAAATTTTCCAAAAGCTCAAGAATCATCATCAATTCATCTGTTCTTCGTCTAATCGTCTCAGTATCAACCTCCTCGTCTAGTAATCCAGGTGGGTTCTAGTTAGACTCCTTAGAGTAGAGTTTTGTTGAGTTTAGAGTTAGGTTGAAATTGTGGAAATTGAATCTTTTTGCACAAAATTCGTGAATCTAACTGATAAATGCAATGTTTGATTGTATGTTATACTGGTTGTGATGTTATAACATGTTTTGATGCATTTCAATTGATGAAAATGGGATTTGGGGTTGATTTTGGATCAACCCGTAGCAGGAAAATTCTGCAGGAACTTCTGCATTTTTTCTCTGCCCATACGCGTATGGAGCTTGTCAATACGCGTATGGGGCTTGTCAATACGCGTACGGCAAGGGCAATACGCGTATGGATGGCCGGGGATTTTGGGCAATACGCGTATCACGTGGGGAAATACGCGTATGGCTGGGCGAGAATTTGGGCAATACGCGTACGGAGAATGCCAATACGCGTACGGCCAGGAGAGTTACAGAATCCTGCTGTTGTGATTTATTTTTCCGATCGATTGTTTACAATGCCGTAACTTTTTGTACGTAACTCGGATTGGAACAATTTTGATATCGTTGGAAAGATAATAAAATGTACTTTCTTATTATAAGGGTTTTAAGATCGTCGGCCGATTTAATTAAGTCGGGATTTCTGAAATTGTGTCGTTTTATCGACTTTTATCTGTTAATTGTGTGTAATTATTATTGACAATATATGCATGTTAAAATATGGACTAGGCAGGGTGAGGATTATTACCAAAACAGTGTTGGAATGTGGAGTCTTACGTGTGGCAACGCTCGTGCATGAGAGGCCGAGGCGTGTGCATTCTGTTTATCAATAACCACAGAGTTGTGTTAGTGCGTTTCATGGGTCTCGAGCTCCTCTGAAACAGATGCACCACTACTTGGCAGGTTTGAGTCCCATGTAAGTACGATTGGAGCCTACGGGTAAAGAGACTTGAGACGGCGTACGGTCCGTGAGAAGTGACGGATCACGGTGTACGGCCCGTGATCCCGAATCCAATCGTATGCCAAGTAGCTACAAGGATCCATGACTCGGATCGCCTTCTAGACGTAGAAGGGTACGGGAAAAAGGGATACCTTGGTATTGGTTATTGATATGTGAGTTCTTGAGTGTACGGACTCAGAACGTAGTTCGGTACTTTGTGAATCCTTGAGTTTACAGGCTCAAGAGGTACTTCGGTACTAGTGTGAGTTTACAGGCTCACCGTGGCGGTTACTTGTGTGTGTGTACTCATGGTCTTTCCCCTTTCCCCTTGGACATGAGTTAGGATTTTGTTAGAACCTTGTAAAGCCGAGAGGACTTTAAGATAGGGAACTCACTGAGATTTGATGTATCTCACCCCACTGTTGTTGTTTACATCACAGGTTCTGCAGGTTTGGCGAAGGGTAAGGACAAGGTTACTTGACTTTCCTTACGGATCGTGGTTTTGTGATGGCATGGCTTCCGCTATGGCGTTATGTTTTGAGATCATTGTATTGGTCTAGTTCTTAGTTTTTATCATTTTGGAACATCTTGTATATGTAATGCCTTAGACTTTTAGTTCTTTTGTATTAGAGGCATTTATATATATAATGTGTTAACTAGGAACTTATTATGTTTCAGTACCAAAAGTGAAACTCATGTATAATATATGATTTGAGGCATGTATTGTATATGGTCTTTACACTGCACATTACCCTGATGAAAATACACAACCATGTAACCTTTCATATTCCGAAGAAAATACACAACCATGGAATCCTTCATACTCTTCACAAACCACCGATGGATATACGCAACCATGGAATCCTTCATACTCTTCACACAACACTGATGGATATATGCAACCATGGAATCCTTCATCTTTTGGGAACCCTTCATCTTCTTTACAAGACCATGATGGAAACACACACTTTGGTAGTGGAGATACACACTCTCTGTGTTCTTCACAATATCCGTATTCGTCGCAGTATCAACAAACAAATTACTATTCTAATGATCAACAAAATGTCCAGAGGGCAAATGACTATTTTAGTGATGAAAACACAGATGGATGTTCTATGATGTAAAACATCTGACTAGATATCTAATTGCTAAATAACTACATGTTATATTTTTTATCTATAGTTTAGAAAAATTGGTAATGTAATAAGTAGGCTAATAATAAGCATAATCCAAAAGTCAAATATTTTCAATTATAATTGATTTTTTTTATTATATTTAACTATAGAGCAAGACTATTTTAATTTTTCTTATTCATATTCTTATATTTATTAATTACAATTATTATGAACATTATATAACCTTTCTTTAGATATATAAATTTATTTAATCAATTTATTAAAAATCAACTTTAAATTTATTTAAATTTCTTATTATAATGTTTAGCCCTATTTTTCTTTATGTATTTTCACAATGCATCTCTAAGTGATTTTCATAGAGCATATTATTGACAATTTTTGTTAATACTTTCATTTTAAATTTTAATAAATATTAAATAATCAATAATTAATCTATTATAGTAATGAAAATTTAAAATTTTATCAACAATATGTCATACGAAAATCAGTATGAATTGCAAGGTGAAAATAGGCATAAAAAACAGGATTAAGTTTAATAATAATAAATTTAAATGAATTTAATTTTAATTTTTTTTATTGATATTTTTTTTTTACATATTTAACAAAATATAAATTATAAAATTCAAATATTAATACATGAGACATTTTAGTTCATTATTAGAATAAATAAAAACAACTAAATTTGTTAATAATTGAGGTTTATTTCAAATTTTTATTGAATAATCTATGCATAAGAATAAAATATCAAAAATAGGAGGATGTTATTTTTTTTTATAAATAATTTTGAAAATTTTTAATAATATAATATATTATAAACGATTCTATATTTTGTGCAAAGTACTAAAAATTTTACTACTTAAATAAAATTGGTAAGAATGGGGAAGGCTATGAAAAATATTAAGCTTACCGAACAAAATTGACTTATCCGTCTTTATTCAGAATGTTATTTTATTTATTTTAAATTTTTTAATATATAAGTATAAATAATAAGAAACACACAAACGATAAAAAACTTAAGTAGAATGGTTTCATGTAAATTAATTGCATGATCTCATTTTAAATATTACCAAAATTTGTTCTAAATTTTTTTTACTTAATGATTATTTGAAATTTTCTAATTAAAAGCATATAATATTTAATATAATATTTTTTCCATTTCAAAACATTTTAAATTTACGACGACAAAAAAAATATTTTAAAAAAAATGTATAATCAATTTATAAAAAATCAACTTTCAATTCATTTGAATTTCTTATTATAATGTTTAGCCCTATTTTTTTTTTATGTATTTTCACAGTGCATCTCTAAGTGATTTTCATATAGCATATTATTGATAAAAATTTTTAATACTTTAATATTAAATTTTAATAAATATTTAATTATCAATAATTAATCTATTAAAGTAATGAAAATTGAAAATTTTATCAAAATATGTCATAAGAAAATTACAATGAATTGCAATGCGAAAATAGACATAAAAAAATGGCTAAGTTTCATAATAATAAATTTAAATGAATTGTAACTTAAATTTTTTAATTTATAATTTTTTTACATATTTATAAAATATAAAATATAAAATTCAAATACTAATACATGAGACATTTCAGTTCATTATTAGAATAAATAAAAACAATTAAATTTGTGAATAATTGAGGTTTATTTCAATTTTTAATTGAATAATCTATGAATAAGAAAGAAATGTCAAAAATAGGAGGATGTTATTTTTTTTATAAATAATTATGAAGAATTTTTATAATCTAATATATTATATGATTTTATCTTTTTATTGCTTTTGGTAACAGAATATATTATATGATTATATGTATAACGACTATGTAAGGAAAAAATTAATATGATCCATTGATTTTTATTGATTAAAATTTGACGATCGTAATCATTTGTTCTCGTTTCTCACAATAACAAAATGTTCTCACCCAAGTCACTCCCTAGATATCTATAATAAATGCATTTGTAAATTAATTAGTTAATTTATTTTAATTTATTTTCTTTGATATCACAGACTTTCTCATACAAATCTAATGAGGTTGAAATATTTTGAATTCCTCTTAACATATTGATTTTAATAAATTACACATTATTATTTGATTTTATTTTTTTAGAAATGTGCAAAGTACTAAAATTTTTACTACTTAAACAAAATTGGTAAGAGTGGAGAAGACTATGAAAAGTATTAAGGGTACCGAGCAAAATTGACTTATTCGTCTTTATTCATAATTTTATTTTATTTATTTTAAATTTTTAAATATAAAAGTATACATACTAAGGAACAGACAAATGATAAAAAAAACTAAGTAGAATGGTTTCATGTAAATTATTTGCATGACCTCATTTTAACTATTACCAAAATTTGTTCTAAATTTTTTTGACTTAATGATTATATGACATTTTTTAATTAAAATTATATAATATTTAATATAATATTCTTCCATTTTAAAACATTTTTAATTTACGATAAAAAAGAAAATTTTAAAATTGACACATTATTTTTTAGTATAGTTTAAAATTATAACATTTCTTAGAATGGTTTAAAAGTTACAATTTTCTATATTTTGAGGTCTTAGTGATTATATAAATAATACATTTTAAGTTCTATTCAAAATCCTCCGAAAATGCATTATTCTTTTAACTAATATTATAAACGGTTTCATCATTGGAGGTCATTAATTGAACATACGAAATATCACGTGATAGTTGTCTTACATTTTTAAAATTATTTAAAAAAAAAAACCATCATTATACAATATAAATATAGTATCTCTTGTAAAAATATGCCTTTTAAAAATTATTGTCTCTTTATTCATATATCTATCAACATATTTTTTACAATACTTTAAAATAAAAAATAGTAGAAAATGCAGAAAATCATGTCATGAACGACATGAGTTCACGCTAATAATATGTTTAATGATTAATTTTATCAATTGTAGCAATTTGATTTGGTATTTGATAATATATTTTTTGGTCATTATTTTGATTATATCTTTTTTCTTTTTTATTGTGTTTATATATATTATTATTTAAGATATTATGTTGTAAATAAGGTATAAAATATAATTGATTCATATTTTAGACATACATCCATTTAAATCAGTTTGTAATGTCACTTTTAGGTTAACTTCTAAAATATTTCACTAAATATATATTTATCAGGATTTGATTGGATGCTATAAGGATATTAATCTCTAGATATATATATCAATATTATATGATAAATCAATTATCAACATGATTTTTATTATATTTTTGATTCTCCATTGATTGAGTTAAAATAAATTGATATGTTTTAATTTCCATTAAAAGAATTCTTATTCTTTTCACTATAAATTGCTCTATTACAATGAGAATGATATAAAAACCTAGCTCGTTGAAAGTTATTATCTTATACTAGTACTTTCTTTTGTAAGTTTATTTTTCTTCTTCATTTTAGGCTTGCAAATAACATGGTATCCAATTAGTTTATGCATTTAATACTCATAATAAGTATTTATTCTAGACAATTGTGTATAAAATTTTGTTTTTCCTGTATGTTAATTATTTTATATTTTTCTTTAAAGTTATTATTCATGTCAAATTTCATGTGATATTTTGTTTACTTATCTTGTTAAAAGTTTTTATATGTAGTGATGAAAAATTAAATTCTGACTTCAAGCAGATCTTTGATGGAAGGAAGGGGAAAAAAGAAATCTTTATTTGGAAAAATAAAGCGAATATGTTCAAAACATAGTGAAAAAAAGAAATATAGAGTATTTGAAGAGACTGATATAGAGGAGGAGCAAGATGAAATAGAGCAAGGGCAAGATGGGATAGAGCATCAAGAGGAGGTGGTAGAACCAATCCCTTCATATAATTCTACACAACATTATTATTACCCTCCACAAACTCAACAAGTAATTCAAGGATATTTTGAACATGGAAGTCCTTCGTATTCTGCACATTACCCTGATGAAAATACACAACCATGTAACCTTTCATATTCCGAAGAAAATACACAACCATGGAATCCTTCATACTCTTCACAAACCACCGATGGATATACGCAACCATGGAATCCTTCATACTCTTCACACAACACTGATGGATATATGCAACCATGGAATCCTTCATCTTTTGGGAACCCTTCATCTTCTTTACAAGACCATGATGGAAACACACACTTTGGTAGTGGAGATACACACTCTCCGTGTTCTTCACAATATCCGTATTCGTCGCAGTATCAACAAACAAATTACTATTCTAATGATCAACAAAATGTCCAGAGGGCAAATGACTATTTTAGTGATGAAAACACAGATGGATGTTCTATGATGTAAAACATCTGACTAGATATCTAATTGCTAAATAACTACATGTTATATTTTTTATCTATAGTTTAGAAAAATTGGTAATGTAATAAGTAGGCTAATAATAAGCATAATCCAAAAGTCAAATATTTTCAATTATAATTGATTTTTTTTATTATATTTAACTATAGAGCAAGACTATTTTAATTTTTCTTATTCATATTCTTATATTTATTAATTACAATTATTATGAACATTATATAACCTTTCTTTAGATATATAAATTTATTTAATCAATTTATTAAAAATCAACTTTAAATTTATTTAAATTTCTTATTATAATGTTTAGCCCTATTTTTCTTTATGTATTTTCACAATGCATCTCTAAGTGATTTTCATAGAGCATATTATTGACAATTTTTGTTAATACTTTCATTTTAAATTTTAATAAATATTAAATAATCAATAATTAATCTATTATAGTAATGAAAATTTAAAATTTTATCAACAATATGTCATACGAAAATCAGTATGAATTGCAAGGTGAAAATAGGCATAAAAAACAGGATTAAGTTTAATAATAATAAATTTAAATGAATTTAATTTTAATTTTTTTTATTGATTTTTTTTTTTTACATATTTAACAAAATATAAATTATAAAATTCAAATATTAATACATGAGACATTTTAGTTCATTATTAGAATAAATAAAAACAACTAAATTTGTTAATAATTGAGGTTTATTTCAATTTTTTATTGAATAATCTATGCATAAGAATAAAATATCAAAAATAGGAGGATGTTATTTTTTTTTATAAATAATTTTGAAAATTTTTAATAATATAATATATTATAAACGATTCTATATTTTGTGCAAAGTACTAAAAATTTTACTACTTAAATAAAATTGGTAAGAATGGGGAAGGCTATGAAAAATATTAAGCTTACCGAACAAAATTGACTTATCCGTCTTTATTCAGAATGTTATTTTATTTATTTTAAATTTTTTAATATATAAGTATAAATAATAAGAAACACACAAACGATAAAAAACTTAAGTAGAATGGTTTCATGTAAATTAATTGCATGATCTCATTTTAAATATTACCAAAATTTGTTCTAAATTTTTTTTACTTAATGATTATTTGAAATTTTCTAATTAAAAGCATATAATATTTAATATAATATTTTTTCCATTTCAAAACATTTTAAATTTACGACGACAAAAAAAATATTTTAAAAAAAATGTTTAATCAATTTATAAAAAATCAACTTTCAATTCATTTGAATTTCTTATTATAATGTTTAGCCCTATTTTTTTTTTTATGTATTTTCACAGTGCATCTCTAAGTGATTTTCATATAGCATATTATTGATAAAATTTTTTAATACTTTAATATTAAATTTTAATAAATATTTAATTATCAATAATTAATCTATTAAAGTAATGAAAATTGAAAATTTTATCAAAATATGTCATAAGAAAATTACAATGAATTGCAATGCGAAAATAGACATAAAAAAATGGCTAAGTTTCATAATAATAAATTTAAATGAATTGTAACTTAAATTTTTTAATTTATAATTTTTTTACATATTTATAAAATATAAAATATAAAATTCAAATACTAATACATGAGACATTTCAGTTCATTATTAGAATAAATAAAAACAATTAAATTTGTGAATAATTGAGGTTTATTTCAATTTTTAATTGAATAATCTATGAATAAGAAAGAAATGTCAAAAATAGGAGGATGTTATTTTTTTTATAAATAATTATGAAGAATTTTTATAATCTAATATATTATATGATTTTATCTTTTTATTGCTTTTGGTAACAGAATATATTATATGATTATATGTATAACGACTATGTAAGGAAAAAATTAATATGATCCATTGATTTTTATTGATTAAAATTTGACGATCGTAATCATTTGTTCTCGTTTCTCACAATAACAAAATGTTCTCACCCAAGTCACTCCCTAGATATCTATAATAAATGCATTTGTAAATTAATTAGTTAATTTATTTTAATTTATTTTCTTTGATATCACAGACTTTCTCATACAAATCTAATGAGGTTGAAATATTTTGAATTCCTCTTAACATATTGATTTTAATAAATTACACATTATTATTTGATTTTATTTTTTTAGAAATGTGCAAAGTACTAAAATTTTTACTACTTAAACAAAATTGGTAAGAGTGGAGAAGACTATGAAAAGTATTAAGGGTACCGAGCAAAATTGACTTATTCGTCTTTATTCATAATTTTATTTTATTTATTTTAAATTTTTAAATATAAAAGTATACATACTAAGGAACAGACAAATGATAAAAAAAACTAAGTAGAATGGTTTCATGTAAATTATTTGCATGACCTCATTTTAACTATTACCAAAATTTGTTCTAAATTTTTTTGACTTAATGATTATATGACATTTTTTAATTAAAATTATATAATATTTAATATAATATTCTTCCATTTTAAAACATTTTTAATTTACGATAAAAAAGAAAATTTTAAAATTGACACATTATTTTTTAGTATAGTTTAAAATTATAACATTTCTTAGAATGGTTTAAAAGTTACAATTTTCTATATTTTGAGGTCTTAGTGATTATATAAATAATACATTTTAAGTTCTATTCAAAATCCTCCGAAAATGCATTATTCTTTTAACTAATATTATAAACGGTTTCATCATTGGAGGTCATTAATTGAACATACGAAATATCACGTGATGGTTGTCTTACATTTTTAAAATTATTTATAAAAAAACCATCATTATACAATATAAATATAGTATCTCTTGTAAAAATATGCCTTTTAAAAATTATTCTCTCTTTATTCATATATCTATCAACATATTTTTTACAATACTTTAAAATAAAAAATAGTAGAAAATGCAGAAAATCATGTCATGAACGACATGAGTTCACGCTAATAATATGTTTAATGATTAATTTTATCAATTGTAGCAATTTGATTTGGTATTTGATAATATATTTTTTGGTCATTATTTTGATTATATCTTTTTTCTTTTTTATTGTGTTTATATATATTATTATTTAAGATATTATGTTGTAAATAAGGTATAAAATATAATTGATTCATATTTTAGACATACATCCATTTAAATCAGTTTGTAATGTCACTTTTAGGTTAACTTCTAAAATATTTCACTAAATATATATTTATCAGGATTTGATTGGATGCTATAAGGATATTAATCTCTAGATATATATATCAATATTATATGATAAATCAATTATCAACATGATTTTTATTATATTTTTGATTCTCCATTGATTGAGTTAAAATAAATTGATATGTTTTAATTTCCATTAAAAGAATTCTTATTCTTTTCACTATAAATTGCTCTATTACAATGAGAATGATATAAAAACCTAGCTCGTTGAAAGTTATTATCTTATACTCGTACTTTCTTTTGTAAGTTTATTTTTCTTCTTCATTTTAGGCTTGCAAATAACATGGTATCCAATTAGTTTATGCATTTAATACTCATAATAAGTATTTATTCTAGACAATTGTGTATAAAATTTTGTTTTTCCTGTATGTTAAGTATTTTATATTTTTCTTTAGAGTTATTATTCATGTCAAATTTCATGTGATATTTTGTTTACTTATCTTGTTAAAAGTTTTTATATGTAGTGATGAAAAATTAAATTCTGACTTCAAGCAGATCTTTGATGGAAGGAAGGGGAAAAAAGAAATCTTTATTTGGAAAAATAAAGCGAATATGTTCAAAACATAGTGAAAAAAAGAAATATAGAGTATTTGAAGAGACTGAAATAGAGGAGGAGCAAGATGAAATAGAGCAAGGGCAAGATGGGATAGAGCAATCTCCAGAGCATCAAGAGGAGGTGGTAGAACCAATCCCTTCATATAATTCTACACAACATTATTATTACCCTCCACAAACTCAACAAGTAATTCAAGGATATTTTGAACATGGAAGTCCTTCGTATTCTGCACATTACCCTGATGAAAATACACAACCATGTAACCTTTCATATTCCGAAGAAAATACACAACCATGGAATCCTTCATACTCTTCACAAACCACCAATGGATATACGCAACCATGGAATCCTTCATACTCTTCACACAACACTGATGGATATATGCAACCATGGAATCCTTCATCTTCTTTACAAGACCATGATGGAAACACACACTTTGGTAGTGGAGATACACACTCTCCGTGTTCTTCACAATATCCGTATTCGTCGCAGTATCAACAAACAAATTACTATTCTAATGATCAACAAAATGTCCAGAGGGCAAATGACTATTTTAGTGATGAAAACACAGATGGATGTTCTATGATGTAAAACATCTGACTAGATATCTAATTGCTAATTAACTACATGTTATATTTTTTATCTATAGTTTAGAAAAATTGGTAATGTAATAAGTAGGCTAATAATAAGCATAATCCAAAAGTCAAATATTTTCAATTATAATTGATTTTTTTTATTATATTTAACTATAGAGCAAGACTATTTTAATTTTTCTTATTCATATTCTTATATTTATTAATTACAATTATTATGAACATTATATAACCTTTCTTTAGATATATAAATTTATTTAATCAATTTATTAAAAATCAACTTTAAATTTATTTAAATTTCTTATTATAATGTTTAGCCCTATTTTTCTTTATGTATTTTCACAATGCATCTCTAAGTGATTTTCATAGAGCATATTATTGACAATTTTTGTTAATACTTTCATTTTAAATTTTAATAAATATTAAATAATCAATAATTAATCTATTATAGTAATGAAAATTTAAAATTTTATCAACAATATGTCATACGAAAATCAGTATGAATTGCAAGGTGAAAATAGGCATAAAAAACAGGATTAAGTTTAATAATAATAAATTTAAATGAATTTAATTTTAATTTTTTTTATTGATATTTTTTTTTACATATTTAACAAAATATAAATTATAAAATTCAAATATTAATACATGAGACATTTTAGTTCATTATTAGAATAAATAAAAACAACTTAATTTGTTAATAATTGAGGTTTATTTCAATTTTTTATTGAATAATCTATGCATAAGAATAAAATATCAAAAATAGGAGGATGTTATTTTTTTTTTATAAATAATTTTGAAAATTTTTAATAATATAATATATTATAAACGATTCTATATTTTGTGCAAAGTACTAAAAATTTTACTACTTAAATAAAATTGGTAAGAATGGGGAAGGCTATGAAAAATATTAAGCTTACCGAACAAAATTGACTTATCCGTCTTTATTCAGAATGTTATTTTATTTATTTTAAATTTTTTAATATATAAGTATAAATAATAAGAAACACACAAACGATAAAAAACTTAAGTAGAATGGTTTCATGTAAATTAATTGCATGATCTCATTTTAAATATTACCAAAATTTGTTCTAAATTTTTTTTACTTAATGATTATTTGAAATTTTCTATTTAAAAGCATATAATATTTAATATAATATTTTTTCCATTTCAAAACATTTTAAATTTACGACGACAAAAAAAATATTTTAAAAAAAATGTTTAATCAATTTATAAAAAATCAACTTTCAATTCATTTGAATTTCTTATTATAATGTTTAGCCCTATTTTTTTTTTTATGTATTTTCACAGTGCATCTCTAAGTGATTTTCATATAGCATATTATTGATAAAATTTTTTAATACTTTAATATTAAATTTTAATAAATATTTAATTATCAATAATTAATCTATTAAAGTAATGAAAATTGAAAATTTTATCAAAATATGTCATAAGAAAATTACAATGAATTGCAATGCGAAAATAGACATAAAAAAATGGCTAAGTTTCATAATAATAAATTTAAATGAATTGTAACTTAAATTTTTTAATTTATAATTTTTTTACATATTTATAAAATATAAAATATAAAATTCAAATATTAATACATGAGACATTTCAGTTCATTATTAGAATAAATAAAAACAATTAAATTTGTGAATAATTGAGGTTTATTTCAATTTTTAATTGAATAATCTATGAATAAGAAAGAAATGTCAAAAATAGGAGGATGTTATTTTTTTTATAAATAATTATGAAGAATTTTTATAATCTAATATATTATATGATTTTATCTTTTTATTGCTTTTGGTAACAGAATATATTATATGATTATATGTATAACGACTATGTAAGGAAAAAATTAATATGATCCATTGATTTTTATTGATTAAAATTTGACGATCGTAATCATTTGTTCTCGTTTCTCACAATAACAAAATGTTCTCACCCAAGTCACTCCCTAGATATCTATAATAAATGCATTTGTAAATTAATTAGTTAATTTATTTTAATTTATTTTCTTTGATATCACAGACTTTCTCATACAAATCTAATGAGGTTGAAATATTTTGAATTCCTCTTAACATATTGATTTTAATAAATTACACATTATTATTTGATTTTATTTTTTTAGAAATGTGCAAAGTACTAAAATTTTTACTACTTAAACAAAATTGGTAAGAGTGGAGAAGTGTAATGACCATATAATAATACATGCATCAAATCATATATTATACATGAGTTTCACCCTTGGTACTGAAACATAATAAGTTCCTAGTTAACACATTGTACACATAAATGCCTCTAATACAAATCACCTAAAAGTCTAAGGCATTACATATACAAGATGTTCCCAAAATGATAAAAACTAAGAACTAGATCAAAACAATGATCTCAAAACATAACGCCATAGCGGAAGCCATGCCATCACAAAACCACGATCCGTAAGGAAAGTCAAATAACCTTGTCCTTACCCTTCGCCAAACCTGCAGAACCTGTGATGTAAACAACAACAGTGGGGTGAGATACATCAAATCTCAGTGAGTTCCCTATCTTAAAGTCCTCTCGGCTTTACAAGGTTCTAACAAAGTCCTAACTCATGTCCAAGGGGAAAGGGGAAAGACCATGAGTACACACACACAAGTAACCGCCACGGTGAGCCTGTAAACTCACACTAGTACCGAAGTACCTCTTGAGCCTGTAAACTCAAGGATTCACAAAGTACCGAAGTACGTTCTGAGTCCGTACACTCAAGAACTCACATATCAATAACCAATACCAAGGTATCCCCTTTTCCCGTACCCTTCTACGTCTAGAAGGCGATCCGAGTCATGGATCCTTGTAGCTACTTGGCATACGATTGGATTCGGGATCACGGGCCGTACACCGTGATCCGTCACTTCTCACGGACCGTACGCCGTCTCAAGTCTCTTTACCCGTAGGCTCCAATCGTACTTAACACGGGACTCAAACCTGCCAAGTAGTTGTGTATAACGTTCAGAGGAGGTGCTCGAGTCTCATGAACTACACCGCACAACTGTGGTTATTGATAAACAGAATGCACACGCCTCGGCCTTCATGCACGAGCGTTGCAACACATGGAACAATTCACACTTCCAACACAGTTTTGTAATAATCCTCACCCTGCCTAGTCCATATTTTAACATGCATATATTGTCAATAATAATTATACACAATTAACAGATAAAAGTCGATAAAACGACACAATTTCAGAAATCCCGACTTAATTAAATCGGCCGACGATCTTAAAACCCTTTTAATAAGAAAGTACATTTTATTATCTTTCCAACGATATCAAAATTGTTCCAATCCGAGTTACGTACAAAAAGTTACGGTATTGTAAACAATCGATCGGAAAATAAATCACAACAGCAGGATTCTGTAACTCTCCTGGCCGTACGCGTATTGGCATTCCCCGTACGCGTATTGCCCAAATTCTCGCCCAGCCATACGCGTATTGCCCCAAGCGATACGCGTATTGCTCAAAATGCCCGGCCATCCATACGCGTATTGCCCTTGCCGTACGCGTATTGACCAGTTCCATACGCGTATTGACATGCTCCATACGCGTATGGGCAGAGAAAAAATGCAGAAGTTCCTGCAGAATTTTCTGCTACGGGTTGATCCAAAATCAACCCCAAATCCCATTTTCATCAATCAAAATGGATCAAAACATGTTATAACATCACAACCAGTATAACATATAATCAAGCATTGCATTTAGCAGTTAGATTCACGAATTTTGTGCAAAAAGATTCAATTTTCACAATTTCAACCTAACTCTAAACTCAACAAAACTCTACTCTAAAGAGTCTAACTAGAACCCACCTGGATTACTAGACGAGGAGGTTGATACTGAGACGAGTAAACGAAGAACAGATGAATTGATGATGATTCTTGAGCTTTTGGAAAATTTCTCTTCTTCCTCTTTCTTTTCCTTTCCTTCCTTCCCTTTTTCCTTTTCTTTCTTTCTATCTTTCTCTTTTAGCTTTTGTTTGGTTTTTTCAAGGAAAAAGAAAAGAAAATAGATAGTATAGAACTATCATTTTTAGTAACACTACTAAATGTCCAAAATTAGCTCAAATACATCAAATTATAAAAACTCAACGTTAAATACTATTAATTTAATCGACTCTGAGTTCGTCAGTTTACTCTAATTATTTTATCAAATAATTACTCAGAGTACTCCGGAACCCAGTTGATCATAATAATATTAACCAGAGCGTTTATAAATTTACGGGGTATTACATCCTCCCCCCCTTAAATAGAAATTCGTCCTCGAATTTAGAATATTACCTGAACAGATGTGGATAAGAATCTCGCATTTCCGATTCTAGTTCCCAAGTAGCATCGCCCGGATGCGTCATATCCCATTGCACCATAACAAGTGGAATATCTTTGTTCCTTAACACTTTTGTTTCCCTTCCCACAATACAACTCGGTTGTGGTTCAAAAGTCAAATCCGCTTCAATTTCCACTGACTCGGGTAGAATTGGCTGAAGAGGATCAGGAATAAACTTACGGAGCTGAGATACGTGAAAAACGTCATGCATCTCGGATAGAGAGGGTGGTAAGGCTAATCGATAAGCAACTTCACCAATCCTTTCTAAAATCTGATACGGTCCCACGTATCTCGGACTTAACTTTCGCGACTTAAACGGTCCTTTCAATCTCAATCTCGGAGTAACTTTCAGAAATACATGGTCACCTTCCTCAAATTCCAAAGGTCTCCTACGATTGTCCGCATAACTCTTTTGACGATCTTGTGCTTGTTTAACCTTCTCGCGGATCATTCGAATCTTTTCCGTAGTCTCTTGAATAATCTCGGGTCCCAAAATTCTATCTTCGCCAATTTCAGCCCAACACAAAGGTGTTCTACACTTCCTCCCATACAATGCTTCATACGGAGCCATACCGATGCTCGCATGATAACTATTGTTATAGGAAAACTCAATTAACGGCAAAAGTTCTTTCCAATTCCCTCTACTCTCTAACACACAAGCTCTTAACATATCCTCCATCGTTTGTATTGTTCGTTCAGTCTGACCATCCGTTTGAGGATGATTCGACGTGCTCAAACACAGATTCGTACCCATCGCTTGTTGGAACACTTTCCAAAATCTCGAAGTAAACTTCGGATCTCTATCGGACACAATACCGGAAGGAATACCATGCAATCTCACAATCTCAGCAATAAACAACCTTGCAAGATGACTTGCCTTATAAGTAGTCTTTACGGCTAAGAAGTGTGCAGATTTCGTTAGTCGATCTACAATCACCCAAATAGAATCATACCCACCTTGGGTACGGGGTAAACCCACTGCAAAATCCATAGAAATACTATCCCACTTCCAAACTGGAATATCCAAAGGTTGTAACAAACCGCCCGGTCTTTGGTGTTCAATCTTCACCTGTTGGCACACCGCACATTCTGACACATATCCCGCTATATCCTTTTTCATCCCAGGCCACCAATAATCCTTCTTTAAATCCTGATACATCTTTGAAGAACCAGGATGTATCGTAAAAGTACCTTTATGAGCTTCGTCTAAAATCTTCCTTTTCAAAGCCTCATCCCTCGGAACACAAATCCTTCGATTAAACAGAACAATCCCATCTGTCGCTCGTATAAAACCCGGCTGAAGTAACAACTCTTGTAACTCTTCCTCTAACAATTGTGCCTGTTGAATCTCAACTCTCAAGGTAGAATTGACATTCAAATTTCCCATAATCACACCATTCGGAGTCCACACAAATTGGAGATTAAGATCTCTAAACTTTTCCAACAATGAATACTCTAAAATCATCAATTCCGCACTATGAACCACTTTCCGACTTAAAGCATCCGCTACTTTATTCGCCTTTCCTGGATGATACTTCAATTCTAAGTCATAATCCTTTAAGTACTCTATCCACCTTCTTTGTCGCATATTCAACTCCTTTTGATCAAACAAATACTTCAAACTTTTGTGGTCACTGAACATTTCAAAACGTACACCATATAAATAATGACGCCACACCTTCAGTGCAAACACCACTGCAGCTAGTTCCAAATCATGAGTTGGATAATTCTTCTCATGAACTTTTAACTGTCGAGAAGCATAAGCTACCACTTGACCACCTTGCATCAGAACACCCCCTAATCCCCTCTTAGAAGCATCACAGAATACTTCATAAGAGTTGTTAGGATCAGGAATAATTAATACTGGAGCACTCGTCAAACTCTCCTTCAAATTCATAAAACTTTGTTCGCAACCTGAATCCCATTCAAAAGTAACATCCTTCCGAGTAAGTTTCGTCATTGGTAAGGCCAATTGAGAAAAGCCCTTGATAAACCTTCTATAGTAACCGGCCAATCCCAAGAAACTTCTAACTTCTGAAACATTTCTCGGTCTCTCCCAACTAATCACTGCTTCTACTTTCGATGGATCCACTGCCACACCACCTCGAGATATCACATGTCCAAGAAAATTAACTTCCGACATCCAAAACTCACACTTGCTCAACTTAGCAAACAATTGCTTCTCTTGCAAGACCGATAAGACAATCCTCAGATGTTCTCCGTGCTCTTGTGGAGTACGAGAATAAATAAGAATGTCGTCAATAAAGATTACCACAAATTGGTCCAAGTAAGCCTGAAATATTCGATTCTTGTAATCCATGAAAACAGCTGGAGCATTAGTCACACCGAAAGGCATCACTAAGAATTCGTAATGACCGTAACGTGTCCTAAATGCAGTCTTTGGCACATCGGAACTCTTCACTCGAATCTGATGATAACCCGACCGTAAATCAATCTTTGAGAACACACAGGCTCCTTTTAATTGATCTAACAAGTCGTCTATCCTTGGTAAGGGATACTTGTTCTTAATGGTAACTTTATTCAACTTACGATAATCAATGCACAACCGCATTCCCCCATCTTTCTTCTTTACCAATAACACTGGAGCTCCCCACGGTGAAACACTAGGCCTAACGAAATGCTTAGACATCAAGTCCTCCAATTGGTCCTTTAATTCTCTTAATTCAAGCGGTGCCATCCGATACGGAGAAACAGATATAGGAGCCGTTCCCGGTATCAGGTCAATAGAGAACTCAACTTCTCTCTCCGGAGGAAGAGAAGAAACATCCTCAGGAAACACTTCAGGAAATTCACACACTATTGGAATACTCAGAACTTGCTGTTCACTACTTCCTTCCTTAGTAAGAACCATTAAAACAGATTTTTCTTTCTCAAACAAGAAATTTACCATTCCCACCGTACCTTCTAAAATCGTTGATAATACATCTTTCGGAGTAGCCTCAGCAGATGGAATAATAATTAGCTTCTCCTCACAACCGATAAAAACCGAATTAGCTGAAAGCCAGTCCATTCCCAGAACAACATCCACTTTCTTGAGCGGCAGACAAATAAGATCAATCTGGAAGACTCTTTCGTTCACCGACAACACACAATTTTCACACATCAGTGGTGTTTCAACCATTTCATCCATGGCAGTAGTAACCACCATAGGAGGAAATAAAGGAATAGTTTGCAACCCAAGTCGCTTCACGCATCTTAAAGACACAAAAGAATGTGTAGCCCCACAGTCAAATAAAACAAAACAAGGTTGACCATTAACAAAACACGTACCCGCAATCAAGGAATTATCACCCTTTGCTTTCCTTGCATCCAGAGTATATACTCGACCCGTAGTCTTCCCTTGTGTCTGATTCCTACTCTGAGGACAATCTCTCGCTACATGACCCATCTTGTTACACTGATAACACCGTATCCCATCCGAATAGCACCTACCAAAATGACTCCTCCCACAAGTGCGACATACTGGAGGTACACTAGTTCTAGAGCCCTGTACTTGCTTCCCTTTGGGAGACTGTTGCCTTTGTCTAACTGTTGATTCGACCTTCCACGGTCACTTTGAGTTACCCTGTTCGAATCCACCTCCATTTGTATCTTTTTCAAGCTATTTTCCGCCACATAACATTGTCTTAACATTTCAGCATAAGTAGCAAATTCCCGTTGGGACACGCTGTGTGAAATCTCAGCCCTTAACCCAAACAGAAACTGATCTATCTTCCACCTCTCATCAGGAGCATACATGGCCTGTCTAGAATAGTCAGCCATGATCTCAAATTGTTCCGCATAAGAAGCCACTGATAAATTTCCCTGTCTCAACTGTTGGAACTCAAACTCCTTTTGAGACCTTAAAGAACTCGGAAAATATTTCTCCATAAAGATTACCTTAAACTGTTCCCACACTTTCGGCACTTCCTGAGTTGTCATCAAGGCTGAAGCGCTCTCCCACCACCTCATGGCAGGACCCTTCAACCAGTGAGAAGCAAAAACCACCTTATTCTCCTCACTGCAATGAACTATCAGAAAAATCCGTTCCATTCCTGTTATCCATTCGTGTGCCTTCACCGGATCTAGCCCTCCTTGAAACTCCGGAGGATTCATACGAACAAATTCCCTGTAGGTTCCTCCTGTAACTTCCGGAACAACCACTGGAGGATGCAGACCATCAGCCATTTGTTGCATCATTCCTTGCATGAACTGATTCTGCTGTTGCTGCATCTGCTGCATAAATTGGTACAACGGGGCATTCCCTTCATCACCTTGTGGAACTGTCCCAGCTGGAGTAGTTCTTGGTCTTCCACGGTTGTTTCTGCGTCTATCAGCCATGTTCCTGAATTCCATATCAATAGGATTAAGTTGATCAGACTCAATACCATAAATATAACAGACAAGACCCATGGTGACCCGCCGCATATGAAACGGAAAGAAACACTTATTCTATTTCATGGCTAGGTCGAGGATACGACCTGCTTTGATACCAACTGTAATGACCATATAATAATACATGCATCAAATCATATATTATACATGAGTTTCACCCTTGGTACTGAAACATAATAAGTTCCTAGTTAACACATTGTACACATAAATGCCTCTAATACAAATCACCTAAAAGTCTAAGGCATTACATATACAAGATGTTCCCAAAATGATAAAAACTAAGAACTAGATCAAAACAATGATCTCAAAACATAACGCCATAGCGGAAGCCATGCCATCACAAAACCACGATCCGTAAGGAAAGTCAAATAACCTTGTCCTTACCCTTCGCCAAACCTGCAGAACCTGTGATGTAAACAACAACAGTGGGGTGAGATACATCAAATCTCAGTGAGTTCCCTATCTTAAAGTCCTCTCGGCTTTACAAGGTTCTAACAAAGTCCTAACTCATGTCCAAGGGGAAAGGGGAAAGACCATGAGTACACACACACAAGTAACCGCCACGGTGAGCCTGTAAACTCACACTAGTACCGAAGTACCTCTTGAGCCTGTAAACTCAAGGATTCACAAAGTACCGAACTACGTTCTGAGTCCGTACACTCAAGAACTCACATATCAATAACCAATACCAAGGTATCCCCTTTTCCCGTACCCTTCTACGTCTAGAAGGCGATCCGAGTCATGGATCCTTGTAGCTACTTGGCATACGATTGGATTCGGGATCACGGGCCGTACACCGTGATCCGTCACTTCTCACGGACCGTACGCCGTCTCAAGTCTCTTTACCCGTAGGCTCCAATCGTACTTAACACGGGACTCAAACCTGCCAAGTAGTTGTGTATAACGTTCAGAGGAGGTGCTCGAGTCTCATGAACTACACCGCACAACTGTGGTTATTGATAAACAGAATGCACACGCCTCGGCCTTCATGCACGAGCGTTGCAACACATGGAACAATTCACACTTCCAACACAGTTTTGTAATAATCCTCACCCTGCCTAGTCCATATTTTAACATGCATATATTGTCAATAATAATTATACACAATTAACAGATAAAAGTCGATAAAACGACACAATTTCAGAAATCCCGACTTAATTAAATCGGCCGACGATCTTAAAACCCTTTTAATAAGAAAGTACATTTTATTATCTTTCCAACGATATCAAAATTGTTCCAATCCGAGTTACGTACAAAAAGTTACGGTATTGTAAACAATCGATCGGAAAATAAATCACAACAGCAGGATTCTGTAACTCTCCTGGCCGTACGCGTATTGGCATTCCCCGTACGCGTATTGCCCAAATTCTCGCCCAGCCATACGCGTATTGCCCCAAGCGATACGCGTATTGCTCAAAATGCCCGGCCATCCATACGCGTATTGCCCTTGCCGTACGCGTATTGACCAGTTCCATACGCGTATTGACATGCTCCATACGCGTATGGGCAGAGAAAAAATGCAGAAGTTCCTGCAGAATTTTCTGCTACGGGTTGATCCAAAATCAACCCCAAATCCCATTTTCATCAATCAAAATGGATCAAAACATGTTATAACATCACAACCAGTATAACATATAATCAAGCATTGCATTTAGCAGTTAGATTCACGAATTTTGTGCAAAAAGATTCAATTTTCACAATTTCAACCTAACTCTAAACTCAACAAAACTCTACTCTAAAGAGTCTAACTAGAACCCACCTGGATTACTAGACGAGGAGGTTGATACTGAGACGAGTAAACGAAGAACAGATGAATTGATGATGATTCTTGAGCTTTTGGAAAATTTCTCTTCTTCCTCTTTCTTTTCCTTTCCTTCCTTCCCTTTTTCCTTTTCTTTCTTTCTATCTTTCTCTTTTAGCTTTTGTTTGGTTTTTTCAAGGAAAAAGAAAAGAAAATAGATAGTATAGAACTATCATTTTTAGTAACACTACTAAATGTCCAAAATTAGCTCAAATACATCAAATTATAAAAACTCAACGTTAAATACTATTAATTTAATCGACTCTGAGTTCGTCAGTTTACTCTAATTATTTTATCAAATAATTACTCAGAGTACTCCGGAACCCAGTTGATCATAATAATATTAACCAGAGCGTTTATAAATTTACGGGGTATTACAAGAAGACTATGAAAAGTATTAAGGGTACCGAGCAAAATTGACTTATTCGTCTTTATTCATAATTTTATTTTATTTATTTTAAATTTTTAAATATAAAAGTATACATACTAAGGAACAGACAAATGATAAAAAAAACTAAGTAGAATGGTTTCATGTAAATTATTTGCATGACCTCATTTTAACTATTACCAAAATTTGTTCTAAATTTTTTTGACTTAATGATTATATGACATTTTTTAATTAAAATTATATAATATTTAATATAATATTCTTCCATTTTAAAACATTTTTAATTTACGATAAAAAAGAAAATTTTAAAATTGACACATTATTTTTTAGTATAGTTTAAAATTATAACATTTCTTAGAATGGTTTAAAAGTTACAATTTTCTATATTTTGAGGTCTTAGTGATTATATAAATAATACATTTTAAGTTCTATTCAAAATCCTCCGAAAATGCATTATTCTTTTAACTAATATTATAAACGGTTTCATCATTGGAGGTCATTAATTGAACATACGAAATATCACGTGATAGTTGTCTTACATTTTTAAAATTATTTAAAAAAAAAAACCATCATTATACAATATAAATATAGTATCTCTTGTAAAAATATGCCTTTTAAAAATTATTGTCTCTTTATTCATATATCTATCAACATATTTTTTACAATACTTTAAAATAAAAAATAGTAGAAAATGCAGAAAATCATGTCATGAACGACATGAGTTCACGCTAATAATATGTTTAATGATTAATTTTATCAATTGTAGCAATTTGATTTGGTATTTGATAATATATTTTTTGGTCATTATTTTGATTATATCTTTTTTCTTTTTTATTGTGTTTATATATATTATTATTTAAGATATTATGTTGTAAATAAGGTATAAAATATAATTGATTCATATTTTAGACATACATCCATTTAAATCAGTTTGTAATGTCACTTTTAGGTTAACTTCTAAAATATTTCACTAAATATATATTTATCAGGATTTGATTGGATGCTATAAGGATATTAATCTCTAGATATATATATCAATATTATATGATAAATCAATTATCAACATGATTTTTATTATATTTTTTATTCTCCATTGATTGAGTTAAAATAAATTGATATGTTTTAATTTCCATTAAAAGAATTCTTATTCTTTTCACTATAAATTGCTCTATTACAATGAGAATGATATAAAAACCTAGCTCGTTGAAAGTTATTATCTTATACTAGTACTTTCTTTTGTAAGTTTATTTTTCTTCTTCATTTTAGGCTTGCAAATAACATGGTATCCAATTAGTTTATGCATTTAATACTCATAATAAGTATTTATTCTAGACAATTGTGTATAAAATTTTGTTTTTCCTGTATGTTAATTATTTTATATTTTTCTTTAAAGTTATTATTCATGTCAAATTTCATGTGATATTTTGTTTACTTATCTTGTTAAAAGTTTTTATATGTAGTGATGAAAAATTAAATTCTGACTTCAAGCAGATCTTTGATGGAAGGAAGGGGAAAAAAGAAATCTTTATTTGGAAAAATAAAGCGAATATGTTCAAAACATAGTGAAAAAAAGAAATATAGAGTATTTGAAGAGACTGAAATAGAGGAGGAGCAAGATGAAATAGAGCAAGGGCAAGATGGGATAGAGCATCAAGAGGAGGTGGTAGAACCAATCCCTTCATATAATTCTACACAACATTATTATTACCCTCCACAAACTCAACAAGTAATTCAAGGATATTTTGAACATGGAAGTCCTTCGTATTCTGCACATTACCCTGATGAAAATACACAACCATGTAACCTTTCATATTCCGAAGAAAATACACAACCATGGAATCCTTCATACTCTTCACAAACCACCGATGGATATACGCAACCATGGAATCCTTCATACTCTTCACACAACACTGATGGATATATGCAACCATGGAATCCTTCATCTTTTGGGAACCCTTCATCTTCTTTACAAGACCATGATGGAAACACACACTTTGGTAGTGGAGATACACACTCTCCGTGTTCTTCACAATATCCGTATTCGTCGCAGTATCAACAAACAAATTACTATTCTAATGATCAACAAAATGTCCAGAGGGCAAATGACTATTTTAGTGATGAAAACACAGATGGATGTTCTATGATGTAAAACATCTGACTAGATATCTAATTGCTAAATAACTACATGTTATATTTTTTATCTATAGTTTAGAAAAATTGGTAATGTAATAAGTAGGCTAATAATAAGCATAATCCAAAAGTCAAATATTTTCAATTATAATTGATTTTTTTTATTATATTTAACTATAGAGCAAGACTATTTTAATTTTTCTTATTCATATTCTTATATTTATTAATTACAATTATTATGAACATTATATAACCTTTCTTTAGATATATAAATTTATTTAATCAATTTATTAAAAATCAACTTTAAATTTATTTAAATTTCTTATTATAATGTTTAGCCCTATTTTTCTTTATGTATTTTCACAATGCATCTCTAAGTGATTTTCATAGAGCATATTATTGACAATTTTTGTTAATACTTTCATTTTAAATTTTAATAAATATTAAATAATCAATAATTAATCTATTATAGTAATGAAAATTTAAAATTTTATCAACAATATGTCATACGAAAATCAGTATGAATTGCAAGGTGAAAATAGGCATAAAAAACAGGATTAAGTTTAATAATAATAAATTTAAATGAATTTAATTTTAATTTTTTTTATTGATATTTTTTTTTTACATATTTAACAAAATATAAATTATAAAATTCAAATATTAATACATGAGACATTTTAGTTCATTATTAGAATAAATAAAAACAACTAAATTTGTTAATAATTGAGGTTTATTTCAATTTTTTATTGAATAATCTATGCATAAGAATAAAATATCAAAAATAGGAGGATGTTATTTTTTTTTATAAATAATTTTGAAATTTTTTAATAATATAATATATTATAAACGATTCTATATTTTGTGCAAAGTACTAAAAATTTTACTACTTAAATAAAATTGGTAAGAATGGGGAAGGCTATGAAAAATATTAAGCTTACCGAACAAAATTGACTTATCCGTCTTTATTCAGAATGTTATTTTATTTATTTTAAATTTTTTAATATATAAGTATAAATAATAAGAAACACACAAACGATAAAAAACTTAAGTAGAATGGTTTCATGTAAATTAATTGCATGATCTCATTTTAAATATTACCAAAATTTGTTCTAAATTTTTTTTACTTAATGATTATTTGAAATTTTCTAATTAAAAGCATATAATATTTAATATAATATTTTTTCCATTTCAAAACATTTTAAATTTACGACGACAAAAAAAATATTTTAAAAAAAATGTATAATCAATTTATAAAAAATCAACTTTCAATTCATTTGAATTTCTTATTATAATGTTTAGCCCTATTTTTTTTTTATGTATTTTCACAGTGCATCTCTAAGTGATTTTCATATAGCATATTATTGATAAAAAAATTTAATACTTTAATATTAAATTTTAATAAATATTTAATTATCAATAATTAATCTATTAAAGTAATGAAAATTGAAAATTTTATCAAAATATGTCATAAGAAAATTACAATGAATTGCAATGCGAAAATAGACATAAAAAAATGGCTAAGTTTCATAATAATAAATTTAAATGAATTGTAACTTAAATTTTTTAATTTATAATTTTTTTACATATTTATAAAATATAAAATATAAAATTCAAATACTAATACATGAGACATTTCAGTTCATTATTAGAATAAATAAAAACAATTAAATTTGTGAATAATTGAGGTTTATTTCAATTTTTAATTGAATAATCTATGAATAAGAAAGAAATGTCAAAAATAGGAGGATGTTATTTTTTTTATAAATAATTATGAAGAATTTTTATAATCTAATATATTATATGATTTTATCTTTTTATTGCTTTTGGTAACAGAATATATTATATGATTATATGTATAACGACTATGTAAGGAAAAAATTAATATGATCCATTGATTTTTATTGATTAAAATTTGACGATCGTAATCATTTGTTCTCGTTTCTCACAATAACAAAATGTTCTCACCCAAGTCACTCCCTAGATATCTATAATAAATGCATTTGTAAATTAATTAGTTAATTTATTTTAATTTATTTTCTTTGATATCACAGACTTTCTCATACAAATCTAATGAGGTTGAAATATTTTGAATTCCTCTTAAAATATTGATTTTAATAAATTACACATTATTATTTGATTTTATTTTTTTAGAAATGTGCAAAGTACTAAAATTTTTACTACTTAAACAAAATTGGTAAGAGTGGAGAAGACTATGAAAAGTATTAAGGGTACCGAGCAAAATTGACTTATTCGTCTTTATTCATAATTTTATTTTATTTATTTTAAATATTTAAATATAAAAGTATACATACTAAGGAACAGACAAATGATAAAAAAAACTAAGTAGAATGGTTTCATGTAAATTATTTGCATGACCTCATTTTAACTATTACCAAAATTTGTTCTAAATTTTTTTGACTTAATGATTATATGACATTTTTTAATTAAAATTATATAATATTTAATATAATATTTGTAATACCCCGTAAATTTATAAACGCTTGAGTTAATATTATTATGATCAACTGGGTTCCGGAGTACTCTGAGTAATTATTTGATAAAATAATTAGAGTAAACTGATGAACTCAGAGTCGATTAAATTAATAGTATTTAGCGTCGAGTTTTATAATTTGATATATTTGAGCTAATTTTGGATATTTAGTAGTGTTACTAAAAATGATAGTTTTCCTTACTATCTATTTTCTTTTCATTTTTCCTTATTTGGTAAAAGTAGAGAAACTTAGAGAAGGAAAAGTGAAGGAAAGAAAAGAAAGGAAAAGAGGAAGGAAAAGGAGAAGAAGATTTCTCAACAAGATCAAGAATCATCATCCGTTCATCTGTTCTTCGTCTAATCATCTCAGTAACAATCTCCTCGTCTAGAAATCCAGGTGGGTTCTAGTTAGACTCTTTAGAGTAGAATTATTTTGAGTTTAGAGTTAGATTGGAAATTGGGAAAAATGGGTATTTTGGTTTAAAAATCTTGAATCTAACTGCTAAATTCAATGCTTGATTATATGTTATACTGGTTGTGATGTTATAACATGTTTTGATGCATTTTGATTGATGAAAATGGGATTTGGGGTTGATTTTGGATCAACCCGTAGCAGAGAAATTCTGCAGGAACTTCTGCATTTTTCCTCTGCCCATACGCGTATGGAGCATGTCAATACGCGTATGGGGCTTGTCAATACGCGTATGGAAAGGGCAATACGCGTATGGATGGCCGGGCATTTGAGCAATACGCGTATCGCCTGGGCAATACGCGTATGGCCGGGCGAGCATTTGGGCAATATGCGTACGGGGAGTACCAATACGCGTACGGCCAGGAGAGTTACAGAATCTTGCTGTTGTGATTTATTTTTCCGATCGATTGTTTACAATGCCGTAACTTTTTGTACGTAACTCGGATTGGAACAATTTTGGTATCGTTGGAAAGGTAATAAAATGTACTTTCTTATTACATTGGTTTTAAGATTGACGGCCGATTTAATTATATCGGAATTGTTGGAATTGTGTCGTTTTGTTGATTTTGGTGTGTATTGGTTGTTGAAAATGTAAGCATGATTAAAATATGGAATAAGTAGAGTGAGGACAATTACCCTAAGCAGTGTCGGAAAAATATAAATGATTGAACACTAGTATGGAACATGTGTGTTAATCCTTTTGGTTGTGATAAGGCGTAATGGCCTTGTGATTGTTGAATACAATCACGACTGTGTGTGATCACGTAATCGTAACCGGTTATTATTGTTTTTGCGAGTGCGTTTCATGGGTCTCGAGCTCCTCTGAAACATGTGCACCACTACTTGGCAGGTTTGATTCCCGCATTTCATTTTAGTACGAATGGCGCCCATGGAGCGTAGGCTTGTGACGGTATAAGGCCCGTGAGAAGTGACGGTTCATAACGGTTAATGGCCCGTAGAACCCGAATCCATTCGTATGTCAAGTAGGTTGCAAGGATCCATGACCCGGGTCGACTTCTAGACGTAGAAGAGGACGGGAATAGGGGATACCTTGGCATGGTTATCGATTAGTGATATTGTGAGTTGATGAACTCATAACATGTTTCCATATAGTGTGTGTGTACTCATGGTCACTCCCTTTTTCCCCTTTTGACTTGAGTTAGGTTTGTTAGAACCTTGTAGAGCCGAGAGGACTTTAAGATAGGGAACTCACTGAGATTTGATGTATCTCACCCCACTGTTGTTGTTTACATCACAGGTTCTGCAGGTTTGGCGAAAGGTAAGGACAAGGTTATTTGACTTTCCTTACGGATCGTGGTTTTGTGATGGCATGGCTTCCGCTATGGCGTTTATGTTTTGAGATCATTGTATTGATCTAGTTCTTAGTTTTTATCATTTTGGAACATCTTGTACATGTAATGCCTTAGACTTTTAGGTGTTTTGTATTAGAGGCATTTATGTGTATAATGTGTTAACTAGGAACTTGTTATGTTTCAGTACCAAAAGTGAAACTCATGTATAATATATGATTTGAGGCATGTATTGTATATGGTCTTTACAATATTCTTCCATTTTAAAACATTTTTAATTTACGATAAAAAAGAAAATTTTAAAATTGACACATTATTTTTTAGTATAGTTTAAAATTATAACATTTCTTAGAATGGTTTAAAAGTTACAATTTTCTATATTTTGAGGTCTTAGTGATTATATAAATAATACATTTTAAGTTCTATTCAAAATCCTCCGAAAATGCATTATTCTTTTAACTAATATTATAAACGGTTTCATCATTGGAGGTCATTAATTGAACATACGAAATATCACGTGATAGTTGTCTTACATTTTTAAAATTATTTAAAAAAAAAACCATCATTATACAATATAAATATAGTATCTCTTGTAAAAATATGCCTTTTAAAAATTATTGTCTCTTTATTCATATATCTATCAACATATTTTTTACAATACTTTAAAATAAAAAATAGTAGAAAATGCAGAAAATCATGTCATGAACGACATGAGTTCACGCTAATAATATGTTTAATGATTAATTTTATCAATTGTAGCAATTTGATTTGGTATTTGATAATATATTTTTTGGTCATTATTTTGATTATATCTTTTTTCTTTTTTATTGTGTTTATATATATTATTATTTAAGATATTATGTTGTAAATAAGGTATAAAATATAATTGATTCATATTTTAGACATACATCCATTTAAATCAGTTTGTAATGTCACTTTTAGGTTAACTTCTAAAATATTTCACTAAATATATATTTATCAGGATTTGATTGGATGCTATAAGGATATTAATCTCTAGATATATATATCAATATTATATGATAAATCAATTATCAACATGATTTTTATTATATTTTTGATTCTCCATTGATTGAGTTAAAATAAATTGATATGTTTTTATTTCCATTAAAAGAATTCTTATTCTTTTCACTATAAATTGCTCTATTACAATGAGAATGATATAAAAACCTAGCTCGTTGAAAGTTATTATCTTATACTAGTACTTTCTTTTGTAAGTTTATTTTTCTTCTTCATTTTAGGCTTGCAAATAACATGGTATCCAATTAGTTTATGCATTTAATACTCATAATAAGTATTTATTCTAGACAATTGTGTATAAAATTTTGTTTTTCCTGTATGTTAAGTATTTTATATTTTTCTTTAGAGTTATTATTCATGTCAAATTTCATGTGATATTTTGTTTAGTTATCTTGTTAAAAGTTTTTATATGTAGTGATGAAAAATTAAATTCTGACTTCAAGCAGATCTTTGATGGAAGGAAGGGGAAAAAAGAAATCTTTATTTGGAAAAATAAAGCGAATATGTTCAAAACATAGTGAAAAAAAGAAATATAGAGTATTTGAAGAGACTGAAATTGTAAAGACCATATACAATACATGCCTCAAATCATATATTATACATGAATCCCACTTTTTGGTACTGAAACATAATAAGTTCCTAGTTAACACATTATATATATAAATGCCTCTAATACAAAAGAACTAAAAGTCTAAGGCATTACATATACAAGATGTTCCAAAATGATAAAAACTAAGAACTAGATCAAAACAATGATCTCAAAACATAACGCCATAGCGGAAGCCATGCCATCACAAAACCACGATCCGTAAGGAAAGTCAAATAACCTTGTCCTTACCCTTCGCTAAACCTGCAGAACCTGTGATGTAAACAACAACAGTGGGGTGAGATACATCAAATCTCAGTGAGTTCCCTATCTTAAAGTCCTCTCGGCTCTACAAGGTTCTAACAAAGTCCTAACTCATGTCCAAGGGGAAAGGGGAAAGACCAGGAGTACACACACACTATATGGAAACATGTTATGAGTTCATCAACTCACAATATCACTAATCCGTAACCATGCCAAGGTATCCCCTATTCCCGTCCTCTTCTACGTCTAGAAGTCGACCCGGGTCATGGATCCCTGCAACCTACTTGACATACGAATGGATTCGGGTTCTACGGGCCATTAACCGTTATGAACCGTCACTTCTCACGGGCCTTATACCGTCACAAGCCTACGCTCCATGGGCGCCATTCGTACTAAAATGAAATGCGGGAATCAAACCTGCCAAGTAGTGGTGCATATGTTTCAGAGGAGCTCGAGACCCATGAAACGCACTCGCAAAAACAATAATAACCGGTTACGATTACGTGATCTCACAAAGACTTGATTGTATTCGACAATCTCAAGGCCATTATGCCTTATCACAACCAAACGGTTAACACACATGTTCCATACTAGTGTTTATCCATTCTATATTCTTCCGACACTGTTTGGGTTAATTGTCCTCACTCTACTTATTTTATGTTTTATCATACATACATTTTCAACAATAATTACACAACATTAAACACTAAAATCAACAAAACGACACAATTCCAACAATTCCGATATAATTAAATCGGCCGTCAATCTTAAAACCCATGTAATAAGAAAGTACATTTTATTACCTTTCCAACGATACCAAAATTGTTCCATTCCGAGTTACGGATAAAAAGTTACGGCATTGGAAACAAACGATCGGGAATAAAATATCACAACAGCAGAATTCTGCAAGTCCCCTGGCCATACGCGTATTGGTACTCCCCGTACGCGTATTGCCCAAATGCTCGCCCGGCCATACGCGTATTGCCCCAAGCGATACGCGTATTGCCCAAAATCTCCGGCCATCCATACGCGTATTGCCCTTGCCGTACGCGTATTGATAAGCCCCATACGCGTATTGACATGCTCCATACGCGTATGGGCAGAGAAAAAATGCAGAAGTTCCTGCAGAATTTTCCTGCTACGGGTTGATCCAAAATCAACCCCAAATCCCATTTTCATCAATCAAAATGCATCAAAACATGTTATAACATCACAACCAGTATAACATATAATCAAACATTGCATTTATCAGTTAGATTCACGAATTTTGTGCAAAAAGATTCAATTTCCACAATTTCAACCTAACTCTAAACTCAACAAAACTCTACTCTAAAGAGTCTAACTAGAACCCACCTGGATTACTAGACGAGGAGGTTGAAATTGAGATGAAGAACAGATGATTGATGATGATCTTGAGCTTTTGGGAAATTTTCCTCTCTTGTTCCTCCTCCTTCCTTTCCTTTCTTCCCTTTTTCCTTTCTTTTCTTTCTTTTCTTTTTCCCTAAGTTTCTATCTTTGACCAAATAAGTAAAATGAAAAGAAAATATCCAAAGTGATATTAATTGATCATACTACTAATTATCCAAATTATCTCAAATACACGAAAGAATAAAACTCAACGTTAAATACTATTAATTTAATCAACTCTGAGTTCGTCAGTTTACTCTAATTATTTTATCAAATAATTGTTCAGAGTACTCCGGAACCCAGTTGATCATAATAATATTAACCAGAGCGTTTATAAATTTACGGGGTATTACATCCTCCCCCCCTTAAATAGAAATTCGTCCTCGAATTTAGAATATTACCTGAACAGATGTGGATAAGATTCTCGCATTTCCGATTCTAGTTCCCAAGTAGCATCGCCCGGATGCGTCATATCCCATTGCACCTTAACAAGTGGAATATCTTTGTTCCTTAACACTTTTGTTTCTCTTCCCACAATGCAACTCGGTTGTGGTTCAAAAGTCAAATCTGCTTCTATTTCCACCGATTCTGGTAGAATTGGTTGAAGAGGATCAGGAACAAACTTACGGAGCTGAGATACGTGAAAAACGTCATGCATCTCGGATAGAGAGGGTGGTAAGGCTAATCTATAAGCAACTTCACCAATCCTTTCTAAAATCTGATACGTTCCCACGTATCTCGGACTTAACTTACGTGACTTAAACGGTCCTTTCAATCTCAATCTCGGAGTAACTTTCAGAAATACATGGTCACCATCCTCAAATTCCAAAGGTCTCCTACGATTATCCGCATAACTCTTTTGGCGATCTTGTGCTTGTTTAACCTTCTCGCGGATCATTCGAATCTTTTCCGTAGTCTCTTGAATAATCTCGGTCCCAAAATTCTATCTTCGCCAATTTCAGCCCAACACAAAGGTGTCCTACACTTTCTCCCGTACAATGCTTCATAAGGAGCCATACCGATGCTCGCATGGTAACTATTGTTATAGGAAAACTCAATTATCGGTAAAAGTTCTTTCCAATTTTTCCTCTACTCTCTAGCACACCAGCTCTTAACGTATCCTCTATCGTCTGTATTGTTCGTTCAGTCCGACCATCCGTCCGAGGATGATTCGACGTGCTTAAACGCAAATTCGTACCCACAACTTGTTGGAACACTTTCCAAAATCTCGAAGTAAACTTCGGATCTCGATCGGACACAATACTAGAAGGAATACCATGCAATCTCACAATCTCAGCAATAAACAACCTTGCAAGATGACTTGCCTTATAAGTAGTCTTTACAGCTAAGAAGTGTGCAGATTTCGTTAGTCGATCCACAATTACTCAAATAGAATCTTAACCTCCTAGTGTACGAGGTAAACCTACTGCAAAATCTATAGAGATACTACTCCACTTCCAAACTGGAATATCCAAAGGTCGTAACAGACCGCCCGGTCTTTGGTGTTCAATCTTCACCTGTTGACATACTGCACATTCTGACACATATTCCGCTATATCCTTTTTCATCCCGGACCACCAATAATCCTTCTTTAAATCCTGATACACCTTCGAAGAACCAGGATGTATCGTAACAGTACCTTTATGAGCTTCGTCTAGAATCTTCCTTTTTAACGCTTCATCTTTCGGAACACAATTCCTTTGATTAAACAGAACAATCCCATCTTGTAACTCCTCCTCTAACATTTGCTCTTGTTGAATCTCCATTCTTAAAGTAGAATTGACATTCCAATTCCCATGATTACACCATTCGGAGTCCACACAAACCGGGGATTAAGATCTCTAAACTTTTCCAACAACGAATATTCCAAAAATCATCAATTTTGCACTATGAACCATTTTTCGACTTAAGGCGTCCGCTACTTTATTCACCTTTCCTGGATGATACTTCAATTCTAAGTCATAATCTTTTAAGTACTCCATCCACCTTCTTTGTCGCATATTCAACTCCTTTTGATCAAACAAATACTTCAAACTTTTGTGGTCACTGAACATTTCAAAACGTACACCATATAAATAATGACGCCACACCTTCAGTGCAAAAACCACTGCAGCTAGTTCCAAATCATGAGTTGGATAATTCTTCTCATGAACTTTTAACTGTCGAGAAGCATAAGCTACCACTTGACCACCTTGCATCAGAACACCCCCTAATCCCCTCTTAGAAGCATCACAGAATACTTCATAAGAGTTGTTAGGATCAGGAATAATTAATACTGGAGCACTCGTCAAACTTTCCTTCAAATGCATAAAACTTTGTTCACAACCCGAATCCCACTCCAAAGCAACATTCTTCCGAGTAAGTTTCGTCATTGGTAAGGCCAATTGAGAAAAGCTGTTAATAAATCTTCCATAGTAACCTGTCCATTCCAAGAAACTTCTAACTTCTGTAACATTTCTCGGTCTCTCCCAATTAATCACTACTTCTACTTTTGATGGATCTACCACCACACCACCCTGAGATATAACATGTCCAAGAAAATTAACTTCCGACATCCAAAACTCACACTTGCTCAACTTAGCAAACAATTGCTTCTCTTGCAAGACCGATAAGACAATCCTCAGATGTTCTTCACACTTTTGTGGAGTACGAGAATAAATAAGAATGTCATCAATAAAGATTATCATAGATGGGTCCAAGTAAGCCTGAACTATTCGATTCGTGCAATCCACAAAAACCACTGGAGCATTAGTCACACCGAAAGGCATCACTAGGAAGTCGTAATGACCGTAACGGGTTCTAAATGCAGTCTTTGGCACATCGGAACTCTTCACTCGAATCTGATGATAACCCGACCGTAAATCAATCTTTGAGAACACACAGGCTCCTTTTAATTCATCTAACAAGTCGTCTATCCTTGGTAAGGGATACTTGTTCTTAATGGTAACTTTATTCAACTTACGATAATCAATGCACAAACGCATTCCCCCATCTTTCTTCTTTACCAGTAACACTGGAGCTCCCCAAGGTGAAACACTAGATCTAACAAGGTGCTTAGACATCAAGTCTTCCAACTGGTCCTCTAATTCTCTTAACCCAAGCGGCGCCATCCGATACGGAGAAACGGATACAGGAGCCGTTCCTGGTATCAGGTCAATAGAGAACTCAACTCCTCTCTCCGGAGGAAAGAGTAGTAACATTCTCTGGAAACACTTCGGAAAACTCACCCACTATAGGAATACTCAGAACTTGCTGGTCACTACCTCCTTCCTTAGGAAGAACCATTAAAACAGATTTCTCCTTCTCGAATAAGAAGTCTACCATTCTTACCGTACTTCCTAAAATCGTCAATAACGCATCCTTAGAAGTAGCCTCAGCAGATGGAATAATGATTAACTTCTCTTCACAACCGATAACAACCGAATTAACTAAAAGCCAAACCATTCCCAGAACAACATCCACTTTCTTAAGCGGTATACTAATAAGGTCGATCTGGAAAACTCTATTATTCATAGACAAAACAAAATTTTCACACACACCTGGACACAAAAGAATATGTTGCACCGCAATCCAATAAAACAAAACAAGGATATCCGTTAACGAAGCACGTACCCGAAATTCCAAGGTCATCGCCTTTTGCTTCCTCCCTTTGCGTCTGATTCCTATTCTGAGGACAATCCCTCGCAATGTGTCCCACCTTCTGACATTGATAACACTTCACCCCTTTGAAGCTACATATACCAAAATGCATCTTACCACATGTGCAACACACAGGAGATGCACCCGTTCGAGATTTCTGGATCTGTTTCCTTTTGAAAGCCTGCTGCTTAGACCGAAACTGTTGGCCTGACCTTCCACACTCGTTCTGATTCGGCCTACGCGAATCCCCTTCTGTCTGAACTTCCCTCAAGCTATCCTCTATCATATCATATTGCCTCAACTGCTGGGTTTCAGGCTCTCTTCGAATCCTCAAAGAACTAGGAAGATACTTTTCAATAAAAAAAGGCCTGAATTGCTCCCACACTTTAGGTACACCTTGCATAGTCATAAAAGCTGAAGCAACCTCCCACCATCTCTCAGCCGGACCCCTCATTGAGTGAGAAGCAAACACTACCTTGTTCTCCTCACTACAGCAAATTATCAGAAAAATTCTCTCCATGCCAGCAATCCAGTCATGAGCTCTCACAGGATCCATTCCGCCATGAAATTCTGGAGGATTCATGCGGAGAAAATCCCGAAAACTCCCACCTACAATCTCTGGGACAACCACTCGAGGATGAAGACCTACATTCATCCGTTGCACCATATGTTGCATGAACTGGTTCTGCTGCTGCTGCATCTGTCGCACAAACTGATACAAAGAAGCATTTGCATCGCCGCCTGGCGGATTCATCCCAGCTGGAGTATTTGTGGGTCTACCACGATTGTTTCTGTGTCCGCCAACCATGTTCCTAAATGTCATATAGATAGAATTAAGTTGATCAGGCTCAATACCATAAATATAACACTTAAGACCCATAGCGACACAACACATATGAAACGGAAAGAAACACTTATACTATTTCATGGCTAGGTCGAGGATACGACCTGCTCTGATACCAACTGTAAAGACCATATACAATACATGCCTCAAATCATATATTATACATGAATCCCACTTTTTGGTACTGAAACATAATAAGTTCCTAGTTAACACATTATATATATAAATGCCTCTAATACAAAAGAACTAAAAGTCTAAGGCATTACATATACAAGATGTTCCAAAATGATAAAAACTAAGAACTAGATCAAAACAATGATCTCAAAACATAACGCCATAGCGGAAGCCATGCCATCACAAAACCACGATCCGTAAGGAAAGTCAAATAACCTTGTCCTTACCCTTCGCTAAACCTGCAGAACCTGTGATGTAAACAACAACAGTGGGGTGAGATACATCAAATCTCAGTGAGTTCCCTATCTTAAAGTCCTCTCGGCTCTACAAGGTTCTAACAAAGTCCTAACTCATGTCCAAGGGGAAAGGGGAAAGACCAGGAGTACACACACACTATATGGAAACATGTTATGAGTTCATCAACTCACAATATCACTAATCCGTAACCATGCCAAGGTATCCCCTATTCCCGTCCTCTTCTACGTCTAGAAGTCGACCCGGGTCATGGATCCCTGCAACCTACTTGACATACGAATGGATTCGGGTTCTACGGGCCATTAACCGTTATGAACCGTCACTTCTCACGGGCCTTATACCGTCACAAGCCTACGCTCCATGGGCGCCATTCGTACTAAAATGAAATGCGGGAATCAAACCTGCCAAGTAGTGGTGCATATGTTTCAGAGGAGCTCGAGACCCATGAAACGCACTCGCAAAAACAATAATAACCGGTTACGATTACGTGATCTCACAAAGACTTGATTGTATTCGACAATCTCAAGGCCATTATGCCTTATCACAACCAAACGGTTAACACACATGTTCCATACTAGTGTTTATCCATTCTATATTCTTCCGACACTGTTTGGGTTAATTGTCCTCACTCTACTTATTTTATGTTTTATCATACATACATTTTCAACAATAATTACACAACATTAAACACTAAAATCAACAAAACGACACAATTCCAACAATTCCGATATAATTAAATCGGCCGTCAATCTTAAAACCCATGTAATAAGAAAGTACATTTTATTACCTTTCCAACGATACCAAAATTGTTCCATTCCGAGTTACGGATAAAAAGTTACGGCATTGGAAACAAACGATCGGGAATAAAATATCACAACAGCAGAATTCTGCAAGTCCCCTGGCCATACGCGTATTGGTACTCCCCGTACGCGTATTGCCCAAATGCTCGCCCGGCCATACGCGTATTGCCCCAAGCGATACGCGTATTGCCCAAAATCTCCGGCCATCCATACGCGTATTGCCCTTGCCGTACGCGTATTGATAAGCCCCATACGCGTATTGACATGCTCCATACGCGTATGGGCAGAGAAAAAATGCAGAAGTTCCTGCAGAATTTTCCTGCTACGGGTTGATCCAAAATCAACCCCAAATCCCATTTTCATCAATCAAAATGCATCAAAACATGTTATAACATCACAACCAGTATAACATATAATCAAACATTGCATTTATCAGTTAGATTCACGAATTTTGTGCAAAAAGATTCAATTTCCACAATTTCAACCTAACTCTAAACTCAACAAAACTCTACTCTAAAGAGTCTAACTAGAACCCACCTGGATTACTAGACGAGGAGGTTGAAATTGAGATGAAGAACAGATGATTGATGATGATCTTGAGCTTTTGGGAAATTTTCCTCTCTTGTTCCTCCTCCTTCCTTTCCTTTCTTCCCTTTTTCCTTTCTTTTCTTTCTTTTCTTTTTCCCTAAGTTTCTATCTTTGACCAAATAAGTAAAATGAAAAGAAAATATCCAAAGTGATATTAATTGATCATACTACTAATTATCCAAATTATCTCAAATACACGAAAGAATAAAACTCAACGTTAAATACTATTAATTTAATCAACTCTGAGTTCGTCAGTTTACTCTAATTATTTTATCAAATAATTGTTCAGAGTACTCCGGAACCCAGTTGATCATAATAATATTAACCAGAGCGTTTATAAATTTACGGGGTATTACAGAAATAGAGGAGGAGCAAGATGAAATAGAGCAAGGGCAAGATGGGATAGAGCAATCTCCAGAGCATCAAGAGGAGGTGGTAGAACCAATCCCTTCATATAATTCTACACAACATTATTATTACCCTCCACAAACTCAACAAGTAATTCAAGGATATTTTGAACATGGAAGTCCTTCGTATTCTGCACATTACCCTGATGAAAATACACAACCATGTAACCATTCATATTCCGAAGAAAACACACAACCATGGAATCCTTCATACTCTTCACAAACCACCGATGGATATACGCAACCATGGAATCCTTCATACTCTTCACACAACACTGATGGATATATGCAACCATGGAATCCTTCATCTTCTTTACAAGACCATGATGGAAACACACACTTTGGTAGTGGAGATACACACTCTCCGTGTTCTTCACAATATCCGTATTCGTCGCAGTATCAACAAACAAATTACTATTCTAATGATCAACAAAATGTCCAGAGGGCAAATGACTATTTTAGTGATGAAAACACAGATGGATGTTCTATGATGTAAAACATCTGACTAGATATCTAATTGCTAAATAACTACATGTTATATTTTTTATCTATAGTTTAGAAAAATTGGTAATGTAATAAGTAGGCTAATAATAAGCATAATCCAAAAGTCAAATATTTTCAATTATAATTGATTTTTTTTATTATATTTAACTATAGAGCAAGACTATTTTAATTTTTCTTATTCATATTCTTATATTTATTAATTACAATTATTATGAACATTATATAACCTTTCTTTAGATATATAAATTTATTTAATCAATTTATTAAAAATCAACTTTAAATTTATTTAAATTTCTTATTATAATGTTTAGCCCTATTTTTCTTTATGTATTTTCACAATGCATCTCTAAGTGATTTTCATAGAGCATATTATTGACAATTTTTGTTAATACTTTCATTTTAAATTTTAATAAATATTAAATAATCAATAATTAATCTATTATAGTAATGAAAATTTAAAATTTTATCAACAATATGTCATACGAAAATCAGTATGAATTGCAAGGTGAAAATAGGCATAAAAAACAGGATTAAGTTTAATAATAATAAATTTAAATGAATTTAATTTTAATTTTTTTATTGATATTTTTTTTTACATATTTAACAAAATATAAATTATAAAATTCAAATATTAATACATGAGACATTTTAGTTCATTATTAGAATAAATAAAAACAACTAAATTTGTTAATAATTGAGGTTTATTTCAATTTTTTATTGAATAATCTATGCATAAGAATAAAATATCAAAAATAGGAGGATGTTATTTTTTTTTATAAATAATTTTGAAAATTTTTAATAATATAATATATTATAAACGATTCTATATTTTGTGCAAAGTACTAAAAATTTTACTACTTAAATAAAATTGGTAAAAATGGGGAAGGCTATGAAAAATATTAAGCTTACCGAACAAAATTGACTTATCCGTCTTTATTCAGAATGTTATTTTATTTATTTTAAATTTTTTAATATATAAGTATAAATAATAAGAAACACACAAACGATAAAAAAACTTAAGTAGAAAGGTTTCATGTAAATTATTTGCATGATCTCATTTTAAATATTACCAAAATTTGTTCTAAATTTTTTTTACTTAATGATTATTTGAAATTTTCTAATTAAAAGCATATAATATTTAATATAATATTTTTTCCATTTCAAAACATTTTAAATTTACGACGACAAAAAAAATATTTAAAAAAAATGTTTAATCAATTTATAAAAAATCAACTTTCAATTCATTTGAATTTCTTATTATAATGTTTAGCCCAATTTTTTTTTTATGTATTTTCACAGTGCATCTCTAAGTGATTTTCATATAGCATATTATTGATAAAATTTTTTAATACTTTAATATTAAATTTTAATAAATATTTAATTATCAAAAATTAATCTATTAAAGTAATGAAAATTGAAAATTTTATCAAAATATGTCATAAGAAAATTACAATGAATTGCAATGCGAAAATAGACATAAAAAAATGGCTAAGTTTCATAATAATAAATTTAAATGAATTGTAACTTAAATTTTTTAATTTATAATTTTTTTTACATATTTAAAAAATATAAAATATAAAATTCAAATATTAATACATGAGACATTTCAGTTCATTATTAGAATAAATAAAAACAATTAAATTTGTGAATAATTGAGGTTTATTTCAATTTTTAATTGAATAATCTATGAATAAGAAAGAAATGTCAAAAATAGGAGGATGTTATTTTTTTTATAAATAATTATGAAGAATTTTTATAATCTAATATATTATATGATTTTATCTTTTTATTGCTTTTGGTAACAGAATATATTATATGATTATATGTATAACGACTATGTAAGGAAAAAATTAATATGATCCATTGATTTTTATTGATTAAAATTTGACGATCGTAATCATTTGTTCTCGTTTCTCACAATAACAAAATGTTCTCACCCAAGTCACTCCCTAGATATCTATAATAAATGCATTTGTAAATTAATTAGTTAATTTATTTTAATTTATTTTCTTTGATATCACAGACTTTCTCATACAAATCTAATGAGGTTGAAATATTTTGAATTCCTCTTAACATATTGATTTTAATAAATTACACATTATTATTTGATTTTATTTTTTTAGAAATGTGCAAAGTACTAAAATTTTTACTACTTAAACAAAATTGGTAAGAGTGGAGAAGACTATGAAAAGTATTAAGGGTACCGAGCAAAATTGACTTATTCGTCTTTATTCATAATTTTATTTTATTTATTTTAAATTTTTAAATATAAAAGTATACATACTAAGGAACAGACAAATGATAAAAAAAACTAAGTAGAATGGTTTCATGTAAATTATTTGCATGACCTCATTTTAACTATTACCAAAATTTGTTCTAAATTTTTTTGACTTAATGATTATATGACATTTTTTAATTAAAATTATATAATATTTAATATAATATTCTTCCATTTTAAAACATTTTTAATTTACGATAAAAAAGAAAATTTTAAAATTGACACATTATTTTTTAGTATAGTTTAAAATTATAACATTTCTTAGAATGGTTTAAAAGTTACAATTTTCTATATTTTGAGGTCTTAGTGATTATATAAATAATACATTTTAAGTTCTATTCAAAATCCTCCGAAAATGCATTATTCTTTTAACTAATATTATAAACGGTTTCATCATTGGAGGTCATTAATTGAACATACGAAATATCACGTGATAGTTGTCTTACATTTTTAAAATTATTTAAAAAAAAAAACCATCATTATACAATATAAATATAGTATCTCTTGTAAAAATATGCCTTTTAAAAATTATTGTCTCTTTATTCATATATCTATCAACATATTTTTTACAATACTTTAAAATAAAAAATAGTAGAAAATGCAGAAAATCATGTCATGAACGACATGAGTTCACGCTAATAATATGTTTAATGATTAATTTTATCAATTGTAGCAATTTGATTTGGTATTTGATAATATATTTTTTGGTCATTATTTTGATTATATCTTTTTTCTTTTTTATTGTGTTTATATATATTATTATTTAAGATATTATGTTGTAAATAAGGTATAAAATATAATTGATTCATATTTTAGACATACATCCATTTAAATCAGTTTGTAATGTCACTTTTAGGTTAACTTCTAAAATATTTCACTAAATATATATTTATCAGGATTTGATTGGATGCTATAAGGATATTAATCTCTAGATATATATATCAATATTATATGATAAATCAATTATCAACATGATTTTTATTATATTTTTGATTCTCCATTGATTGAGTTAAAATAAATTGATATGTTTTTATTTCCATTAAAAGAATTCTTATTCTTTTCACTATAAATTGCTCTATTACAATGAGAATGATATAAAAACCTAGCTCGTTGAAAGTTATTATCTTATACTAGTACTTTCTTTTGTAAGTTTATTTTTCTTCTTCATTTTAGGCTTGCAAATAACATGGTATCCAATTAGTTTATGCATTTAATACTCATAATAAGTATTTATTCTAGACAATTGTGTATAAAATTTTGTTTTTCCTGTATGTTAAGTATTTTATATTTTTCTTTAGAGTTATTATTCATGTCAAATTTCATGTGATATTTTGTTTACTTATCTTGTTAAAAGTTTTTATATGTAGTGATGAAAAATTAAATTCTGACTTCAAGCAGATCTTTGATGGAAGGAAGGGGAAAAAAGAAATCTTTATTTGGAAAAATAAAGCGAATATGTTCAAAACATAGTGAAAAAAAGAAATATAGAGTATTTGAAGAGACTGAAATAGAGGAGGAGCAAGATGAAATAGAGCAAGGGCAAGATGGGATAGAGCAATCTCCAGAGCATCAAGAGGAGGTGGTAGAACCAATCCCTTCATATAATTCTACACAACATTATTATTACCCTCCACAAACTCAACAAGTAATTCAAGGATATTTTGAACATGGAAGTCCTTCGTATTCTGCACATTACCCTGATGAAAATACACAACCATGTAACCTTTCATATTCCGAAGAAAATACACAACCATGGAATCCTTCATACTCTTCACAAACCACCGATGGATATACGCAACCATGGAATCCTTCATACTCTTCACACAACACTGATGGATATATGCAACCATGGAATCCTTCATCTTCTTTACAAGACCATGATGGAAACACACACTTTGGTAGTGGAGATACACACTCTCCGTGTTCTTCACAATATCCGTATTCGTCGCAGTATCAACAAACAAATTACTATTCTAATGATCAACAAAATGTCCAGAGGATGATCAACAAAATGTCCAGAGGGCAAATGACTATTTTAGTGATGAAAACACAGATGGATGTTCTATGATGTAAAACATCTGACTAGATATCTAATTGCTAAATAACTACATGTTATATTTTTTATCTATAGTTTAGAAAAATTGGTAATGTAATAAGTAGGCTAATAATAAGCATAATCCAAAAGTCAAATATTTTCAATTATAATTGATTTTTTTTATTATATTTAACTATAGAGCAAGACTATTTTAATTTTTCTTATTCATATTCTTATATTTATTAATTACAATTATTATGAACATTATATAACCTTTCTTTAGATATATAAATTTATTTAATCAATTTATTAAAAATCAACTTTAAATTTATTTAAATTTCTTATTATAATGTTTAGCCCTATTTTTCTTTATGTATTTTCACAATGCATCTCTAAGTGATTTTCATAGAGCATATTATTGACAATTTTTGTTAATACTTTCATTTTAAATTTTAATAAATATTAAATAATCAATAATTAATCTATTATAGTAATGAAAATTTAAAATTTTATCAACAATATGTCATACGAAAATCAGTATGAATTGCAAGGTGAAAATAGGCATAAAAAACAGGATTAAGTTTAATAATAATAAATTTAAATGAATTTAATTTTAATTTTTTTTATTGATATTTTTTTTTACATATTTAACAAAATATAAATTATAAAATTCAAATATTAATACATGAGACATTTTAGTTCATTATTAGAATAAATAAAAACAACTAAATTTGTTAATAATTGAGGTTTATTTCAATTTTTTATTGAATAATCTATGCATAAGAATAAAATATCAAAAATAGGAGGATGTTATTTTTTTTTATAAATAATTTTGAAAATTTTTAATAATATAATATATTATAAACGATTCTATATTTTGTGCAAAGTACTAAAAATTTTACTACTTAAATAAAATTGGTAAGAATGGGGAAGGCTATGAAAAATATTAAGCTTACCGAACAAAATTGACTTATCCGTTTTTATTCAGAATGTTATTTTATTTATTTTAAATTTTTTAATATATAAGTATAAATAATAAGAAACACACAAACGATAAAAAACTTAAGTAGAATGGTTTCATGTAAATTAATTGCATGATCTCATTTTAAATATTACCAAAATTTGTTCTAAATTTTTTTTACTTAATGATTATTTGAAATTTTCTAATTAAAAGCATATAATATTTAATATAATATTTTTTCCATTTCAAAACATTTTAAATTTACGACGACAAAAAAAATATTTTAAAAAAAATGTTTAATCAATTTATAAAAAATCAACTTTCAATTCATTTGAATTTCTTATTATAATGTTTAGCTCTATTTTTTTTTTTATGTATTTTCACAGTGCATCTCTAAGTGATTTTCATATAGCATATTATTGATAAAATTTTTTAATACTTTAATATTAAATTTTAATAAATATTTAATTATCAATAATTAATCTATTAAAGTAATGAAAATTGAAAATTTTATCAAAATATGTCATAAGAAAATTACAATGAATTGCAATGCGAAAATAGACATAAAAAAATGGCTAAGTTTCATAATAATAAATTTAAATGAATTGTAACTTAAATTTTTTAATTTATAATTTTTTTACATATTTATAAAATATAAAATATAAAATTCAAATATTAATACATGAGACATTTCAGTTCATTATTAGAATAAATAAAAACAATTAAATTTGTGAATAATTGAGGTTTATTTCAATTTTTAATTGAATAATCTATGAATAAGAAAGAAATGTCAAAAATAGGAGGATGTTATTTTTTTTATAAATAATTATGAAGAATTTTTATAATCTAATATATTATATGATTTTATCTTTTTATTGCTTTTGGTAACAGAATATATTATATGATTATATGTATAACGACTATGTAAGGAAAAAATTAATATGATCCATTGATTTTTATTGATTAAAATTTGACGATCGTAATCATTTGTTCTCGTTTCTCACAATAACAAAATGTTCTCACCCAAGTCACTCCCTAGATATCTATAATAAATGCATTTGTAAATTAATTAGTTAATTTATTTTAATTTATTTTCTTTGATATCACAGACTTTCTCATACAAATCTAATGAGGTTGAAATATTTTGAATTCCTCTTAACATATTGATTTTAATAAATTACACATTATTATTTGATTTTATTTTTTTAGAAATGTGCAAAGTACTAAAATTTTTACTACTTAAACAAAATTGGTAAGAGTGGAGAAGACTATGAAAAGTATTAAGGGTACCGAGCAAAATTGACTTATTCGTCTTTATTCATAATTTTATTTTATTTATTTTAAATTTTTAAATATAAAAGTATACATACTAAGGAACAGACAAATGATAAAAAAAACTAAGTAGAATGGTTTCATGTAAATTATTTGCATGACCTCATTTTAACTATTACCAAAATTTGTTCTAAATTTTTTTGACTTAATGATTATATGACATTTTTTAATTAAAATTATATAATATTTAATATAATATTCTTCCATTTTAAAACATTTTTAATTTACGATAAAAAAGAAAATTTTAAAATTGACACATTATTTTTTAGTATAGTTTAAAATTATAACATTTCTTAGAATGGTTTAAAAGTTACAATTTTCTATATTTTGAGGTCTTAGTGATTATATAAATAATACATTTTAAGTTCTATTCAAAATCCTCCGAAAATGCATTATTCTTTTAACTAATATTATAAACGGTTTCATCATTGGAGGTCATTAATTGAACATACGAAATATCACGTGATAGTTGTCTTACATTTTTAAAATTATTTAAAAAAAAAAACCATCATTATACAATATAAATATAGTATCTCTTGTAAAAATATGCCTTTTAAAAATTATTGTCTCTTTATTCATATATCTATCAACATATTTTTTACAATACTTTAAAATAAAAAATAGTAGAAAATGCAGAAAATCATGTCATGAACGACATGAGTTCACGCTAATAATATGTTTAATGATTAATTTTATCAATTGTAGCAATTTGATTTGGTATTTGATAATATATTTTTTGGTCATTATTTTGATTATATCTTTTTTCTTTTTTATTGTGTTTATATATATTATTATTTAAGATATTATGTTGTAAATAAGGTATAAAATATAATTGATTCATATTTTAGACATACATCCATTTAAATCAGTTTGTAATGTCACTTTTAGGTTAACTTCTAAAATATTTCACTAAATATATATTTATCAGGATTTGATTGGATGCTATAAGGATATTAATCTCTAGATATATATATCAATATTATATGATAAATCAATTATCAACATGATTTTTATTATATTTTTGATTCTCCATTGATTGAGTTAAAATAAATTGATATGTTTTAATTTCCATTAAAAGAATTCTTATTCTTTTCACTATAAATTGCTCTATTACAATGAGAATGATATAAAAACCTAGCTCGTTGAAAGTTATTATCTTATACTAGTACTTTCTTTTGTAAGTTTATTTTTCTTCTTCATTTTAGGCTTGCAAATAACATGGTATCCAATTAGTTTATGCATTTAATACTCATAATAAGTATTTATTCTAGACAATTGTGTATAAAATTTTGTTTTTCCTGTATGTTAATTATTTTATATTTTTCTTTAAAGTTATTATTCATGTCAAATTTCATGTGATATTTTGTTTACTTATCTTGTTAAAAGTTTTTATATGTAGTGATGAAAAATTAAATTCTGACTTCAAGCAGATCTTTGATGGAAGGAAGGGGAAAAAAGAAATCTTTATTTGGAAAAATAAAGCGAATATGTTCAAAACATAGTGAAAAAAAGAAATATAGAGTATTTGAAGAGACTGAAATAGAGGAGGAGCAAGATGAAATAGAGCAAGGGCAAGATGGGATAGAGCAATCTCCAGAGCATCAAGAGGAGGTGGTAGAACCAATCCCTTCATATAATTCTACACAACATTATTATTACCCTCCACAAACTCAACAAGTAATTCAAGGATATTTTGAACATGGAAGTCCTTCGTATTCTGCACATTACCCTGATGAAAATACACAACCATGTAACCTTTCATATTCCGAAGAAAATACACAACCATGGAATCCTTCATACTCTTCACAAACCACCGATGGATATACGCAACCATGGAATCCTTCATACTCTTCACACAACACTGATGGATATATGCAACCATGGAATCCTTCATCTTCTTTACAAGACCATGATGGAAACACACACTTTGGTAGTGGAGATACACACTCTCCGTGTTCTTCACAATATCCGTATTCGTCGCAGTATCAACAAACAAATTACTATTCTAATGATCAACAAAATGTCCAGAGGGCAAATGACTATTTTAGTGATGAAAACACAGATGGATGTTCTATGATGTAAAACATCTGACTAGATATCTAATTGCTAAATAACTACATGTTATATTTTTTATCTATAGTTTAGAAAAATTGGTAATGTAATAAGTAGGCTAATAATAAGCATAATCCAAAAGTCAAATATTTTCAATTATAATTGATTTTTTTTATTATATATAACTATAGAGCAAGACTATTTTAATTTTTCTTATTCATATTCTTATATTTATTAATTACAATTATTATGAACATTATATAACCTTTCTTTAGATATATAAATTTATTTAATCAATTTATTAAAAATCAACTTTAAATTTATTTAAATTTCTTATTATAATGTTTAGCCCTATTTTTCTTTATGTATTTTCACAATGCATCTCTAAGTGATTTTCATAGAGCATATTATTGACAATTTTTGTTAATACTTTCATTTTAAATTTTAATAAATATTAAATAATCAATAATTAATCTATTATAGTAATGAAAATTTAAAATTTTATCAACAATATGTCATACGAAAATCAGTATGAATTGCAAGGTGAAAATAGGCATAAAAAACAGGATTAAGTTTAATAATAATAAATTTAAATGAATTTAATTTTAATTTTTTTTATTGATATTTTTTTTTACATATTTAACAAAATATAAATTATAAAATTCAAATATTAATACATGAGACATTTTAGTTCATTATTAGAATAAATAAAAACAACTAAATTTGTTAATAATTGAGGTTTATTTCAATTTTTTATTGAATAATCTATGCATAAGAATAAAATATCAAAAATAGGAGGATGTTATTTTTTTTTTATAAATAATTTTGAAAATTTTTAATAATATAATATATTATAAACGATTCTATATTTTGTGCAAAGTACTAAAAATTTTACTACTTAAATAAAATTGGTAAGAATGGGGAAGGCTATGAAAAATATTAAGCTTACCGAACAAAATTGACTTATCCGTCTTTATTCAGAATGTTATTTTATTTATTTTAAATTTTTTAATATATAAGTATAAATAATAAGAAACACACAAACGATAAAAAACTTAAGTAGAATGGTTTCATGTAAATTAATTGCATGATCTCATTTTAAATATTACCAAAATTTGTTCTAAATTTTTTTTACTTAATGATTATTTGAAATTTTCTAATTAAAAGCATATAATATTTAATATAATATTTTTTCCATTTCAAAACATTTTAAATTTACGACGACAAAAAAAATATTTTAAAAAAAATGTTTAATCAATTTATAAAAAATCAACTTTCAATTCATTTGAATTTCTTATTATAATGTTTAGCTCTATTTTTTTTTTATGTATTTTCACAGTGCATCTCTAAGTGATTTTCATATAGCATATTATTGATAAAATTTTTTAATACTTTAATATTAAATTTTAATAAATATTTAATTATCAATAATTAATCTATTAAAGTAATGAAAATTGAAAATTTTATCAAAATATGTCATAAGAAAATTACAATGAATTGCAATGCGAAAATAGACATAAAAAAATGGCTAAGTTTCATAATAATAAATTTAAATGAATTGTAACTTAAATTTTTTAATTTATAATTTTTTTACATATTTATAAAATATAAAATATAAAATTCAAATATTAATACATGAGACATTTCAGTTCATTATTAGAATAAATAAAAACAATTAAATTTGTGAATAATTGAGGTTTATTTCAATTTTTAATTGAATAATCTATGAATAAGAAAGAAATGTCAAAAATAGGAGGATGTTATTTTTTTTATAAATAATTATGAAGAATTTTTATAATCTAATATATTATATGATTTTATCTTTTTATTGCTTTTGGTAACAGAATATATTATATGATTATATGTATAACGACTATGTAAGGAAAAAATTAATATGATCCATTGATTTGTATTGATTAAAATTTGACGATCGTAATCATTTGTTCTCGTTTCTCACAATAACAAAATGTTCTCACCCAAGTCACTCCCTAGATATCTATAATAAATGCATTTGTAAATTAATTAGTTAATTTATTTTAATTTATTTTCTTTGATATCACAGACTTTCTCATACAAATCTAATGAGGTTGAAATATTTTGAATTCCTCTTAACATATTGATTTTAATAAATTACACATTATTATTTGATTTTATTTTTTTAGAAATGTGCACAGCACTAAAATTTTTACTACTTAAACAAAATTGGTAAGACTGGAGAAGACTATGAAAAGTATTAAGGGTACCGAGCAAAATTGACTTATTCGTCTTTATTCATAATTTTATTTTATTTATTTTAAATTTTTAAATATAAAAGTATACATACTAAGGAACAGACAAATGATAAAAAAAACTAAGTAGAATGGTTTCATGTAAATTATTTGCATGACCTCATTTTAACTATTACCAAAATTTGTTCTAAATTTTTTTGACTTAATGATTATATGACATTTTTTAATTAAAATTATATAATATTTAATATAATATTCTTCCATTTTAAAACATTTTTAATTTACGATAAAAAAGAAAATTTTAAAATTGACACATTATTTTTTAGTATAGTTTAAAATTATAACATTTCTTAGAATGGTTTAAAAGTTACAATTTTCTATATTTTGAGGTCTTAGTGATTATATAAATAATACATTTTAAGTTCTATTCAAAATCCTCCGAAAATGCATTATTCTTTTAACTAATATTATAAACGGTTTCATCATTGGAGGTCATTAATTGAACATACGAAATATCACGTGATAGTTGTCTTACATTTTTAAAATTATTTATAAAAAAACCATCATTATACAATATAAATATAGTATCTCTTGTAAAAATATGCCTTTTAAAAATTATTCTCTCTTTATTCATATATCTATCAACATATTTTTTACAATACTTTAAAATAAAAAATAGTAGAAAATGCAGAAAATCATGTCATGAACGACATGAGTTCACGCTAATAATATGTTTAATGATTAATTTTATCAATTGTAGCAATTTGATTTGGTATTTGATAATATATTTTTGGGTCATTATTTTGATTATATCTTTTTTCTTTTTTATTGTGTTTATATATATTATTATTTAAGATATTATGTTGTAAATAAGGTATAAAATATAATTGATTCATATTTTAGACATACATCCATTTAAATCAGTTTGTAATGTCACTTTTAGGTTAACTTCTAAAATATTTCACTAAATATATATTTATCAGGATTTGATTGGATGCTATAAGGATATTAATCTCTAGATATATATATCAATATTATATGATAAATCAATTATCAACATGATTTTTATTATATTTTTGATTCTCCATTGATTGAGTTAAAATAAATTGATATGTTTTAATTTCCATTAAAAGAATTCTTATTCTTTTCACTATAAATTGCTCTATTACAATGAGAATGATATAAAAACCTAGCTCGTTGAAAGTTATTATCTTATACTAGTACTTTCTTTTGTAAGTTTATTTTTCTTCTTCATTTTAGGCTTGCAAATAACATGGTATCCAATTAGTTTATGCATTTAATACTCATAATAAGTATTTATTCTAGACAATTGTGTATAAAATTTTGTTTTTCCTGTATGTTAATTATTTTATATTTTTCTTTAAAGTTATTATTCATGTCAAATTTCATGTGATATTTTGTTTACTTATCTTGTTAAAAGTTTTTATATGTAGTGATGAAAAATTAAATTCTGACTTCAAGCAGATCTTTGATGGAAGGAAGGGGAAAAAAGAAATCTTTATTTGGAAAAATAAAGCGAATATGTTCAAAACATAGTGAAAAAAAGAAATATAGAGTATTTGAAGAGACTGAAATAGAGGAGGAGCAAGATGAAATAGAGCAAGGGCAAGATGGGATAGAGCATCAAGAGGAGGTGGTAGAACCAATCCCTTCATATAATTCTACACAACATTATTATTACCCTCCACAAACTCAACAAGTAATTCAAGGATATTTAGAACATGGAAGTCCTTCGTATTCTGCACATTACCCTGATGAAAATACACAACCATGTAACCTTTCATATTCCGAAGAAAATACACAACCATGGAATCCTTCATACTCTTCACAAACCACCGATGGATATACGCAACCATGGAATCCTTCATACTCTTCACACAACACTGATGGATATATGCAACCATGGAATCCTTCATCTTTTGGGAACCCTTCATCTTCTTTACAAGACCATGATGGAAACACACACTTTGGTAGTGGAGATACACACTCTCCGTGTTCTTCACAATATCCGTATTCGTCGCAGTATCAACAAACAAATTACTATTCTAATGATCAACAAAATGTCCAGAGGGAAAATGACTATTTTAGTGATGAAAACACAGATGGATGTTCTATGATGTAACACATCTGACTAGATATCTAATTGCTAAATAACTACATGTTATATTTTTTATCTATAGTTTAGAAAAATTGGTAATGTAATAAGTAGGCTAATAATAAGCATAATCCAAAAGTCAAATATTTTCAATTATAATTGATTTTTTTTATTATATTTAACTATAGAGCAAGACTATTTTAATTTTTCTTATTCATATTCTTATATTTATTAATTACAATTATTATGAACATTATATAACCTTTCTTTAGATATATAAATTTATTTAATCAATTTATTAAAAATCAACTTTAAATTTATTTAAATTTCTTATTATAATGTTTAGCCCTATTTTTCTTTATGTATTTTCACAATGCATCTCTAAGTGATTTTCATAGAGCATATTATTGACAATTTTTGTTAATACTTTCATTTTAAATTTTAATAAATATTAAATAATCAATAATTAATCTATTATAGTAATGAAAATTTAAAATTTTATCAACAATATGTCATACGAAAATCAGTATGAATTGCAAGGTGAAAATAGGCATAAAAAACAGGATTAAGTTTAATAATAATAAATTTAAATGAATTTAATTTTAATTTTTTTTATTGATATTTTTTTTTACATATTTAACAAAATATAAATTATAAAATTCAAATATTAATACATGAGACATTTTAGTTCATTATTAGAATAAATAAAAACAACTAAATTTGTTAATAATTGAGGTTTATTTCAATTTTTTATTGAATAATCTATGCATAAGAATAAAATATCAAAAATAGGAGGATGTTATTTTTTTTTATAAATAATTTTGAAAATTTTTAATAATATAATATATTATAAACGATTCTATATTTTGTGCAAAGTACTAAAAATTTTACTACTTAAATAAAATTGGTAAGAATGGGGAAGGCTATGAAAAATATTAAGCTTACCGAACAAAATTGACTTATCCGTCTTTATTCAGAATGTTATTTTATTTATTTTAAATTTTTTAATATATAAGTATAAATAATAAGAAACACACAAACGATAAAAAACTTAAGTAGAATGGTTTCATGTAAATTATTTGCATGATCTCATTTTAAATATTACCAAAATTTGTTCTAAATTTTTTTTACTTAATGATTATTTGAAATTTTCTAATTAAAAGCATATAATATTTAATATAATATTTTTTCCATTTCAAAACATTTTAAATTTACGAGGACAAAAAAAATATTTTAAAAAAAATGTATAATCAATTTATAAAAAATCAACTTTCAATTCATTTGAATTTCTTATTATAATGTTTAGCCCTATTTTTTTTTTTATGTATTTTCACAGTGCATCTCTAAGTGATTTTCATATAGCATATTATTGATAAAATTTTTTAATACTTTAATATTAAATTTTAATAAATATTTAATTATCAATAATTAATCTATTAAAGTAATGAAAATTGAAAATTTTATCAAAATATGTCATAAGAAAATTACAATGAATTGCAATGCGAAAATAGACATAAAAAAATGGCTAAGTTTCATAATAATAAATTTAAATGAATTGTAACTTATATTTTTTAATTTATAATTTTTTTACATATTTATAAAATATAAAATATAAAATTCAAATACTAATACATGAGACATTTCAGTTCATTATTAGAATAAATAAAAACAATTAAATTTGTGAATAATTGAGGTTTATTTCAATTTTTAATTGAATAATCTATGAATAAGAAAGAAATGTCAAAAATAGGAGGATGTTATTTTTTTTATAAATAATTATGAAGAATTTTTATAATCTAATATATTATATGATTTTATCTTTTTATTGCTTTTGGTAACAGAATATATTATATGATTATATGTATAACGACTATGTAAGGAAAAAATTAATATGATCCATTGATTTTTATTGATTAAAATTTGACGATCGTAATCATTTGTTCTCGTTTCTCACAATAACAAAATGTTCTCACCCAAGTCACTCCCTAGATATCTATAATAAATGCATTTGTAAATTAATTAGTTAATTTATTTTAATTTATTTTCTTTGATATCACAGACTTTCTCATACAAATCTAATGAGGTTGAAATATTTTGAATTCCTCTTAACATATTGATTTTAATAAATTACACATTATTATTTGATTTTATTTTTTTAGAAATGTGCAAAGTACTAAAATTTTTACTACTTAAACAAAATTGGTAAGAGTGGAGAAGACTATGAAAAGTATTAAGGGTACCGAGCAAAATTGACTTATTCGTCTTTATTCATAATTTTATTTTATTTATTTTAAATTTTTAAATATAAAAGTATACATACTAAGGAACAGACAAATGATAAAAAAAACTAAGTAGAATGGTTTCATGTAAATTATTTGCATGACCTCATTTTAACTATTACCAAAATTTGTTCTAAATTTTTTTGACTTAATGATTATATGACATTTTTTAATTAAAATTATATAATATTTAATATAATATTCTTCCATTTTAAAACATTTTTAATTTACGATAAAAAAGAAAATTTTAAAATTGACACATTATTTTTTAGTATAGTTTAAAATTATAACATTTCTTAGAATGGTTTAAAAGTTACAATTTTCTATATTTTGAGGTCTTAGTGATTATATAAATAATACATTTTAAGTTCTATTCAAAATCCTCCGAAAATGCATTATTCTTTTAACTAATATTATAAACGGTTTCATCATTGGAGGTCATTAATTGAACATACGAAATATCACGTGATAGTTGTCTTACATTTTTAAAATTATTTATAAAAAAACCATCATTATACAATATAAATATAGTATCTCTTGTAAAAATATGCCTTTTAAAAATTATTCTCTCTTTATTCATATATCTATCAACATATTTTTTACAATACTTTAAAATAAAAAATAGTAGAAAATGCAGAAAATCATGTCATGAACGACATGAGTTCACGCTAATAATATGTTTAATGATTAATTTTATCAATTGTAGCAATTTGATTTGGTATTTGATAATATATTTTTTGGTCATTATTTTGATTATATCTTTTTTCTTTTTTATTGTGTTTATATATATTATTATTTAAGATATTATGTTGTAAATAAGGTATAAAATATAATTGATTCATATTTTAGACATACATCCATTTAAATCAGTTTGTAATGTCACTTTTAGGTTAACTTCTAAAATATTTCACTAAATATATATTTATCAGGATTTGATTGGATGCTATAAGGATATTAATCTCTAGATATATATATCAATATTATATGATAAATCAATTATCAACATGATTTTTATTATATTTTTGATTCTCCATTGATTGAGTTAAAATAAATTGATATGTTTTAATTTCCATTAAAAGAATTCTTATTCTTTTCACTATAAATTGCTCTATTACAATGAGAATGATATAAAAACCTAGCTCGTTGAAAGTTATTATCTTATACTCGTACTTTGTAATACCCCGTAAATTTATAAACGCTCGAGTTAATATTATTATGATCAACTGGGTTCCGGAGTACTCTGAGTAATTATTTGATAAAATAATTGGAGTAAACTGACGAACTCAGAGTCGATTAAATTAATAGTATTTAACGTTGAGTTTTTATAATTTGATATATTTGAGCTAATTTTGGATATTTAGTAGTGTTACTAAAAATGATAGTTTTCCTTACTATCTATTTTCTTTTCATTTTTCCTTATTTGGTAAAAGTAGAGAAACTTAGAGAAGGAAAAGTGAAGGAAAGAAAAGAAAGGAAAAGAGGAAGGAAAAGGAGAAGAAGATTTCTCAACAAGATCAAGAATCATCATCCGTTCATCTGTTCTTCGTCTAATCATCTCAGTAATAACCTCCTCGTCTAGTAATCCAGGTGGGTTCTAGTTAGACTCTTTAGAGTAGAATTATTTTGAGTTTAGAGTTAGATTGGAAATTGGGAAAAATGGGTATTTTGGTTTAAAAATCTTGAATCTAACTGCTAAATTCAATGTTTGATTATATGTTATACTGGTTGTGATGTTATAACATGTTTTGATGCATTTCAATTGATGAAAATGAGATTTGGGATTGATTTTGGATCAACCCGTAGCAGAGAAATTCTGCAGGAACTTCTGCATTTTTCCTCTGCCCATACGCGTATGGAGCATGTCAATACGCGTATGGGGCTTGTCAATACGCGTATGGAAAGGGCAATACGCGTATGGATGGCCGGGCATTTGAGCAATACGCGTATCGCCTGGGGCAATACGCGTATGGCTGGGCGAGCTTTTGGGCAATACGCGTACGGGGAGTGCCAATACGCGTACGGCCAGGAGAGTTACAGAATTCTGCTGTTGTGATATTTTATTTTCGATCGTTTGTTTCCAATGCCGTAACTTTTTATCCGTAACTCGGAATGGAACAATTTTGGTATCGTTGGAAAGGTAATAAAATGTACTTTCTTATTACATTGGTTTTAAGATTGACGGCCGATTTAATTATATCGGAATTGTTGGAATTGTGTCGTTTTGTTGATTTTGGTGTGTATTGGTTGTTGAAAATGTAAGCATGATTAAAATATGGAATAAGTAGAGTGAGGACAATTACCCTAAGCAGTGTCGGAAAAATATAAATGATTGAACACTAGTATGGAACATGTGTGTTAACCGTTTGGTTGTGATAAGGCGTAATGGCCTTGTGATTGTTGAATACAATCACGACTGTGTGTGATCACGTAATCGTAACCGGTTATTTTTGCGAGTGCGTTTCATGGGTCTCGAGCTCCTCTGAAACATGTGCACCACTACTTGGCAGGTTTGATTCCCGCATTTCATTTTAGTACGAATGGCGCCCATGGAGCGTAGGCTTGTGACGGTATAAGGCCCGTGAGAAGTGACGGTTCATAACGGTTAATGGCCCGTAGAACCCGAATCCATTCGTATGTCAAGTAGGTTGCAAGGATCCATGACCCGGGTCGACTTCTAGACGTAGAAGAGGACGGGAATAGGGGATACCTTGGCATGGTTATCGATTAGTGATATTGTGAGTTGATGAACTCATAACATGTTTCCATATAGTGTGTGTGTACTCATGGTCACTCCCTTTTTCCCCTTTTGACTTGAGTTAGGTTTGTTAGAACCTTGTAGAGCCGAGAGGACTTTAAGATAGGGAACTCACTGAGATTTGATGTATCTCACCCCACTGTTGTTGTTTACATCACAGGTTCTGCAGGTTCGGCGAAGGGTAAGGACAAGGTTATTTGACTTTCCTTACGGATCGTGGTTTTGTGATGGCATGGCTTCCGCTATGGCGTTTATGTTTTGAGATCATTGTATTGATCTAGTTCTTAGTTTTTATCATTGTGGAACATCTTGTACATGTAATGCCTTAGACTTTTAGGTGTTTTGTATTAGAGGCATTTATGTGTATAATGTGTTAACTAGGAACTTGTTATGTTTCAGTACCAAAAGTGAAACTCATGTATAATATATGATTTGAGGCATGTATTGTATATGGTCTTTACAGTTGGTATCAGAGCAGGTCGTATCCTCGACCTAGCCATGAAATAGAATGAGTGTTTCTTTCCGTTTCATATGCGGCGTGTCGCCATGGGTCTTGTCTGTTATATTTATGGTATTGAGTCTGATCAACTTAATCCTATTGATATGGAATTCAGGAACATGGCTGATAGACGCAGAAACAACCGTGGAAGACCAAGGACTACTCCAACTGGGACAGTTCCACAAGGTGATGAAGGGAATGCCCCATTGTACCAATTTATGCAACAGATGCAGCAACAGCAGAATCAGTTCATGCAAGGAATGATGCAACAAATGGCTGAGGGTCTGCATCCTCCAGTGGTTGTTCCGGAAGTTACAGGAGGAACCTACAGGGAATTTGTTCGCATGAATCCTCCAGAGATTCAAGGAGGGCTAGATCCGGTGAAGGCACACGAGTGGATAACAGGTATGGAAAGGATTTTTCTGATAGTTCATTGCAGTGAGGAGAATAAAGTGGTCTTTGCTTCTCACTGGTTGAAGGGTCCTGCCATGAGGTGGTGGGAGAGCGCTTCAGCATTGATGACAACTCAGGAAGTGCCGAAAGTGTGGGAACAGTTTAAGGTAATCTTTATGGAGAAATATTTTCCGAGTTCTTTAAGGTCTCAAAAGGAGTTTGAGTTCCAACAGTTGAGACAGGGAAATTTGTCAGTGGCTTCTTATGCGGAACAATTTGAGATCATGGCTGACTATTCTAGACAGGCCATGTATGCCCCTGATGAGAGGTGGAAGATAGATCAGTTTCTGTTTGGATTAAGGGCTGAGATTTCACACAGCGTGTCTCAACGGGAATTTGCTACTTATGCTGAGATGTTAAGACAATGTTATGTGGCGGAAAATAGCTTGAAAAAGATACAAATGGAGGTGGATTCGAACAGGGTAACTCAAGGTGACCGTGGAAGGTCGAATCAACAGTTTAGACAAAGGCAACAGTCTTCCAAAGGGAAGCAAGTACAGGGCTCTAGAACTAGTGCGCCTCCAGTATGTCGCACTTGTGGGAGGAGTCATTTTGGTAGGTGCAAATCGGAAGAAGTACGGTGTTACCAGTGTAACAAGATGGGTCATTGGGCGAGGGATTGTCCTCAGGGTAGAAATCAGACACAAGGGAAGACTACTGGTCGAGTATATACTCTGGATGCAAGGAAAGCAAAGGGTGATAATTCCTTGATTGCGGGTACGTGTTTTGTTAATGGTCAACCTTGTTTTGTTTTATTTGACTGTGGGGCTACACATTCTTTTGTGTCTTTGAGATGTGTGAAGCGACTAGGGTTGCAAACTATTCCTTTGTTTCCTCCTATGGTGGTTACTACTGCCATGGATGAAATGGTTGAAACACCATTGATGTGTGAAAATTGTGTGTTGTCGGTGAACGAAAGAGTTTTCCAGATTAATCTTATCTGTTTACCGCTTAAGAAAGTGGATGTTGTTCTGGGAATGGATTGGCTTTCTGCTAATTCGGTGTTTATTGGGTGTGAAGAAAAGTTAATCATTATTCCATCTGCTGAGGCTACTCCGAAAGATGTATTATCAACGATTTTAGAAGGTACGGTGGGAATGGTAAATTTCTTGTTTGAGAAAGAGAAATCTGTTTTATTGGTTCTTACTAAGGAAGGAAGTAGTGAACAGCAAGTTCTGAGTATTCCAATAGTGTGTGAATTTCCTGAAGTGTTTCCTGAGGATGTTTCTTCTCTTCCTCCGGAGAGAGAAGTTGAGTTCTCTATTGACCTGATACCGGGAACGGCTCCTATATCTGTTTCTCCGTATCGGATGGCACCGCTTGAATTAAGAGAATTAAAGGACCAATTGGAGGACTTGATGTCCAAGCATTTCGTTAGGCCTAGTGTTTCACCGTGGGGAGCTCCAGTGTTACTGGTAAAGAAGAAAGATGGGGGAATGCGTTTGTGCATTGATTACCGTAAGTTGAATAAAGTTACCATTAAGAACAAGTATCCCTTACCAAGGATAGACGACTTGTTAGATCAATTGAAAGGAGCCTGTGTGTTCTCGAAGATTGATTTACGGTCGGGTTATCACCAGATTCGAGTGAAGAGTTTCGATGTGCCAAAAACTGCATTTAGGACACGTTACGGTCATTATGAATTCTTAGTGATGCCTTTCGGTGTGACTAATGCTCCAGCTGTTTTCATGGATTACATGAATCGAATATTTCAGGCTTACTTGGACCAATTTGTGGTAATCTTTATTGACGACATTCTTATTTATTCTCGTACTCCACAAGAGCACGGAGAACATCTGAGGATTGTCTTATCGGTCTTGCAAGAGAAGCAATTGTTTGCTAAGTTGAGCAAGTGTGAGTTTTGGATGTCGGAAGTTAATTTTCTTGGACATGTTATATCTGGAGGTGGTGTGGCAGTGGATCCATCGAAAGTAGAAGCAGTGATTAGTTGGGAGAGACCGAGAAATGTTTCAGAAGTTAGAAGTTTCTTGGGATTGGCCGGTTACTATAGAAGGTTTATCAAGGGCTTTTCTCAATTGGCCTTACCAATGACGAAACTTACTCGGAAGGATGTTACTTTTGAATGGGATTCAGGTTGCGAACAAAGTTTTATGCATTTGAAGGAAAGATTGACGAGTGCTCCAGTATTAATTATTCCTGATCCTAACAACTCTTATGAAGTATTCTGTGATGCTTCTAAGAGGGGATTAGGGGGTGTTCTGATGCAAGGTGGTCAAGTGGTAGCTTATGCTTCTCGACAGTTAAAAGTTCATGAGAAGAATTATCCAACTCATGATTTGGAACTAGCTGCAGTGGTGTTTGCACTGAAGGTGTGGCGTCATTATTTATATGGTGTACGCTTTGAAATGTTCAGTGACCACAAAAGTTTGAAGTATTTGTTTGATCAAAAGGAGTTGAATATGCGACAAAGAAGGTGGATGGAGTACTTAAAGGTTTATGACTTAGAATTGAAGTATCATCCAGGAAAGGCGAATAAAGTAGCGGATGCTTTAAGTCGGAAAATGGTTCCTAGTGCGGAATTGATGATTTTAGAGTATTCATTGTTGGAAAAGTTTAGAGATCTTAATCTCCAGTTTGTGTGGACTCCGAATGGTGTGATTATGGGAAATTTGAATGTCAATTCTACTTTGAGAGTTGAGATTCAACAGGCACAATTGTTAGAGGAAGAGTTACAAGAATTGTTACTTCAGCCGGGTTTTATACGAGCGACAGATGGGATAGTTTTGTTTAATCAACGAATTTGTGTTTGAGCACGTCGAATCATCCTCAAACGGATGGTCAGACTGAACGAACAATACAAACGATGGAGGATATGTTAAGAGCTTGTGCGCTAGAGAGTAGAGGGAATTGGAAAGAACTTTTACCGTTAATCGAGTTTTCATATAACAATAGTTATCATGCGAGCATCGGTATGGCTCCGTATGAAGCATTGTACGGGAGAAAGTGTAGGACACCTTTGTGTTGGGCTGAAATTGGCGAAGATAGAATTTTGGGACCAGAGATTATTCAAGAGACTACGGAAAAGATTCGAATGATCCGCGAGAAGGTTAAACAAGCACAAGATCGTCAAAAGAGTTATGCGGACAATCGTAGGAGACCTTTGGAATTTGAGGAAGGTGACCATGTATTTCTGAAAGTTACTCCGAGATTGAGATTGAAAGGACCGTTTAAGTCACGTAAGTTAAGTCCGAGATACGTGGGACCGTATCAGATTTTAGAAAGGATTGGTGAAGTTGCTTATCGATTAGCCTTACCACCCTCTCTATCCGAGATGCATGACGTTTTTCACGTATCTCAGCTCCGTAAGTTTATTCCTGATCCTCTTCAGCCAATTCTACCTGAATCAGTAGAAATTGAAGCGGATTTGACTTTTGAACCACAACCGAGTTGTATTGTGGGAAGGGAAACAAAAGTGTTAAGGAACAAAGATATTCCACTTGTTAAGGTGCAATGGGATATGACGCATCCGGGCGATGCTACTTGGGAACTAGAATCGGAAATGCGAGATTCTTATCCACATCTATTCAGGTAATATTCTAAATTCGAGGACGAATTTCTATTTAAGGGGGGGAGGATGTAATACCCCGTAAATTTATAAACGCTCGAGTTAATATTATTATGATCAACTGGGTTCCGGAGTACTCTGAGTAATTATTTGATAAAATAATTGGAGTAAACTGACGAACTCAGAGTCGATTAAATTAATAGTATTTAACGTTGAGTTTTTATAATTTGATATATTTGAGCTAATTTTGGATATTTAGTAGTGTTACTAAAAATGATAGTTTTCCTTACTATCTATTTTCTTTTCATTTTTCCTTATTTGGTAAAAGTAGAGAAACTTAGAGAAGGAAAAGTGAAGGAAAGAAAAGAAAGGAAAAGAGGAAGGAAAAGGAGAAGAAGATTTCTCAACAAGATCAAGAATCATCATCCGTTCATCTGTTCTTCGTCTAATCATCTCAGTAATAACCTCCTCGTCTAGTAATCCAGGTGGGTTCTAGTTAGACTCTTTAGAGTAGAATTATTTTGAGTTTAGAGTTAGATTGGAAATTGGGAAAAATGGGTATTTTGGTTTAAAAATCTTGAATCTAACTGCTAAATTCAATGTTTGATTATATGTTATACTGGTTGTGATGTTATAACATGTTTTGATGCATTTCAATTGATGAAAATGAGATTTGGGATTGATTTTGGATCAACCCGTAGCAGAGAAATTCTGCAGGAACTTCTGCATTTTTCCTCTGCCCATACGCGTATGGAGCATGTCAATACGCGTATGGGGCTTGTCAATACGCGTATGGAAAGGGCAATACGCGTATGGATGGCCGGGCATTTGAGCAATACGCGTATCGCCTGGGGCAATACGCGTATGGCTGGGCGAGCTTTTGGGCAATACGCGTACGGGGAGTGCCAATACGCGTACGGCCAGGAGAGTTACAGAATTCTGCTGTTGTGATATTTTATTTTCGATCGTTTGTTTCCAATGCCGTAACTTTTTATCCGTAACTCGGAATGGAACAATTTTGGTATCGTTGGAAAGGTAATAAAATGTACTTTCTTATTACATTGGTTTTAAGATTGACGGCCGATTTAATTATATCGGAATTGTTGGAATTGTGTCGTTTTGTTGATTTTGGTGTGTATTGGTTGTTGAAAATGTAAGCATGATTAAAATATGGAATAAGTAGAGTGAGGACAATTACCCTAAGCAGTGTCGGAAAAATATAAATGATTGAACACTAGTATGGAACATGTGTGTTAACCGTTTGGTTGTGATAAGGCGTAATGGCCTTGTGATTGTTGAATACAATCACGACTGTGTGTGATCACGTAATCGTAACCGGTTATTTTTGCGAGTGCGTTTCATGGGTCTCGAGCTCCTCTGAAACATGTGCACCACTACTTGGCAGGTTTGATTCCCGCATTTCATTTTAGTACGAATGGCGCCCATGGAGCGTAGGCTTGTGACGGTATAAGGCCCGTGAGAAGTGACGGTTCATAACGGTTAATGGCCCGTAGAACCCGAATCCATTCGTATGTCAAGTAGGTTGCAAGGATCCATGACCCGGGTCGACTTCTAGACGTAGAAGAGGACGGGAATAGGGGATACCTTGGCATGGTTATCGATTAGTGATATTGTGAGTTGATGAACTCATAACATGTTTCCATATAGTGTGTGTGTACTCATGGTCACTCCCTTTTTCCCCTTTTGACTTGAGTTAGGTTTGTTAGAACCTTGTAGAGCCGAGAGGACTTTAAGATAGGGAACTCACTGAGATTTGATGTATCTCACCCCACTGTTGTTGTTTACATCACAGGTTCTGCAGGTTCAGCGAAGGGTAAGGACAAGGTTATTTGACTTTCCTTACGGATCGTGGTTTTGTGATGGCATGGCTTCCGCTATGGCGTTTATGTTTTGAGATCATTGTATTGATCTAGTTCTTAGTTTTTATCATTGTGGAACATCTTGTACATGTAATGCCTTAGACTTTTAGGTGTTTTGTATTAGAGGCATTTATGTGTATAATGTGTTAACTAGGAACTTGTTATGTTTCAGTACCAAAAGTGAAACTCATGTATAATATATGATTTGAGGCATGTATTGTATATGGTCTTTACATACTTTCTTTTGTAAGTTTATTTTTCTTCTTCATTTTAGGCTTGCAAATAACATGGTATCCAATTAGTTTATGCATTTAATACTCATAATAAGTATTTATTCTAGACAATTGTGTATAAAATTTTGTTTTTCCTGTATGTTAAGTATTTTATATTTTTCTTTAGAGTTATTATTCATGTCAAATTTCATGTGATATTTTGTTTACTTATCTTGTTAAAAGTTTTTATATGTAGTGATGAAAAATTAAATTCTGACTTCAAGCAGATCTTTGATGGAAGGAAGGGGAAAAAAGAAATCTTTATTTGGAAAAATAAAGCGAATATGTTCAAAACATAGTGAAAAAAAGAAATATAGAGTATTTGAAGAGACTGAAATAGAGGAGGAGCAAGATGAAATTGTAATACCCCGTAAATTTATAAACGCTCTGGTTAATATTATTATGATCAACTGGGTTCCGGAGTACTCTGAGTAATTATTTGATAAAATAATTAGAGTAAACTGACGAACTCAGAGTCGATTTAATTAATAGTAGTTAACGTTGAGTTTTTATAATTTGATGTATTTGAGCTAATTTTGGACATTTAGTAGTGTTACTAATAAATGATAGTTTTCTATACTATCTATTTCCCTTCCATTTCATTTGGAAACAAACAAAAGCTAGAAAAGGAAAAAAGAGAAGAAAGGAAAGGAGGAGGAAGGAAAAGGAGAGGAAAATTTCTCCAAGAGCTCAAGAACATCATCAAGCAACAATTCTTCATCTAAATCATCTCAGTATCAACCTCCTCGTCTAGTAATTCAGGTGGGTTCTAGTTAGACTCTTTAGGGTAGAGTTTTATTGAGTTAGAGTTAGATTGGAATTGTGGAAATTGATTAATTTTGCATGAAATTCGTGAATCTAACTGCTAAATGCAATGTTTGATTATATGTTATACTGGTTGTGATGTTATAACATGTTTTGATGCATTTTGATTGATGAAAAATGGGATTTGGGGTTGATTTTGGATCAACCCGTAGCAGAAAATTCTGCAGGAACTTCTGCATTTTTCTCTGCCCATACGCGTATGGAGCATGTCAATACGCGTATGGAGCTGGTCAATACGCGTACGGCAAGGGCAATACGCGTATGGATGGCCGGAGATTTTGAGCAATACGCGTATCGCTTGGGGCAATACGCGTATGGCTGGGCGAGCTTTTGGGCATACGCGTACGGGGAGTGCCAATACGCGTACGGCCAGGAGAGTTACAGAATCCTGCTGTTGTGATTTATTTTTCCGATCGATTGTTTACAATGCCGTAACTTTTTGTACGTAACTCGGATTGGAACAATTTTGATATCGTTGGAAAGATAATAAAATGTACTTTCTTATTAAAATGGTTTTAAGATCGTCGGCCGATTTAATTAAGTCGGGATTTCTGAAATTGTGTCGTTTTATCGACTTTTACCTGTTAATTGTGTGTAATTATTATTGACAATATATGCATGTTAAAATATGGACTAGGCAGGGTGAGGATTATTACCAAAACTGTGTCGGAAGTGTGAATTGTTCCATGTGTGGCAACGCTCGTGCATGAAAGGCCGAGGCGTATGCATTTCTGTTTATCAATAACCACAGTTGTGCGGTGTAGTTCATGAGACTCGAGCACCTCCTCTGAACGTTATACACAACTACTTGGCAGGTTTGAGTCCCGTGTTAAGTACGGTTGGAGCCTACGGGTAAAGAGACTTGTGACGGTGTACGGGCCGTGAGAAGTGACGGATCACGGTGTACGGACCGGTGATCCCGAATCCAATCGTATGCCAAGTAGCTACAAGGATCCATGACTCGGATCGCCTTCTAGACGTAGAAGGGTACGGGAAAAAGGGATACCTTGGTATTGGTTATTGATATGTGAGTTCTTGAGTGTACGGACTCAGAACGTATTTCGGTACTTTGTGAATCCTTGAGTTACAGGCTCAAGAGGTACTCCGGTACTAGTGTGAGTTTACAGGCTCACCGTGGCGGTTACTTGTGTGTGTGTACTCATGGTCTTTCCCCTTTCCCCTTGGACATGAGTTAGGACTTTGTTAGAACCTTGTAAAGCCGAGAGGACTTTAAGATAGGGAACTCACTGAGATTTGATGTATCTCACCCCACTGTTGTTGTTTACATCACAGGTTCTGCAGGTTCGGCGAAGGGTAAGGACAAGGTTATTTGACTTTCCTTACGGATCGTGGTTTTGTGATGGCATGGCTTCCGCTATGGCGTTATGTTTTGAGATCATTGTATTGATCTAGTTCTTAGTTTTTATCATTTTGGAACATCTTGTATATGTAATGCCTTAGACTTTTAGGTGTTTTGTATTAGAGGCATTTATATATATAATGTGTTAACTAGGAACTTATTATGTTTCAGTACCAAAAGTGAAACTCATGTATAATATATGATTTGATGCATGTATTATTATATGGGTCTTTACAGTTGGTATCAGAGCAGGTCGTATCCTCGACCTAGCCATGAAATAGAATAAGTGTTTCTTTCCGTTTCATATGCGGCGGGTCGCCATGGGTCTTGTCTGTTATATTTATGGTATTGAGTCTGATCAACTTAATCCTATTGATATGGAATTCAGGAACATGGCTGATAGACGCAGAAACAACCGTGGAAGACCAAGGACTACTCCAGCTGGGACAGTTCCACAAGGTGATAAAGGGAATGCCCCGTTGTACCAATTTATGCAACAGATGCAGCAACAGCAGAATCAGTTCATGCAAGGAATGATGCAACAAATGGCTGATGGTCTGCATCCTACAGTGGTTGTTCCAGAGTTTATAGGTGGGAGTTTTCGGGATTTTCTCCGCATGAATCCTCCAGAATTTCATGGCGGAATGGATCCTGTGAGAGCTCATGACTGGATTGCTGGCATGGAGAGAATTTTTCTAGTAATTTGCTGTAGTGAGGAGAACAAGGTAGTGTTTGCTTCTCACTCACTAAGGGGTCCTGCTGAAAGATGGTGGGATGTTGCTTCAGCTTTCTTGACTATGCAAGGTGTACCTAAGGTGTGGGAGCAGTTCAGGTCTATTTTTATTGAAAAGTACCTTCCTAGTTCTTTGAGGATCCGAAGAGAGTTTGAATTCCAGCAGTTGCGGCAATACTGTGTGGCAGAGAACAGTTTGAAGGAAGTTCGGACAGAAGGGGGTTCGCGTAGGGCAAGCCAACAGTCTAATCCTAGGCAACGAGTTTTTAAAGGGAAACAAGTTCAGAGCTCTAGGACTAGTGCATGTCGACACTGTGGTAGAAATCATCGAGGAAAGTGCGGTATCGAAGGTGTGAAGTGTTATCAATGTCAGAAGGTGGGACACATTGCAAGGGATTGTCCTCAGAATAGGAATCAGACGCAAAGGAAGGAAGCAAAAGGCGATGACCTTGGAATTTCGGGTACGTGCTTCGTTAATGGACATCCTTGTTTTGTTTTTGGATTATGGTGCAACGTATTCTTTTGTGTCGATGTGGGTGTGTAAAATTTTGTTTTGTCTTTGAATAATAGAGTTTTCCAGATTGATCTTATTTGTCTGCCGCTTAAGAAAGTGGATGTTGTTCTGGGAATGGACTGGCTTTCAGCTAATTCGGTTTTTATCGGTTGTGAGGAGAAGCTAATTATTATTCCATCTGCTGAGGCTACTCCGAAAGATGTATTATCAACGATTTTAGAAGGTACGATGGGAATGGTAAATTTCTTGTTTGAGAAAGAGAAATCTGTTGTAATGGTTCTTACTAAGGAAGGAAGTAGTGAACAGCAAGTTCTGAGTATTCCAATAGTGTGTGAATTTCCTGAAGTGTTTCCTGAGGATGATTATTCTCTTCCTCCGGAGAGAGAAGTTGAGTTCTCTATTGACCTGATACCGGGAACGGCTCCTATATCCGTTTCTCCGTATCGGATGGCACCGCTTGAATTAAGAGAATTAAAGGACCAATTGGAGGACTTGATGTCCAAGCATTTCATTAGGCCTAGTGTTTCACCGTGGGGAGCTCCAGTGTTATTGGTAAAGAAGAAAGATGGGGGAATGCGTTTGTGCATTGATTATCGTAAGTTGGATAAATTTACCATTAAGAATAAGTATCCCTTACCAAGGATAGACGACTTGTTAGATCAATTGAAAGGAGCCTGTGTGTTCTCGAAGATTGATTTACGGTCGGGTTATCATCAGATTCGAGTGAAGAGTTCCGATATGCCAAAGACTGCATTTAGGACACGTTACGGTCATTACGAATTCTTAGTGATGCCTTTCGGTGTGACTAATGCTCCAGCTGTTTTCATGGATTACATGAATCGAATATTTCAGGCTTACTTGGACCAATTTGTGGTAATCTTTATTGACGACATTCTTATTTATTCTCGTACTCCACAAGAGCACGGAGAACATCTGAGGATTTTCTTATCGGTCTTGCAAGAGAAGCAATTGTTTGCTAAGTTGAGCAAGTGTGAGTTTTGGATGTCGGAAGTTAATTTTCTTGGACATGTTATATCTCGAGGTGGTGTGGCAGTGGATCCATCGAAAGTAGAAGCAGTGATTAGTTGGGAGAGACCGAGAAATGTTTCAGAAGTTAGAAGTTTCTTGGGATTGGCCGGTTACTATAGAAGGTTTATCAAGGGCTTTTCTCAATTGGCCTTACCAATGACGAAACTTACTCGGAAGGATGTTACGTTTGAATGGGATTCAGGTTGCGAACAAAGTTCTATACATTTGAAGGAAAGTTTGACGAGTGCTCCAGTATTAATTATTCCTGATCCTAACAACTCTTATGAAGTTTTCTGTGATGCTTCTAAGAGGGGATTAGGGGGTGTTCTGATGTAAAGTGGTCAAGTGGTAGCTTATGCTTCTCGACAGTTAAAAGTTCATGAGAAGAATTATCCAACTCATGATTTGGAACTAGCTGCAGTGGTTTTTGCACTGAAGGTGTGGCGTCATTATTTATATGGTGTACGTTTTGAAATGTTCAGTGACCACAAAAGTTTGAAGTATTTGTTTGATCAAAAGGAGTTGAATATGCGACAAAGAAGGTGGATGGAGTACTTAAAGGATTATGACTTAGAATTGAAGTATCATCCAGGAAAGGCGAATAAAGTAGCGGATGCTTTAAGTCGGAAAATGGTTCATAGTGCGTAATTGATGATTTTAGAGTATTCATTGTTGGAAAAGTTTAGAGATCTTAATCTCCAGTTTGTGTGGACTCCGAATGGTGTGATTATGGGAAATTTGAATGTCAATTCTACTTTGAGAGTTGAGATTCAACAGACACAACTGTTAGAGGAAGAGTTACAAGAGTTGTTACTTCAACCGGGTTTTACACGAGCGACAGATGGGATTGTTCTGTTTAATCAAAGGATTTGTGTTCCGAGGGATGAGGCGTTGAAAAGGAAGATCTTAGACGAAGCTCATAAAGGTACTTTTACGATACATCCTGGTTCTTCAAAGATGTATCAGGATTTAAGGAAGGATTATTGGTGGCCTGGGATGAAAAAGGATATAGCGGGATATGTGTCAGAATGTGCGGTGTGTCAACAGGTGAAGATTGAACACCAAAGACCGGGCGGGTTGTTACAACCTTTGGATATTCCAGTTTGGAAGTGGGATAGTATTTCTATGGATTTTGCAGTGGGTTTACCCCGTACCCAAGGTGGGTATGATTCTATTTGGGTGATTGTAGATCGACTAACGAAATCTGCACACTTCTTAGCCGTAAAGACTACTTATAAGGCAAGTCATCTTGCAAGGTTGTTTATTGCTGAGATTGTGAGATTGCATGGTATTCCTTCCAGTATTGTGTCCGATAGAGATCCGAAGTTTACTTCGAGATTTTGGAAAGTGTTCCAACAAGCGATGGGTACGAATTTGTGTTTGAGCACGTCGAATCATCCTCAAATGGATGGTCAGACTGAACGAACAATACAAACGATGGAGGATATGTTAAGAGCTTGTGTGTTAGAGAGTAGAGGGAATTGGAAAGAACTTTTGCCGTTAATTGAGTTTTCCTATAACAATAGTTATCATGCGAGCATGGTATGGGAGAAAGTGTAGGACACCTTTGTGTTGGGCTGAAATTGGCGAAGATAGAATTTTGGGACCCGAGATTATTCAAGAGACTACGGAAAAGATTCGAATGATCCGCGAGAAGGTTAAACAAGCACAAGATCGTCAAAAGAGTTATGCGGACAATCGTAGGAGACCTTTGGAATTTGAGGAGGGTGACCATGTATTTCTGAAAGTTACTCCGAGATTGAGATTGAAAGGACCGTTTAAGTCACGTAAGTTAAGTCCCAGATACGTGGGACCGTATCAGATTTTAGAAAGGATTGGTGAAGTTGCTTATAGATTAGCCTTACCACCCTCTCTATCCGAGATGCATGACGTTTTTCACGTATCTCAGCTCCGTAAGTTCATTCCTGATCCTCTTCAGCCAATTCTACCCGAATCAGTGGAAATTGAAGCGGATTTGACTTTTGAACCATAACCGAGTTGTATTGTGGGAAGGGAAACAAAAGTGTTAAGGAACAAAGATATTCCACTTGTTAAGGTGCAATGGGATATGACGCATCCGGGCGATGCTACTTGGGAACTAGAATCGGAAATGCGAGATTCTTATCCACAACTATTCAGGTAATATTCTAAATTCGAGGACGAATTTCTATTTAAGGGGGGGAGGATGTAATACCCCGTAAATTTATAAACGCTCTGGTTAATATTATTATGATCAACTGGGTTCCGGAGTACTCTGAGTAATTATTTGATAAAATAATTAGAGTAAACTGACGAACTCAGAGTCGATTTAATTAATAGTAGTTAACGTTGAGTTTTTATAATTTGATGTATTTGAGCTAATTTTGGACATTTAGTAGTGTTACTAATAAATGATAGTTTTCTATACTATCTATTTCCCTTCCATTTCATTTGGAAACAAACAAAAGCTAGAAAAGGAAAAAAGAGAAGAAAGGAAAGGAGGAGGAAGGAAAAGGAGAGGAAAATTTCTCCAAGAGCTCAAGAACATCATCAAGCAACAATTCTTCATCTAAATCATCTCAGTATCAACCTCCTCGTCTAGTAATTCAGGTGGGTTCTAGTTAGACTCTTTAGGGTAGAGTTTTATTGAGTTAGAGTTAGATTGGAATTGTGGAAATTGATTAATTTTGCATGAAATTCGTGAATCTAACTGCTAAATGCAATGTTTGATTATATGTTATACTGGTTGTGATGTTATAACATGTTTTGATGCATTTTGATTGATGAAAAATGGGATTTGGGGTTGATTTTGGATCAACCCGTAGCAGAAAATTCTGCAGGAACTTCTGCATTTTTCTCTGCCCATACGCGTATGGAGCATGTCAATACGCGTATGGAGCTGGTCAATACGCGTACGGCAAGGGCAATACGCGTATGGATGGCCGGAGATTTTGAGCAATACGCGTATCGCTTGGGGCAATACGCGTATGGCTGGGCGAGCTTTTGGGCATACGCGTACGGGGAGTGCCAATACGCGTACGGCCAGGAGAGTTACAGAATCCTGCTGTTGTGATTTATTTTTCCGATCGATTGTTTACAATGCCGTAACTTTTTGTACGTAACTCGGATTGGAACAATTTTGATATCGTTGGAAAGATAATAAAATGTACTTTCTTATTAAAATGGTTTTAAGATCGTCGGCCGATTTAATTAAGTCGGGATTTCTGAAATTGTGTCGTTTTATCGACTTTTACCTGTTAATTGTGTGTAATTATTATTGACAATATATGCATGTTAAAATATGGACTAGGCAGGGTGAGGATTATTACCAAAACTGTGTCGGAAGTGTGAATTGTTCCATGTGTGGCAACGCTCGTGCATGAAAGGCCGAGGCGTATGCATTTCTGTTTATCAATAACCACAGTTGTGCGGTGTAGTTCATGAGACTCGAGCACCTCCTCTGAACGTTATACACAACTACTTGGCAGGTTTGAGTCCCGTGTTAAGTACGGTTGGAGCCTACGGGTAAAGAGACTTGTGACGGTGTACGGGCCGTGAGAAGTGACGGATCACGGTGTACGGACCGGTGATCCCGAATCCAATCGTATGCCAAGTAGCTACAAGGATCCATGACTCGGATCGCCTTCTAGACGTAGAAGGGTACGGGAAAAAGGGATACCTTGGTATTGGTTATTGATATGTGAGTTCTTGAGTGTACGGACTCAGAACGTATTTCGGTACTTTGTGAATCCTTGAGTTACAGGCTCAAGAGGTACTCCGGTACTAGTGTGAGTTTACAGGCTCACCGTGGCGGTTACTTGTGTGTGTGTACTCATGGTCTTTCCCCTTTCCCCTTGGACATGAGTTAGGACTTTGTTAGAACCTTGTAAAGCCGAGAGGACTTTAAGATAGGGAACTCACTGAGATTTGATGTATCTCACCCCACTGTTGTTGTTTACATCACAGGTTCTGCAGGTTCGGCGAAGGGTAAGGACAAGGTTATTTGACTTTCCTTACGGATCGTGGTTTTGTGATGGCATGGCTTCCGCTATGGCGTTATGTTTTGAGATCATTGTATTGATCTAGTTCTTAGTTTTTATCATTTTGGAACATCTTGTATATGTAATGCCTTAGACTTTTAGGTGTTTTGTATTAGAGGCATTTATATATATAATGTGTTAACTAGGAACTTATTATGTTTCAGTACCAAAAGTGAAACTCATGTATAATATATGATTTGATGCATGTATTATTATATGGGTCTTTACAGAAATAGAGCAAGGGCAAGATGGGATAGAGCAATCTCCAGAGCATCAAGAGGAGGTGGTAGAACCAATCCCTTCATATAATTCTACACAACATTATTATTACCCTCCACAAACTCAACAAGTAATTCAAGGATATTTTGAACATGGAAGTCCTTCGTATTCTGCACATTACCCTGATGAAAATACACAACCATGTAACCTTTCATATTCCGAAGAAAATACACAACCATGGAATCCTTCATACTCTTCACAAACCACCAATGGATATACGCAACCATGGAATCCTTCATACTCTTCACACAACACTGATGGATATATGCAACCATGGAATCCTTCATCTTCTTTACAAGACCATGATGGAAACACACACTTTGGTAGTGGAGATACACACTCTCCGTGTTCTTCACAATATCCGTATTCGTCGCAGTATCAACAAACAAATTACTATTCTAATGATCAACAAAATGTCCAGAGGGCAAATGACTATTTTAGTGATGAAAACACAGATGGATGTTCTATGATGTAAAACATCTGACTAGATATCTAATTGCTAATTAACTACATGTTATATTTTTTATCTATAGTTTAGAAAAATTGGTAATGTAATAAGTAGGCTAATAATAAGCATAATCCAAAAGTCAAATATTTTCAATTATAATTGATTTTTTTTATTATATTTAACTATAGAGCAAGACTATTTTAATTTTTCTTATTCATATTCTTATATTTATTAATTACAATTATTATGAACATTATATAACCTTTCTTTAGATATATAAATTTATTTAATCAATTTATTAAAAATCAACTTTAAATTTATTTAAATTTCTTATTATAATGTTTAGCCCTATTTTTCTTTATGTATTTTCACAATGCATCTCTAAGTGATTTTCATAGAGCATATTATTGACAATTTTTGTTAATACTTTCATTTTAAATTTTAATAAATATTAAATAATCAATAATTAATCTATTATAGTAATGAAAATTTAAAATTTTATCAACAATATGTCATACGAAAATCAGTATGAATTGCAAGGTGAAAATAGGCATAAAAAACAGGATTAAGTTTAATAATAATAAATTTAAATGAATTTAATTTTAATTTTTTTTATTGATATTTTTTTTTACATATTTAACAAAATATAAATTATAAAATTCAAATATTAATACATGAGACATTTTAGTTCATTATTAGAATAAATAAAAACAACTAAATTTGTTAATAATTGAGGTTTATTTCAATTTTTTATTGAATAATCTATGCATAAGAATAAAATATCAAAAATAGGAGGATGTTATTTTTTTTTTATAAATAATTTTGAAAATTTTTAATAATATAATATATTATAAACGATTCTATATTTTGTGCAAAGTACTAAAAATTTTACTACTTAAATAAAATTGGTAAGAATGGGGAAGGCTATGAAAAATATTAAGCTTACCGAACAAAATTGACTTATCCGTCTTTATTCAGAATGTTATTTTATTTATTTTAAATTTTTTAATATATAAGTATAAATAATAAGAAACACACAAACGATAAAAAACTTAAGTAGAATGGTTTCATGTAAATTAATTGCATGATCTCATTTTAAATATTACCAAAATTTGTTCTAAATTTTTTTTACTTAATGATTATTTGAAATTTTCTAATTAAAAGCATATAATATTTAATATAATATTTTTTCCATTTCAAAACATTTTAAATTTACGACGACAAAAAAAATATTTTAAAAAAATGTTTAATCAATTTATAAAAAATCAACTTTCAATTCATTTGAATTTCTTATTATAATGTTTAGCCCTATTTTTTTTTTTTATGTATTTTCACAGTGCATCTCTAAGTGATTTTCATATAGCATATTATTGATAAAAATTTTTAATACTTTAATATTAAATTTTAATAAATATTTAATTATCAATAATTAATCTATTAAAGTAATGAAAATTGAAAATTTTATCAAAATATGTCATAAGAAAATTACAATGAATTGCAATGCGAAAATAGACATAAAAAAATGGCTAAGTTTCATAATAATAAATTTAAATGAATTGTAACTTAAATTTTTTAATTTATAATTTTTTTACATATTTATAAAATATAAAATATAAAATTCAAATATTAATACATGAGACATTTCAGTTCATTATTAGAATAAATAAAAACAATTAAATTTGTGAATAATTGAGGTTTATTTCAATTTTTAATTGAATAATCTATGAATAAGAAAGAAATGTCAAAAATAGGAGGATGTTATTTTTTTTATAAATAATTATGAAGAATTTTTATAATCTAATATATTATATGATTTTATCTTTTTATTGCTTTTGGTAACAGAATATATTATATGATTATATGTATAACGACTATGTAAGGAAAAAATTAATATGATCCATTGATTTTTATTGATTAAAATTTGACGATCGTAATCATTTGTTCTCGTTTCTCACAATAACAAAATGTTCTCACCCAAGTCACTCCCTAGATATCTATAATAAATGCATTTGTAAATTAATTAGTTAATTTATTTTAATTTATTTTCTTTGATATCACAGACTTTCTCATACAAATCTAATGAGGTTGAAATATTTTGAATTCCTCTTAACATATTGATTTTAATAAATTACACATTATTATTTGATTTTATTTTTTTAGAAATGTGCAAAGTACTAAAATTTTTACTACTTAAACAAAATTGGTAAGAGTGGAGAAGACTATGAAAAGTATTAAGGGTACCGAGCAAAATTGACTTATTCGTCTTTATTCATAATTTTATTTTATTTATTTTAAATTTTTAAATATAAAAGTATACATACTAAGGAACAGACAAATGATAAAAAAAACTAAGTAGAATGGTTTCATGTAAATTATTTGCATGACCTCATTTTAACTATTACCAAAATTTGTTCTAAATTTTTTTGACTTAATGATTATATGACATTTTTTAATTAAAATTATATAATATTTAATATAATATTCTTCCATTTTAAAACATTTTTAATTTACGATAAAAAAGAAAATTTTAAAATTGACACATTATTTTTTAGTATAGTTTAAAATTATAACATTTCTTAGAATGGTTTAAAAGCTACAATTTTCTATATTTTGAGGTCTTAGTGATTATATAAATAATACATTTTAAGTTCTATTCAAAATCCTCCGAAAATGCATTATTCTTTTAACTAATATTATAAACGGTTTCATCATTGGAGGTCATTAATTGAACATACGAAATATCACGTGATAGTTGTCTTACATTTTTAAAATTATTTAAAAAAAAAAACCATCATTATACAATATAAATATTGTATCTCTTGTAAAAATATGCCTTTTAAAAATTATTGTCTCTTTATTCATATATCTATCAACATATTTTTTACAATACTTTAAAATAAAAAATAGTAGAAAATGCAGAAAATCATGTCATGAACGACATGAGTTCACGCTAATAATATGTTTAATGATTAATTTTATCAATTGTAGCAATTTGATTTGGTATTTGATAATATATTTTTTGGTCATTATTTTGATTATATCTTTTTTCTTTTTTATTGTGTTTATATATATTATTATTTAAGATATTATGTTGTAAATAAGGTATAAAATATAATTGATTCATATTTTAGACATACATCCATTTAAATCAGTTTGTAATGTCACTTTTAGGTTAACTTCTAAAATATTTCACTAAATATATATTTATCAGGATTTGATTGGATGCTATAAGGATATTAATCTCTAGATATATATATCAATATTATATGATAAATCAATTATCAACATGATTTTTATTATATTTTTGATTCTCCATTGATTGAGTTAAAATAAATTGATATGTTTTAATTTCCATTAAAAGAATTCTTATTCTTTTCACTATAAATTGCTCTATTACAATGAGAATGATATAAAAACCTAGCTCGTTGAAAGTTATTATCTTATACTAGTACTTTCTTTTGTAAGTTTATTTTTCTTCTTCATTTTAGGCTTGCAAATAACATGGTATCCAATTAGTTTATGCATTTAATACTCATAATAAGTATTTATTCTAGACAATTGTGTATAAAATTTTGTTTTTCCTGTATGTTAATTATTTTATATTTTTCTTTAAAGTTATTATTCATGTCAAATTTCATGTGATATTTTGTTTACTTATCTTGTTAAAAGTTTTTATATGTAGTGATGAAAAATTAAATTCTGACTTCAAGCAGATCTTTGATGGAAGGAAGGGGAAAAAAGAAATCTTTATTTGGAAAAATAAAGCGAATATGTTCAAAACATAGTGAAAAAAAGAAATATAGAGTATTTGAAGAGACTGAAATAGAGGAGGAGCAAGATGAAATAGAGCAAGGGCAAGATGGGATAGAGCATCAAGAGGAGGTGGTAGAACCAATCCCTTCATATAATTCTACACAACATTATTATTACCCTCCACAAACTCAACAAGTAATTCAAGGATATTTTGAACATGGAAGTCCTTCGTATTCTGCACATTACCCTGATGAAAATACACAACCATGTAACCTTTCATATTCCGAAGAAAATACACAACCATGGAATCCTTCATACTCTTCACAAACCACCGATGGATATACGCAACCATGGAATCCTTCATACTCTTCACACAACACTGATGGATATATGCAACCATGGAATCCTTCATCTTTTGGGAACCCTTCATCTTCTTTACAAGACCATGATGGAAACACACACTTTGGTAGTGGAGATACACACTCTCCGTGTTCTTCACAATATCCGTATTCGTCGCAGTATCAACAAACAAATTACTATTCTAATGATCAACAAAATGTCCAGAGGGCAAATGACTATTTTAGTGATGAAAACACAAATGGATGTTCTATGATGTAAAACATCTGACTAGATATCTAATTGCTAAATAACTACATGTTATATTTTTTATCTATAGTTTAGAAAAATTGGTAATGTAATAAGTAGGCTAATAATAAGCATAATCCAAAAGTCAAATATTTTCAATTATAATTGATTTTTTTTATTATATTTAACTATAGAGCAAGACTATTTTAATTTTTCTTATTCATATTCTTATATTTATTAATTACAATTATTATGAACATTATATAACCTTTCTTTAGATATATAAATTTATTTAATCAATTTATTAAAAATCAACTTTAAATTTATTTAAATTTCTTATTATAATGTTTAGCCCTATTTTTCTTTATGTATTTTCACAATGCATCTCTAAGTGATTTTCATAGAGCATATTATTGACAATTTTTGTTAATACTTTCATTTTAAATTTTAATAAATATTAAATAATCAATAATTAATCTATTATAGTAATGAAAATTTAAAATTTTATCAACAATATGTCATACGAAAATCAGTATGAATTGCAAGGTGAAAATAGGCATAAAAAACAGGATTAAGTTTAATAATAATAAATTTAAATGAATTTAATTTTAATTTTTTTTATTGATATTTTTTTTTTACATATTTAACAAAATATAAATTATAAAATTCAAATATTAATACATGAGACATTTTAGTTCATTATTAGAATAAATAAAAACAACTAAATTTGTTAATAATTGAGGTTTATTTCAATTTTTTATTGAATAATCTATGCATAAGAATAAAATATCAAAAATAGGAGGATGTTATTTTTTTTTATAAATAATTTTGAAAATTTTTAATAATATAATATATTATAAACGATTCTATATTTTGTGCAAAGTACTAAAAATTTTACTACTTAAATAAAATTGGTAAGAATGGGGAAGGCTATGAAAAATATTAAGCTTACCGAACAAAATTGACTTATCCGTCTTTATTCAGAATGTTATTTTATTTATTTTAAATTTTTTAATATATAAGTATAAATAATAAGAAACACACAAACGATAAAAAACTTAAGTAGAATGGTTTCATGTAAATTAATTGCATGATCTCATTTTAAATATTACCAAAATTTGTTCTAAATTTTTTTTACTTAATGATTATTTGAAATTTTCTAATTAAAAGCATATAATATTTAATATAATATTTTTTCCATTTCAAAACATTTTAAATTTACGACGACAAAAAAAATATTTTAAAAAAAATGTATAATCAATTTATAAAAAATCAACTTTCAATTCATTTGAATTTCTTATTATAATGTTTAGCCCTATTTTTTTTTTATGTATTTTCACAGTGCATCTCTAAGTGATTTTCATATAGCATATTATTGATAAAATTTTTTAATACTTTAATATTAAATTTTAATAAATATTTAATTATCAATAATTAATCTATTAAAGTAATGAAAATTGAAAATTTTATCAAAATATGTCATAAGAAAATTACAATGAATTGCAATGCGAAAATAGACATAAAAAAAATGGCTAAGTTTCATAATAATAAATTTAAATGAATTGTAACTTAAATTTTTTAATTTATAATTTTTTTACATATTTATAAAATATAAAATATAAAATTCAAATACTAATACATGAGACATTTCAGTTCATTATTAGAATAAATAAAAACAATTAAATTTGTGAATAATTGAGGTTTATTTCAATTTTTAATTGAATAATCTATGAATAAGAAAGAAATGTCAAAAATAGGAGGATGTTATTTTTTTTATAAATAATTATGAAGAATTTTTATAATCTAATATATTATATGATTTTATCTTTTTATTGCTTTTGGTAACAGAATATATTATATGATTATATGTATAACGACTATGTAAGGAAAAAATTAATATGATCCATTGATTTTTATTGATTAAAATTTGACGATCGTAATCATTTGTTCTCGTTTCTCACAATAACAAAATGTTCTCACCCAAGTCACTCCCTAGATATCTATAATAAATGCATTTGTAAATTAATTAGTTAATTTATTTTAATTTATTTTCTTTGATATCACAGACTTTCTCATACAAATCTAATGAGGTTGAAATATTTTGAATTCCTCTTAACATATTGATTTTAATAAATTACACATTATTATTTGATTTTATTTTTTTAGAAATGTGCAAAGTACTAAAATTTTTACTACTTAAACAAAATTGGTAAGAGTGGAGAAGACTATGAAAAGTATTAAGGGTACCGAGCAAAATTGACTTATTCGTCTTTATTCATAATTTTATTTTATTTATTTTAAATTTTTAAATATAAAAGTATACATACTAAGGAACAGACAAATGATAAAAAAAACTAAGTAGAATGGTTTCATGTAAATTATTTGCATGACCTCATTTTAACTATTACCAAAATTTGTTCTAAATTTTTTTGACTTAATGATTATATGACATTTTTTAATTAAAATTATATAATATTTAATATAATATTCTTCCATTTTAAAACATTTTTAATTTACGATAAAAAAGAAAATTTTAAAATTGACACATTATTTTTTAGTATAGTTTAAAATTATAACATTTCTTAGAATGGTTTAAAAGTTACAATTTTCTATATTTTGAGGTCTTAGTGATTATATAAATAATACATTTTAAGTTCTATTCAAAATCCTCCGAAAATGCATTATTCTTTTAACTAATATTATAAACGGTTTCATCATTGGAGGTCATTAATTGAACATACGAAATATCACGTGATAGTTGTCTTACATTTTTAAAATTATTTAAAAAAAAAAACCATCATTATACAATATAAATATAGTATCTCTTGTAAAAATATGCCTTTTAAAAATTATTGTCTCTTTATTCATATATCTATCAACATATTTTTTACAATACTTTAAAATAAAAAATAGTAGAAAATGCAGAAAATCATGTCATGAACGACATGAGTTCACGCTAATAATATGTTTAATGATTAATTTTATCAATTGTAGCAATTTGATTTGGTATTTGATAATATATTTTTTGGTCATTATTTTGATTATATCTTTTTTCTTTTTTATTGTGTTTATATATATTATTATTTAAGATATTATGTTGTAAATAAGGTATAAAATATAATTGATTCATATTTTAGACATACATCCATTTAAATCAGTTTGTAATGTCACTTTTAGGTTAACTTCTAAAATATTTCACTAAATATATATTTATCAGGATTTGATTGGATGCTATAAGGATATTAATCTCTAGATATATATATCAATATTATATGATAAATCAATTATCAACATGATTTTTATTATATTTTTGATTCTCCATTGATTGAGTTAAAATAAATTGATATGTTTTAATTTCCATTAAAAGAATTCTTATTCTTTTCACTATAAATTGCTCTATTACAATGAGAATGATATAAAAACCTAGCTCGTTGAAAGTTATTATCTTATACTAGTACTTTCTTTTGTAAGTTTATTTTTCTTCTTCATTTTAGGCTTGCAAATAACATGGTATCCAATTAGTTTATGCATTTAATACTCATAATAAGTATTTATTCTAGACAATTGTGTATAAAATTTTGTTTTTCCTGTATGTTAATTATTTTATATTTTTCTTTAAAGTTATTATTCATGTCAAATTTCATGTGATATTTTGTTTACTTATCTTGTTAAAAGTTTTTATATGTAGTGATGAAAAATTAAATTCTGACTTCAAGCAGATCTTTGATGGAAGGAAGGGGAAAAAAGAAATCTTTATTTGGAAAAATAAAGCGAATATGTTCAAAACATAGTGAAAAAAAGAAATATAGAGTATTTGAAGAGACTGAAATAGAGGAGGAGCAAGATGAAATAGAGCAAGGGCAAGATGGGATAGAGCATCAAGAGGAGGTGGTAGAACCAATCCCTTCATATAATTCTACACAACATTATTATTACCCTCCACAAACTCAACAAGTAATTCAAGGATATTTTGAACATGGAAGTCCTTCGTATTCTGCACATTACCCTGATGAAAATACACAACCATGTAACCTTTCATATTCCGAAGAAAATACACAACCATGGAATCCTTCATACTCTTCACAAACCACCGATGGATATACGCAACCATGGAATCCTTCATACTCTTCACACAACACTGATGGATATATGCAACCATGGAATCCTTCATCTTTTGGGAACCCTTCATCTTCTTTACAAGACCATGATGGAAACACACACTTTGGTAGTGGAGATACACACTCTCCGTGTTCTTCACAATATCCGTATTCGTCGCAGTATCAACAAACAAATTACTATTCTAATGATCAACAAAATGTCCAGAGGGCAAATGACTATTTTAGTGATGAAAACACAAATGGATGTTCTATGATGTAAAACATCTGACTAGATATCTAATTGCTAAATAACTACATGTTATATTTTTTATCTATAGTTTAGAAAAATTGGTAATGTAATAAGTAGGCTAATAATAAGCATAATCCAAAAGTCAAATATTTTCAATTATAATTGATTTTTTTTATTATATTTAACTATAGAGCAAGACTATTTTAATTTTTCTTATTCATATTCTTATATTTATTAATTACAATTATTATGAACATTATATAACCTTTCTTTAGATATATAAATTTATTTAATCAATTTATTAAAAATCAACTTTAAATTTATTTAAATTTCTTATTATAATGTTTAGCCCTATTTTTCTTTATGTATTTTCACAATGCATCTCTAAGTGATTTTCATAGAGCATATTATTGACAATTTTTGTTAATACTTTCATTTTAAATTTTAATAAATATTAAATAATCAATAATTAATCTATTATAGTAATGAAAATTTAAAATTTTATCAACAATATGTCATACGAAAATCAGTATGAATTGCAAGGTGAAAATAGGCATAAAAAACAGGATTAAGTTTAATAATAATAAATTTAAATGAATTTAATTTTAATTTTTTTTATTGATATTTTTTTTTTACATATTTAACAAAATATAAATTATAAAATTCAAATATTAATACATGAGACATTTTAGTTCATTATTAGAATAAATAAAAACAACTAAATTTGTTAATAATTGAGGTTTATTTCAATTTTTTATTGAATAATCTATGCATAAGAATAAAATATCAAAAATAGGAGGATGTTATTTTTTTTTATAAATAATTTTGAAAATTTTTAATAATATAATATATTATAAACGATTCTATATTTTGTGCAAAGTACTAAAAATTTTACTACTTAAATAAAATTGGTAAGAATGGGGAAGGCTATGAAAAATATTAAGCTTACCGAACAAAATTGACTTATCCGTCTTTATTCAGAATATTATTTTATTTATTTTAAATTTTTTAATATATAAGTATAAATAATAAGAAACACACAAACGATAAAAAACTTAAGTAGAATGGTTTCATGTAAATTAATTGCATGATCTCATTTTAAATATTACCAAAATTTGTTCTAAATTTTTTTTACTTAATGATTATTTGAAAATTTCTAATTAAAAGCATATAATATTTAATATAATATTTTTTCCATTTCAAAACATTTTAAATTTACGACGACAAAAAAAATATTTTAAAAAAAATGTATAATCAATTTATAAAAAATCAACTTTCAATTCATTTGAATTTCTTATTATAATGTTTAGCCCTATTTTTTTTTTTATGTATTTTCACAGTGCATCTCTAAGTGATTTTCATATAGCATATTATTGATAAAATTTTTTAATACTTTAATATTAAATTTTAATAAATATTTAATTATCAATAATTAATCTATTAAAGTAATGAAAATTGAAAATTTTATCAAAATATGTCATAAGAAAATTACAATGAATTGCAATGCGAAAATAGACATAAAAAAATGGCTAAGTTTCATAATAATAAATTTAAATGAATTGTAACTTAAATTTTTTAATTTATAATTTTTTTACATATTTATAAAATATAAAATATAAAATTCAAATACTAATACATGAGACATTTCAGTTCATTATTAGAATAAATAAAAACAATTAAATTTGTGAATAATTGAGGTTTATTTCAATTTTTAATTGAATAATCTATGAATAAGAAAGAAATGTCAAAAATAGGAGGATGTTATTTTTTTTATAAATAATTATGAAGAATTTTTATAATCTAATATATTATATGATTTTATCTTTTTATTGCTTTTGGTAACAGAATATATTATATGATTATATGTATAACGACTATGTAAGGAAAAAATTAATATGATCCATTGATTTTTATTGATTAAAATTTGACGATCGTAATCATTTGTTCTCGTTTCTCACAATAACAAAATGTTCTCACCCAAGTCACTCCCTAGATATCTATAATAAATGCATTTGTAAATTAATTAGTTAATTTATTTTAATTTATTTTCTTTGATATCACAGACTTTCTCATACAAATCTAATGAGGTTGAAATATTTTGAATTCCTCTTAACATATTGATTTTAATAAATTACACATTATTATTTGATTTTATTTTTTTAGAAATGTGCAAAGTACTAAAATTTTTACTACTTAAACAAAATTGGTAAGAGTGGAGAAGACTATGAAAAGTATTAAGGGTACCGAGCAAAATTGACTTATTCGTCTTTATTCATAATTTTATTTTATTTATTTTAAATTTTTAAATATAAAAGTATACATACTAAGGAACAGACAAATGATAAAAAAAACTAAGTAGAATGGTTTCATGTAAATTATTTGCATGACCTCATTTTAACTATTACCAAAATTTGTTCTAAATTTTTTTGACTAAATGATTATATGACATTTTTTAATTAAAATTATATAATATTTAATATAATATTCTTCCATTTTAAAACATTTTTAATTTACGATAAAAAAGAAAATTTTAAAATTGACACATTATTTTTTAGTATAGTTTAAAATTATAACATTTCTTAGAATGGTTTAAAAGTTACAATTTTCTATATTTTGAGGTCTTAGTGATTATATAAATAATACATTTTAAGTTCTATTCAAAATCCTCCGAAAATGCATTATTCTTTTAACTAATATTATAAACGGTTTCATCATTGGAGGTCATTAATTGAACATACGAAATATCACGTGATAGTTGTCTTACATTTTTAAAATTATTTATAAAAAAACCATCATTATACAATATAAATATAGTATCTCTTGTAAAAATATGCCTTTTAAAAATTATTCTCTCTTTATTCATATATCTATCAACATATTTTTTACAATACTTTAAAATAAAAAATAGTAGAAAATGCAGAAAATCATGTCATGAACGACATGAGTTCACGCTAATAATATGTTTAATGATTAATTTTATCAATTGTAGCAATTTGATTTGGTATTTGATAATATATTTTTTGGTCATTATTTTGATTATATCTTTTTTCTTTTTTATTGTGTTTATATATATTATTATTTAAGATATTTGTAAAGACCCATATAATAATACATGCATCAAATCATATATTATACATGAGTTTCACTTTTGGTACTGAAACATAATAAGTTCCTAGTTAACACATTATATATATAAATGCCTCTAATACAAAACACCTAAAAGTCTAAGGCATTACATATACAAGATGTTCCAAAATGATAAAAACTAAGAACTAGATCAATACAATGATCTCAAAACATAACGCCATAGCGGAAGCCATGCCATCACAAAACCACGATCCGTAAGGAAAGTCAAATAACCTTGTCCTTACCCTTCGCCGAACCTGCAGAACCTGTGATGTAAACAACAACAGTGGGGTGAGATACATCAAATCTCAGTGAGTTCCCTATCTTAAAGTCCTCTCGGCTTTACAAGGTTCTAACAAAGTCCTAACTCATGTCCAAGGGGAAAGGGGAAAGACCATGAGTACACACACACAAGTAACCGCCACGGTGAGCCTGTAAACTCACACTAGTACCGGAGTACCTCTTGAGCCTGTAACTCAAGGATTCACAAAGTACCGAAATACGTTCTGAGTCCGTACACTCAAGAACTCACATATCAATAACCAATACCAAGGTATCCCTTTTTCCCGTACCCTTCTACGTCTAGAAGGCGATCCGAGTCATGGATCCTTGTAGCTACTTGGCATACGATTGGATTCGGGATCACCGGTCCGTACACCGTGATCCGTCACTTCTCACGGCCCGTACACCGTCACAAGTCTCTTTACCCGTAGGCTCCAACCGTACTTAACACGGGACTCAAACCTGCCAAGTAGTTGTGTATAACGTTCAGAGGAGGTGCTCGAGTCTCATGAACTACACCGCACAACTGTGGTTATTGATAAACAGAAATGCATACGCCTCGGCCTTTCATGCACGAGCGTTGCCACACATGGAACAATTCACACTTCCGACACAGTTTTGGTAATAATCCTCACCCTGCCTAGTCCATATTTTAACATGCATATATTGTCAATAATAATTACACACAATTAACAGGTAAAAGTCGATAAAACGACACAATTTCAGAAATCCCGACTTAATTAAATCGGCCGACGATCTTAAAACCATTTTAATAAGAAAGTACATTTTATTATCTTTCCAACGATATCAAAATTGTTCCAATCCGAGTTACGTACAAAAAGTTACGGCATTATAAACAATCGATCGGAAAAATAAATCACAACAGCAGGATTCTGTAACTCTCCTGGCCGTACGCGTATTGGCACTCCCCGTACGCGTATGCCCAAAAGCTCGCCCAGCCATACGCGTATTTCCCCAAGCGATACGCGTATTGCTCAAAATCTCCGGCCATCCATACGCGTATTGCCCTTGCCGTACGCGTATTGACCAGCTCCATACGCGTATTGACATGCTCCATACGCGTATGGGCAGAGAAAAATGCAGAAGTTCCTGCAGAATTTTCTGCTACGGGTTGATCCAAAATCAACCCCAAATCCCATTTTTCATCAATCAAAATGCATCAAAACATGTTATAACATCACAACCAGTATAACATATAATCAAACATTGCATTTAGCAGTTAGATTCACGAATTTCATGCAAAATTAATCAATTTCCACAATTCCAATCTAACTCTAACTCAATAAAACTCTACCCTAAAGAGTCTAACTAGAACCCACCTGAATTACTAGACGAGGAGGTTGATACTGAGATGATTTAGATGAAGAATTGTTGCTTGATGATGTTCTTGAGCTCTTGGAGAAATTTTCCTCTCCTTTTCCTTCCTCCTCCTTTCCTTTCTTCTCTTTTTTCCTTTTCTAGCTTTTGTTTGTTTCCAAATGAAATGGAAGGGAAATAGATAGTATAGAAAACTATCATTTATTAGTAACACTACTAAATGTCCAAAATTAGCTCAAATACATCAAATTATAAAAACTCAACGTTAACTACTATTAATTAAATCGACTCTGAGTTCGTCAGTTTACTCTAATTATTTTATCAAATAATTACTCAGAGTACTCCGGAACCCAGTTGATCATAATAATATTAACCAGAGCGTTTATAAATTTACGGGGTATTACATCCTCCCCCCCTTAAATAGAAATTCGTCCTCGAATTTAGAATATTACCTGAACAGTTGTGGATAAGAATCTCGCATTTCCGATTCTAGTTCCCAAGTAGCATCGCCCGGATGCGTCATATCCCATTGCACCTTAACAAGTGGAATATCTTTGTTCCTTAACACTTTTTTTTCCCTTCCCACAATACAACTTGGTTATGGTTCAAAAGTCAAATCCGCTTCAATTTCCACTGATTCGGGTAGAATTGGCTGAAGAGGATCAGGAATGAACTTACGGAGCTGAGATACGTGAAAAACGTCATGCATCTCGGATAGAGAGGGTGGTAAGGCTAATCTATAAGCAACTTCACCAATCCTTTCTAAAATCTGATACGGTCCCACGTATCTGGGACTTAACTTACGTGACTTAAACGGTCCTTTCAATCTCAATCTCGGAGTAACTTTCAGAAATACATGGTCACCCTCCTCAAATTCCAAAGGTCTCCTACGATTGTCCGCATAACTCTTTTGACGATCTTGTGCTTGTTTAACCTTCTCGCGGATCATTCGAATCTTTTCCGTAGTCTCTTGAATAATCTCGGGTCCCAAAATTCTATCTTCGCCAATTTCAGCCCAACACAAAGGTGTCCTACACTTTCTCCCATACCATGCTCGCATGATAACTATTGTTATAGGAAAACTCAATTAACGGCAAAAGTTCTTTCCAATTCCCTCTACTCTCTAACACACAAGCTCTTAACATATCCTCCATCGTTTGTATTGTTCGTTCAGTCTGACTGACCATCCGTTTGAGGATGATTCGACGTGCTCAAACACAAATTCGTACCCATCGCTTGTTGGAACACTTTCCAAAATCTCGAAGTAAACTTCGGATCTCTATCGGACACAATACTGGAAGGAATACCATGCAATCTCACAATCTCAGCAATAAACAACCTTGCAAGATGACTTGCCTTATAAGTAGTCTTTACGGCTAAGAAGTGTGCAGATTTCGTTAGTCGATCTACAATCACCCAAATAGAATCATACCCACCTTGGGTACGGGGTAAACCCACTGCAAAATCCATAGAAATACTATCCCACTTCCAAACTGGAATATCCAAAGGTTGTAACAACCCGCCCGGTCTTTGGTGTTCAATCTTCACCTGTTGGCACACCGCACATTCTGACACATATCCCGCTATATCCTTTTTCATCCCAGGCCACCAATAATCCTTCCTTAAATCCTGATACATCTTTGAAGAACCAGGATGTATCGTAAAAGTACCTTTATGAGCTTCGTCTAAGATCTTCCTTTTCAACGCCTCATCCCTCGGAACACAAATCCTTTGATTAAACAGAACAATCCCATCTGTCGCTCGTGTAAAACCCGGTTGAAGTAACAACTCTTGTAACTCTTCCTCTAACAGTTGTGTCTGTTGAATCTCAACTCTCAAAGTAGAATTGACATTCAAATTTCCCATAATCACACCATTCGGAGTCCACACAAACTGGAGATTAAGATCTCCAAACTTTTCCAACAATGAATACTCTAAAATCATCAATTCCGCACTATGAACCATTTTCCGACTTAAAGCATCCGCTACTTTATTCGCCTTTCCTGGATGATACTTCAATTCTAAGTCATAATCCTTTAAGTACTCCATCCACCTTCTTTGTCGCATATTCAACTCCTTTTGATCAAACAAATACTTCAAACTTTTGTGGTCACTGAACATTTCAAAACGTACACCATATAAATAATGACGCCACACCTTCAGTGCAAAAACCACTGCAGCTAGTTCCAAATCATGAGTTGGATAATTCTTCTCATGAACTTTTAACTGTCGAGAAGCATAAGCTACCACTTGACCACTTTACATCAGAACACCCCCTAATCCCCTCTTAGAAGCATCACAGAAAACTTCATAAGAGTTGTTAGGATCAGGAATAATTAATACTGGAGCACTCGTCAAACTTTCCTTCAAATGTATAGAACTTTGTTCGCAACCTGAATCCCATTCAAACGTAACATCCTTCCGAGTAAGTTTCGTCATTGGTAAGGCCAATTGAGAAAAGCCCTTGATAAACCTTCTATAGTAACCGGCCAATCCCAAGAAACTTCTAACTTCTGAAACATTTCTCGGTCTCTCCCAACTAATCACTGCTTCTACTTTCGATGGATCCACTGCCACACCACCTCGAGATATAACATGTCCAAGAAAATTAACTTCCGACATCCAAAACTCACACTTGCTCAACTTAGCAAACAATTGCTTCTCTTGCAAGACCGATAAGAAAATCCTCAGATGTTCTCCGTGCTCTTGTGGAGTACGAGAATAAATAAGAATGTCGTCAATAAAGATTACCACAAATTGGTCCAAGTAAGCCTGAAATATTCGATTCATGTAATCCATGAAAACAGCTGGAGCATTAGTCACACCGAAAGGCATCACTAAGAATTCGTAATGACCGTAACGTGTCCTAAATGCAGTCTTTGGCATATCGGAACTCTTCACTCGAATCTGATGATAACCCGACCGTAAATCAATCTTCGAGAACACACAGGCTCCTTTCAATTGATCTAACAAGTCGTCTATCCTTGGTAAGGGATACTTATTCTTAATGGTAAATTTATCCAACTTACGATAATCAATGCACAAACGCATTCCCCCATCTTTCTTCTTTACCAATAACACTGGAGCTCCCCACGGTGAAACACTAGGCCTAACGAAATGCTTGGACATCAAGTCCTCCAATTGGTCCTTTAATTCTCTTAATTCAAGCGGTGCCATCCGATACGGAGAAACGGATATAGGAGCCGTTCCCGGTATCAGGTCAATAGAGAACTCAACTTCTCTCTCCGGAGGAAGAGAATAATCATCCTCAGGAAACACTTCAGGAAATTCACACACTATTGGAATACTCAGAACTTGCTGTTCACTACTTCCTTCCTTAGTAAGAACCATTACAACAGATTTCTCTTTCTCAAACAAGAAATTTACCATTCCCATCGTACCTTCTAAAATCGTTGATAATACATCTTTCGGAGTAGCCTCAGCAGATGGAATAATAATTAGCTTCTCCTCACAACCGATAAAAACCGAATTAGCTGAAAGCCAGTCCATTCCCAGAACAACATCCACTTTCTTAAGCGGCAGACAAATAAGATCAATCTGGAAAACTCTATTATTCAAAGACAAAACAAAATTTTACACACCCACATCGACACAAAAGATTACGTTGCACCACAATCCAAAAACAAAACAAGGATGTCCATTAACGAAGCACGTACCCGAAATTCCAAGGTCATCGCCTTTTGCTTCCTTCCTTTGCGTCTGATTCCTATTCTGAGGACAATCCCTTGCAATGTGTCCCACCTTCTGACATTGATAACACTTCACACCTTCGATACCGCACTTTCCTCGATGATTTCTACCACAGTGTCGACATGCACTAGTCCTAGAGCTCTGAACTTGTTTCCCTTTAAAAACTCGTTGCCTAGGATTAGACTGTTGGCTTGCCCTACGCGAACCCCCTTCTGTCCGAACTTCCTTCAAACTGTTCTCTGCCACACAGTATTGCCGCAACTGCTGGAATTCAAACTCTCTTCGGATCCTCAAAGAACTAGGAAGGTACTTTTCAATAAAAATAGACCTGAACTGCTCCCACACCTTAGGTACACCTTGCATAGTCAAGAAAGCTGAAGCAACATCCCACCATCTTTCAGCAGGACCCCTTAGTGGGTGAGAAGCAAACACTACCTTGTTCTCCTCACTACAGCAAATTACTAGAAAAATTCTCTCCATGCCAGCAATCCAGTCATGAGCTCTCACAGGATCCATTCCGCCATGAAATTCTGGAGGATTCATGCGGAGAAAATCCCGAAAACTCCCACCTATAAACTCTGGAACAACCACTGTAGGATGCAGACCATCAGCCATTTGTTGCATCATTCCTTGCATGAACTGATTCTGCTGTTGCTGCATCTGTTGCATAAATTGGTACAGCGGGGCATTCCCTTCATCACCTTGTGGAACTGTCCCAGCTGGAGTAGTCCTTGGTCTTCCACGGTTGTTTCTGCGTCTATCAGCCATGTTCCTGAATTCCATATCAATAGGATTAAGTTGATCAGACTCAATACCATAAATATAACAGACAAGACCCATGGCGACCCGCCGCATATGAAACGGAAAGAAACACTTATTCTATTTCATGGCTAGGTCGAGGATACGACCTGCTTTGATACCAACTAAAAAGACCCATATAATAATACATGCATCAAATCATATATTATACATGAGTTTCACTTTTGGTACTGAAACATAATAAGTTCCTAGTTAACACATTATATATATAAATGCCTCTAATACAAAACACCTAAAAGTCTAAGGCATTACATATACAAGATGTTCCAAAATGATAAAAACTAAGAACTAGATCAATACAATGATCTCAAAACATAACGCCATAGCGGAAGCCATGCCATCACAAAACCACGATCCGTAAGGAAAGTCAAATAACCTTGTCCTTACCCTTCGCCGAACCTGCAGAACCTGTGATGTAAACAACAACAGTGGGGTGAGATACATCAAATCTCAGTGAGTTCCCTATCTTAAAGTCCTCTCGGCTTTACAAGGTTCTAACAAAGTCCTAACTCATGTCCAAGGGGAAAGGGGAAAGACCATGAGTACACACACACAAGTAACCGCCACGGTGAGCCTGTAAACTCACACTAGTACCGGAGTACCTCTTGAGCCTGTAACTCAAGGATTCACAAAGTACCGAAATACGTTCTGAGTCCGTACACTCAAGAACTCACATATCAATAACCAATACCAAGGTATCCCTTTTTCCCGTACCCTTCTACGTCTAGAAGGCGATCCGAGTCATGGATCCTTGTAGCTACTTGGCATACGATTGGATTCGGGATCACCGGTCCGTACACCGTGATCCGTCACTTCTCACGGCCCGTACACCGTCACAAGTCTCTTTACCCGTAGGCTCCAACCGTACTTAACACGGGACTCAAACCTGCCAAGTAGTTGTGTATAACGTTCAGAGGAGGTGCTCGAGTCTCATGAACTACACCGCACAACTGTGGTTATTGATAAACAGAAATGCATACGCCTCGGCCTTTCATGCACGAGCGTTGCCACACATGGAACAATTCACACTTCCGACACAGTTTTGGTAATAATCCTCACCCTGCCTAGTCCATATTTTAACATGCATATATTGTCAATAATAATTACACACAATTAACAGGTAAAAGTCGATAAAACGACACAATTTCAGAAATCCCGACTTAATTAAATCGGCCGACGATCTTAAAACCATTTTAATAAGAAAGTACATTTTATTATCTTTCCAACGATATCAAAATTGTTCCAATCCGAGTTACGTACAAAAAGTTACGGCATTGTAAACAATCGATCGGAAAAATAAATCACAACAGCAGGATTCTGTAACTCTCCTGGCCGTACGCGTATTGGCACTCCCCGTACGCGTATGCCCAAAAGCTCGCCCAGCCATACGCGTATTGCCCCAAGCGATACGCGTATTGCTCAAAATCTCCGGCCATCCATACGCGTATTGCCCTTGCCGTACGCGTATTGACCAGCTCCATACGCGTATTGACATGCTCCATACGCGTATGGGCAGAGAAAAATGCAGAAGTTCCTGCAGAATTTTCTGCTACGGGTTGATCCAAAATCAACCCCAAATCCCATTTTTCATCAATCAAAATGCATCAAAACATGTTATAACATCACAACCAGTATAACATATAATCAAACATTGCATTTAGCAGTTAGATTCACGAATTTCATGCAAAATTAATCAATTTCCACAATTCCAATCTAACTCTAACTCAATAAAACTCTACCCTAAAGAGTCTAACTAGAACCCACCTGAATTACTAGACGAGGAGGTTGATACTGAGATGATTTAGATGAAGAATTGTTGCTTGATGATGTTCTTGAGCTCTTGGAGAAATTTTCCTCTCCTTTTCCTTCCTCCTCCTTTCCTTTCTTCTCTTTTTTCCTTTTCTAGCTTTTGTTTGTTTCCAAATGAAATGGAAGGGAAATAGATAGTATAGAAAACTATCATTTATTAGTAACACTACTAAATGTCCAAAATTAGCTCAAATACATCAAATTATAAAAACTCAACGTTAACTACTATTAATTAAATCGACTCTGAGTTCGTCAGTTTACTCTAATTATTTTATCAAATAATTACTCAGAGTACTCCGGAACCCAGTTGATCATAATAATATTAACCAGAGCGTTTATAAATTTACGGGGTATTACAATATTATGTTGTAAATAAGGTATAAAATATAATTGATTCATATTTTAGACATACATCCATTTAAATCAGTTTGTAATGTCACTTTTAGGTTAACTTCTAAAATATTTCACTAAATATATATTTATCAGGATTTGATTGGATGCTATAAGGATATTAATCTCTAGATATATATATCAATATTATATGATAAATCAATTATCAACATGATTTTTATTATATTTTTGATTCTCCATTGATTGAGTTAAAATAAATTGATATGTTTTAATTTCCATTAAAAGAATTCTTATTCTTTTCACTATAAATTGCTCTATTACAATGAGAATGATATAAAAACCTAGCTCGTTGAAAGTTATTATCTTATACTCGTACTTTCTTTTGTAAGTTTATTTTTCTTCTTCATTTTAGGCTTGCAAATAACATGGTATCCAATTAGTTTATGCATTTAATACTCATAATAAGTATTTATTCTAGACAATTGTGTATAAAATTTTGTTTTTCCTGTATGTTAAGTATTTTATATTTTTCTTTAGAGTTATTATTCATGTCAAATTTCATGTGATATTTTGTTTACTTATCTTGTTAAAAGTTTTTATATGTAGTGATGAAAAATTAAATTCTGACTTCAAGCAGATCTTTGATGGAAGGAAGGGGAAAAAAGAAATCTTTATTTGGAAAAATAAAGCGAATATGTTCAAAACATAGTGAAAAAAAGAAATATAGAGTATTTGAAGAGACTGAAATAGAGGAGGAGCAAGATGAAATAGAGCAAGGGCAAGATGGGATAGAGCAATCTCCAGAGCATCAAGAGGAGGTGGTAGAACCAATCCCTTCATATAATTCTACACAACATTATTATTACCCTCCACAAACTCAACAAGTAATTCAAGGATATTTTGAACATGGAAGTCCTTCGTATTCTGCACATTACCCTGATGAAAATACACAACCATGTAACCTTTCATATTCCGAAGAAAATACACAACCATGGAATCCTTCATACTCTTCACAAACCACCAATGGATATACGCAACCATGGAATCCTTCATACTCTTCACACAACACTGATGGATATATGCAACCATGGAATCCTTCATCTTCTTTACAAGACCATGATGGAAACACACACTTTGGTAGTGGAGATACACACTCTCCGTGTTCTTCACAATATCCGTATTCGTCGCAGTATCAACAAACAAATTACTATTCTAATGATCAACAAAATGTCCAGAGGGCAAATGACTATTTTAGTGATGAAAACACAGATGGATGTTCTATGATGTAAAACATCTGACTAGATATCTAATTGCTAATTAACTACATGTTATATTTTTTATCTATAGTTTAGAAAAATTGGTAATGTAATAAGTAGGCTAATAATAAGCATAATCCAAAAGTCAAATATTTTCAATTATAATTGATTTTTTTTATTATATTTAACTATAGAGCAAGACTATTTTAATTTTTCTTATTCATATTCTTATATTTATTAATTACAATTATTATGAACATTATATAACCTTTCATTAGATATATAAATTTATTTAATCAATTTATTAAAAATCAACTTTAAATTTATTTAAATTTCTTATTATAATGTTTAGCCCTATTTTTCTTTATGTATTTTCACAATGCATCTCTAAGTGATTTTCATAGAGCATATTATTGACAATTTTTGTTAATACTTTCATTTTAAATTTTAATAAATATTAAATAATCAATAATTAATCTATTATAGTAATGAAAATTTAAAATTTTATCAACAATATGTCATACGAAAATCAGTATGAATTGCAAGGTGAAAATAGGCATAAAAAACAGGATTAAGTTTAATAATAATAAATTTAAATGAATTTAATTTTAATTTTTTTTATTGATATTTTTTTTTACATATTTAACAAAATATAAATTATAAAATTCAAATATTAATACATGAGACATTTTAGTTCATTATTAGAATAAATAAAAACAACTAAATTTGTTAATAATTGAGGTTTATTTCAATTTTTTATTGAATAATCTATGCATAAGAATAAAATATCAAAAATAGGAGGATGTTATTTTTTTTTTATAAATAATTTTGAAAATTTTTAATAATATAATATATTATAAACGATTCTATATTTTGTGCAAAGTACTAAAAATTTTACTAGTTAAATAAAATTGGTAAGAATGGGGAAGGCTATGAAAAATATTAAGCTTACCGAACAAAATTGACTTATCCGTCTTTATTCAGAATGTTATTTTATTTATTTTAAATTTTTTAATATATAAGTATAAATAATAAGAAACACACAAACGATAAAAAACTTAAGTAGAATGGTTTCATGTAAATTAATTGCATGATCTCATTTTAAATATTACCAAAATTTGTTCTAAATTTTTTTTACTTAATGATTATTTGAAATTTTCTAATTAAAAGCATATAATATTTAATATAATATTTTTTCCATTTCAAAACATTTTAAATTTACGACGACAAAAAAAATATTTTAAAAAAAATGTTTAATCAATTTATAAAAAATCAACTTTCAATTCATTTGAATTTCTTATTATAATGTTTAGCCCTATTTTTTTTTTTATGTATTTTCACAGTGCATCTCTAAATGATTTTCATATAGCATATTATTGATAAAATTTTTTAATACTTTAATATTAAATTTTAATAAATATTTAATTATCAATAATTAATCTATTAAAGTAATGAAAATTGAAAATTTTATCAAAATATGTCATAAGAAAATTACAATGAATTGCAATGCGAAAATAGACATAAAAAAATAGCTAAGTTTCATAATAATAAATTTAAATGAATTGTAACTTAAATTTTTTAATTTATAATTTTTTTACATATTTATAAAATATAAAATATAAAATTCAAATATTAATACATGAGACATTTCAGTTCATTATTAGAATAAATAAAAACAATTAAATTTGTGAATAATTGAGGTTTATTTCAATTTTTAATTGAATAATCTATGAATAAGAAAGAAATGTCAAAAATAGGAGGATGTTATTTTTTTTATAAATAATTATGAAGAATTTTTATAATCTAATATATTATATGATTTTATCTTTTTATTGCTTTTGGTAACAGAATATATTATATGATTATATGTATAACGACTATGTAAGGAAAAAATTAATATGATCCATTGATTTTTATTGATTAAAATTTGACGATCGTAATCATTTGTTCTCGTTTCTCACAATAACAAAATGTTCTCACCCAAGTCACTCCCTAGATATCTATAATAAATGCATTTGTAAATTAATTAGTTAATTTATTTTAATTTATTTTGTAATACCCCGTAAATTTATAAACGCTCTGGTTAATATTATTATGATCAACTGGGTTCCGGAGTACTCTGAGTAATTATTTGATAAAATAATTAGAGTAAACTGACGAACTCAGAGTTGATTAAATTAATAGTATTTAACGTTGAGTTTTTATAATTTGATGTATTTGAGCTAATTTGGATAATTAGTAGTATGATCAATTAATATCACTTTGGATATTTTCTTTTCATTTTACTTATTTGGTCAAAGATAGAAACTTAGAGAAAAAGAAAAGAAAGAAAAGAAAGGAAAAAGGGAAGAGAAGGAAAGGAAGGAGGAGGAACAAGAGAGGAAAATTTCCCAAAAGCTCAAGATCATCAACAATCATCTGTTCTTCATCTCAATTTCAACCTCCTCGTCTAGTAATCCAGGTGGGTTCTAGTTAGACTCTTTAGGGTAGAGTTTTATTGAGTTAGAGTTAGATTGGTATTATGGAAATTGATTAATTTTGCATGAAATTCATGAATCTAGCTGCTAAATGCAATGTGTGATTGTATGTTTATACCGATGGTTATGTTATAATATGTTTTGATGAATTTTAGATTGGAAAAATGGGATTTTGGGGTTGAATTGAATCAACCCGTAGCAGACAGATTCTGCAGGAAAATTTCTGGGTTCAAACTGCCCATACGCGTATCACGCAGGGCCATACGCGTATTGACTTGGGCAATACGCGTATGGATGTGAAGAAAATTGGGCGTTACGCGTATGGACAAGGCAATGCGCGTATGAGACATGGTGGTACGCGTATTGGACTTTTACAAGTGAATTTTGAAGGAAAATAGCCTTGCCCATACGCGTATGGCCTTGGGCAATACGCGTATGGCTGGGCGAGAATCTTAGGCAATACGCGTACGGGGAGTGCCAATACGCGTATGGCCAGGGGACTTGCAGAATTCTGCTGTTGTGATATTTTATTTCCGATCGTTTGTTTCCAATGCCGTAACTTTTTATCCGTAACTCGGAATGGAACAATTTTGGTATCGTTGGAAAGGTAATAAAATGTACTTTCTTATTACATGGGTTTTAAGATTGACGGCCGATTTAATTATATCGGAATTGTTGGAATTGTGTCGTTTTGTTGATTTTGGTGTGTAATGGTTGTTGAAAATGTAAGCATGATTAAAATATGGAATAAGTAGAGTGAGGACAATTAACCCAAACAGTGTCGAAAAAAATATAAATGATTAAACACTAGTATGGAACATGTGTGTTAACCGTTTGGTTGTGATAAGGCATAATGGCCTTGAGATTGTGGAATACAATCAAGTCTTTGTGAGATCACGTAATCGTAACTGGTTATTATTGTTTTTGCGAGTGCGTTTCATGGGTCTCGAGCTCCTCTGAAACATGTGCACCACTACTTGGCAGGTTTGATTCCCGCATTTCATTTTAGTACGAATGGCGCCCATGGAGCGTAGGCTTGTGACGGTATAAGGCCCGTGAGAAGTGACGGTTCATAACGGTTAATGGCCCGTAGAACCCGAATCCATTCGTATGTCAAGTAGGTTGCAAGGATCCATGACCCGGGTCGACTTCTAGACGTAGAAGAGGACGGGAATAGGGGATACCTTGGCATGGTTATCGATTAGTGATATTGTGAGTTGATGAACTCATAACATGTTTCCATATAGTGTGTGTGTACTCAAGGTCACTCCCCTTTTCCCCTTTTGACTTGAGTTAGGTTTGTTAGAACCTTGTAGAGCCGAGAGGACTTTAAGATAGGGAACTCACTGAGATTTGATGTATCTCACCCCACTGTTGTTGTTTACATCACAGGTTCTGCAGGTTTAGCGAAGGGTAAGGACAAGGTTATTTGACTTTCCTTACGGATCGTGGTTTTGTGATGGCATGGCTTCCGCTATGGCGTTATGTTTTGAGATCATTGTTTTGATCTAGTTCTTAGTTTTTATCATTTTGGAACATCTTGTATATGTAATGCCTTAGACTTTTAGTTCTTTTGTATTAGAGGCATTTATATATATAATGTGTTAACTAGGAACTTATTATGTTTCAGTACCAAAAAGTGAAACTCATGTATAATATATGATTTGATGCATGTATTATTATATGGTCTTTACAGTTGGTATCAGAGCAGGTCGTATCCTCGACCTAGCCATGAAATAGTATAAGTGTTTCTTTCCGTTTCATATGTGTTGTGTCGCTATGGGTCTTAAGTGTTATATTTATGGTATTGAGCCTGATCAACTTAATTCTATCTATATGACATTTAGGAACATGGTTGGCGGACACAGAAACAATCGTGGTAGACCCACAAATACTCCAGCTGGGATGAATCCGCCGGGCGGCGATGCAAATGCTTCTTTGTATCAGTTTGTGCGACAGATGCAGCAGCAGCAGAACCAGTTCATGCAACATATGGTGCAACGGATGAATGTAGGTCTTCATCCTCGAGTGGTTGTCCCAGAGATTGTAGGTGGGAGTTTTCGGGATTTTCTCCGCATGAATCCTCCAGAATTTCATGGCGGAATGGATCCTGTGAGAGCTCATGACTGGATTGCTGGCATGGAGAGAATTTTTCTAGTAATTTGCTGTAGTGAGGAGAACAAGGTAGTGTTTGCTTCTCACTCACTGAGGGGTCCTGCTGAGAGATGGTGGGATGTTGCTTCAGCTTTCATGACTATGCAAGGTGTACCTAAGGTGTGGGAGCAGTTCAGGGCTATCTTTATGGAAAAGTATCTTCCTAGTTCTTTAAGGATTCGAAGAGAGCCTGAAACCCAGCAGTTGAGGCAATATGATATGATAGAGGATAGCTTGAGGGAAGTTCAGACAGAAGGGGATTCGCGTAGGCCGAATCAGAACGAGTGTGGAAGGTCAGGCCAACAGTTTCGGTCTAAGCAGCAGGCTTTCAAAAGGAAACAGATCCAGAAATCTCGAACGGGTGCATCTCCTGTGTGTTGCACATGTGGTAAGATGCATTTTGGTATATGTAGCTTCAAAGGGGTGAAGTGTTATCAATGTCAGAAGGTGGGACACATTGCGAGGGATTGTCCTCAGAATAGGAATCAGACGCAAAGGGAGGAAGCAAAAGGCGATGACCTTGGAATTTCGGGTACGTGTTTCGTTAACGGATATCCTTGTTTTGTTTTATTGGATTGCGGTGCAACATATTCTTTTGTGTCCAGGTGTGTGTGAAAATTTTGTTTTGTCTATGAATAATAGAGTTTTCCAGATCGACCTTATTAGTATACCGCTTAAGAAAGTGGATGTTGTTCTGGGAATGGTTTGGCTTTCAGTTAATTCGGTTTTATCGGTTGTGAAGAGAAGTTAATCATTATTCCATCTGCTGAGACTACTCTGAAAGATGTTTTATCAACGATTTTAGAAGGTACGGTGAGAATGGTAAATTTCTTGTTTGAATTAAGAGAAATCTGTTTTGTTGGTTCCTACTAAGGAGGGAAGTAGTGAACAGCAAGTTCTGAGTATTCCAGTTGTATGTGAATTTTCCGAAGTGTTTCCAGAGAATGTTACTACTCTTTCCTCCGGAGAGAGGAGTTGAGTTCTCTATTGACCTGATACCAGGAACGGCTCCTGTATCCGTTTCTCCGTATCAGATGGCGCCGCTTGGGTTAAGAGAATTAAAGGACCAATTGGAGGACTTGATGTCCAAGCATTTTGTTAGATCTAGTGTTTCACCTTGGGGAGCTCCAGTGTTGTTGGTAAAGAAGAAAGATGGGGGAATGCGTTTGTGCATTGATTATCGTAAGTTGAATAAAGTCACCATTAAGAATAAGTATCCCTTACCAAGGATAGACGACTTGTTAGATCAATTGAAAGGAGCCTGTGTGTTCTCAAAGATTGATTTACGGTCGGGTTATCATCAGATTCGAGTGAAGAGTTCCGATGTGCCAAAGACTGCATTTAGAACCCGTTACGGTCATTACGACTTCCTAGTGATGCCTTTCGGTGTGACTAATGCTCCAGTGGTTTTTGTGGATTGCACGAATCGAATAGTTCAGGCTTACTTGGACCAATTTATGATAATCTTTATTGATGACATTCTTATTTATTCTCGTACTCTACAAAAGTGCGAAGAACATCTGAGGATTGTCTTATCGGTCTTGCAAGAGAAGCAATTGTTTGCTAAGTTGAGCAAGTGTGAGTTTTGGATGTCGGAAGTTAATTTTCTTGGACATGTTATATCTCAGGGTGGTGTGGTGGTAGATCCATCAAAAGTAGAAGTAGTGATTAATTGGGAGAGACCGAGAAATGTTACAGAAGTTAGAAGTTTCTTGGAATGGACAGGTTACTATGGAAGAATGTTGCTTTGGAGTGGGATTCGGGTTGTGAACAGAGTTTTATGAAATTAAAGGAGAGTTTGACGAGTGCTCCAGTATTAATCATTCCTGATCCTAATAGCTCTTATGAAGTGTTCTGTGATACTTCTAAGAGGGGATTAGGGGGTGTTCTGATGCAAGGTGGTCAAGTGGTAGCTTATGCTTCTCGACAGTTAAAAGTTCATGAGAAGAATTATCCGACTCATGATTTGGAACTAGCTGCAGTGGTTTTTGTACTGAAGGTGTGGCGTCATTATTTATATGGTGTACGTTTTGAAATGTTCAGTGACCACAAAAGTTTGAAGTAATTGTTTGACCAAAAAGAGTTGAATATGCGACAAAGAAGATGGATGGAATACTTGAAAGATTATGACTTAGAATTGAAGTATCATCCGGGGAAGGTGAATATAGTAGCGGATGCTTTAAGTCGGAAAATGGTTCATAGTGCGGAATTGATGATTTTGGAGTATTCATTGTTAGAGGAAGAGTTACAAGAATTGTTACTTCAGTCGGGTTTTACACGAGCGACAGATGGGATTGTTCTGTTTAATCAAAGGATTTGTGTTCCGAAGGATGAGGCATTGAAAAGGAAAATCTTAGACGAAGCTCATAAAGGTACTTTTACGATACATCCTGGTTCTTCGAAGATGTATCAGGATTTAAAGAAGGATTATTGGTGGTCTGGGATGAAAAAGGATATAGCGGAATATGCGTCAGAATGTGCAGTATGTCAACAGGTGAAGATTGAACACCAAAGACGGGGCGGTCTGTTACGACCTTTGGATATTCCAGTTTGGAAGTGGAGTAGTATCTCTATGGATTTTGCAGTGGGTTTACCCCGTACCCAAGGAGGGTATGATTCTATTTGGGTGATTGTAGATCGACTAACAAAATCTGCACACTTCTTAGCCGTAAAGACTACTTATAAGGCAAGTCATCTTGCAAGGTTGTTTATTGCTGAGATTGTGAGATTGCATGGTATTCCTTCTAGTATTGTGTCCGATAGAGATCCGAAGTTTACTTCGAGATTTTGGAAAGTGTTCCAACAACCGATGGGTACGAATTTGTGTTTGAGCACGTCGAATCATCCTCAAACGGATGGTCAGACTGAACGAACAATACAAACGATGGAGGATATGTTAAGAGCTTGTGTGTTAGAGAGTAAAGGGAATTGGAAAGAACTTTTGCCGTTAATTGAGTTTTCATATAACAATAGTTACCATGCGAGCATCGGTATGGCTTCTTATGAAGCATTGTATGGGAGGAAGTGTAGAACACCTTTGTGTTGGGTAGAAGTTGGCGAAGATAGAATTATAGGACCCGAGATTATTCAAGAGACTACGGAAAAGATTCGAATGATCCGCGAGAAGGTTAAACAAGCACAAGATCGCCAAAAGAGTTATGCGGATAATCGTAGGAGACCTTTGGAATTTGAGGAAGGTGACCATGTATTTCTGAAAGTTACTCCGAGATTGAGATTGAAAGGACCGTTTAAGTCGCGTAAGTTAAGTCCGAGATACGTGGGACCGTATCAGATTTTAGAAAGGATTGGTGAAGTTGCTTATAGATTAGCCTTACCACCCTCTCTATCCGAGATGCATGACGTTTTTCACGTATCTCAGCTCCGTAAGTTTGTTCCCGATCCTCTTCAGCCAATTCTACCCGAATCAGTGGAAATTGAAGCGGATTTGACTTTTGAACCACAACCGAGTTGTATTGTGGGAAGGGAAACAAAAGTGTTAAGGAACAAAGATATTCCACTTGTTAAGGTGCAATGGGATATGACGCATCCGGGTGATGCTACTTGGGAACTAGAATCGGAAATGCGAGAATCTTATCCACATCTGTTCAGGTAATCTTCTAAATTCGAGGACGAATTTCTATTTAAGGGGGGGAGGATGTAATACCCCGTAAATTTATAAACGCTCTGGTTAATATTATTATGATCAACTGGGTTCCGGAGTACTCTGAGTAATTATTTGATAAAATAATTAGAGTAAACTGACGAACTCAGAGTTGATTAAATTAATAGTATTTAACGTTGAGTTTTTATAATTTGATGTATTTGAGCTAATTTGGATAATTAGTAGTATGATCAATTAATATCACTTTGGATATTTTCTTTTCATTTTACTTATTTGGTCAAAGATAGAAACTTAGAGAAAAAGAAAAGAAAGAAAAGAAAGGAAAAAGGGAAGAGAAGGAAAGGAAGGAGGAGGAACAAGAGAGGAAAATTTCCCAAAAGCTCAAGATCATCAACAATCATCTGTTCTTCATCTCAATTTCAACCTCCTCGTCTAGTAATCCAGGTGGGTTCTAGTTAGACTCTTTAGGGTAGAGTTTTATTGAGTTAGAGTTAGATTGGTATTATGGAAATTGATTAATTTTGCATGAAATTCATGAATCTAGCTGCTAAATGCAATGTGTGATTGTATGTTTATACCGATGGTTATGTTATAATATGTTTTGATGAATTTTAGATTGGAAAAATGGGATTTTGGGGTTGAATTGAATCAACCCGTAGCAGACAGATTCTGCAGGAAAATTTCTGGGTTCAAACTGCCCATACGCGTATCACGCAGGGCCATACGCGTATTGACTTGGGCAATACGCGTATGGATGTGAAGAAAATTGGGCGTTACGCGTATGGACAAGGCAATGCGCGTATGAGACATGGTGGTACGCGTATTGGACTTTTACAAGTGAATTTTGAAGGAAAATAGCCTTGCCCATACGCGTATGGCCTTGGGCAATACGCGTATGGCTGGGCGAGAATCTTAGGCAATACGCGTACGGGGAGTGCCAATACGCGTATGGCCAGGGGACTTGCAGAATTCTGCTGTTGTGATATTTTATTTCCGATCGTTTGTTTCCAATGCCGTAACTTTTTATCCGTAACTCGGAATGGAACAATTTTGGTATCGTTGGAAGGTAATAAAATGTACTTTCTTATTACATGGGTTTTAAGATTGACGGCCGATTTAATTATATCGGAATTGTTGGAATTGTGTCGTTTTGTTGATTTTGGTGTGTAATGGTTGTTGAAAATGTAAGCATGATTAAAATATGGAATAAGTAGAGTGAGGACAATTAACCCAAACAGTGTCGAAAAAAATATAAATGATTAAACACTAGTATGGAACATGTGTGTTAACCGTTTGGTTGTGATAAGGCATAATGGCCTTGAGATTGTGGAATACAATCAAGTCTTTGTGAGATCACGTAATCGTAACCGGTTATTATTGTTTTTGCGAGTGCGTTTCATGGGTCTCGAGCTCCTCTGAAACATGTGCACCACTACTTGGCAGGTTTGATTCCCGCATTTCATTTTAGTACGAATGGCGCCCATGGAGCGTAGGCTTGTGACGGTATAAGGCCCGTGAGAAGTGACGGTTCATAACGGTTAATGGCCCGTAGAACCCGAATCCATTCGTATGTCAAGTAGGTTGCAAGGATCCATGACCCGGGTCGACTTCTAGACGTAGAAGAGGACGGGAATAGGGGATACCTTGGCATGGTTATCGATTAGTGATATTGTGAGTTGATGAACTCATAACATGTTTCCATATAGTGTGTGTGTACTCAAGGTCACTCCCCTTTTCCCCTTTTGACTTGAGTTAGGTTTGTTAGAACCTTGTAGAGCCGAGAGGACTTTAAGATAGGGAACTCACTGAGATTTGATGTATCTCACCCCACTGTTGTTGTTTACATCACAGGTTCTGCAGGTTTAGCGAAGGGTAAGGACAAGGTTATTTGACTTTCCTTACGGATCGTGGTTTTGTGATGCATGGCTTCCGCTATGGCGTTATGTTTTGAGATCATTGTTTTGATCTAGTTCTTAGTTTTTATCATTTTGGAACATCTTGTATATGTAATGCCTTAGACTTTTAGTTCTTTTGTATTAGAGGCATTTATATATATAATGTGTTAACTAGGAACTTATTATGTTTCAGTACCAAAAAGTGAAACTCATGTATAATATATGATTTGATGCATGTATTATTATATGGTCTTTACATATTTTCTTTGATATCACAGACTTTCTCATACAAATCTAATGAGGTTGAAATATTTTGAATTCCTCTTAACATATTGATTTTAATAAATTACACATTATTATTTGATTTTATTTTTTTAGAAATGTGCAAAGTACTAAAATTTTTACTACTTAAACAAAATTGGTAAGAGTGGAGAAGACTATGAAAAGTATTAAGGGTACCGAGCAAAATTGACTTATTCGTCTTTATTCATAATTTTATTTTATTTATTTTAAATTTTTAAATATAAAAGTATACATACTAAGGAACAGACAAATGATAAAAAAAACTAAGTAGAATGGTTTCATGTAAATTATTTGCATGACCTCATTTTAACTATTACCAAAATTTGTTCTAAATTTTTTTGACTTAATGATTATATGACATTTTTTAATTAAAATTATATAATATTTAATATAATATTCTTCCATTTTAAAACATTTTTAATTTACGATAAAAAAGAAAATTTTAAAATTGACACATTATTTTTTAGTATAGTTTAAAATTATAACATTTCTTAGAATGGTTTAAAAGTTACAATTTTCTATATTTTGAGGTCTTAGTGATTATATAAATAATACATTTTAAGTTCTATTCAAAATCCTCCGAAAATGCATTATTCTTTTAACTAATATTATAAACGGTTTCATCATTGGAGGTCATTAATTGAACATACGAAATATCACGTGATAGTTGTCTTACATTTTTAAAATTATTTTAAAAAAAAACCATCATTATACAATATAAATATAGTATCTCTTGTAAAAATATGCCTTTTAAAAATTATTGTCTCTTTATTCATATATCTATCAACATATTTTTTACAATACTTTAAAATAAAAAATAGTAGAAAATGCAGAAAATCATGTCATGAACGACATGAGTTCACGCTAATAATATGTTTAATGATTAATTTTATCAATTGTAGCAATTTGATTTGGTATTTGATAATATATTTTTTGGTCATTATTTTGATTATATCTTTTTTCTTTTTTATTGTGTTTATATATATTATTATTTAAGATATTATGTTGTAAATAAGGTATAAAATATAATTGATTCATATTTTAGACATACATCCATTTAAATCAGTTTGTAATGTCACTTTTAGGTTAACTTCTAAAATATTTCACTAAATATATATTTATCAGGATTTGATTGGATGCTATAAGGATATTAATCTCTAGATATATATATATCAATATTATATGATAAATCAATTATCAACATGATTTTTATTATATTTTTGATTCTCCATTGATTGAGTTAAAATAAATTGATATGTTTTTATTTCCATTAAAAGAATTCTTATTCTTTTCACTATAAATTGCTCTATTACAATGAGAATGATATAAAAACCTAGCTCGTTGAAAGTTATTATCTTATACTAGTACTTTCTTTTGTAAGTTTATTTTTCTTCTTCATTTTAGGCTTGCAAATAACATGGTATCCAATTAGTTTATGCATTTAATACTTGTAAAGACCATATAATAATACATGCATCAAATCATATATTATACATGAGTTTCACTTTTGGTACTGAAACAAATAAGTTCCTAGTTAACACATTATATATATAAATGCCTCTAATACAAAACACCTAAAAGTCTAAGGCATTACATATACAAGATGTTCCAAAATGATAAAAACTAAGAACTAGATCAATACAATGATCTCAAAACATAACGCCATAGCGGAAGCCATGCCATCACAAAACCACGATCCGTAAGGAAAGTCAAATAACCTTGTCCTTACCCTTCGCCAAACCTGCAGAACCTGTGATGTAAACAACAACAGTGGGGTGAGATACATCAAATCTCAGTGAGTTCCCTATCTTAAAGTCCTCTCGGCTTTACAAGGTTCTAACAAAGTCCTAACTCATGTCCAAGGGGAAAGGGAAAAGACCATGAGTACACACACACAAGTAACCGCCACGGTGAGCCTGTAAACTCACACTAGTACCGAAGTACCTCTTGAGCCTGTAAACTCAAGGATTCACAAAGTACCGAAGTACGCTCTGAGTCCGTACACTCAAGAACTCACATATCAATAACCAATACCAAGGTATCCCCTTTTCCCGTACCCTTCTACGTCTAGAAGGCGATCCGAGTCATGGATCCTTGTAGCTACTTGGCATACGATTGGATTCGGGATCACGGGCCGTACACCGTGATCCGTCACTTCTCACGGACCGTACGCCGTCTCAAGTCTCTTTACCCGTAGGCTCCAATCGTACTAACATGGGACTCAAACCTGCCAAGTAGTGGTGCATCTGTTTCAGAGGAGCTCGAGACCCATGAAACGCACTAACACAACTCTGTGGTTATTGATAAACAGAATGCACACGCCTCGGCCTCTCATGCACGAGCGTTGCCACACGTAAGACTCCACATTCCAACACTGTTTTGGTAATAATCCTCACCCTGCCTAGTCCATATTTTAACATGCATATATTGTCAATAATAATTACACACAATTAACAGATAAAAGTCGATAAAACGACACTATTTCAGAAATCCCGACTTAATTAAATCGGCCGACGATCTTAAAACCATTTAATAAGAAAGTACATTTTATTATCTTTCCAACGATATCAAAATTGTTCCAACCCGAGTTACGTACAAAAAGTTACGCGATTGCAAACAATTGATCGGAAAAAAATAAATCACAACAGCAGAATTCTGTAACTCTCCTGGCCGTACGCGTATTGGCACTCCCCGTACGCGTATTGCCCAAATGCTCGCCCAGCCATACGCGTATTGCCCCAAGCGATACGCGTATTGCTCAAAATGCCCGGCCATCCATACGCGTATTGCCCTTGCCGTACGCGTATTGACCAGTTCCATACGCGTATTGACATGCTCCATACGCGTATGGACAGAGAAAAATGCAGAAGTTCCTGCAGAATTTTCTGCTACGGGTTGATCCAAAATCAACCCCAAATCCCATTTTTCATCAATCAAAATGCATCGAAACATGTTATAACATCACAACCAGTATAACATATAATCAAGCATTGCATTCAGCAGTTAGATTCACGAATTTTGTGCAAAAAGATTCAATTTTCACAATTTCAACCTAACTCTAAACTCAACAAAACTCTACTCTAAAGAGTCTAACTAGAACCCACCTGGATTACTAGACGAGGAGGTTGATACTGAGACGAGTAAACGAAGAACAGATGAATTGATGATGATTCTTGAGCTTTTGGAAAATTTCTCTTCTTCCTCTTTCTTTTCCTTTCCTTCCTTCCCTTTTTCCTTTTCTTTCTTTCTATCTTTCTCTTTTAGCTTTTGTTTGGTTTTCAAGGAAAATGAAAAGAAAATAGATAGTATAGAAACTATCATTTTTAATAACACTACTAATGTCCAAAATTAGCTCAAATACATCAAATTATAAAAAAAAAAACTCAACGTTAAATACTATTAATTTAATCGACTCTGAGTTCGTCAGTTTACTCTAATTATTTTATCAAATAATTACTCAGAGTACTCCGGAACCCAGTTGATCATAATAATATTAACCAGAGCGTTTATAAATTTACGGGGTATTACATCCTCCCCCCCTTAAATAGAAATTCGTCCTCGAATTTAGAATATTACCTGAATAGATGTGGATAAGAATCTCGCATTTCCGATTCTAGTTCCCAAGTAGCATCGCCCGGATGCGTCATATCCCATTGCACCTTAACAAGTGGAATATCTTTGTTCCTTAACACTTTTGTTTCCCTTCCCACAATACAACTCGGTTGTGGTTCAAAAGTCAAATCCGCTTCAATTTCCACTGATTCGGGTAGAATTGGCTGAAGAGGATCAGGAATAAACTTACGGAGCTGAGATACGTGAAAAACGTCATGCATCTCGGATAGAGAGGGTGGTAAGGCTAATCTATAAGCAACTTCACCAATCCTTTCTAAAATCTGATACGGTCCCACGTATCTCGGACTTAACTTACGCGACTTAAACGGTCCTTTCAATCTCAATCTCGGAGTAACTTTCAGAAATACATGGTCACCTTCCTCAAATTCCAAAGGTCTCCTACGATTGTCCGCATAACTCTTTTGACGATCTTGTGCATGTTTAACCTTCTCGCGGATCATTCGAATCTTTTCCGTAGTCTCTTGAATAATCTCGGGTCCCAAAATTCTATCTTCGCCAATTTCAGCCCAACACAAAGGTGTTCTACACTTCCTCCCATACAATGCGTCATACGGAGCCATACCGATGTTCGCATGATAACTATTGTTATAGGAAAACTCAATTAACGGCAAAAGTTCTTTCCAATTCCCTCTACTCTCTAACACACAAGCTCTTAACATATCCTCCATCGTTTGTATTGTTCGTTCAGTCTGACCATCCGTTTGAGGATGATTCGACGTGCTCAAACACAGATTCGTACCCATCGCTTGTTGGAACACTTTCCAAAATCTCGAAGTAAACTTCGGATCTCTATCGGACACAATACTGGAAGGAATACCATGCAATCTCACAATCTCAGCAATAAACAACCTTGCAAGATGATTTGCCTTATGAGTAGTCTTTACGGCTAAGAAGTGTGCAGATTTCGTTAGTCGATCTACAATCACCCAAATAGAATCATACCCACCCTGGGTACGGGGTAAACCCACTGCAAAATCCATAGAAATACTATCCCACTTCCAAACTTGAATATCCAAAGGTTGTAACAAACCGCCCGGTCTTTGGTGTTCAATCTTCACCTGTTGGCACACCGCACATTCTGACACATATCCCGCTATATCCTTTTTCATCCCAGGCCACCAATAATCCTTCTTTAAATCCTGATACATCTTTGAAGAACCAGGATGTATCGTAAAAGTACCTTTATGAGCTTCGTCTAAGATCTTCCTTTTCAAAGCCTCATCCCTCGGAACACAAATCCTTTGATTAAATAGAACAATCCCATCTGTCGCTCGTGTAAAACCCGGCTGAAGTAACAATTCTTGTAACTCTTCCTCTAACAATTGTGCCTGTTGAATCTCAACTCTCAAAGTAGAATTGACATTCAAATTTCCCATAATCACACCATTCGGAGTCCACACAAACTGGAGATTAAGATCTCTAAACTTTTCCAACAATGAATACTCCAAAATCATCAATTCCGCACTATGAACCATTTTCCGACTTAAAGCATCCGCTACTTTATTCGCCTTTCCTGGATGATACTTCAATTCTAAGTCATAATCCTTTAAGTACTCCATCCACCTTCTTTGTCGCATATTCAACTCCTTTTGATCAAACAAATACTTCAAACTTTTGTGGTCACTGAACATTTCAAAACGTACACCATATAAATAATGACGCCACACCTTCAGTGCAAAAACCACTGCAGCTAGTTCCAAATCATGAGTCGGATAATTCTTCTCATGAACTTTTAACTGTCGAGAAGCATAAGCTACCACTTGACCACCTTGCATCAGAACACCCCCTAATCCCCTCCTGGAAGCATCACAGAATACTTCATAAGAGTTGTTAGGATCAGGAATAATTAATACTGGAGCACTCGTCAAACTTTCCTTCAAATGTATAAAACTTTGTTCGCAACCTGAATCCCATTCAAACGTAACATCCCTCCGAGTAAGTTTCGTCATTGGTAAGGCCAATTGAGAAAAGCCCTTAATAAACCTTCTATAGTAACCGGCCAATCCCAAGAAACTTCTGACTTCTGAAACATTTCTCGGTCTCTCCCAATTAATTACTGCTTCTACTTTCGATGGATCCACTGCCACACCACCTCGAGATATCACATGTCCAAGAAAATTAACTTCCGACATCCAAAACTCACACTTGCTCAACTTAGCAAACAATTGCTTCTCTTGCAAGACCGATAAGACAATCCTCAGATGTTCTCCGTGCTCTTGTGGAGTACGAGAATAAATAAGAATGTCGTCAATAAAGATTACCACAAATTGGTCCAAGTAAGCCTGAAATATTCGATTCATGTAATCCATGAAAACAGCTGGAGCATTAGTCACACCGAAAGGCATCACTAAGAATTCGTAATGACCGTAACGTGTCCTAAATGCAGTCTTTGGCACATCGGAACTCTTCACTCGAATCTGATGATAACCCGACCGTAAATCAATCTTCGAGAACACACAGGCTCCTTTCAATTGATCTAATAAGTCGTCTATCCTTGGTAAGGGATACTTGTTCTTAATGGTAACTTTATTCAACTTACGATAATCAATGCACAAACGCATTCCCCCATCTTTCTTCTTTACCAATAACACTGGAGCTCCCCACGGTGAAACACTAGGCCTAACGAAATGCTTGGACATCAAGTCCTCCAATTGGTCCTTTAATTCTCTTAATTCAAGCGGTGCCATCCGATACGGAGAAACAGATATAGGAGCCGTTCCCGGTATCAGGTCAATAGAGAACTCAACTTCTCTCTCCGGAGGAAGAGAAGAAACATCCTCAGGAAACACTTCAGGAAATTCACACACTATTGGAATACTCAGAACTTGCTGTTCACTACTTCCTTCCTTAGTAAGAACCAATAAAACAGATTTCTCTTTCTCAAACAAGAAATTTACCATTCCCACCGTACCTTCTAAAATCGTTGATAATACATCTTTCGGAGTAGTCTCAGCAGATGGAATAATAATTAGCTTCTCCTCACAACCGATAAAAACCGAATTAGCTGAAAGCCAGTCCATTCCCAGAACAACATCTACTTTCTTGAGCGGCAAACAAATAAGATCAATCTGAAAGACTCTTTCGTTCACCGACAACACACAATTTTCACACATCAGTGGTGTTTCAACCATTTCATCCATGGCAGTAGTAACCACCATAGGAGGAAACAAAGGAATAGTTTGCAACCCAAGTCGCTTCACACATCTTAAAGACACAAAAGAATGTGTAGCCCCACAGTCAAATAAAACAAAACAAGGTTGACCATTAACAAAACACGTACCCACAATCAAGGAATTATCACCCTTTGCTTTCCTTGCATCCAGAGTATATACTCGACCAGTAGTCTTCCCTTGTGTCTGATTTCTACCCTGAGGACAATCCCTCGCCCAATGACCCATCTTGTTACACTGATAACACCGTACTTCTTCCGATTTGCACCTACCAAAATGACTCCTCCCACAAGTGCGACATACTGGAGGCGCACTAGTTCTAGAGCCCTGTACTTGCTTCCCTTTGGAAGACTGTTGCCTTTGTCTAAACTGTTGATTCGACCTTCCACGGTCACCTTGAGTTACCCTGTTCGAATCCACCTCCATTTGTATCTTTTTCAAGCTATTTTCCGCCACATAACATTGTCTTAACATTTCAGCATAAGTAGCAAATTCCCGTTGGGACACGCTGTGTGAAATCTCAGCCCTTAACCCAAACAGAAACTGATCTATCTTCCACCTCTCATCAGGAGCATACATGGCCTGTCTAGAATAGTCAGCCATGATCTCAAATTGTTCCGCATAAGAAGCCACTGATAAATTTCCCTGTCTCAACTGTTGGAACTCAAACTCCTTTTGAGACCTTAAAGAACTCGGAAAATATTTCTCCATAAAGATTACCTTAAACTGTTCCCACACTTTCGGCACTTCCTGAGTTGTCATCAAGGCTGAAGCGCTCTCCCACCACCTCATGGCAGGACCCCTCAACCAGTGAGAAGCAAAGACCACCTTATTCTCCTCACTGCAATGAACTATCAGAAAAATCCGTTCCATACCTGTTATCCATTCGTGTGCCTTTACCGGATCTAGCCCTCCTTGAAACTCCGGAGGATTCATACGAACAAATTCCCTGTAGGTTCCTCCTGTAACTTCCGGAACAACCACTGGAGGATGCAGACCCTCAGCCATTTGTTGCATCATTCCTTGCATGAACTGATTCTGCTGTTGCTGCATCTGTTGCATAAATTGGTACAATGGGGCATTCCCTTCATCACCTTGTGGAACTGTCCCAGTTGGAGTAGTCCTTGGTCTTCCACGGTTGTTTCTGCGTCTATCAGCCATGTTCCTGAATTCCATATCAATAGGATTAAGTTGATCAGACTCAATACCATAAATATAACAGACAAGACCCATGGCGACACGCCGCATATGAAACGGAAAGAAACACTTATTCTATTTCATGGCTAGGTCGAGGATACGACCTGCTCTGATACCAACTGTAAAGACCATATAATAATACATGCATCAAATCATATATTATACATGAGTTTCACTTTTGGTACTGAAACAAATAAGTTCCTAGTTAACACATTATATATATAAATGCCTCTAATACAAAACACCTAAAAGTCTAAGGCATTACATATACAAGATGTTCCAAAATGATAAAAACTAAGAACTAGATCAATACAATGATCTCAAAACATAACGCCATAGCGGAAGCCATGCCATCACAAAACCACGATCCGTAAGGAAAGTCAAATAACCTTGTCCTTACCCTTCGCCAAACCTGCAGAACCTGTGATGTAAACAACAACAGTGGGGTGAGATACATCAAATCTCAGTGAGTTCCCTATCTTAAAGTCCTCTCGGCTTTACAAGGTTCTAACAAAGTCCTAACTCATGTCCAAGGGGAAAGGGAAAAGACCATGAGTACACACACACAAGTAACCGCCACGGTGAGCCTGTAAACTCACACTAGTACCGAAGTACCTCTTGAGCCTGTAAACTCAAGGATTCACAAAGTACCGAAGTACGCTCTGAGTCCGTACACTCAAGAACTCACATATCAATAACCAATACCAAGGTATCCCCTTTTCCCGTACCCTTCTACGTCTAGAAGGCGATCCGAGTCATGGATCCTTGTAGCTACTTGGCATACGATTGGATTCGGGATCACGGGCCGTACACCGTGATCCGTCACTTCTCACGGACCGTACGCCGTCTCAAGTCTCTTTACCCGTAGGCTCCAATCGTACTAACATGGGACTCAAACCTGCCAAGTAGTGGTGCATCTGTTTCAGAGGAGCTCGAGACCCATGAAACGCACTAACACAACTCTGTGGTTATTGATAAACAGAATGCACACGCCTCGGCCTCTCATGCACGAGCGTTGCCACACGTAAGACTCCACATTCCAACACTGTTTTGGTAATAATCCTCACCCTGCCTAGTCCATATTTTAACATGCATATATTGTCAATAATAATTACACACAATTAACAGATAAAAGTCGATAAAACGACACTATTTCAGAAATCCCGACTTAATTAAATCGGCCGACGATCTTAAAACCATTTAATAAGAAAGTACATTTTATTATCTTTCCAACGATATCAAAATTGTTCCAATCCGAGTTACGTACAAAAAGTTACGCGATTGCAAACAATTGATCGGAAAAAAATAAATCACAACAGCAGAATTCTGTAACTCTCCTGGCCGTACGCGTATTGGCACTCCCCGTACGCGTATTGCCCAAATGCTCGCCCAGCCATACGCGTATTGCCCCAAGCGATACGCGTATTGCTCAAAATGCCCGGCCATCCATACGCGTATTGCCCTTGCCGTACGCGTATTGACCAGTTCCATACGCGTATTGACATGCTCCATACGCGTATGGACAGAGAAAAATGCAGAAGTTCCTGCAGAATTTTCTGCTACGGGTTGATCCAAAATCAACCCCAAATCCCATTTTTCATCAATCAAAATGCATCGAAACATGTTATAACATCACAACCAGTATAACATATAATCAAGCATTGCATTCAGCAGTTAGATTCACGAATTTTGTGCAAAAAGATTCAATTTTCACAATTTCAACCTAACTCTAAACTCAACAAAACTCTACTCTAAAGAGTCTAACTAGAACCCACCTGGATTACTAGACGAGGAGGTTGATACTGAGACGAGTAAACGAAGAACAGATGAATTGATGATGATTCTTGAGCTTTTGGAAAATTTCTCTTCTTCCTCTTTCTTTTCCTTTCCTTCCTTCCCTTTTTCCTTTTCTTTCTTTCTATCTTTCTCTTTTAGCTTTTGTTTGGTTTTCAAGGAAAATGAAAAGAAAATAGATAGTATAGAAACTATCATTTTTAATAACACTACTAATGTCCAAAATTAGCTCAAATACATCAAATTATAAAAAAAAAAACTCAACGTTAAATACTATTAATTTAATCGACTCTGAGTTCGTCAGTTTACTCTAATTATTTTATCAAATAATTACTCAGAGTACTCCGGAACCCAGTTGATCATAATAATATTAACCAGAGCGTTTGTAAATTTACGGGGTATTACAATACTCATAATAAGTATTTATTCTAGACAATTGTGTATAAAATTTTGTTTTTCCTGTATGTTAAGTATTTTATATTTTTCTTTAGAGTTATTATTCATGTCAAATTTCATGTGATATTTTGTTTACTTATCTTGTTAAAAGTTTTTATATGTAGTGATGAAAAATTAAATTCTGACTTCAAGCAGATCTTTGATGGAAGGAAGGGGAAAAAAGAAATCTTTATTTGGAAAAATAAAGCGAATATGTTCAAAACATAGTGAAAAAAAGAAATATAGAGTATTTGAAGAGACTGAAATAGAGGAGGAGCAAGATGAAATAGAGCAAGGGCAAGATGGGATAGAGCAATCTCCAGAGCATCAAGAGGAGGTGGTAGAACCAATCCCTTCATATAATTCTACACAACATTATTATTACCCTCCACAAACTCAACAAGTAATTCAAGGATATTTTGAACATGGAAGTCCTTCGTATTCTGCACATTACCCTGATGAAAATACATAACCATGTAACCTTTCATATTCCGAAGAAAATACACAACCATGGAATCCTTCATACTCTTCACAAACCACCGATGGATATACGCAACCATGGAATCCTTCATACTCTTCACACAACCCTGATGGATATATGCAACCATGGAATCCTTCATCTTCTTTACAAGACCATGATGGAAACACACACTTTGGTAGTGGAGATACACACTCTCCGTGTTCTTCACAATATTCGTATTCGTCGCAGTATCAACAAACAAATTACTATTCTAATGATCAACAAAATGTCCAGAGGGCAAATGACTATTTTAGTGATGAAAACACAGATGGATGTTCTATGATGTAAAACATCTGACTAGATATCTAATTGCTAAATAACTACATGTTATATTTTTTATCTATAGTTTAGAAAAATTGGTAATGTAATAAGTAGGCTAATAATAAGCATAATCCAAAAGTCAAATATTTTCAATTATAATTGATTTTTTTTATTATATTTAACTATAGAGCAAGACTATTTTAATTTTTCTTATTCATATTCTTATATTTATTAATTACAATTATTATGAACATTATATAACCTTTCTTTAGATATATAAATTTATTTAATCAATTTATTAAAAATCAACTTTAAATTTATTTAAATTTCTTATTATAATGTTTAGCCCTATTTTTCTTTATGTATTTTCACAATGCATCTCTAAGTGATTTTCATAGAGCATATTATTGACAATTTTTGTTAATACTTTCATTTTAAATTTTAATAAATATTAAATAATCAATAATTAATCTATTATAGTAATGAAAATTTAAAATTTTATCAACAATATGTCATACGAAAATCAGTATGAATTGCAAGGTGAAAATAGGCATAAAAAACAGGATTAAGTTTAATAATAATAAATTTAAATGAATTTAATTTTAATTTTTTTTATTGATATTTTTTTTTACATATTTAACAAAATATAAATTATAAAATTCAAATATTAATACATGAGACATTTTAGTTCATTATTAGAATAAATAAAAACAACTAAATTTGTTAATAATTGAGGTTTATTTCAATTTTTTATTGAATAATCTATGCATAAGAATAAAATATCAAAAATAGGAGGATGTTATTTTTTTTTATAAATAATTTTGAAAATTTTTAATAATATAATATATTATAAACGATTCTATATTTTGTGCAAATACTAAAAATTTTACTACTTAAATAAAATTGGTAAGAATGGGGAAGGCTATGAAAAATATTAAGCTTACCGAACAAAATTTACTTATCCGTCTTTATTCAGAATGTTATTTTATTTATTTTAAATTTTTTAATATATAAGTATAAATAATAAGAAACACACAAACGATAAAAAACTTAAGTAGAATGGTTTCATGTAAATTAATTGCATGATCTCATTTTAAATATTACCAAAATTTGTTCTAAATTTTTTTTACTTAATGATTATTTGAAATTTTCTAATTAAAAGCATATAATATTTAATATAATATTTTTTCCATTTCAAAACATTTTAAATTTACGACGACAAAAAAAATATTTTAAAAAAAATGTTTAATCAATTTATAAAAAATCAACTTTCAATTCATTTGAATTTCTTATTATAATGTTTAGCCCTATTTTTTTTTTATGTATTTTCACAGTGCATCTCTAAGTGATTTTCATATAGCATATTATTGATAAAATTTTTTAATACTTTAATATTAAATTTTAATAAATATTTAATTATCAATAATTAATCTATTAAAGTAATGAAAATTGAAAATTTTATCAAAATATGTCATAAGAAAATTACAATGAATTGCAATGCGAAAATAGACATAAAAAATGGCTAAGTTTCATAATAATAAATTTAAATGAATTGTAACTTAAATTTTTTAATTTATAATTTTTTTACATATTTATAAAATATAAAATATAAAATTCAAATATTAATACATGAGACATTTCAGTTCATTATTAGAATAAATAAAAACAATTAAATTTGTGAATAATTGAGGTTTATTTCAATTTTTAATTGAATAATCTATGAATAAGAAAGAAATGTCAAAAATAGGAGGATGTTATTTTTTTTATAAATAATTATGAAGAATTTTTATAATCTAATATATTATATGATTTTATCTTTTTATTGCTTTTGGTAACAGAATATATTATATGATTATATGTATAACGACTATGTAAGGAAAAAATTAATATGATCCATTGATTTTTATTGATTAAAATTTGACGATCGTAATCATTTGTTCTCGTTTCTCACAATAACAAAATGTTCTCACCCAAGTCACTCCCTAGATATCTATAATAAATGCATTTGTAAATTAATTAGTTAATTTATTTTAATTTATTTTCTTTGATATCACAGACTTTCTCATACAAATCTAATGAGGTTGAAATATTTTGAATTCCTCTTAACATATTGATTTTAATAAATTACACATTATTATTTGATTTTATTTTTTTAGAAATGTGCAAAGTACTAAAATTTTTACTACTTAAACAAAATTGGTAAGAGTGGAGAAGACTATGAAAAGTATTAAGGGTACCGAGCAAAATTGACTTATTCGTCTTTATTCATAATTTTATTTTATTTATTTTAAATTTTTAAATATAAAAGTATACATACTAAGGAACAGACAAATGATAAAAAAAACTAAGTAGAATGGTTTCATGTAAATTATTTGCATGACCTCATTTTAACTATTACCAAAATTTGTTCTAAATTTTTTTGACTTAATGATTATATGACATTTTTTAATTAAAATTATATAATATTTAATATAATATTCTTCCATTTTAAAACATTTTTAATTTACGATAAAAAAAGAAAATTTTAAAATTGACACATTATTTTTTAGTATAGTTTAAAATTATAACATTTCTTAGAATGGTTTAAAAGTTACAATTTTCTATATTTTGAGGTCTTAGTGATTATATAAATAATACATTTTAAGTTCTATTCAAAATCCTCCGAAAATGCATTATTCTTTTAACTAATATTATAAACGGTTTCATCATTGGAGGTCATTAATTGAACATACGAAATATCATGTGATAGTTGTCTTACATTTTTAAAATTATTTTAAAAAAAAACCATCATTATACAATATAAATATAGTATCTCTTGTAAAAATATGCCTTTTAAAAATTATTGTCTCTTTATTCATATATCTATCAACATATTTTTTACAATACTTTAAAATAAAAAATAGTAGAAAATGCAGAAAATCATGTCATGAACGACATGAGTTCACGCTAATAATATGTTTAATGATTAATTTTATCAATTGTAGCAATTTGATTTGGTATTTGATAATATATTTTTTGGTCATTATTTTGATTATATCTTTTTTCTTTTTTATTGTGTTTATATATATTATTATTTAAGATATTATGTTGTAAATAAGGTATAAAATATAATTGATTCATATTTTAGACATACATCCATTTAAATCAGTTTGTAATGTCACTTTTAGGTTAACTTCTAAAATATTTCACTAAATATATATTTATCAGGATTTGATTGGATGCTATAAGGATATTAATCTCTAGATATATATATCAATATTATATGATAAATCAATTATCAACATGATTTTTATTATATTTTTGATTCTCCATTGATTGAGTTAAAATAAATTGATATGTTTTTATTTCCATTAAAAGAATTCTTATTCTTTTCACTATAAATTGCTCTATTACAATGAGAATGATATAAAAACCTAGCTCGTTGAAAGTTATTATCTTATACTAGTACTTTCTTTTGTAAGTTTATTTTTCATCTTCATTTTAGGCTTGCAAATAACATGGTATCCAATTAGTTTATGCATTTAATACTCATAATAAGTATTTATTCTAGACAATTGTGTATAAAATTTTGTTTTTCCTGTATGTTAAGTATTTTATATTTTTCTTTAGAGTTATTATTCATGTCAAATTTCATGTGATATTTTGTTTACTTATCTTGTTAAAAGTTTTTATATGTAGTGATGAAAAATTAAATTCTGACTTCAAGCAGATCTTTGATGGAAGGAAGGGGAAAAAAGAAATCTTTATTTGGAAAAATAAAGCGAATATGTTCAAAACATAGTGAAAAAAAGAAATATAGAGTATTTGAAGAGACTGAAATAGAGGAGGAGCAAGATGAAATAGAGCAAGGGCAAGATGGGATAGAGCAATCTCCAGAGCATCAAGAGGAGGTGGTAGAACCAATCCCTTCATATAATTCTACACAACATTATTATTACCCTCCACAAACTCAACAAGTAATTCAAGGATATTTTGAACATGGAAGTCCTTCGTATTCTGCACATTACCCTGATGAAAATACACAACCATGTAACCTTTCATATTCCGAAGAAAATACACAACCATGGAATCCTTCATACTCTTCACAAACCACCGATGGATATACACAACCATGGAATCCTTCATACTCTTCACACAACACTGATGGATATATGCAACCATGGAATCCTTCATCTTCTTTACAAGACCATGATGGAAACACACACTTTGGTAGTGGAGATACACACTCTCCGTGTTCTTCACAATATCCGTATTCGTCGCAGTATCAACAAACAAATTACTATTCTAATGATCAACAAAATGTCCAGAGGGCAAATGACTATTTTAGTGATGAAAACACAGATGGATGTTCTATGATGTAAAACATCTGACTAGATATCTAATTGCTAAATAACTACATGTTATATTTTTTATCTATAGTTTAGAAAAATTGGTAATGTAATAAGTAGGCTAATAATAAGCATAATCCAAAAGTCAAATATTTTCAATTATAATTGATTTCTTTTATTATATTTAACTATAGAGCAAGACTATTTTAATTTTTCTTATTCATATTCTTATATTTATTAATTACAATTATTATGAACATTATATAACCTTTCTTTAGATATATAAATTTATTTAATCAATTTATTAAAAATCAACTTTAAATTTATTTAAATTTCTTATTATAATGTTTAGCCCTATTTTTCTTTATGTATTTTCACAATGCATCTCTAAGTGATTTTCATAGAGCATATTATTGACAATTTTTGTTAATACTTTCATTTTAAATTTTAATAAATATTAAATAATCAATAATTAATCTATTATAGTAATGAAAATTTAAAATTTTATCAACAATATGTCATACGAAAATCAGTATGAATTGCAAGGTGAAAATAGGCATAAAAAACAGGATTAAGTTTAATAATAATAAATTTAAATGAATTTAATTTTAATTTTTTTTATTGATATTTTTTTTTACATATTTAACAAAATATAAATTATAAAATTCAAATATTAATACATGAGACATTTTAGTTCATTATTAGAATAAATAAAAACAACTAAATTTGTTAATAATTGAGGTTTATTTCAATTTTTTATTGAATAATCTGTGCATAAGAATAAAATATCAAAAATAGGAGGATGTTATTTTTTTTTATAAATAATTTTGAAAATTTTTAATAATATAATATATTATAAACGATTCTATATTTTGTGCAAAGTACTAAAAATTTTACTACTTAAATAAAATTGGTAAGAATGGGGAAGGCTATGAAAAATATTAAGCTTACCGAACAAAATTTACTTATCCGTCTTTATTCAGAATGTTATTTTATTTATTTTAAATTTTTTAATATATAAGTATAAATAATAAGAAACACACAAACGATAAAAAACTTAAGTAGAATGGTTTCATGTAAATTAATTGCATGATCTCATTTTAAATATTACCAAAATTTGTTCTAAATTTTTTTTACTTAATGATTATTTGAAATTTTCTAATTAAAAGCATATAATATTTAATATAATATTTTTTCCATTTCAAAACATTTTAAATTTACGACGACAAAAAAAATATTTTAAAAAAAATGTTTAATCAATTTATAAAAAATCAACTTTCAATTCATTTGAATTTCTTATTATAATGTTTAGCCCTATTTTTTTTTTATGTATTTTCACAGTGCATCTCTAAGTGATTTTCATATAGCATATTATTGATAAAATTTTTTAATACTTTAATATTAAATTTTAATAAATATTTAATTATCAATAATTAATCTATTAAAGTAATGAAAATTGAAAATTTTATCAAAATATGTCATAAGAAAATTACAATGAATTGCAATGCGAAAATAGACATAAAAAAATGGCTAAGTTTCATAATAATAAATTTAAATGAATTGTAACTTAAATTTTTTAATTTATAATTTTTTTACATATTTATAAAATATAAAATATAAAATTCAAATATTAATACATGAGACATTTCAGTTCATTATTAGAATAAATAAAAACAATTAAATTTGTGAATAATTGAGGTTTATTTCAATTTTTAATTGAATAATCTATGAATAAGAAAGAAATGTCAAAAATAGGAGGATGTTATTTTTTTTATAAATAATTATGAAGAATTTTTATAATCTAATATATTATATGATTTTATCTTTTTATTGCTTTTGGTAACAGAATATATTATATGATTATATGTATAACGACTATGTAAGGAAAAAATTAATATGATCCATTGATTTTTATTGATTAAAATTTGACGATCGTAATCATTTGTTCTCGTTTCTCACAATAACAAAATGTTCTCACCCAAGTCACTCCCTAGATATCTATAATAAATGCATTTGTAAATTAATTAGTTAATTTATTTTAATTTATTTTCTTTGATATCACAGACTTTCTCATACAAATCTAATGAGGTTGAAATATTTTGAATTCCTCTTAACATATTGATTTTAATAAATTACACATTATTATTTGATTTTATTTTTTTAGAAATGTGCAAAGTACTAAAATTTTTACTACTTAAACAAAATTGGTAAGAGTGGAGAAGACTATGAAAAGTATTAAGGGTACCGAGCAAAATTGACTTATTCGTCTTTATTCATAATTTTATTTTATTTATTTTAAATTTTTAAATATAAAAGTATACATACTAAGGAACAGACAAATGATAAAAAAAACTAAGTAGAATGGTTTCATGTAAATTATTTGCATGACCTCATTTTAACTATTACCAAAATTTGTTCTAAATTTTTTTGACTTAATGATTATATGACATTTTTTAATTAAAATTATATAATATTTAATATAATATTCTTCCATTTTAAAACATTTTTAATTTACGATAAAAAAGAAAATTTTAAAATTGACACATTATTTTTTAGTATAGTTTAAAATTATAACATTTCTTAGAATGGTTTAAAAGTTACAATTTTCTATATTTTGAGGTCTTAGTGATTATATAAATAATACATTTTAAGTTCTATTCAAAATCCTCCGAAAATGCATTATTCTTTTAACTAATATTATAAACGGTTTCATCATTGGAGGTCATTAATTGAACATACGAAATATCACGTGATAGTTGTCTTACATTTTTAAAATTATTTTAAAAAAAAACCATCATTATACAATATAAATATAGTATCTCTTGTAAAAATATGCCTTTTAAAAATTATTGTCTCTTTATTCATATATCTATCAACATATTTTTTACAATACTTTAAAATAAAAAATAGTAGAAAATGCAGAAAATCATGTCATGAACGACATGAGTTCACGCTAATAATATGTTTAATGATTAATTTTATCAATTGTAGCAATTTGATTTGGTATTTGATAATATATTTTTTGGTCATTATTTTGATTATATCTTTTTTCTTTTTTATTGTGTTTATATATATTATTATTTAAGATATTATGTTGTAAATAAGGTATAAAATATAATTGATTCATATTTTAGACATACATCCATTTAAATCAGTTTGTAATGTCACTTTTAGGTTAACTTCTAAAATATTTCACTAAATATATATTTATCAGGATTTGATTGGATGCTATAAGGATATTAATCTCTAGATATATATATCAATATTATATGATAAATCAATTATCAACATGATTTTTATTATATTTTTGATTCTCCATTGATTGAGTTAAAATAAATTGATATGTTTTTATTTCCATTAAAAGAATTCTTATTCTTTTCACTATAAATTGCTCTATTACAATGAGAATGATATAAAAACCTAGCTCGTTGAAAGTTATTATCTTATACTAGTACTTTCTTTTGTAAGTTTATTTTTCATCTTCATTTTAGGCTTGCAAATAACATGGTATCCAATTAGTTTATGCATTTAATACTCATAATAAGTATTTATTCTAGACAATTGTGTATAAAATTTTGTTTTTCCTGTATGTTAAGTATTTTATATTTTTCTTTAGAGTTATTATTCATGTCAAATTTCATGTGATATTTTGTTTACTTATCTTGTTAAAAGTTTTTATATGTAGTGATGAAAAATTAAATTCTGACTTCAAGCAGATCTTTGATGGAAGGAAGGGGAAAAAAGAAATCTTTATTTGGAAAAATAAAGCGAATATGTTCAAAACATAGTGAAAAAAAGAAATATAGAGTATTTGAAGAGACTGAAATAGAGGAGGAGCAAGATGAAATAGAGCAAGGGCAAGATGGGATAGAGCAATCTCCAGAGCATCAAGAGGAGGTGGTAGAACCAATCCCTTCATATAATTCTACACAACATTATTATTACCCTCCACAAACTCAACAAGTAATTCAAGGATATTTTGAACATGGAAGTCCTTCGTATTCTGCACATTACCCTGATGAAAATACACAACCATGTAACCTTTCATATTCCGAAGAAAATACACAACCATGGAATCCTTCATACTCTTCACAAACCACCGATGGATATACACAACCATGGAATCCTTCATACTCTTCACACAACACTGATGGATATATGCAACCATGGAATCCTTCATCTTCTTTACAAGACCATGATGGAAACACACACTTTGGTAGTGGAGATACACACTCTCCGTGTTCTTCACAATATCCGTATTCGTCGCAGTATCAACAAACAAATTACTATTCTAATGATCAACAAAATGTCCAGAGGGCAAATGACTATTTTAGTGATGAAAACACAGATGGATGTTCTATGATGTAAAACATCTGACTAGATATCTAATTGCTAAATAACTACATGTTATATTTTTTATCTATAGTTTAGAAAAATTGGTAATGTAATAAGTAGGCTAATAATAAGCATAATCCAAAAGTCAAATATTTTCAATTATAATTGATTTCTTTTATTATATTTAACTATAGAGCAAGACTATTTTAATTTTTCTTATTCATATTCTTATATTTATTAATTACAATTATTATGAACATTATATAACCTTTCTTTAGATATATAAATTTATTTAATCAATTTATTAAAAATCAACTTTAAATTTATTTAAATTTCTTATTATAATGTTTAGCCCTATTTTTCTTTATGTATTTTCACAATGCATCTCTAAGTGATTTTCATAGAGCATATTATTGACAATTTTTGTTAATACTTTCATTTTAAATTTTAATAAATATTAAATAATCAATAATTAATCTATTATAGTAATGAAAATTTAAAATTTTATCAACAATATGTCATACGAAAATCAGTATGAATTGCAAGGTGAAAATAGGCATAAAAAACAGGATTAAGTTTAATAATAATAAATTTAAATGAATTTAATTTTAATTTTTTTTATTGATATTTTTTTTTACATATTTAACAAAATATAAATTATAAAATTCAAATATTAATACATGAGACATTTTAGTTCATTATTAGAATAAATAAAAACAACTAAATTTGTTAATAATTGAGGTTTATTTCAATTTTTTATTGAATAATCTGTGCATAAGAATAAAATATCAAAAATAGGAGGATGTTATTTTTTTTTATAAATAATTTTGAAAATTTTTAATAATATAATATATTATAAACGATTCTATATTTTGTGCAAAGTACTAAAAATTTTACTACTTAAATAAAATTGGTAAGAATGGGGAAGGCTATGAAAAATATTAAGCTTACCGAACAAAATTTACTTATCCGTCTTTATTCAGAATGTTATTTTATTTATTTTAAATTTTTTAATATATAAGTATAAATAATAAGAAACACACAAACGATAAAAAACTTAAGTAGAATGGTTTCATGTAAATTAATTGCATGATCTCATTTTAAATATTACCAAAATTTGTTCTAAATTTTTTTTACTTAATGATTATTTGAAATTTTCTAATTAAAAGCATATAATATTTAATATAATATTTTTTCCATTTCAAAACATTTTAAATTTACGACGACAAAAAAAATATTTTAAAAAAAATGTTTAATCAATTTATAAAAAATCAACTTTCAATTCATTTGAATTTCTTATTATAATGTTTAGCCCTATTTTTTTTTTATGTATTTTCACAGTGCATCTCTAAGTGATTTTCATATAGCATATTATTGATAAAATTTTTTAATACTTTAATATTAAATTTTAATAAATATTTAATTATCAATAATTAATCTATTAAAGTAATGAAAATTGAAAATTTTATCAAAATATGTCATAAGAAAATTACAATGAATTGCAATGCGAAAATAGACATAAAAAAATGGCTAAGTTTCATAATAATAAATTTAAATGAATTGTAACTTAAATTTTTTAATTTATAATTTTTTTACATATTTATAAAATATAAAATATAAAATTCAAATATTAATACATGAGACATTTCAGTTCATTATTAGAATAAATAAAAACAATTAAATTTGTGAATAATTGAGGTTTATTTCAATTTTTAATTGAATAATCTATGAATAAGAAAGAAATGTCAAAAATAGGAGGATGTTATTTTTTTTATAAATAATTATGAAGAATTTTTATAATCTAATATATTATATGATTTTATCTTTTTATTGCTTTTGGTAACAGAATATATTATATGATTATATGTATAACGACTATGTAAGGAAAAAATTAATATGATCCATTGATTTTTATTGATTAAAATTTGACGATCGTAATCATTTGTTCTCGTTTCTCACAATAACAAAATGTTCTCACCCAAGTCACTCCCTAGATATCTATAATAAATGCATTTGTAAATTAATTAGTTAATTTATTTTAATTTATTTTCTTTGATATCACAGACTTTCTCATACAAATCTAATGAGGTTGAAATATTTTGAATTCCTCTTAACATATTGATTTTAATAAATTACACATTATTATTTGATTTTATTTTTTTAGAAATGTGCAAAGTACTAAAATTTTTACTACTTAAACAAAATTGGTAAGAGTGGAGAAGACTATGAAAAGTATTAAGGGTACCGAGCAAAATTGACTTATTCGTCTTTATTCATAATTTTATTTTATTTATTTTAAATTTTTAAATATAAAAGTATACATACTAAGGAACAGACAAATGATAAAAAAAACTAAGTAGAATGGTTTCATGTAAATTATTTGCATGACCTCATTTTAACTATTACCAAAATTTGTTCTAAATTTTTTTGACTTAATGATTATATGACATTTTTTAATTAAAATTATATAATATTTAATATAATATTCTTCCATTTTAAAACATTTTTAATTTACGATAAAAAAGAAAATTTTAAAATTGACACATTATTTTTTAGTATAGTTTAAAATTATAACATTTCTTAGAATGGTTTAAAAGTTACAATTTTCTATATTTTGAGGTCTTAGTGATTATATAAATAATACATTTTAAGTTCTATTCAAAATCCTCCGAAAATGCATTATTCTTTTAACTAATATTATAAACGGTTTCATCATTGGAGGTCATTAATTGAACATACGAAATATCACGTGATAGTTGTCTTACATTTTTAAAATTATTTTAAAAAAAAACCATCATTATACAATATAAATATAGTATCTCTTGTAAAAATATGCCTTTTAAAAATTATTGTCTCTTTATTCATATATCTATCAACATATTTTTTACAATACTTTAAAATAAAAAATAGTAGAAAATGCAGAAAATCATGTCATGAACGACATGAGTTCACGCTAATAATATGTTTAATGATTAATTTTATCAATTGTAGCAATTTGATTTGGTATTTGATAATATATTTTTTGGTCATTATTTTGATTATATCTTTTTTCTTTTTTATTGTGTTTATATATATTATTATTTAAGATATTATGTTGTAAATAAGGTATAAAATATAATTGATTCATATTTTAGACATACATCCATTTAAATCAGTTTGTAATGTCACTTTTAGGTTAACTTCTAAAATATTTCACTAAATATATATTTATCAGGATTTGATTGGATGCTATAAGGATATTAATCTCTAGATATATATATCAATATTATATGATAAATCAATTATCAACATGATTTTTATTATATTTTTGATTCTCCATTGATTGAGTTAAAATAAATTGATATGTTTTTATTTCCATTAAAAGAATTCTTATTCTTTTCACTATAAATTGCTCTATTACAATGAGAATGATATAAAAACCTAGCTCGTTGAAAGTTATTATCTTATACTAGTACTTTCTTTTGTAAGTTTATTTTTCATCTTCATTTTAGGCTTGCAAATAACATGGTATCCAATTAGTTTATGCATTTAATACTCATAATAAGTATTTATTCTAGACAATTGTGTATAAAATTTTGTTTTTCCTGTATGTTAAGTATTTTATATTTTTCTTTAGAGTTATTATTCATGTCAAATTTCATGTGATATTTTGTTTACTTATCTTGTTAAAAGTTTTTATATGTAGTGATGAAAAATTAAATTCTGACTTCAAGCAGATCTTTGATGGAAGGAAGGGGAAAAAAGAAATCTTTATTTGGAAAAATAAAGCGAATATGTTCAAAACATAGTGAAAAAAAGAAATATAGAGTATTTGAAGAGACTGAAATAGAGGAGGAGCAAGATGAAATAGAGCAAGGGCAAGATGGGATAGAGCAATCTCCAGAGCATCAAGAGGAGGTGGTAGAACCAATCCCTTCATATAATTCTACACAACATTATTATTACCCTCCACAAACTCAACAAGTAATTCAAGGATATTTTGAACATGGAAGTCCTTCGTATTCTGCACATTACCCTGATGAAAATACACAACCATGTAACCTTTCATATTCCGAAGAAAATACACAACCATGGAATCCTTCATACTCTTCACAAACCACCGATGGATATACACAACCATGGAATCCTTCATACTCTTCACACAACACTGATGGATATATGCAACCATGGAATCCTTCATCTTCTTTACAAGACCATGATGGAAACACACACTTTGGTAGTGGAGATACACACTCTCCGTGTTCTTCACAATATCCGTATTCGTCGCAGTATCAACAAACAAATTACTATTCTAATGATCAACAAAATGTCCAGAGGGCAAATGACTATTTTAGTGATGAAAACACAGATGGATGTTCTATGATGTAAAACATCTGACTAGATATCTAATTGCTAAATAACTACATGTTATATTTTTTATCTATAGTTTAGAAAAATTGGTAATGTAATAAGTAGGCTAATAATAAGCATAATCCAAAAGTCAAATATTTTCAATTATAATTGATTTCTTTTATTATATTTAACTATAGAGCAAGACTATTTTAATTTTTCTTATTCATATTCTTATATTTATTAATTACAATTATTATGAACATTATATAACCTTTCTTTAGATATATAAATTTATTTAATCAATTTATTAAAAATCAACTTTAAATTTATTTAAATTTCTTATTATAATGTTTAGCCCTATTTTTCTTTATGTATTTTCACAATGCATCTCTAAGTGATTTTCATAGAGCATATTATTGACAATTTTTGTTAATACTTTCATTTTAAATTTTAATAAATATTAAATAATCAATAATTAATCTATTATAGTAATGAAAATTTAAAATTTTATCAACAATATGTCATACGAAAATCAGTATGAATTGCAAGGTGAAAATAGGCATAAAAAACAGGATTAAGTTTAATAATAATAAATTTAAATGAATTTAATTTTAATTTTTTTTATTGATATTTTTTTTTACATATTTAACAAAATATAAATTATAAAATTCAAATATTAATACATGAGACATTTTAGTTCATTATTAGAATAAATAAAAACAACTAAATTTGTTAATAATTGAGGTTTATTTCAATTTTTTATTGAATAATCTGTGCATAAGAATAAAATATCAAAAATAGGAGGATGTTATTTTTTTTTATAAATAATTTTGAAAATTTTTAATAATATAATATATTATAAACGATTCTATATTTTGTGCAAAGTACTAAAAATTTTACTACTTAAATAAAATTGGTAAGAATGGGGAAGGCTATGAAAAATATTAAGCTTACCGAACAAAATTTACTTATCCGTCTTTATTCAGAATGTTATTTTATTTATTTTAAATTTTTTAATATATAAGTATAAATAATAAGAAACACACAAACGATAAAAAACTTAAGTAGAATGGTTTCATGTAAATTAATTGCATGATCTCATTTTAAATATTACCAAAATTTGTTCTAAATTTTTTTTACTTAATGATTATTTGAAATTTTCTAATTAAAAGCATATAATATTTAATATAATATTTTTTCCATTTCAAAACATTTTAAATTTACGACGACAAAAAAAATATTTTAAAAAAAATGTTTAATCAATTTATAAAAAATCAACTTTCAATTCATTTGAATTTCTTATTATAATGTTTAGCCCTATTTTTTTTTTATGTATTTTCACAGTGCATCTCTAAGTGATTTTCATATAGCATATTATTGATAAAATTTTTTAATACTTTAATATTAAATTTTAATAAATATTTAATTATCAATAATTAATCTATTAAAGTAATGAAAATTGAAAATTTTATCAAAATATGTCATAAGAAAATTACAATGAATTGCAATGCGAAAATAGACATAAAAAAATGGCTAAGTTTCATAATAATAAATTTAAATGAATTGTAACTTAAATTTTTTAATTTATAATTTTTTTACATATTTATAAAATATAAAATATAAAATTCAAATATTAATACATGAGACATTTCAGTTCATTATTAGAATAAATAAAAACAATTAAATTTGTGAATAATTGAGGTTTATTTCAATTTTTAATTGAATAATCTATGAATAAGAAAGAAATGTCAAAAATAGGAGGATGTTATTTTTTTTATAAATAATTATGAAGAATTTTTATAATCTAATATATTATATGATTTTATCTTTTTATTGCTTTTGGTAACAGAATATATTATATGATTATATGTATAACGACTATGTAAGGAAAAAATTAATATGATCCATTGATTTTTATTGATTAAAATTTGACGATCGTAATCATTTGTTCTCGTTTCTCACAATAACAAAATGTTCTCACCCAAGTCACTCCCTAGATATCTATAATAAATGCATTTGTAAATTAATTAGTTAATTTATTTTAATTTATTTTCTTTGATATCACAGACTTTCTCATACAAATCTAATGAGGTTGAAATATTTTGAATTCCTCTTAACATATTGATTTTAATAAATTACACATTATTATTTGATTTTATTTTTTTTAGAAATGTGCAAAGTACTAAATTTTTTACTACTTAAACAAAATTGGTAAGAGTGGAGAAGACTATGAAAAGTATTAAGGGTACCGAGCAAAATTGACTTATTCGTCTTTATTCATAATTTTATTTTATTTATTTTAAATTTTTAAATATAAAAGTATACATACTAAGGAACAGACAAATGATAAAAAAAACTAAGTAGAATGGTTTCATGTAAATTATTTGCATGACCTCATTTTAACTATTACCAAAATTTGTTCTAAATTTTTTTGACTTAATGATTATATGACATTTTTTAATTAAAATTATATAATATTTAATATAATATTCTTCCATTTTAAAACATTTTTAATTTACGATAAAAAAGAAAATTTTAAAATTGACACATTATTTTTTAGTATAGTTTAAAATTATAACATTTCTTAGAATGGTTTAAAAGTTACAATTTTCTATATTTTGAGGTCTTAGTGATTATATAAATAATACATTTTAAGTTCTATTCAAAATCCTCCGAAAATGCATTATTCTTTTAACTAATATTATAAACGGTTTCATCATTGGAGGTCATTAATTGAACATACGAAATATCACGTGATAGTTGTCTTACATTTTTAAAATTATTTTAAAAAAAAACCATCATTATACAATATAAATATAGTATCTCTTGTAAAAATATGCCTTTTAAAAATTATTGTCTCTTTATTCATATATCTATCAACATATTTTTTACAATACTTTAAAATAAAAAATAGTAGAAAATGCAGAAAAATCATGTCATGAACGACATGAGTTCACGCTAATAATATGTTTAATGATTAATTTTATCAATTGTAGCAATTTGATTTGGTATTTGATAATATATTTTTTGGTCATTATTTTGATTATATCTTTTTTCTTTTTTATTGTGTTTATATATATTATTATTTAAGATATTATGTTGTAAATAAGGTATAAAATATAATTGATTCATATTTTAGACATACATCCATTTAAATCAGTTTGTAATGTCACTTTTAGGTTAACTTCTAAAATATTTCACTAAATATATATTTATCAGGATTTGATTGGATGCTATAAGGATATTAATCTCTAGATATATATATCAATATTATATGATAAATCAATTATCAACATGATTTTTTATTATATTTTTGATTCTCCATTGATTGAGTTAAAATAAATTGATATGTTTTTATTTCCATTAAAAGAATTCTTATTCTTTTCACTATAAATTGCTCTATTACAATGAGAATGATATAAAAACCTAGCTCGTTGAAAGTTATTATCTTATACTAGTACTTTCTTTTGTAAGTTTATTTTTCATCTTCATTTTAGGCTTGCAAATAACATGGTATCCAATTAGTTTATGCATTTAATACTCATAATAAGTATTTATTCTAGACAATTGTGTATAAAATTTTGTTTTTCCTGTATGTTAAGTATTTTATATTTTTCTTTAGAGTTATTATTCATGTCAAATTTCATGTGATATTTTGTTTACTTATCTTGTTAAAAGTTTTTATATGTAGTGATGAAAAATTAAATTCTGACTTCAAGCAGATCTTTGATGGAAGGAAGGGGAAAAAAGAAATCTTTATTTGGAAAAATAAAGCGAATATGTTCAAAACATAGTGAAAAAAAGAAATATAGAGTATTTGAAGAGACTGAAATAGAGGAGGAGCAAGATGAAATAGAGCAAGGGCAAGATGGGATAGAGCAATCTCCAGAGCATCAAGAGGAGGTGGTAGAACCAATCCCTTCATATAATTCTACACAACATTATTATTACCCTCCACAAACTCAACAAGTAATTCAAGGATATTTTGAACATGGAAGTCCTTCGTATTCTGCACATTACCCTGATGAAAATACACAACCATGTAACCTTTCATATTCCGAAGAAAATACACAACCATGGAATCCTTCATACTCTTCACAAACCACCGATGGATATACACAACCATGGAATCCTTCATACTCTTCACACAACACTGATGGATATATGCAACCATGGAATCCTTCATCTTCTTTACAAGACCATGATGGAAACACACACTTTGGTAGTGGAGATACACACTCTCCGTGTTCTTCACAATATCCGTATTCGTCGCAGTATCAACAAACAAATTACTATTCTAATGATCAACAAAATGTCCAGAGGGCAAATGACTATTTTAGTGATGAAAACACAGATGGATGTTCTATGATGTAAAACATCTGACTAGATATCTAATTGCTAAATAACTACATGTTATATTTTTTTATCTATAGTTTAGAAAAATTGGTAATGTAATAAGTAGGCTAATAATAAGCATAATCCAAAAGTCAAATATTTTCAATTATAATTGATTTCTTTTATTATATTTAACTATAGAGCAAGACTATTTTAATTTTTCTTATTCATATTCTTATATTTATTAATTACAATTATTATGAACATTATATAACCTTTCTTTAGATATATAAATTTATTTAATCAATTTATTAAAAATCAACTTTAAATTTATTTAAATTTCTTATTATAATGTTTAGCCCTATTTTTCTTTATGTATTTTCACAATGCATCTCTAAGTGATTTTCATAGAGCATATTATTGACAATTTTTGTTAATACTTTCATTTTAAATTTTAATAAATATTAAATAATCAATAATTAATCTATTATAGTAATGAAAATTTAAAATTTTATCAACAATATGTCATACGAAAATCAGTATGAATTGCAAGGTGAAAATAGGCATAAAAAACAGGATTAAGTTTAATAATAATAAATTTAAATGAATTTAATTTTAATTTTTTTTATTGATATTTTTTTTTACATATTTAACAAAATATAAATTATAAAATTCAAATATTAATACATGAGACATTTTAGTTCATTATTAGAATAAATAAAAACAACTAAATTTGTTAATAATTGAGGTTTATTTCAATTTTTTATTGAATAATCTGTGCATAAGAATAAAATATCAAAAATAGGAGGATGTTATTTTTTTTTATAAATAATTTTGAAAATTTTTAATAATATAATATATTATAAACGATTCTATATTTTGTGCAAAGTACTAAAAATTTTACTACTTAAATAAAATTGGTAAGAATGGGGAAGGCTATGAAAAATATTAAGCTTACCGAACAAAATTTACTTATCCGTCTTTATTCAGAATGTTATTTTATTTATTTTAAATTTTTTAATATATAAGTATAAATAATAAGAAACACACAAACGATAAAAAACTTAAGTAGAATGGTTTCATGTAAATTAATTGCATGATCTCATTTTAAATATTACCAAAATTTGTTCTAAATTTTTTTTACTTAATGATTATTTGAAATTTTCTAATTAAAAGCATATAATATTTAATATAATATTTTTTCCATTTCAAAACATTTTAAATTTACGACGACAAAAAAAATATTTTAAAAAAAATGTTTAATCAATTTATAAAAAATCAACTTTCAATTCATTTGAATTTCTTATTATAATGTTTAGCCCTATTTTTTTTTATGTATTTTCACAGTGCATCTCTAAGTGATTTTCATATAGCATATTATTGATAAAATTTTTTAATACTTTAATATTAAATTTTAATAAATATTTAATTATCAATAATTAATCTATTAAAGTAATGAAAATTGAAAATTTTATCAAAATATGTCATAAGAAAATTACAATGAATTGCAATGCGAAAATAGACATAAAAAAATGGCTAAGTTTCATAATAATAAATTTAAATGAATTGTAACTTAAATTTTTTAATTTATAATTTTTTTACATATTTATAAAATATAAAATATAAAATTCAAATATTAATACATGAGACATTTCAGTTCATTATTAGAATAAATAAAAACAATTAAATTTGTGAATAATTGAGGTTTATTTCAATTTTTAATTGAATAATCTATGAATAAGAAAGAAATGTCAAAAATAGGAGGATGTTATTTTTTTTATAAATAATTATGAAGAATTTTTATAATCTAATATATTATATGATTTTATCTTTTTATTGCTTTTGGTAACAGAATATATTATATGATTATATGTATAACGACTATGTAAGGAAAAAATTAATATGATCCATTGATTTTTTATTGATTAAAATTTGACGATCGTAATCATTTGTTCTCGTTTCTCACAATAACAAAATGTTCTCACCCAAGTCACTCCCTAGATATCTATAATAAATGCATTTGTAAATTAATTAGTTAATTTATTTTAATTTATTTTCTTTGATATCACAGACTTTCTCATACAAATCTAATGAGGTTGAAATATTTTGAATTCCTCTTAACATATTGATTTTAATAAATTACACATTATTATTTGATTTTATTTTTTTAGAAATGTGCAAAGTACTAAAATTTTTACTACTTAAACAAAATTGGTAAGAGTGGAGAAGACTATGAAAAGTATTAAGGGTACCGAGCAAAATTGACTTATTCGTCTTTTATTCATAATTTTATTTTATTTATTTTAAAATTTTTAAATATAAAAGTATACATACTAAGGAACAGACAAATGATAAAAAAAACTAAGTAGAATGGTTTCATGTAAATTATTTGCATGACCTCATTTTAACTATTACCAAAATTTGTTCTAAATTTTTTTTGACTTAATGATTATATGACATTTTTTAATTAAAATTATATAATATTTAATATAATATTCTTCCATTTTAAAACATTTTTAATTTACGATAAAAAAGAAAATTTTAAAATTGACACATTATTTTTTAGTATAGTTTAAAATTATAACATTTCTTAGAATGGTTTAAAAGTTACAATTTTCTATATTTTGAGGTCTTAGTGATTATATAAATAATACATTTTAAGTTCTATTCAAAATCCTCCGAAAATGCATTATTCTTTTAACTAATATTATAAACGGTTTCATCATTGGAGGTCATTAATTGAACATACGAAATATCACGTGATAGTTGTCTTACATTTTTAAAATTATTTAAAAAAAAACCATCATTATACAATATAAATATAGTATCTCTTGTAAAAATATGCCTTTTAAAAATTATTGTCTCTTTATTCATATATCTATCAACATATTTTTTACAATACTTTAAAATAAAAAATAGTAGAAAATGCAGAAAATCATGTCATGAACGACATGAGTTCACGCTAATAATATGTTTAATGATTAATTTTATCAATTGTAGCAATTTGATTTGGTATTTGATAATATATTTTTTGGTCATTATTTTGATTATATCTTTTTTCTTTTTTATTGTGTTTATATATATTATTATTTAAGATATTATGTTGTAAATAAGGTATAAAATATAATTGATTCATATTTTAGACATACATCCATTTAAATCAGTTTGTAATGTCACTTTTAGGTTAACTTCTAAAATATTTCACTAAATATATATTTATCAGGATTTGATTGGATGCTATAAGGATATTAATCTCTAGATATATATATCAATATTATATGATAAATCAATTATCAACATGATTTTTATTATATTTTTGATTCTCCATTGATTGAGTTAAAATAAATTGATATGTTTTTATTTCCATTAAAAGAATTCTTATTCTTTTCACTATAAATTGCTCTATTACAATGAGAATGATATAAAAACCTAGCTCGTTGAAAGTTATTATCTTATACTAGTACTTTCTTTTGTAAGTTTATTTTTCATCTTCATTTTAGGCTTGCAAATAACATGGTATCCAATTAGTTTATGCATTTAATACTCATAATAAGTATTTATTCTAGACAATTGTGTATAAAATTTTGTTTTTCCTGTATGTTAAGTATTTTATATTTTTCTTTAGAGTTATTATTCATGTCAAATTTCATGTGATATTTTGTTTACTTATCTTGTTAAAAGTTTTTATATGTAGTGATGAAAAATTAAATTCTGACTTCAAGCAGATCTTTGATGGAAGGAAGGGGAAAAAAGAAATCTTTATTTGGAAAAATAAAGCGAATATGTTCAAAACATAGTGAAAAAAAGAAATATAGAGTATTTGAAGAGACTGAAATAGAGGAGGAGCAAGATGAAATAGAGCAAGGGCAAGATGGGATAGAGCAATCTCCAGAGCATCAAGAGGAGGTGGTAGAACCAATCCCTTCATATAATTCTACACAACATTATTATTACCCTCCACAAACTCAACAAGTAATTCAAGGATATTTTGAACATGGAAGTCCTTCGTATTCTGCACATTACCCTGATGAAAATACACAACCATGTAACCTTTCATATTCCGAAGAAAATACACAACCATGGAATCCTTCATACTCTTCACAAACCACCGATGGATATACACAACCATGGAATCCTTCATACTCTTCACACAACACTGATGGATATATGCAACCATGGAATCCTTCATCTTCTTTACAAGACCATGATGGAAACACACACTTTGGTAGTGGAGATACACACTCTCCGTGTTCTTCACAATATCCGTATTCGTCGCAGTATCAACAAACAAATTACTATTCTAATGATCAACAAAATGTCCAGAGGGCAAATGACTATTTTAGTGATGAAAACACAGATGGATGTTCTATGATGTAAAACATCTGACTAGATATCTAATTGCTAAATAACTACATGTTATATTTTTTATCTATAGTTTAGAAAAATTGGTAATGTAATAAGTAGGCTAATAATAAGCATAATCCAAAAGTCAAATATTTT